>JAABOM020000103.1:19748228-19797768 GCA_011800125.2 Solanum clarkiae
TCTATGGACATCGAAAGTCTAGCATATTTAAAACTAGGCTCTACAATATGAATCTAATGTATCATCAAACTATAAGATATTTAAGGGTATCTCTATGGACATCGAAAGTCTAGCATATTTAAAACTAGGCTCTACAATATGAATCTAATGTATCATCAAACTATAAGACCCATTAGAATTTCTTGAAGGGTTACTCTACACTACATCTTAGCCCACACCTATAAAAAAAGTATTATATTCAAGTTTTGATGACTTAACAAACCATGAAACCTAATAGACGAACCTAGTCCTACATGTACAAAATGTCAACAACATAATGGCGACTAGTTGTATAGGTTTCAATTGCCTACTATGACCGGTGAAAGTACAATAAAGTACTTCAGATTGTCTAGCCAATAAGAGAACACTAGGTTCCCCTTGTCCACTCATTCAGATACATTCTTTGATAAGAGATTACCTAGTTTTGTATAACAAATACATATAAGCAAAAACTGATTTGCTCTCGAGTAAGAACTACGTCAATATAGTGAAAGACTTGATAAAGTTAGTTTGGGTTTTGCTGTATTGATTTTGTATCTTGTGTTATCAAATATTCTAAGATCATTTTGCTATTTTTATAAAGGAATATTGATCATTTCTTGTTATTTCTTAGTTGTTGAGATCTCATCTAGAGTTAGCCTTCAGGAAGGTGTTGAAATTTACATTAACTAGAGTTAGTTTATATAGTTGTCAATAGAGGTATTACTTTAGCTCAAATCATGATATACAATTATCAAAAGAGAAGGGTTGGAGAATTTAAGGTCTAAGTTACAAAAGTTTATATTTACAATATTTATAATTTACATGTCTTACAATAAGACTTTAGTCAACATAGGATCTAATCAAATACTTTAGTCGAGACATGGTGGGTAATATACACATAAGTTTGAAATCGCACAATTCAGGAATATAGAACATGAGAAAAGTAAAACCAATTCATTTAAAGTCATTCAAATCAAACTACCAGTCTTGTAGTAAAACCCTTATCCTTTAGTAATCATATTTCAAGACACATAGGGAAAAATAATTAGTTTAAATCATCCTTAATCAACCCATCATAATAATATACATCATCTTCCAAAAAATGGACATGGGAACATGAAATTCATATTATCAAGTAAAACCCTAGTTAGGACTTCCTCAATACTCATATAAATCCCTAAATACCACATGATATTTCACTTCATGATGATGCACAAAAATAAACCATCATAGAATGCACAATCGTAATACCATATGCAAAGGTTCATAAAATACTCATAGAGGTCCATAAATTTTATGTAGTAGGAGAAGTGAAATGGTTGGACTTGTCGGAAGAAAGGTTCCCACAATCAAACCCACATATCTTGGGGTGATTTTGGTGGAGAAAATCTGACTTGAAGGTGCAGAACCCGAAACCCTAGCTGGCAGCTTTTACTTGAAAGCCTTGAGGAGCTTAAGAGAGTTCTTGAGACTTAAGGGTTTTTGGAATGAGGAAGGATGAGATGTATTAGGGTTGTATATGCTGATAAGGGACATATACGGGTTCAAAACAATGTAGTTTGGGCTTAAAAAGAAAGGAAAGGTCAAATATGCCCCTATTAAAATCCTAACCGCACTGGCCTATGAGACCCCGTGTACAGACCGTAGAGCATTCTATGAGCTGTAGATGACCTTTCGTAAGCTTAGGGCCATAAAATTTGGTTTACTGGAATATGGTACGTAATCTCTTCTACTACTCGTAGATAGTTCTACGGGTCATAAATGAGGTTTCGTCTGATGGCCCTTCTTCAAACTCCAGAGACTTTCTTTCTCTGATTACCATTCTATGAAACCTAATTTACAGGTCATACTACACCTTATGATCTGTAAAACCCCTTCGTAAACATCAACAGTTTGAATTTTCTAGGCTTATTTATTGCATCTCTCCTATCCCCATAAGTGGGGTCTTATACCTGGTCCCTGACCGTAGTGGATGTATATATTCTAACAATTGATATCAAATAGGACTCTCTAATTAGTTAACACCTAGAGAGATTCCCGTAGAAGAACAACTTCTCCACTTAACTTAGAGGAAGGACAATTATCTACAAAATCACCTCATTTCAATGGCTAGTTCTATAGTTGGTGGAAAACACGTATACATGATTTTCTTATGGCTGAAGAACATAAACTGTGGGATATCTTGTTAGATGGTCTCTATGTGCTCACACTTGAAGTGAACGAAGGAGATGTCACTAATGTTGTTCTAAAAACATGGAAATAGTACAATGAAGAAGAAGATAGAGAAGAACTACAAAGCTAAGAAATTGCTAGTGTGTGGCTTAGAAGCAGAGGAATACAACAAAATCTCTTGCATACAAGTCTGCTAAAGAGATTTGGGACTATGGAAAGATTGCACATAAAGGGACTAAGAAAGTGAAGGAATCTAAAGTTGATATGCTTCACACTCAGTATGAAAACTTTACTATGAAAAAAGAAGAAACTATTCATGATACTAAGTTCTCTTCAATAACCAATGACTCTGATGTTTGGGAGAACTTATCCATCAAAGTAAGCAGGTAAGAAAAATTCTTAGAATTCTTCCCAATTCATGGAAAGCAAAGTGGATGTTATCACAAAGGATGAACTCATCAAAAATCTTCAGACCCATGAGCTAAATAAGCAACAAAATCTGTGAAAAAAGGATGTGAAAAAGGATAAATACTCATAGATTCTGCAAAATTGTGAGGAAGCATGGGGGATTTTTGAAGAAAAGAAATCAAAGACAGGTAGTGATTGATGTTGACTATTGCCACAAATATGGAAAACCTTGGTATTTTATTAGAGATTGCCTGATGTACAAGATTGATCATAAAGAATATGCCAAATTAGGAGGAAATAGACAATTAAGGGACCAGGTTCTTGAGAAGTCAAGAAGGAAGGTAGCAAGTGACTATGTAGTGAAGAAGGCTTTGCTATTTAGGTAAATTCTTTAAGCAAGTCTGAAGAGTTAGAACATCCTAAGGATGCATCCATGCTGGGGATAAAAGATGATGATGATGTCTTTGATACTCTGTTTGAATTTATGGCAAAATTCGATGATGAAGTTGATGAAGAGTCAACACTATCAGACCTGAAATAGAATCTAGATCTTTATTCTATCAAGAAACTAAAAAAAAATTACCTAGTGTATTAATTAACTCACTATGTGAGTTAATTGCTGAAAAAGATTTTATAAATAATAGCATTGATACTTTTCAAGATGAGAAAACAACTCTAGTCATTCAAATATCTGATTTGAAAGAAAAAATCTTATTTTGGAAGATGAAAATCTTAATCTCAAAAAACTCCCGAAGGAGAATCATGAAAATGATGTGAAGCTTAAGGGTAAAACTATTAAGATTGAGTTAAAACTTGAAGAGTGTCACCACACATGCCTAGGGCCTAGGCGCGATATGGCAAATAGGGAATCCAAAGGTACCCCAGACAAGCCTCATAGCATTCATACGCACATCCTTGGTTAAGAAGCGCAAATCATTCATCAAAAAATAGTACTAAGAGGATTAGGGGTTTAGGACACACTCTATGGGGCAAGGGATAGGGAATTCCCATCATTCAAACAATCAAGTAATTCTAAGGAAGGGAGTATGAGACGCATTCTATGGGAAGTAGGGACTTAGGAATGTTTCCAACTTGCCAATATCATCACAAACATCGCTCAATAATGGGATATGGACTAGGGAGAAGTCTCCATAGATACACGAATATTGCATAATACATACATAGCATGATATCTAACAATACCTCTAATCATAGATGAGACGGGGGCCAAAACATGTCCCAGGCTCACCCTCATATGTAAGTAGCAAAAGTAACTATGTCTTAATCATAAACAAGCTAGATAAGAATTAGTTCTTGCCGTCGAAGTAGAGGACTCACCATAAGCAAGATTTCACGGAACATACTAGCCACATGGAGGCAGATGTGGAAGATCTCTGATCCCTACATGGTTAGAACATGCAAGTAAAAGTATGCGTTAGTACTTTGAATCTATTAATTATACGGGATGTAATACAACAAGGAAATAAGCCTTGTTAGACAAGATGCATGATTATAAACAAGGAAAATAAGCTCAATATGACATGAATGATCAATGCCTTAATTAAAATGTACACAGAGGGAAAATATATTTTCATAATCATAGCACATACGTATGTGGGAAGAGACCTTAACCAATACGTAAGACCACGCGAGCTACTACATGGAATCCCGATGTTACCTCCACACCAAAAAAGAGTAGTCTACTTGCTAAAAGTAAACTATACCTCACTTTATGGGATCCTACCCATTTCATAGAGTGCTTTACATCAACCTTACGAGATCATTGCCATTTTGGTGATTAAACATGAAGATAGAGTTATCATTGGATCCACTAGCCAATATACAAATCATATGGTGGCACGTCGTTAAGGGACAATGGAAATCTATTGAGATCCTCTCGGTGCTAAGTCTAGTCCATAGAAATACATAAACATAAACATAGTTCTAATATGCATAAGCTCATGAATTCTAATACCATGACAAGAATATCTTTTTAAAACCATAATCATCATAAGGGGGGCTTCATAATCGTGTATAATAATGATAACAATTCCAGGAATTGTAACATACTTTACGGCCCTCAGCATCCATATTGCTCATGAACTTGCATTTCATAAGGTAAAACCTTTCGTCAAACTCCCACATGTAACTTTAGTTCAACTTGAAGTAGGTTCATTCATGAACACTTAAAATCATGAAATAGAAGAGTAACATGTATAATAAGATAGATTATGACCAGGTTTCAAACAATCCACCATAGACAAAGGAAAGCCTTAGTGAAGGCATTAAATCATAAGTATAATAAGATAGATTATGACCGTTTGAAACCATTCAAACTTAAATCATAAGTTTCTCATGACACTTCATTGTAAAATAATATACAAAGCTAGAATATCATAAAGTACTTCATAATATCAACATATGTAAAGAGTTCATGCGATTTCATAAATCACCCATAACTTGAGAATGAATGGAGAAAAGTAATGTTGAGCTTTGTGGATGGAAGGTCCCACAAATCAAACCTCACATACCTTGGTGTGATTTATTGGAAGAAAAATGGTATGTAAGTGAAGGAATTCGAAACCCTAGCTTAAAATCTTCACTTAGATGTCTTGGGGGAACTTGAGCGTGTTTTAAGATAGTCTAGACTTAGATTATTTTTGAATGAATTAGAAAGGAAGGTGTTAGAATAGATAAGGCTAGAAAGGATTTATTTAGGGTCTAAACCGATGTAGCATAGGCATAGAATAGTAGGAATGGTAAAAAATACCCCTATATAAAATCTGTTAAGCCAGACTACTAACCTTCGATTGCGGGTCATAGTCCAAACCATGGGCCGTAGGAGAGGGGATTTCGTCCTGTTGGTTTTTGACCTCTCTGAATCCTTCTTTGAATCTCTATCCACGAAGCCGTTTATGGCTCATAAAAAGTCTACAGGCTGTCCTGTTGTTCATATTTCAAACTTTAGAAACATGTTCCCCATCAAGGTAGGCTACCATTCCACAAGCACAAACTATAGCTCCTAAATTCATCCATAGATCATGAACATGCTTCATACATTGGGGATCGTAAACTCAGGCCACTAGAATTTGCACCCTTGGACTAAGAACATATAGTACGGTCTGTAGTCTATTTTATGGACTATAATGCTAATCGTAAAACCCACTTACACTTGGTATGAATTCCAAAACTCTATTTTAGCTACACTTTCATACCTTCTAACATGTAGGGCCTTGCAATATCTCCTCCCATTGAACATTCCTTCCTGAATGTAATAAATGCAGCCCTTAGGAATAGGCTTAAGCTTATAATCAGTTATACATGCAAATATGCATCTTAAACATCATGAAAAATTTTAAACTCATGCTTCAAACACCATTGATAATGCAACCTCATATATATGTAAATATACATGGATGACATGAAAATGATATTCAAGGAAGTGGAGGTTTTCAAGTAGGAAAACATCGTACCTTAATCTTGATTGGAGAGGAGGAGATAGGGGTAGTATTTCTTCATCTCCACTTCTGCTTCCAGTGTGGCACCTTCAACTTGTAGATTACTCCAAAGGACTTCAATGGATGCCACATCCTTGTTTAATCTCTTGATTTGGCTATCCAAAATTTCAATCGGGACTTCTTCATACATCAAATTTTCTTCTATATTCACCACTTCTAAGGGCACAATGGAACTTGGGTTACCAACAAACTTCATTAACGTGGAAACATGAAAAAGGAGATGAATCATACTCATTTCATAGGCACTTCCAACTTATATGTGACTTTGCCGACTTGTCTCATGATCCGGTAAGGCTTTTATACATACAACTTAACTTCCCTTTCTTCCAAAACGAACCGCATCCTTCATGGGTGAAACCTTTAAATACACCCAGTCATAAACTTCAAATTCAAGGTCTCTCCTCCTAGTGTCGGCATAAGACTTTGGACAACTTTGGGTCGTCTTTAATCTCTCCCTTATCAACCTTACCTTCTCCAAAACTTCCAAAATCAAGTCTAGACATATCAAAACCATTTTCCCCACTTCAAACCATCTAATCGGAGATCTACATCACCTCTCATACAAGGCCTCAAATGGTGCCATCCCAAAGCTAGAATGGTAACTATTGTTGTAAGCAAACTCAATGGTGAAAGATGCTCATCTCAACTACCTTTGAACTCCAACACACAAGCCTTAAGAATATCCTCAAGGGTTTGAATGTTCCTCTCGGCTTGAACATCCATTTGTGGGTGAAATCTCGTACTAAACTTGACTTTGGTACCAAGGCCTCTTTGGAAAGATCTCCAAAAATGAGAAGTGTTAGGAACCATGATCCAATATGATGGATAATGGGACCCCATGCAATTTAACCAACTCACGAATGTACAATTTTGCCTAGTCTTCGGTACCATAGATAGTCTTGACTGGCAAGAAATGCACCAACTTGGTCATTCTATCAACAACGGCCTAGACAGAGTCAAAGTCCCTCTTAGTCCTAGGTAACCCAATCACAAAATCCATATTGATCTCCTCCCACTTCCAAGTAGGGATCTCGATGTCTTAGGATAGGTAACCAACCTTTGGTGTTTTTCCTTGAATGAATAGCAATTATGATATTCGGCTACGAACTTTGCAATGTCCATTTTCATGCCACCCCACCAATCTACTTTTCTCAAATCCCTATACATCTTTGTAAAGCTAGGGTGAATAGAGTAGTATAACTTGTGAGACTTTTTCAAGATCAATTTCCTCAACCCATTAGCGTTTGTCACACATAGCCTCTCTTTATACCTAAATACATTATCTCCCCTTTGAGAAAACACCTCTACTTTGCCCTATTTCACCAAATTCTTTAACTCAACCAAAGTGGGATCAAGGTCTTGCTTGGATTTGAACTCTTTAACCATCTAGGACCATTATACCTCCAATTTTGGCCTCATCCAACTTAACTTCCAACCTAGCCAATTGATGAAATTCCTTTTGCTAACTTCTTCTTCCCCTTGTCAATATGAGCTACACTCTCTATGGATACCCCAGTTAGGGCGCCGGCCACAACATTAGCTTTGGCCAGATGATAATGTACACACTCAAATCACAATATTTAAGAGGTTCTAACAACCTTTGTCTCAAATTGAGATCTCTTTGGGTGAACACATATTGAAGACTCTTGTGATCAGTGAATATATCTACATGGACTGAATACAAATAATGATGCTGTATCTTTAAAGAAAATACCATGACCTCTAGTTCAATGTAATAAGTAGGATAATTATGCTCATGCACTTTTATTTTCCTAGTAGTATAGGCAATGGCCTTGCCACCTTGCATCAACACACTACCTAATATGGTTTTTCAAGCATCACAATATACAACTAATGCTTCTAACTCTTTTGGTAATGTCAAAATATGAGCGAATATAAGATTATCTTTCAAGGTTTAAAAATTCTTCTCACATTTGTTGGACCATTGGATCTTTACCTTTTTTTATGTCAACTTTGTCAAAAGGGATGCAATTGAAGCAAATCCCTCAACAAATCTTCGATAGTATCCTTCTAAGCCCAAAAAGCTCTTAATGTTCGTCGGAGTCAAGGGCCTAGGCTAATTTCTCACCACATTCATCTTCTTAGGGTCCACTTTGAACCCTTCATCCGACACCACAAGTCCAAGGAATGCAACCGTCATCAACCAAAATTCATATTTGTCAAACTTCACAAACAACCTTTCTTGCCTCAAGATTTGCAACACCATCCTCAAATGTCTCATGTGTTCTTCTTTGCGCTGAGAGTAGATAAAAATATCATCAATGAATATGACAACAAACATATCAAGGTAGAGTTTAAAGACCATATTCATAAGATCCATAAATATTGCTGGAGTATTGGTTAGACCAAAAGACATCAACATGAATTCAAAATTCCCATACCTTATTCGGAAGGCCGTCTTAGGAATGTCACACTCCCTCACCCTTAATTGATGGTATCCAAATCGAAGGTCTATCTTTGAGAAATGACTAGCCCATTGCAATTGATCAAATAAGTCATCTATACCTGGTAGTGGGTACTTATTCTTTATGGTGATTTTGTTGAGTTGTTGATAGTCGATGCATATTTTAAGTGAGCATCTCTCTTTCTCATAAATAATCCTGGTGCACCCCAAAGTAACTTGCTAGGTCTAATTAAGTCTTTCTCCAATAAGTCCTTCAATTGATCTTTTAATTTTTTAACTCCACCGAGGCTATACGGTAGGGAGGAACAGATATAGGTTGAGTATCAGCAAGAATGTCTATACCAAAATCTATCTCCCTTTTGGGAGGAACACCAGGGAGTTCATTGGGGTTCATTGGGAAACTCAATGACTACTGGAACAGACTCAGTAGAGGGAACCTTGGACTCAACATCTCAAACACTTACAAGATGATAGAAGCAACCTTTAGCAATCAATTTTCGAGCATTAAGACAAGAGATAAATCCACCCTTAACCACTAAATCATGATCTTCATGCCCCAAGATGGTTTCATTAGAAAATTAAGTTCTACAATCAATATAGGAATGATATGCATGTAACTGGTCTATCTAAAGAATAATATCAAAATTCACCATGTCAAGTTCAACAATATCGCCAGGCAAGACTTTATGCAAAATGTAAACGGGGCAACCTCTATAAACTCTTCTAGAAACAATAGACTCACCAATGGGAGTAGATATAACAAAGGGTTCACATAACATTTTGGGGCTCATGCCAAACTTGCTAGCAAAGAATAAGGCAATGAAAGACAAAGTGGCAACTAGATCCAATAATGCATACACATCACAGTCATAAACCTTTAACATATCAGTGATGGCGCCTCATCCACCCCTTACCTCCCTTATAGAGCATAGAATCAGTTGTGATGGAAAGAACCTCTATGTTGGCCTCTTTGTTCCCCTTGCCTCCATGGGCACAATATCCTTGACGATGATCATCCCTATCTTTGTTTGGAGCATCTGGACAATCAGCAAGTTTGTGGTCTAGCTTGCCACACTCGATGCATGGAACCGACTCTCTTAAACATTTATCACCATGATTCTTCCTACATGTTGGGCATATAGGAAGTGTTGGTCCATCATTACCACCATTGGCTTTAGGGTTTGGCACCCTGTCATTAAAGAAACTTTGATTTGGAGCATTCAACGAGCCTTGACCTTGGAATTCATAGCCTTGTTGGGAATAACCACCTTTAGCACCTCAGAAGCCTCTTTTAAAATGAGACCTCTTAGATTCTCTCATCCTCCTCTTCCTAAGCTTCTCTCCTTAATGTTGTTCAACATATTTCATGAGATGAAATATTTCCATATACTCTATGAGCATAATGGTGCGACACTCTTTATTGATCAAGTTAGACACACCCGACATGAACTTGTGCATTTTTTCCCGAGAGTCAACAATCAAGTAAGGAACATACTTGGGAGGTTGTTGAATTTAAGGAAGTATTCTTTCACACTCATGGAGCCTTGTTTGAGCTTCAGAAATTCTGTCATCTTTGCTTCCCTTAACTTAATAGGGAAGAAACAGTTAAGGAAGGTGACTTTGAATTCCTCTCAAGGAATGGGCTCATCATCTAACCTCTCCATCTTCCATTGCTTATACTATATTTAGGCAAAGCCTTTGAGTTAGTAGGCTACGAATTCTGTCTTCTCCTCAGAGCTCACCCCCATATAGCTAAGACCTTGTATACTTTGTTAATGAATTCTTGGGGGGTATTCCTCCACTTTAAAGCTATAAAAATCTAGAAGATTCATCCTAGTGAAATCCCTTCACTCTTGAGGCTATCGTAGAGGCATGATCTCCTTCCTTAATTCATTTGGTTGGCCACGGCTTGTGCCAACAATGCAATGATATTTTGGTATTTGGCATGCATGACCCCCTCTTCTTGGGGAGCTTGAGGGGTTGGAGGGGCTTGATCCTCATTCGAAATAAGGTCCTTTGGTGGCACTCTCCTTAGCGACTTTATCTAGAAATGCA
The DNA here is from genome assembly GCA_011800125.2 of Solanum clarkiae. Lineage (NCBI taxonomy): Eukaryota > Viridiplantae > Streptophyta > Magnoliopsida > Solanales > Solanaceae > Solanum > Solanum clarkiae. The sequence goes on from JAABOM020000103.1 coordinate 19,758,828, forward strand.
AAGAACAAGTCATTAGGAAATGAAAATCTAAGGACTAGCTCTAAGGCATGACATAGAATGTAAAAGAAGTGAATCATTTGATAAACTCCTTATAGCCTCCTATTCATAGTTCTGGTGGACTTCATGACCATGAACAAGACTCTACTTGATGTGGTATGTTGGATTTTTGGGGGTCATTTATAAACTTAATACTCTATACCAAGCTTGTCATGACACAAGGCTAGGGCCTAAGTGTGACATGGAAAATGCGGAACCTGAAGATACCCCAAACAAGCCTCATAACATCTATACCCATATCCTTGGTTAAGAAGTGTGAATCATTCATCAACAAAGAGTACTAAAGGGATTAGCATCTTAGGACGCAATTTGTGGGGCAAAGTATAGGGAATTCCCATCATTTATACAAACAAGTAATTCTAAAGGAAGGGAATATGGACAGAATTCTATGGGAAGCAGGCACTTAGGAATGTCTCCATCTTGCCAATATCATAACAAGCAACACTCAATCATAGGACAGGGACTAGGGGAAAGTTTCCATAAATACAAGATATCGCATAATACGTACATAGCATAATATTCAACAATACCTCTAATCATAGATGAGACAGGAGCCAAGATATGTCCCTGGCTCACCCTAAAAATAAGTAGCAAAAGTAACAATGTCTTAATCATAAACAAGTTATATGGGAATTGGATCTTGCCCTTGAAGTAGAAGACTTACCACAAGTAAGATATTCATGAAGTAGACTAGCCATGTAGAGGTGGATAGGGAAGAGATCTGGTCCTTACATGGTTAGATCATATAGGCAAAAGTATGCATTAGTACTTGAAATGTACTAAGTATATGGATGCAACATAACAAGGAAATTATAAGCCATGTTAGACAAGATGCATGATCATAAACAAGGGAAATAAGCTCAATATGACATGAATGATCAACATTTTAATTAAAATATGCATGGAGGAAAAACATAATTTCATAATCATAGCACATACATATGTGGGAAGAGACATTAACCGCAGTGAGCTACTACATGAAATCCTTATGTTGCCTCCACACCAGAAAAGTAGTATTCAACTTGCCAAGGTAAACTATACCTCACCTTACGGAATCCTACCGATTTCAGAGAGTGTTTTACATGAACCTTATGGGATCATACTCATTTAGGTGATTAAACATGATCATAGGGCTATTTGTGGATCCACTAGCCAATACATAAATCCTATGGTAGCACATAGTTAAAGGACAATGAAAATTTACCAAGGTCCTCTCGCTGCTAAGTCTAGTCCCACCTAATAGATGAAGATAAACATAGTTCTAACATGCATAAACTCAAGAATTCTAGTATCATGACAAGACTACTCTTTAAAACCATAATCATCATAAGAAGGGCTTCATGATCTTGTATAATAATCATAACATTTCCATGGAATTCTAACTTACTTGATATCCCTCAACATCCGTAGTACTCATAAAATTGCATTTCATAAGGTAAAACCTTTCATCAAACTCCCATGTGTAACTTTAGTTCAAATCGAAGTGGGTTCATGCATGAAGACTTAAAATCATGAAATAAAAGAGTAACATGCATAAATAAATAGATTATGACATTTGAAAGTATTCAAACAACCCACTATAGACTAAGGAAAGTCTTACTTAGAACATCACGAAATCCTCTCTTGAATCATAAGTTTCTCATGGCATTTCATTGAAAAATAATATACAAAGCAAGAATATCGTGAAATGCTTTATAATATCAATATATGTAAAAAGTTCATGCAATTTCATAAATCACCCTTATCTTGAGAATAAATAGAGAAAAGAAATATTTGAGCTTTGTGGAGAGAAGGTCCCCATAAATCAAATGATATAACTTGGTGTGATTTAGTGGAAGAAATTCTATTTAAAGTGAAGGAATCTGAAACCCTAGCTTGCACACTTCACTTGGATGTTTGGGGAGGGGGGGGGGGGAACTTGAGAGTGTTTTAAAAGAGTCTAGACTTAGGTTATTTTAGAATGAGTTAGAATGTGATTTGTTAGGATAGTATAACTGTGGAAAGGATTAATTTAGGGTCTAAACATTGTAGCATAGACATAGAATACTAGGAATGATAAAAAATACCCTTTATAAAATCTGTTGGGCCAAATTATGAACCTTTGATTATGGGTCGTAGTCCAAATCATGGGCCATAAGAGAGGGGGTTTCGTCCTATGGTTTTTGACCCCTCTGAATCCTTCTTTGAATCTCTATCCATGAATCTATTTCTGGCTTGCAAAAGAGTCTATGTACTGTCCTGTTGTTCGTACTTTGAACTTCATAAACTTGTTTCCCATCAAGTTAGGCTACCTTTCCACGAGCACAAACTACGGCTCATAGATTGATCCATGACTCGTTAACATGCTTTGTACATTGGAGGTTCCTAAACTTAGATTCATCCACGACTCATGAATTTGCACCCTTGGACCATGAATACTTTGTACGATCTGTAGTCTATTTTAGGGGCTGTAAAGCCTAATCATAAAACCCACTTAAAAACTTGGTAAAATTTCCAAGCTCTATTGCACCCGCACTTTCATACCTTCTAATATATGGGGCCTTACAAAGAGAGCTTAAATAACTATGAACTGAAGTTAGTTGTATATTTAGAGAGAAATCTTCAACTAGAGAGGGACCTGGTTCTAATTATGGAGGAACCGAATAAGTCTCTCAAGTGGAAAACATCTTCTAAAATGTTATCGAATGTGTCTAGTCAGAGAATCGGTGAGAGTAAAGGTCTAGGATATATGAAGATAGAACCACCCTTCAACCCTCATATAAAGTATGTGATTGTGTCTAATAATATGTTATATGTTCACTGTCATAGGAACAAACATCTTAAGAAAGACTATGAGGTGCTTAAAAATGCCAAGAAAAGTTTTTTAAGGTACCCCAAGCAAAAATAACATATAAAGAAGTAACCTGGTGGGGGACATGATTCAAATATTAGAAATGGAAAGAAAAAAGTCCCCCCATGGACTAAGAAGACATTGATTACACCTTTGTTTGTGTTTTGGGAGCTCAAACTTGAATAGGTTTCCAAGGCTAATAAATGATGCCTTGTGTAGGTGAAGTCCAAAGGAAGCAGTTGGTGCTAGTTCATGGACGGTGGATGCTCCAAGCACATGACTGAAAGGACTAAAACTTCTCTTTTTAAAGCACTACAAGGTGGTAGTGTCTCCTTTGTAAGTGGAAAGAAAGGGTTTATTTTGGGCATAAGAAGGATTGCCAAGTCACTGGAGCATTCGATTAAAGACGTGTATTATTTAAATGGACTGAAATACAATTTGGTGAGTGCCTCTCGAATATATGACAATGAAAATGAAGTCAGATTCTTATTTAAAAGGTGTATTGTCACCAATCTATCTAATAAATAAAGTGGTTTTTACTGCCAGAAGATGCAAGAATATGTATTTGGATGATCTAAGTGCACTATAAAGAGACTTGTAAGGCTGATCTAAGTGCACCACAAAGAGACTTGTCTCAGGGCTCAAGATGAAAGCGCAGATCTACGACACAAAAGACTCTGGCATGTAAGTATATCTCTGTTGAACAAACTTGTGGCAAGGAACCTATTACACAGGATTCCAAAGATAAAATTTAAAGAAGATAATGTGTGTGATGCATATGTCAAAGGGAAGCAAACCAAAGTTTCCTTCAAACAAAAGAAGAAAATGAGCACCACCTAGACACTCGAACTGATTCTTATAGATCATGGGTCAGTGAAGATTCAAAGTAGAGGAGGTAAAAGGTACATCTTCGTTATTGTTGATGATTTCTCAAGGTTCACATGGACCATGTTTCTAAAGTCCAAGGACGAAGCTACTGATGTGTTGATAACCTTCAAAACAATTTAGACTAAGTTTAATGCAAAATTGCTAGGATCAGGTTAGACTATGGTACAGAGTTTGAAAATTCTAAAGTCGAAGTTTTTGTGAAGAAGAAGACTCTGTTAAACTTCTCAGCAGCCAAGGATCCTTAGCAAAATGGTGTTATGTTAAGGAAAAATAGAACGTTGGTAGATATTACAAGAACCATGCTAATAAACGCTGGACTTCCAAACAATTTGTAGGCTAAAATAATCACGACATCATGCTATGTCATCAATTGGTATTTGATTAGGTCAATTCTGAACTCCATATGAACTGCTAAACAATCAAAAACCTATGCTGAGCTATCCTAGGTCTTTTGGTTGCAAGTTCTTTGTTTTTAATGATGGAAAGGATGATCATGGAACATTTGACCCCAAAAGTGATGAAGGAGCGTTCGTTGTGTATTGATCTACTAGAAAAGCTTACAGATTCTATAACAAAAGAACATTATGCATTGAGAAGAGTGTCCACATAATTTTTGCTAAGTCTAGAAGCATTGAGAATTTGAAAGACAAGGAGGATTAAGAAATTGAAGATTTGTTTTAAATTCAAAGAGATTGACTCCTGGAAGATGTAATTGATGATAGTCCAAGTCAAAATACAGCTGAGGATAAAGAGAGTGATGAAGTCGGGGAACAAGAGATGGGACCTGGTTCGTCCCAAAGTGCTGAAGAAAAGAATCAAGCCCAGCCTAAAGAGGCTAAATCAGATGGTGAAGATGCTGAAGCAAACATAGCTCAACAACCAATAAGAACTCTAGGATGGAAACATCAGTCATCGTATCCCCTGGATAATTTAATTTCTTTTTTTGGATTTTAGAATTCATACCAGATCCAAAATAAGAAATTTGGCAGCCTTTCCGGCCTTCCGGTTTGCAATCAAACCAAAGAATATAAAAAAGGCTCTAAATAATGCTAATTGGATAAAATTCATGCAAGAGAAATTACACTAATTTAAGAAAGGTCAAGTATGGCATTTGGTCCCGAGACTATCTTATAGAACTATCATAGGGAGTAGGTAGATATATAAAAACAAGCTAGACAAAAATGAAGTTATCATAAGGAATAAATCAAGGCTGGTTCTTCAGTAATATAATCAAGAGAATGGGATGCACCATGATAAGACATTTGATCTTTGTGGCAAAAATGGAAGGCATTAGAATACTAATTGCTTTTGCAGCCTACATGGAATTCATTCCTTTTCAAATGGATATGAAGAAGTATACGTCAAGCAGCCTTCTGGATTTGAGGATGTTGACCATCCTAATCATGTGCTGAAAACTTGACAAAGCCCTTTATAGACTGAACAGGCTCCCAAGGTGTGGTACAAAAGGTTGGTAGTGGCTTTTTGTTTACCATGGCTTGAAGAGAGGGAAAATTGATAATACTTTTTAATTGAAAACTATAGGAAAGGACCTGCTCATTATTCAAGGTTCAAGTGTATGTTAGTAACATAGTTTTTAGAGTAACTTCTGGTTCTCTCATCAAGGAATTTGTAGCTATATGGGGGGGTTGAATTTGAGATGAGCATGATGGGGGAATTTAGCTACTAAATTCTTACACAAAAGCAAACAAAAAATTGAAGAGAACTAGAAATTTCATTAAAGAATATAGCTACATTTTGTGCTCCATTAGAGGAGAATTACATTTTTTGTACGTTTAGAACTAGTACTTTTGTAATACTTATATAGGTGTATAATTCACCTTTTAATTCCCAACAAACTCTAACTAACAGTCAAATTCATTCAACTAATGATCAACTTCTCATATGCTTTCCAACTAACTCTCAACTTTTCCTATGCTTAGTGTGTAGTGTGGATCTTCTATTTTAATACTCCCCCTCAAGCTAGTGCTTGGACTACATCTAACACACCTAGCTTGGACAAAAGAGCTTCATGTTGTCCTGTCTCCAGTCCTTTTGTTAATATGTCAGCCAGCTGTATGGATGTGCATAGGTACTGAGGTTCTATGAATCCTGATCTCACTTTATCTCTAATGAAGTGACAATCGATCTCTATATGCTTAGTATGCTCACGGAAAATAGGATTCGCTGTTATTTGGATTGTTGCTTTGCTATCTGAATACACCATGATAGTAACTGATACAACCATATCTAGTTCCTGCAATAATCCTGCAATCCAAACCAACTTTGAGGCTACTACTGCCATGATCCTATACTCTGCTTCGGCTGAGCTTCTGCTGACAGTTTGTTGCTTCGTCGATTTCCATGATATCAAGGAACCTCCTTTTTTAACTAAGTACCCAGTCATCGACCTTCTGGTATTGGGACATGAGGCCTAATCTGAGTCACAGTAGCCTAATAACTCTGTAATATTAGCATCTTTTCTTAGATAAATTCCAAGTCCAGGAAACTTCTTAGTGTACCTTACTATCCTGATAGCTATGTTCTAATGAGACATCTTTGGACGTTGCATGAATTGGTTTAAAACTTGCACTTCAAAACTGATATACGGCCTTGTTGTAGTTAAGTAAAATAGCTTCCCAATCAAGTGTTGATATGCTGTTATATCTTCTAGTTCTGGATATGAATTGTTTAATGTGTGTTGGTCAAAAGCCAAGCTAATGAATTTTTGGTTAAATTCAACAAGAGTGCTAATTGGCTTTGCACCACTTAAATCAATGTCTACTATAAGCTGAAGAGCATATTTCCTTTGGTTTAACAACACACCATTCTTTGATTGCGTTAATTCTATTCCCAAGAAATACCTGAGTTTCCCCAAGTCCTTCATTCTGAAATGTTGGTGAAGAATAGTCTTGACTTCATTGATCATTTCAGAGTTAGTTTCTGTCAATAACAGATCATCCACATACACCAGGAGAACTATCATGTCACTCCCCTTCTTTCTGGTGAATAATGAATGGTCATGGACACTTTGACAAAATCCTGCTTGCAACAAGACATTGGTGAGTTTGATATTCCACTGTCTTGATGCTTGCTTTAAACTATAGAGAGACTTTTGAAATTTGCAAACTTTATTCTTCCCTTGATGTTAAAAACCAAGAGGTACTTCCATGAAAACATCCTCATTCAATCTCCATGAAGAAAGGCATTGCTTATATCCATCTGAAACATATCCCATCAATATGAAGTAGCTAGGCTAATGACTGTTCTCACAGTTACCATTTTAGCAACTGGTGAGAAGGTCTTAGTGTAGTCTAGTCCTTCTCTTTGGTTTATCGCTTAGCTACCAATCTGGCTTTAAATCTATCTACCTCATCGTTGGACTTGTACTTGATCTTGTACACCCATTTTGAACCTATAGCTTTTTCCCCTAAAGGTAGGTCCACAATATATCATGTACTGTTATTCTCTAGGTCTTTGATTTCCTCCTGCATTGCTCAAACCTATTTTTCATCTTGTGATGCTTCTTGGAAAGACTGTGGTAAAGTCAAAATTGAGAAGACTTCACATAATTCTGGTAAATATATGAGATATGATGGTAATTCACAAAGTAAATGGTTGAATAAAGACAAGTCTTAGTAGGAACTACATAGTCTTTTGTCCAGATAGGTGGCCTTGACTATCTAGTAGACTTTCTAGTAGCTGGCAAGTTGTCTTCTAATGATGATGAAGGCATTAGACTTTGTGTAGTATCTGTTGATGGTGGTTGTACTGTGGCTTCACTTGAGTTTGCTTGTTCCTGATTAGTGTCACAAAATGATCTTGGGATTGACTGGTCATTTTCTAGTTGATATGTAGCTGTAGGCACTGAAGATGTTTCATCAATTGTTGATGAACAATTATATAGAGTACCTACATCAGACACAATCGGTGAGAGAAAAGGGTAGTTTTCAGGTGATTTCTCCTCCCTGAAGGGAAAGATGTGCTCTCTAAAGGTAACATCTCTACTAATAAACACTGTGTGAGCTTCCAAATCATACAGCTTATACCCCTTCTGAGTGAAAGAATAGCCAAGAGAATAGCTTTCCTTGCTCTAGCCGAGAATTTATCTCTTTTTGACAGCACAGTAGCAAAACATAGACACCCAAACACCCTTAAGTGATCTATGTTGGGAGGTTTTTGAAGTAACAACTCATATGGTGACTTCCCATCAAGCTGTTTGGAAGGTAACCTGTTTATGAGATATGTTGCTGTTTTAACAAACTCACCCCAAAACTTACTTGGAATCTGAGATTGAAGTTTTAAGTCTCTTCCTATTTCCAAAATATGTCTATGTTTTCTTTCCACAACACCATTTTGTTAGGTGTGTATGGACAACTACTTTGGTGGATAATTCCATGTTCAGATAATAAATCATTCATACATGTATTTGAAGAACTCAGTCCCATTGTCATATCTAATCAACTTTATTGCAACACTAAATTGATTATACACCATAGAGATAAAGCTTTTTAAAACCACAACAACTTCTTTCTTAGACTGCAGCAACATAACCCAAGTAAATTTACCGTAGTCATCAACAATTATCAAAAAGTAGTACTTTTTGTCATATGTTGGAAATCTATAAGGTCCCCAAACATCTGTGTGTATCAATTCAAAATACTAGATGACTTAGAGATGCTAACGGGAAATTTCAATCTCCATTGCTTAGCTAATAGACATATCAAAAATTCATGTTGATCTGCTATAACTACTTTATTCTTCAAGGCTTCTATGTGTTTCACGGTTCCAAAAGAGGGATGTCCCAGCCTCCGATGCCACACATCTTGATCTTCTTTACTAGCTGTTACAGCTCCAATCAGTGGTGTTACATGACTCCTCAAGATATAAAGCCCATCATAAACTCTATCAATCCTAATCACCTTTCCACTAAAGAGAGCCTGCAACACACACATATCAAGATAGAAAGACACCACACAATTAAGATCCCATGTGAGTTTTGAGACAGATAGCAAATTGAACTTAAAATTTGGTACATACAAAACATTTTTCAGACAAAAGTCTCCTAACACTATTACATCTCTAGTTTGTCTAATCTGGATCTTATTTCCTGTAAGCACTTGAACCTTATTCATCCTTGAGTCTTTTATAGGTTTAGGATTATGTAAGATTTCTTTAATATAAGTAATATGATGTGAAGCACCAAAATCAACTATCCATTCTATATCATTACTTTTACTCCTCAGTTCATACATACCTGCTGCTGCATGTGCTTAAAAACTACTTGTTGGTGTGGGATTCATCATCTTCAACACTTGCTCATACTGATCTCTTGTGAAGTATCCTCTTGGAAAGTTCAACTTCTTCTTTGAATCATGTTTTGTGTCTAGTTGCTTTCCCACATTGCTTTCCGCTTCATAAACTGTATTATTTGCTGTGGCTTCATGAATGTCTCATTCTGGCTCTTCCTTTTGCTTTTGAAGTATATTGGAAAGCCTATAATCCTGTAGCAAGTCTTTTTGGTGTGTCCTTTATATCTACAATGTTCACATATGTCTCCTTGCTTCTTCCCTTGAAATGAACCTGTTGAAAAGTGAGATCTTCCTTGTGCTTGATGATAATTCTGAATGTTTGAGTTCCTCCCTGTCATCATTATTATTGGTTCATTTCCTACATCATTGGTTCCTAGCTTCCTTTGGCTCTCTTCTTGTATAGCCATAGAGTAGGCTTGGCTTACACTTGGTACTGTTGTATTCAACATAATTGAACTTCTCACTTGAGTAAAACTTTTATTTAGTCCAACAAGAAATTGTAGCAGTCTTTGTTGTTTGGCATGTTCAGCATAGGGCCTGGACAATTCACAGTCACAGTAAGGGATTGGAATCATCACATCTGTTTTGGGATGTTTCATCCCAAAGATCTCTCTTCTTTGAGTAGTAAGTTGTGACAGAATCTGTGCCCTGTGTCAGTATGCTAATCTCTTTCCATAAGTAGAAAATCCTTGTCAAGTTTGATTTGTCAAATCTCTCTTTAAAATCTTCCCAAACCTTCTTTGAGCTTGAATCATAGACTATGCTTGTCATTAGTTCTGGAACTACAACTGCACTGATCCATGATAGAACCACAACATCATACCTTTCCCACTTGGACAACAATGCACCTTTGTAGGAACTTTTTGCGCAAGTGCCATCTACAAATCCTAATTTATTTTTGACTAACAATGCAATCTGCATGAATCTACTCCATATTCCATAGTTTTTAGGTCCTGTGAGCTTAATAGGAATCAAGGCTACTCCAGGAGTGTCTGAAGCTTGTAGTTATAAAGAATGGTTGCGATCTATTTGAGGATCCATCTCCACACTGTTTGTAGTCTGGTTTTCTGCCTTTGTTGTATCTCTAAAAACTCGATTTGTGACTGACTTGAATTAAAATGAAGCTTACTGATTTTGAATCATGATTAGCTGCTCTGGTACCATATTAAATTTTCACACAGAAGCAAATAAAAAATTGAAGAGAACTAGAAACTTCATTAAAGAATGTAGCTACATTTTGTGCTCCATTAGAGGAGATTTACATTTTTTTTATATGTTTAAAACTAGTGCTCATGTAGTACTTATATAGGTGTACAATTCACTTTTTAATTCTCAACAAACTCTAACTAACATTCAATTTCTTTCAACTAACGGTCAATTTCTCATATGTTTTCCAACTAACTCTCAACTTTTCACATGCTTAGTGTGTAGTGTGGATCTTCTGTTTTAATATTAGCTTCTTCTTAGGGTTTCAAATCAAGCAAACTCCAAAAGGTACTTACGTATGTCAAAAAAATACATCAAAGAGCTGTTGAAGAAATATCTGGATGCTAAGGCTATAGATACTCTAATTGGAACAAATTTTAAACTTGATGTTGATGAACCTGTCCAAGTTGAATGAAACTATGCAAAGAGAAATCATTGGATCTCTTATATATTTCACAGTAAGCAGACCCGATATTATGTTTAGTGTGAGAATGTGCACAAGATTTCAAGCTTTTCCTAAAGAATCTTATCTGAAGGTTGCAAAAAGAATTCTAAGGTACCTAAAGGAAATTGAGGACCTGGTCCTATATTATTCTGTTAGAGACTCCTTCAATTTGGTTGGGTATGCAGATATAGATTATGTAGTATTCCTGACTGACATAAAAATCACCTCAAGAATGAGCCACTTTCTTGGATCATCCTTAATTTCTTAGGGAAAAATAAGACAAACTTCAATGCATTATCTACAACAAAAGAAGAATATGTAGCTGCGGCAACTTGTTATGCTCAATTGTTATGGGTTAAGCAACAAATAGAGGATTTTAGAATTCTGACTAACACAATTCCTTTGTTATGTGAAAATACAAGTTCTCTCAACATGGGAAAAGAATCGGGTTTAGCATAAGCAAACTAAACAATAAATGTGATACATCACTTCCTGAGAGATAATGTGGAGAAAGGGAACACTTGTGTGCCATTCTGCATGATAGAGGAACAAATAGAAGATATCTTCACAGAGGCATTGAGAAAGAATTAGTTTGAGAAGAATTGCTTGAAGTTGGGTTTGATAAGAAAGGCATTGAGAAAGAATTAGTTTGAGAAGAATCGCTTGAAGTTGGGTTTGATAAGAATGAGCTGACCACCTCAATTAGTTCTATTCAACTCCCTTTTGGCTGGATTCATGAAACAAGTATCTAAACCTTTTTATGTTGGTATAGTCTGAATTTAGTCTTATACTATTGTAGGTACACACACATGATAGGATGGATGAAGTAGGGAAAGAGGCAGGCCAAACCAAAACATATGTCATTTAACTATGTGAGAGAGACCTTTCATTCCTTAAAAGTTAGCTTTTTTATCACTGCTTTTGAAGTATATGTGTAGACCATTAAGATTGCCATGTGTAAGTCATTTCTCTTCTCAACTGTTGTCTTGGCACACTCGAAACTGAAAAATTATATACTCTCAGGGACTAGACACATCTATTCACTCTCCTTTAAAATTCCCAATCCCCTCTCAAAAACTTCACTCTCCTTTTCATCTCTTCAAATTTAAACCATGGATCTCCACTTACTTCTTTACTCTCCTGTCATATTCTTTCTTAAGACCCTATTCAAACATGTCTCCTACCTCCACTCCCTCTGATAAATTTCCAAATACAGATACTGGGACCCCGATGTCACACAAAATCAATACTTCTCCATCCACACCTATACCTATTCTTCTCTTAGTGCAGAAAAATTTACAATTTTATAAATTGAAAATGCTCCCTCTTCAAGTCAAAACCCAGTGTAAATATGAATTTATACAAATACTCCATCCTTTCCTTAAAAGGATAAAACCCCAGTTTGCTCTCCAACTCTTGTTATTTCACAAGGGTCATCACAAAATGCTTGTACTCATTCGGAAACCGGGTCGGGTCCATCCTTTAACTGCTTGAAAAGGGACCTTCTATTGCCCACTCATCCTCTTCTCAACCAGGTCTTATTTCATCTAATATGTCAGAGAGACATTCAAGGGGGACTTTCTTGAGGAGCACAAAATGAGTTCTAACATTCTATAGTAGGAGAGGAATGGATAGTAGAAGACTTGACAGGGATGAGGAATTTGTGTCTCTATGTTCTAATGAAAAATAAAAATAACCAGATCTCCCAGTAGTTGAGTCAAAACCTATTTTCAATTAGACTTCTAAGAGTGAGATGCCACATTTTTTTTGTAGAAGATGAAAAATAAGATGATGATGATAATGTTCCCTTATTCTGGAAAATCAGAAAAAGTGGTAAGGGAAATCAAAAAGATGTTAAAAAAGGTGAGATTGGCCATACAACTGATAAAGGGGAAGCAAAAAAGGAGATTCTTGCAAAAGAAATCACTCCAACTAATGAAAAAGGAAGAATGGAGCAAACCTCAAAGGGAAAAAAATTGCTACAGACCTACCAAAGTCACCAAACTTACTCCACTAGAGGCACTCAAAAGAGGTTGAGTGAGGCTATGGCTATTATCAATTCTAAAGAAGCAAAAAACATAAACAAAGGGCTAAGGTTATAGTGGATGCCGAGTTTATTCTTGAAGAAAAAAGTGATCGATGTGATAAAAGAGAGGGAAAGAAGTGAAATAGAATCAGATGCCATAACTACTGACTTAAGGAAGGAAAATGTAATTTTAATTATTAAGCTTATGAAGAGAAAACCCAGTGAAAATACAAAGAATAAAAAGAACAGAAGGATAGTACCAAAATAAAAGGGCGAACCTATTTTTGAGAAAGGACTAGGTTCGGTCAGTAAAAAGAGAAAGACTGAAAAGTTCTGAGTAAGTTTGAAAGAGTTCAAGTCGTGCAAATGTAAAAGTTTTTAAGTGGAAGAGTTTTTGATCCTGCAGCATGATCCAAGCATGGGATGAATGATTTTGTTAATGCAATTGAAATACAGAGATAGATGCACCTATTTGAATGGCCTATTCCCACTTTCATGAGCCAAAGGTGCATGAGTTCTACTATAATATTGATGTTGTGCAGGGGGGCAGTCTCAATGCTAAGGTAGGGGGAATTATCTTTCATTTAAATGAGAAAACTTTAAGAAAAAGCTTAAAGGTGTCATGAGAGGGGATTGTGTCTGTTGATAAGGTTTTGTCTACCCATCATTTTATTCATAAAGCGAGTTAGTTGTTTTATTTGAGATATTTGGGGGTTCCTAAAAAGTTTTTGAAGTGACAATGTCAGTTGTACTTTGAATTCTTAACAAGATACTTCTTCCTTGATCTAAGAAAAGGATAGTAGCCTCATCTGCTGACTTGTTTCTTATGGAGGCTTTGAGTAAACTTAAGGTAATTTTCCTGCCATTATGATAGAACATATTACCAAAACTATGACTTTCAAATATCGCAGACATGGCTTAGGTTATGGATACTTGCTGAATTATATGTTTGAGAATTTTGAAGTCAGTTAGAGAAGAGAGTACCAGGGATGATCAAGCAAGCCTTCTTATAAACTACTCTTTTGGAATGTGTATGGAAGGAAGAATTGGGAATAAGGTTAAGTTCAGGTATCTGATCTTCTTGAGTAGAAAGAGAGATTAAAGCAAGAATTGGAGGAGATAACAGTAGCGTTGGCTAGTAGAGATGCAAAGATTGCTAGATTAAATGCTCAGATAGTGCAGTCTAAGAAGGAGGGACCAAGTTCGAGTGAGATTTTCGTGTTGATTACCTAAAATGAGAGTTTGTTGCTGATGTGAAGAGTATTACTCAACGGTTGTTGGAAGCCCATGCAGATGGAAATACTCGAATGACACTCCTTCTCCAATCCTTGGCACCCAAACCCTTTTCCATCTAAATTCCATTATTCTTTCAATACTTTTTTTCCTATCCATGGCTAGTTGGCAATCTTAACTGCTTGTTAATTATGGCTTTTTTATAGTGATTTGTAATGCTATATCACATCTCCATTCACTATTGCTTTAATATTTGCGTAGAAGTGGGTAGCGTTGGCATCTCCTTCATTGAACTATTCAACCCTTGCTTTTTTGCATAAAACATAATATTGAACTTCATGTTATTTGGTGAAAATAGCTTTTACTTGGAGAGTTTGCATTTGTTCTCTAGAGTATTATCAGTAATACATTTCTTCTATAATTTTTTGATCAAATTTTTCAGTCTCTTAGGCTTTTCATAGATATCCCCAAACTTATCTCTAGACCATGCATGAAGAGTTCTAGTAGTGTTTTTAGTTTTTCATTAAATATATAAAAGGGGTTTCCATGGATGATGATATTCCAACTATTCCGAACTGTTTATAGAAACATAGCATGGTAGGCCTAAAAGTTCAAAAATATGAGATATGTGATTTCTTGAGTGTTATCCTGTATTAGATCTATCGGGAGAGGGGTATGATATGAGCATGTTGTATCGAGGTGGATAACTGAAGCATTGTTAAGAGCCTGTCGTGTTTCTTCCAAATATTGTGGGAAAAATCCCTTTTATCATACCATGTAAGTTTAGACCTATGAAACAACATCTTGTATCCCAAACTCGTATTGTCTACTGTAGTTATCGATCAACCCCATAATTCTCTTCTCAGTTCTTCTAAGCATTTTGGATATAGATGGAAAGATGTTAGTCTTGGACAATGGTTATGTTATGTCGCTGGTCCACATGAGCCAAATTTATTCAAGAGTTTGGTATCTCTCTAGAGATCCTTTTGATGCTATACCTTTGATATTCTAGGATATGATCTTGAAAATTAGAAACAGTAAAATTGGGATAGTTTTGATCCTCCGTAGAGGCTGTCCATGACCCGATGGTGATTCATCTTATGAGTTCATCATCAAAATTAGAGGTTGCCATATATTCTCCCTAGTATTCCTTAAGCATCTCATGGGGCAGCCTGGAATTATTTCCTTTGATAATAGCCTGATCATGAGTTTTATTTTTGATGTGATGATACCTGATTGCATCTCATGGATTTGGTTCTATCTCTTTAGCTCTTTTTTTATTATCATCAGCATTGGTGATTTTCCTTGGGAGGTTGATAGGTATCCAAGTGAGGTTCTTTTCATCTTTGGTTTGTTGGCCTTCTTCTAGGTTCATTTCAGTAAGGATGGTGATTTTGTATCCAAATCTTTACTTTTTGATGAGGAGATATTTTATAGGATTACCTTCATTAGGTGTTGAACATTCAACATTTTCTTGTAAATGCTTCACCACATTCTTGCAGTAGAATTGATCATATTGAAAACATACAGCCATCCTTCAACACATTCTTGCAGTTGATCGTTCAAAGTTCAACCAATAAAACAAAGGAAAACCGTCAAAGAAATTCTTCTCTTAAAGTTAGATTGAATTATCATGAACTCTTCTCTTAAAGAAATTCTTGTCAGCAAGCAAAAAGTGAAGAATCAAATTTTATTTGTTTATGATGCCACTAGACTAAAATTAGCTAGTAATTCATTTTAGGAGATATTCTTTCAACGTATCTGGACTAAAATTAGCTTGCAGTTCATTTTTGGCGATATTCTTTCCATGTATAGCTGGTTGCATCACACCTTTTACATTAACAACTTTAACAGGGGAAGCTATTCACATTGAGTGGGTCCCTCTAAATGGAGGGCCCATATGGCAATTTTCTCCAATAACTGCACAACCCATTTGAATAACTATTCAAATGAAGCCTGTGTATATTTGAATTGATTTGCTTTGTCAAAAAAGGTTGTGTATATTTGAATTGATTTGCTTTGTCAAAAGTTATTTAAAACAACTTTTGACAAATGAATCAATTGGCCACCAACCAGCCTTCCAACTTCTATAAAAGGAGCAATTGCTCCTTAGTTTTAAATCATCAGATAGAGAGGAAAACAAATTCAGTAGAGAGAAAAATACAGAGAGAGCAATAGAGAGAAAGTGAGCATTTTTCTTCTGTAAGGTATACCATAGACTATAAAATAAAATAGTCTGTAAAGAAAAATTAGAGTGTGTGCTTAGGAAATATTTTTCCCTAAAAAAATAGTGTGTTCACTATTTTTGGTATTTTTCTCTGAGAGTCTACTATTTGTAATAGTAGAAGAAATTGTACACTTGTGTCTACTATTTGTAATAGTAAAAAAAATATAGTAGAAGTGTTGATTTGCGGACATAGTCCAAAAGTTTTGGGTGAACCACGCTAAATTTTCAGGTGTTTATTTTGCTTTATTTTTTCCTCCTAAATTTTATTGCTCACTCCACTGCATGAGCCCCAACAAGTGGTATCAGAGCCTGGTCTAGGTTCATGGCAATGGAGGTAAAGACAAGCAAAATGATCAACCTGAACAATTCAAACTACCATGCCTGGAGAAGCAAAATGAAGGATCTTCTCATGATTATAAAGATGCACTTGCTGGTATTCTCTACGTTCAAACCGAAAGGGATGTCCGAAGATGAGTGGGTGTTTAAGCATGAATGAGTTTGTGGATATATTTGACACTTTGTCGATAACAACGTTTATAATCATATTTGTAATGAAACTCTTGCCAGAACACTGTGGAACAAGCTGGAGCAATTGTATACTTCAAAGACCGACAACAACTTATTTTACTTAACCCAGTTGATGGAAGTAAAATATCAATAAAACACTTCTGTAGCTGATCACCTAAATAACATAGAAGGAATGGTGGACTAGCTATCGACAATGGACATAAAGTTTGATGATGAGATAATTGCTCTTATGATTTTAGCTTCTTTACCAAAGTTATGGAAAACTTTAAAAATTTCTTTGACAAATACTACACCAAATGGTGTAGTAAGCATGCAAGCTGCTAAGAGAAGTATATTAAATGAAGAAATAAGATGTAGATCTCAAAGTTCAACATCTTTCTAAGAATCAGAATTTCTGATTATTGAAAAGAGGGGGAGAAGTCAAGTGAAGGGTTCAAGTTCCATAGACAGGAGTTGAGGAAAGTCAAACAAATATGCAAAAGTCGAGTGCCATTACTGCAAGAAGAAAGGTCACATCAAGCAATTTTATCAAAAATTCAAGAGTGACTGGCAAAATAATAGAGACAAGAAGGGAAAGACAAATAGTGATGATGAACAAGGAAATCTTATCGACGAATTCAACATCAGTTGTGACAGTGAGATTGTTAGTCAATTAACTCAAGAAACAAGTTCGGTAATTGATAGTGGTGCAACTATTCACAGCACACCATACAAAAACCTCTTCTCATTTTACACACATGGAGACTATGGTGTTGTAAAGATGGTCAATGGAAACTTGTCAAAAGTTATAGGCAAGGGAAATATCTGTTTGGAAATGAATAACGGTATGAAACTTTTTCTAAAAGATGTAAGGCACATCCCCAACATGCATTTAAATTTAATGTCTATAGGCAAGCTTAATGATGAAGGTTTCCAAACCAGTTTTGGAAATGGAAAATGGAAGCTTACCAAAGGCTCCCTGATCATTGCGAGAGGACACAAACTCTCAAAACTATATGTGATGCAATCAAAGGTCTATGATGAATCTATAAATGTGACGGAAAATGAAATAAGAGTCTTTGCCATGCTGGTGAAAAAGAGATGTCTAAATTGGTGAAAGATAAAGTTCTACCTGATTTAGATCAGGTATCATTGATGAAATGCGAAGATTGTCTAGATAGGAAACAGAACAGAGTTTCTTTCCATAGTTCTCTACCTTCCCGAATAGAGAATGTTTTAGATCTGATTCACTCTGACGTGTGTGCTCCACTACCAAAGTCATTTGGTAGAGCCAGATATTTTGTGACCTTCATCTATGACCATTCGAGGAAGACCTGGGCTTATACCATTAAGTCCAAGGATCAAGTGCTAGGAGTCTTCGAACAATTTCATGCCTCAGTTGAGAGAGAAACTGGGAAGAACATCAAGTGTGTCCGCACAGACAATGGCGGAGAGTATATTGGATCCTTTCATGCTTTTTGCAAAAAGCATAGTATTAGACATCAAAGGACGCCTCTAAAGACACCACAGTTAAATGGTTTAGCTAAGAGGATGAATCAAACTTTGATAGAAAGAATAAGGCAAGAATGTTTCTTACAAACATTTATGAGTATTTGGGTGCAAAGCTTTTGTTCATGTTCCAAAGGATGAAAGGAAAAAGCTTAATGTCAAAACATGGCAGTGTGTGTTTATTAGCTATGGCCAAGTTAAATTTGGCTATAGGTTCTATGATCCAATGCACAAGAAGCTGATTAGGAGTCGAGATGTTGTCTTTATTGGAGATCAAACTATTAAGGATATAAATAAAGCAGACAAAGAAGGCTTTACTCCTACAGATGATTCAACAAGCTTAAGGTTGAATTCTCCGAAAGAAGTACCAACTCAAGTTGAAGATGAGGTTGATGATGACCATCCGCAAGATGGAACTTCAGTTGCCGAGCATACCAATGAGTTCCAGAGCTTAGTTAACCAGTTATCGTCTGTAGAGATGCCACTTGGCGATGAAGTTCAGGCATTTCTACTACTCAGTTCCCTTCCCGATAGTTGGGAAACGCTGGTCATATCACTCAGCAACTCAGCCCCAAATGGCAAACTTACCATATCGATGGTTAAAAATGCTCTATTTAGTGAAGAGGCAAGGAGAAAGGACATGGGCATAGATCATACCCATGCCCTTGTCAGAGAGAACCGGGGGAGGCAACAAAAGAGTAGCAAATACAAATGGAGAGACAGAAGCAAGAGTAGAGGCAGATCCACTGATGGCAGAAAACCAACATATAAGTGCCATCATTGTGGAATTGAAGGATATATAAAGAAGAAATGCTACAAATGGAAAGAGGAGCAAGCCTAGAGCAGTTTGCAACCGAAGAACAAGGGTGGAGAAACATTAGTTACTATTCTTGGAGATGTAGCTTATTGTTCAACCCATGCTGAGATATGCCTTCATTCTCAAGAGAATATACGGAATGGGTGGAAGATACTGCAACATCCTACCACGTTACTTCACATAAGGAATACTTCACAACGTATAAAGCTGGAGACTTTGGAGCTGTAAAGATGGGGAATTCCAGTTTCTCTGGGATTGTAGGAATTGTTAATGTCCAGATAAAGATAAGTTCTGGGAGTACAATCACTCTGAAGGATGTCCGCCATGTGCCAAATCTTTGGCTGAATCTTCTTTCAGGTATAGCTCTTGACAAACAGGGCTATGATAGTCACTTCAGTAAAGGCACATGGAAGTTATTAAGAGGCGCTATGACAGTCGCTCGAGGAAATATTTGTGGCACATTATATAAGAATCATATGAAGATATTTACAGACAACCTCAATGTAGCAGAAAAGGAGGCTTCTCAAAATTTATGGCATCAGAGACTCGGCCACATGAGTGAGAAAGAGTTATCTACCATAATAAAAAAGGAGCTTATCAATGTAGACAAGGATGCTGCACTAAATCCTTGCAATCATTTTCTGTTTGGTAAGCAGCATAGAGTCTTGTTTAATTCCTCTTCAATGAGAAGATCAAAGTTACTCAGTCTGGTACACTCTGATATTTGTGGCCCCTTGGAGGTTGAATCACTCGGCGGCAACCGATACTTTCTAATGTTCATCGATGATGCTTCTCAAAAAATGTGGGTGTATTTCCTGTGGACGAAGGACCAGGTGTTTGATTACTTTAAACTGTTTCATGTCATGGTAAAACGTGAGATAGGAAAGAAGTTGAAGTGTCTTTGATCTGACAATAGAGGTGAATACTCTTCCATGCAGTTCGATGCCTATTGCAGATCATATGGCATCTGACATGAGAAGACGGTCCCACGCACCCCTGAACACAATGGTGTAGCTGAAAGAATGAACCGAACAATCATGGAACGTGTTCAGAGCATGCTCGGTATGGCTAAGCTGCCAAAGCCATTCTGGGGAGAAGCAGTCAGAGCCGCCTGTTACTTGATCAACGATCTCCATCAGTACCATTAGATTTTGAAGTTCCAGAGAAACTTTGGTCTGGAAAGGATCCATCATACTCTCACTTGAGAGTGTTTGGGTGTTTGGCGTACGCACATGTATCCAAGAAGCTCAAACAGAAGCTAGATACAAGGACCACTCCATGCATTTTCATTGGCTATGGAGATGAAGAATTTGGATACAGGTTATGGGATTCAAAGGAGAAAAAGGTGATTAGAAGTAGGGACGTGGTTTTTCATAAAAGTTAGACAATTGATAACATTGAAAAACCCACAGTGTCTCAGAAGACAAATGTTGCAAATCAGATGCCAGAAGCACTAACAGAACCATTCATGAAAAATAGTGATGTTGTGCCAGAAGTAGAAGACAATGAGGAAAGTGATAGTGCTGAGCAAGGGGAGCCACAATCCCATCTGGCAGACGTTCCAGAACCATCACAAGGCCAAGATGATGGTGGATCTCCTCAAATTGTTCTAAAAGTTCATAGATCTGAACGAGGTTAGATTTCATTGAGAAAATATCCAGAATCCGAGTACCTTCTACTTACTGAAGATGGAGAACCAGAGAGATTACATGATGCAGTATCTCATAAGGACAAAGAAAAGTAGTTTCTCACAATGCAGGATGAAATGGAGTCTCTATAGAAAAATCAGGCTTATGAGATCATAGAACTTCTACGAGGAAAGAAGGCACTAAAAAATAAATAGTTGTTCAAGCTGAAAAAGGATGACAGCAGAAAAGTGGTGAAATACAAAGCATGGCTTGTAGTCAAAGGATTCCAACAGAAGAAGGGAATCGACTTTGGCGAGATATTTTCACCAGTAGTCAAGATGACTTCAATTAAGGTCATACTTGGAATGGTCACAAGTATGAACTTGGAGCTTGAACAAATGAATGCAAAAACAACTTTTCTTCATGGAGACTTAGAAGAAGAAATCTACATGGAGCAGTCGGAAGGTTTTGAGGTTTCGGGAGATAACCTCGTATGCAAGCTGAAAAAAAGCTTGTACGGTCTGAAGCAGGCACCTAGGCTGTGGTACAAGAAGTTTGACTCATGCATGGCGAGTCAAGGGTACAAGAAAACTTCAATAGATGAATATGTCTACATTCAGAAGTTTTCTGACGAAAATTTTATTGCTCTTCTACTATATGTAGACGATATTCTGATCGTGGGGAAAGACGCAACAAAGATCAACCAGCTAAAGAAGGAACTCTCTAAGTCTTTTGACATAAAAGACTTAGGACCGGCTCAACAAATATTGGGAATGCAGATAACCCGAGACAGGAAGAATCGAAGATTATGACTATCTCAAGAAAAGTATGTTGAACGAGTGCTTGCACGGTTCAACATGAACAATATCAAATCAGTTAGCATTCCTTAGCCAACCATTTCAAGTTGAGAAAGAGATCATGTCCCTCATCCAAGGAAGAGATTGGGGAGATGTCGTCAGTATCATATTGTTCGGCAGTCGGAAGTCTGATGTATGCGATGGTATGTACGAGGCTAGATATTGCTCATGCAGTGGGAAGGGTGTGTCGTTTTCTCTCCAACCCCGGGAAAGAGCATTGGGAGGCAGTAAAGTGGATTCTCAAATACCTTAAGGATACAATGAAATTATGTCTTTACTACAGGGGAGTTGATCCAATCTTGGAGGGCTATACAGATGCAGACATGGCCGGAGATCTTGATAGTAGGAAATCTACTTTAGGATTCATTTACACTTTTGTAGGGGGAGTTGTTTAATGACAGTCAAGACTACAGAAGTGTGTTGCTTTATCCACAACCGAAGCAGAATACATTATTATCGCGGAAGCTGGAAAAAAAATGTTGTGGTTAAAGCGTTATCTCCAAGAATTTGGAATCAAGCAAAAGGAATATAAGGTATATTCTGACAGTCAGAGTGCTCTGGATTTGAGCAAGAACTCCATGTACCATTCTCGTACAAAATATATTGATATTCAATATTATTGGATACGCGAGGTGATGCATTGACAATTATTGAGACTAGTGAAGATCCATACGAAGGAGAATCTAGCTGACATATTGACGAAAGTGATGACTCAAGAGAAGTTAGAGATATGCAAAGATATAGCTAGGATGTTTGTTCCGGATATGGTTGGAAGCGGAGAATTGAAGAAGTCCAGCCACCATATCTTTGAAGATCTTGGACCATATCTTGGTCAAAATCTTGCAGCCACCAAGCCACCAAACAAGTACCATAATCCACCGTCCAGCCACCATTTTTGAAGATGAAGTCTTTTTATTTACACCTGCAGAAGAACTCTAAAATCAACTATAAATAGAGGTACAAATTCTCATTTGTTATACACCAAAAAACACCAAGACAAGAGTGAAGTGTGAGTTTGAGAGTTGTTTTGTAATATATTCTTGTGAGTTAGAATAAATTTTTCTCTCAAATTCGTGTTTACCAATGCCCAATTGTTCCCTTTGGCTACAACATTTTTTTCCTATCTTTGCATGAGCATCAATATAAAAGAAAAAGTTTTTAAAAAATGTATAATATGTATATGGAGTACTAAAATTATATTTGAATAATACATAATTCAATTTCATGTTGTCATTTTAGTTCCCATCTCCCTCCTCCAAGATCTTGCAATAATCATAAATCATCAAAAAGTTGTTTTAAACTTCTAAAATAATTAATCTATATATCTTAGCGGCTTTGTGTATGATCAATCTACTTCCCATTTGAAAGTAGATCATAATTAAGCTTTATATTCTTAGCAGCTTTTTGATTACATATATAATCTATTCGATTTTAACAGTTTTGAATATGAGAAAAATCTTTGATAGAAAATACTTTTACCGAATAGATGGAATCTTATGCAGCTCAAATTTAAAATAATTAAGCCTTAATAATACGAATATCCGATATTCAATAATAAAATAAAAATATAAAATACTTCCCACGTTAAAGGTTATAAAACCTGAAGAAAGGCGCCAGGCATGACTAGTTAGGGATGTTAATGATAATATCACGGACAAAGTTTGAGACTCAAAGAACTTAACCAAATTCGTCATTTTCATTTTTTAACATAAATTATTGTTATTGTTTTATATTAGTTGTTGTGTTTTTTACATTAGTGTTTTTCGTTTTATATCTATCTTGATTTGTTGTATTCGAGCTGAAGGTTCTTCGAAAATACTCTCTTCATCTATTATCTTTGTTTGTCCCTTATTAACTAGGCACAGGGACTAAAAGTAGTAAATGATAGGGATAATTTACCAAATCACCCTTGAATATAAAAAGATACAATGTCTTCAACAATGTAATAAGGAAATGACTATAATTAATAATAAGAGTAAATTGGAACCAAGTGATAATCTCTTGATATGAACAAGTATTGTTGGACATCCCAAAATAGTATTGTGGACAAGTAAAGATGGAGAAAGAGAGTAACTTCACTGCTCTCATAAAATAGGAATAAGATCTATATACACTTTATTTCAAACTCTATTTATGGAATTTCAGTATGACTATGTTATTATTATAATTATTTCTTTTAAAAGATGATAATAGAGTTTCAAACTACTTTTTTTCTATTTTAATTTATAGCATATTGTGAGTAAATGAGTTTAGAGGTAGTTTTGACCTTTCATCATAGTATAATTTTTTTTTTTGGTTTCCAAGGTATTCCCCATCTCGACAGGTCAAGGACTCTTCTTCTGCGGATCTGAGCTCCATTTAAGGGTTTGTCACTGGCTAATTGATTGCTGCATGCACAAGGTGGGGATTGAACCCCACCACTTGCTTAAGCGACCTAGTGAGCTAACCACTAGGCCAATCAAACTTGGTTTATAGTATAAGATTCTTTATCCAAATGAAATGTAACTAGAGTAGAGTAATTTCAAAATAATTAAAATGACAATCCTTTTAACTCCGTCTAAAGTGCCTCAAATAGAATAATTAAACAATCTCGATTATCTCAGTATTAATTCACTGCATAATGCAGGAAAAGTCCACACATCAAAAGCCATTTGATCATGAGTCCAAGACTTAAGTCTGTTTGGACATGATTTAAGATTTTCAGTAATTTGAAAATAAGTTGATTTAAAATTGAAATTTTATTTAGATATGCAGTTTAAATTTTTGTTTCTTTATTATAAACATGAAAAACCCATCATTCGAAAAAAAAAAAACTGTCATTTGCTTGTCTAACTCTTATACGATTTTACTAAATAATCGAACAAATCATAGTTCATAAATAAGGTATCAGAATATCCTAAAATTCAAAATAATATATCATATATGTACATGTTCTTTTTATAAATAAATAAATAAATAAATATTTACGATTATATATTATTACAAACTTTTAGATACGCATAATTTTTACAAAAATTGATTGGTCATATAAATCAATAATAGTAATAACTGGTTATTCTTAATAAGATCCTCACAGATGGTACACATAAATTGTTCACCTTGAGCATAGGCCTTTTTTTAATACAAAATTTAAAACTATAGGTCTTTCTTACGAATCGAGTTTCCTAATCATGATTTGAAGTCATAATGAAATTTTGTATAATTAAATTTCATAAAAAAGAATCAATTTGAAATCAAAATATCGATTCTATGGCGAAACACCTACTTAGAATAAAAAAGAAAAATTTCATCTGGCTTTGTGCGAAGCAATGATATATAACTTTCCGACTTGCTTATATTCAGAAATTTTTTTTGGTTTATTTATGCTCCACCTTTTAAAAAGATCATAATTAAGGCATAGAAAGAAATCAAATACTTTTCAAGAAATTAAAAAGGAGCATGATTCTTTTTATCATATTGAAGTGTACTATTTTATTCCTTTGTATATAAGGGAGGAAAAAGAAAGAAGATGAAGAAAAAACAAACTAAGTGGGGTGATGTGGTGAAGAATGACAAATATGCAAGCAATATAAAGTTTATTAATTAGGTTTAAGATTTGTAGACAAGAGAACCCACAAACCCACGCGTGACCATGTGTGTTTTGATTCTTTGCTTAGTTGTACTCCCACTTGAACTCTTAGAATAATTTTTAAAAAAATGTCCCAACATAAGAATGAAAGAGAGCTTAGTGTCACTATCCGCTAATCTTCCATAAACGAAGCCTAAGTTTATGATATTAGGGTGTAGTAGTACTTTTTGATTGAATTACTAGTTAGGAGATTTGTTGAGTGATATTCAATAACATTAGTTATAAAATAGAAGTGATTTGCAATAGTCATGGGTTCACACTTCATAGGGTAAGTAAATTCTTTTTGTCCAAAGATTTCCTCCTAACAATAACGGGAGAGGAGATAGATGCCGATCGATTCTAATTTCAATATAGTGGTACGATGTTTTAGGGCGGCGAGATTTTTTTTTTATGAGATTGTTGATTCAAAGGTGGGATACTTTTCGAATCTGTCATAAGGGAAAAGGCGGGTGAAGGAACACTTTGCAGAGGATTTTGCTCTTCTGGATAACTAACTCTGATCATTAGGGCGTAAGGTGGCGATTACGAGTTAGGTCAGATTCAATAATTTAGTTCAAATATAAATTTGTAGTAAAAAGAATCATTGAATACGTACAAATTATTAATTTAGAATTCAATAACTTAGAGACTTAGAATTCTGAACTCATAAACTTTAAATTCTGATTTCGCCTCTACTAACCATCATAATGATGTGTTTACATGCTAAGAATTAAGATTCAGAAGATAGGCAAGTTAATGGGCTGATTAATACACTTTATGAATAGATTCGACCGAATCATAGTCGATTTTCTTCAAAATAACAAAAAGAAGAGAAGAATATAATATTTAATTGATCACTTGTTGACATTTATATAAGGCAAGAAGGTTCATGTTATTAATGTAATATTGAAATAAATACATATTGCGAAGGTTCGTATCATCATAATACTGTATGTCAAGTCATTTCAGCTAGTGCCCTACTCTAAGTTTTCAAGCTAACAAAGTTTGAGCCCCCACCAACCTTTATGAGCAAATTAATTTCACTATTAGGAATTGAACAATTAGCTACACACAAAATTTTATAGTTAAATAGTAAAATCTTATGCTAATTAATCCTATTTAATTTATCTATGATTAGCGATGGGTGATAAGATAATTCAACCAGCTAGGAGTATTTTAGCGATAAATTAGTTAGGGATTCGGGATAGATAAGAAAAACTGCATGATAATCCAAAGAAACATGAGTATTTTTATTTTTCGAAGATGGTTTTTCATGTATGTGATAATAACTAACACATATAATCAGAGGCAGAGCTAAAAGGAGGTTCGGGAGTTCAGACGAATCCAATAGTTTTTTTGTAGACTCTATATTTATAACTTCTAATCTTGGCTTCGCCTCTGTCTATAATTGTAAAATTAATTGAGTAGAACGATAGATAATTGAAATGTTAATGAACTTTATTTGCTAAATGAAAATGTAAAGGATTTATTTTACATAATAATTTCATATCGAGCATATAATGAGAAAAGAAAAGATATTAATAGTATTAATTAGTTACTTTTCTCTAATTATTTTAATTGAACGATCTTCAATTAATGATTAGCTTAGGGGATGTAGGAGATATGTAATGATAGTTTAGTTGGTAATGTTTTAGTTATAATAATTGGCTATGAGAATTATGAACATAGAAGGGGGGAAAAGGTCATAAAGTTTTAATTAAATTCTCTACCTCTCAATTAAGCTATTTGCAAGTGGAAGAAAATATGATACTAGCTACTTTTGGCATCATTAATATGTGTATCTTGAATTAAAAATATTTATATACAAACTCTTCCTTTAGTTTATGCTTATAAAGCACGCATACAAAAATTTCACTCTCACGTAAGCATGAGAGCACTCCCAAAGAAAAACAAAGGATTTTTTTTTAAAAAAAATATGCGTTCAATATTTGTATGATATTATAATTCAAATTTATGTCGTGTAAAATTGATTTAACGGAAAAGCGTTTTCTAATAGTAATTTTATCCATACTTGTGGCACAAATCCAATGAAGAATAGTTGGCTGATTATATTCAGCATGCGACAATCATCATTGATTCAAGTAAAATTAATGAAGAATCAGATAGAACTTAAGGGATAAATTAAAGGGAATGTCAATGCAACCAATTTCTTTAGAGAAAAAATAGTTACAAATTTTTTAGTATGTTTATATCATTAAACCTCTTTTATAACGTCGTTATTTATCTCAATATTTCTTTTATTGTTGTTACTCGTTATAGCGAAATATTATTACACAAAACATATAATATAAAATAACAATAAAATTAGTTTTAAAAATTAAATTTTATAATGAAATGTTGTTATTGAGGATGAATATTATAGAAAGGTTGTGGTCTAAGTTTTGTATACCTTTATTTATACATTTTACACATTATGTATTTAATAGTACATATAATAATCTCCTCAATTTTGATACTTAGTTTCACTAGATGCAAAGTTAAGTTAAAAAAAAAAAAAGCTTTAAAATTTTGCTAAAGGTATATGTAATGTATTAAAATGTCCTTTAAATCTTATGATTTCAAAATGTCATGTGAAAATATTGGGTGCAAAGAGTTAAATTTTGGTAAGTGATTTTTTTTGTTAAATAGAAAGTAAAATAAATAAATTGAAACAAAGCGAGTAATATGATTCAATTGTTTTTATAAGTTACATATCTATTCTAGTTATACATATACATACTCTCTTCAAGCTATTCATCATATTCAGTTTCACAGACCTAATAAGAGAGGTGGGAATTATATGAAGCTACACACAATCATTTGTATGCATTAGGCCCAAATAATTTGTTTTAAAGTTTCAATACTATTTTGGGCTGTTTTAGTTAAAACTTTAGGTGCCCAAATGATCAATTGCATGAAGAAACAAAAGAATAATGAGAACAAAGTTATGAAGACTTTAGTACTTGGAAAATATGGAATTAGTTATGAAATTTGTCACTAATTTTAGTTAATGTGTAACTCGAGCTCTTAGCTAATTGAATTTTCTTATAATTCATCACTAATTCGTAGATAAATGAGGTTATTATGAAATTTTTGTTGTTTAGCTATGGAAGTTTGTTTGTCGCTAACTCCATATGTTTCTTGTGTATATTAGTAATTCTAGAATATTTCTTCTTCATTGTTTGGTTCGTTGTATTGAGGATTATTTTGTTCTTAGCCATGTTTATTCATGTATTAATAAGCCTTGTATACCACCAAACAATGCGTTGCAATGGATGAAGTTGCTCTTCTCTTAACTAGAGATTTTGACTTCGAGTCGTGTGTATAAAATATTCTTGTAGGAAGTGCTTCCTCCCGAAATGGGGCACTATGAGATACAAATTCGGAATAATCGGATTCCAATGTGAGTATGGACACTAAATGAAGTTTGAAACTGATAATTCGAAAGTATACTTGATGATAGGATTGTTGGCAAAAGGGAGAAGAACACTGAAACTAAATTATCGATAAAAAATCTCATTCTTAAATTGTAATTAAAAAAAAGTCATAGATTCAAAAGTCATTAAAAAGTTAATTTTTATAATTCATATAGTCAGAAAAATTCGAACTTAAAAAGTGAAATTCATCTTGAATGTAATCTAGAATGCAAGTCATGAACTTTCACCCTTTCTAAATTCGAAAGTTTCTCCTAGATTTTTCATACTATTTCACAATGAATTTTCAATTACTGGCTACATTTCAAAGATCGTCCAAAAAGTGACTATGCCGTAGAACTTTCCTCGACCCACAATATATGATTGAGATTTGGGTTGGCTTCGACCCAATTTACTAAGCAGCCCAAAACAAAATATGACTGTTGGCTTAAAGCCCATAATCATTTCTACTCTGTAACGTTTGGAAGAGGAAGAGATCTGTAACTCCGATCACTTCACTTCACATCCGAATTCATATACCGATAGAGGAAATCGACGGTCGCCGGCCACCGGCAATGGCATTGGCACCGGGGCTATCTCGGAAGCTGAAGAAAGTGTTGGAGACTCGAACAGACACGCCGGATCTACTTGCGTCGCTGAATACTCTCTCCGAATTCTACACCGAAAACACACCTCATTCTCGCCGGAACCTCCGATCCACTATTGAGAAGCGTTCTCTATCTATCAATGAAGAGTTCCTCCTTTCCTCCGCAGCTGCTCAAAAGGTACCGTTTGTTGTTGAAATTTGATTTTTCCTTAGTTCATTTCTATAGAAGTTCTTAGTCTAGTAATTCTTAGGTGAATTAACTTTTTTTTTCTTAAATGGATTTTGTTAGTCGTTGGATCGTGTTGAAGAAGAAGTGAATGAGATCGTTGAATGCTGTGACAGGTAAGGAGTTACTAAGTATCAGGTCTTCAGATAATATATTTGAATGAAGTTTAACTTCTACAGGTATAGGTTAATTTTAAAACTATCTGGTCTCCCCATAATAAGTGAAACTAGTTACTTGGAAAATCAACAATGCAACGTGCTACAACTGGTTAAATTACTAGGATAGCCTGAAGCTTGTTTGGGCCGTTAGCATATGTAGGTTAAATCCATTCGTTTTATTTGGTTTGAGGATGTTACTTACCCATTGGTAGTTTTGATCTGTGCTGATAGGAAGTTAACTAGTTATATTCTAAGGAATTAGAAGTTCATTTTCCTTCTTGCTTGCTCATGTTTTGGAATTGTTGAGAATGAAATGTTGCTTTTTCCTTTTTGCTGTAAATAGTGCATATGATGTACAGAAGAAGTGGGGATTGTGATGCTCTTAGGAGATGAAAAATTAGTGCGTGATATTTTATGTTCTTTCTCCGTAAAATACCTGTTAGTTTGGGCATGTGTTATAAAAAAAAGGGCAGTGTTTCTTAGGATAGGGATCCTTGTTAATCATATCTTGGACATTTTATCGGACTCATATCAAATGTGTATGGAAACGCTCCCAAAGAAACCATTCATCACAAAAGTACATGTTATCCTAGACAATGATATTTTGTTTTTAGCCTGATGACTATTTTAACTGAAAGGGATTTTTGGACTTAAATTTTGACTTGCTAGTGGATAAGGGATTTAAGATTGAGGTATCTTCCAAAAAAGATAATATTTAGGAGTAAGGGTTCTACAGAACTGGGTTAATTGAGTCTTTTAGGAGGCAGCACTATGGAATGATCTCCCTTTAGTAGTTGCCTGGATAGCTGATAAGAAGTGGAATGTGGAGTTCGTAGAATCATCTAGAATAAGATATTGTACAGAGTATCATGGTCTGGCGGTCTGGCTATGATTAGTTGGACAGATAGGAAATAGCAAATGGGCAACAAAAGTATTCCACTTCTGAACTTTCCATAAGGAACTTGGTTCCAAAACTAAGTCTGATCATGTTGATTAAGATAATTAACTTGACAACATAGACATTTTTGCATGAATGAAGGAAAAAAAAACCATTTTGAATGAACTTATTCATTGGAAATTACTTGTGAAGGTGAAATCCTAAATTCAGCTTAAGTGAACTTTTTCCTTGGACAAGTACTTGCAAAGGTGTTATCCTTTTGTTGGAAGTTTGCCTTGAAGGTCTTAGTTCTTAAGTTTGACAATAAACTTAGTTCTTAAGTTTGACAATACTTTTGCACACAATAATCAAATGGATAGAGCGGAGAGGGATACCTTTAGATGGTTTGTGCTAATTGCCTAACTGGATACGTAGAAGTTAATGTTTGATTGAAAAGAATCTTACTAACTGGGTGTTCTGTAGTTAGCAACTTAGCCGAAAAGAATCATCTGTTGTTCGACCTATCTTCTTGAGTATGTTTCCTTACAAACATGTCTACCTATCTTGCCAGACAGCAGCTTCCAAATGCCAATATATGATAAATGCAATCAATTGAGTTTCCCCTCTCTTCCAGCTAAATACTTATACCAGTACCTTGGATTTTGCTCCCACCTGGCTATTATCTCCCATAGTTGGTATTATAAGGACTTCTTATGTACTTACATTATCGTGCTGTTACATTAATTTAAAAGTAGTTGTTTAGCTGACGTGTCTTCTTGTAATGCCTGCATTTTCCAGAATTGCAATGGCTTTAAGCAGTTGCAATGCCACGACAGGTGATATTATCAGTACCACAGAACGGCTGAAACAGGAATTTGAAGTTACTACACAGAGACAAGAAATTGTGTCATGCTTTCTTCGTGATTACCAGCTATCCCCAGAAGAGGTTTTAGTCATTCCTTTTGAGTTGAAGCTTATATCACTAAGATATTACTTATTTTCTGTGTTATTAACATACTGCTTTACAACTTTTATGTTGATGTAGATTAATGCCCTAAGAGAAGAAGACCTGGATGAGAATTTTTTTAAGGCACTTGCTCATGTTCAAGAAATCCATGCCAACTGCAAAGTGCTTCTCAGGACACACCACCAAGTAAGCTTCTCTAATTATGTCTTTAAAGAGTGTGATATGATCTGATCCAGCTTTTGGTATGGCAAATGAAGGATCCTTGTCTTGATTAATGGAATAAGAGTCGGTTATTTACTCATGGAATAATGGGACTCCATGCAGGACATTTATTGAGATTTCATTTTTATTTTCTAATCCCACTAATTATAACAGATTAACCTATTGCAAACAACAGCTACTATGTGTCGGTTTGAAAAAAGTTGGGTGGTTATATGGATCCTTGCTAACCGTGTCTCGCAATTTAAATTCATCTCAGGCCAGGTTAACCAATTACACTGATATATAACAAAAAAAGGAACATACTTATCAGTTGCTCCTGCAATATCTGCTCATCTGTTCTACAAACATTTAAAAATCTAATGTCATGCTTTTTCAATCACTTAACAGTTGTGTCCATCTAACAGTGTGTTAGCTTATAGAAGGAAGTCCAACTTAGATATATGTGATAATTTTTTCGCAAAAAATAGGTATGAAAATTTTGCTGACAAAAAGGGGCACCTTGTAGAAGAGCTATAGATCATCGAAATATGAAAGTCGAAATATTTCTTAACAATTTACTGCCAATCGTCTGTAAAAGTTGAACTACCATGAGTGACCCAAGGATATATGGAAAACTTCACAATTAACTGAAATGGAAAAAGATCATTTTTCCCATTCAAGAGTTCTTACATGATAGGTAAATGAAATGAGCTCATTCATCTAGTTTCAGTTATATTTTCCTAATGATAGCCGAACTTTTTCCAAATTTTATATTATATACAAGGCAAGGACACCGTTACCATTCTCAATAAAAATATACAACGCAAAGACAAACGTGATATATATGTTTTTGCTTAATTGAATCAAATACTTTTGGCAGCGTGCTGGTTTGGAGCTCATGGATATGATGGCCATGTATCAAGAAGGAGCATATGAACGCCTTTGCAGGTTAACTCTTCTCTGTCTCGGTGGACTCTTGAACTTGGGACATTTCATATTATATTCCAGTGATAGGATCCTCTCTTTAAGTGTCTTATCAGAAAATGTAACTTCGTGAAGGTCCGCTAATCTCTGGAACGTAAAACAGTTTAGCTATCTGGTAAAACTCATATTGTGTGGCAGGGTATTCAGACACCCATTTTGATCAATTTGTTTTTCGTATGATCTGCCGTTGTCAATCTGCTCCTTGTGATAGGAACATCTACTCTAGGCCTCTTGCAACGATACACAATC
Source organism: Solanum clarkiae (assembly GCA_011800125.2). Taxonomy (NCBI): domain Eukaryota; kingdom Viridiplantae; phylum Streptophyta; class Magnoliopsida; order Solanales; family Solanaceae; genus Solanum; species Solanum clarkiae. Next base: position 19,791,656 of record JAABOM020000103.1, read on the forward strand.
CATGGTTACAAAACATAGTCTATAATTAGGCTCATGTTGCTGGGTGTATAAGAATAATGTTGAATAAAGTGTATTAGAAGTGGTCACATTAGTTATGCCTGAGATTATTTCTTATAATTGTTTGATTTGGTGTATTAAAAATAAAATGCGTTGCGTAGCTTTTATTAAAAAAATGTTTGTTTACAAAAATGCCCTCCACACTCTTTATCTTTGGGAAATGGGAAATGTCTTGAGAGGGATTTGAGGGGTAGTTATGTCATTAATTAATCTAATGCATGTGTTGAAACCCTTTGTATTAATCAATACATACTAGTGTATAACTAATACAAACATTAGTTAGGCATAGGCTAAAAAAGTGTATCAAACAAGGTACTAATAATACACAAAGCTAATGCATGCATTATTTTTTCTACTACACTCTAGCAAACAATCCCTTAGTGCTCTCTTTGTTTATGTGTACCTCTGTTTGTCTCTGTGACTGATGTCTGGGTTATTATGACTTAGTTCAGATTGGTCTGTCTACTATTAGTTAGTCATATGATTTAATTTCTTATATGGATATTGGATATTTAAAAGTGCTTAAACAAGTGGTGCAGTGGTCATCTGAGCTTTCTGCTATGTTTGACATTATGCTGGGTTTTCTCTCTAGGTGGGTTCAGACAGAGTGTAGGAGACTTGGTGACGTTGATAACCCAGAAGTTGGCGAACTCCTGAGAACAGCAGTCAGGTGTCTCAAAGAAAGACCAGTGCTGTTTAAATATTGTGCAGAAGAGGTAACTTATCTAACTAAAAGCTAGAATAATAATTTAACAAACTTTGCAATGATATATGAATTTCATATTCATGCAATCTGATATATTAGGTGGCAAACATGAGGCACAATGCATTATTTAGGAGATTTATAAGTGCTCTTACACGTGGAGGACCTGGTGGACTTCCCAGGCCAATCGAAGTGCATGCTCACGATCCTTTAAGATACGTTGGTGATATGCTAGGATGGTTGCATCAGGTGATAGATTTAACATAGTGTTTAAGTCATTCGTCCTGTGAAGCAAAACTAGGGTCTTTTGCGGCATTGACTTGCTGTATCTGATTTAGTACATGTTTTTGCTTTATGACAGGCATTGGCATCTGAAAGAGAGCTTGTCCTTGCATTGCTTGACCCAGATGCATCAGATACTAGACCAACTAGTCATAACTACTCCAAAGGCATAGATAGCGAGTCTGAGAAGACAGAATCTGACTTGACTTTTGTTCTAGACAGGATATTTGAAGGAGTTTGCCGCCCTTTCAAAGTTAGAGTGGAACAAGTTTTGCACTCTCAGCCTAATCTTATAATTTCATACAAGCTTAGCAATACACTGGAATTCTATTTCCACACGGTGAGTTGAAATTTGCTGCTAGTGAACCCAATCTTCTTACAACCCCATTTTTGAGTTGTCCTTTCCCTCAACTGTTCTTCCAATGCAGATATCGGATTTGATGGGGATAGAAACATCTCTATGTAATACCTTATTGGTTCTCAAGGAAGCAGCCCAGAAAACATTTTTTGACATACTAAAGGGTCGAGGCGAGAAGCTTTTGAGGTATCCTCCATTGGTAGCTGTTGATCTTTCTCCACCACAAGCTTTAAAAGAAGGAGTTTCAGTGCTGCTTGAAATCATTCAAACACACGATAGCATGATGATCCCTGCATCAGGAAAGAAGCCCGACTTTGATCCAGTTATATCTGCTTTGCTAGACCCTATTATTCAGGTTAGTGTCCATCAAGTTACTTAAAGTAAGTGATTACTGGGAAAAAAATGACCACTAGTTTACCATTTTGTGTAATTTGTTTCTGTGTTGTGTTGTTAAATAAGTAAAAACTGCACGATCCCCTAGAAATGTGAGGAGTCTGCTTCCAAGTTCACACTTTAGCCTTCACTGGTATGTTATTGAATTCCGAAGATAATTCAATCACTACTTGAACGTAAGAAAAGGACTTTCCTTGGCTTGCCATTTGCTCTGACTAACTGCCCCAGTATAAGAGACTGAGAGCTCTCCAGAAGTTTATTTATACTGGAGCTTATCCCCGTACTGCAATAATCCTAAGGAATCTACCATGTTTATTGTACTTCTGTGAACGATAAATGTAATGGTGTTCATTTAATTTCCATTTGCTCAATCTATTCTGCCTGGTTCTGGAAGCAAATTGCATTAAATTTCACAATCTCAGCGTCACTTCCTTGCTGTCATTCATCTTGTTAGATTCCTTCTCCTTTCCACTAATTGTACAATCTTTCTGAACTTGAGAATTCTTCAGAAGTATCAAAAGATTTATCCCCTTCTGTAAAATAAATCTTTTGAGAAAATGTCCAGGGAAACAAACACCATAGCTCGAAAATAAGGTGAAAATCACTGTAAGGAAAGGAAGGATTCAAATCGCCTGCAGGGCCTAGCTCGAGTGGCAAGTGGTGGAGGATTTGCGGCTGAGGTCACTGGTTCAAGCCCCATACCATGCAAAGCAAAGCCTGATATTTAAGTGGAGAAGGGTAGAGGAGCGGGCCCATTATCCACTGAGTTTAGTAGGCTGTGGTTGGTCCAAAGGGCGGGCCACAGACAGATTTCTCGGTTATTGAAAAAAAAAAAAGGAAGGAAGGATTCAAATCCGGTAAGCAGTTGCCAGAAAAGAGGATTCTTCTCTCCTAAGAAATAGGAGAGTGAAAGATGTTTGGCAACTGTGCCTGAGAGGGGTTTTAAAATCTTGGACCCTGCTGCTGGAAAATAATCAAAAGAAAAAAGAGGAGGAAATCTAGATACATGAACTCTTATAGTCGGTTAATAGTTGAATAATTAGTATTAATCATATATATTCTATTTTGTTTTTTAAAAAAAGAAGGAAAAACATCTAGATTTCCACTAGTTTAATCCTACCAACAGTGCAGGACTAGTTTATTGCAAGATGACATTCAGATGCCCTACGATAGCCACAGAGACCTGTGAAATGTAGAACACCCTGGCAATGGCTATGATGTGACTTCTAACAATTGACACCTGCTGTTTATGATTCTCTTTTTTTTCCGTGAGGGTTGTACCCAAATGATGTGGCCTAATGGTTAACGAAATGGAGTGAGAACCATGAGGTCTAGTTCAAATCCCAGCAGAGGCAATAACACCGGGTGATTTCTTCACGTCTGTCCAATCATTGGTCAATAAAGTTACCTGGATGTTTGTACTGGTGAGAGGTAGGGGGTGTTTGGATAGGCCTTTTTTTAAAGTTACTTAAAAGCCAAAAGCCAAAAGTAGGTACCTACCTACTTTTGGCTTTTGGCTTTTGGCTTTTTTTGTCTTACTTTTAAAGGCTAACTAAGGTGCTTAAAAGCACTCTGTCTTTTCCAAGCACCTCTAGAAATAAAAAGTGCTTAAAAGTTAAAAGCACCTAAAAATAACCCAATCCAAACTTACCCTGTGAAATTAATTGAGGTGTGCAAGCTGGCCCGGACGCTACAGTTATAGAAAAAGTTGCCAACAAGAATTAGAGAAACAAAGCTAACTTATTCAGAGTTGATGACTTGCCTTTCCATTAAAGTTAGAGCAAATATTAAATCATGTTAAGTACAGGTCTACCCTGGTTGATGTTGATCACGAGTATGAATATGTTCTCTTCTGAATTCTTAGCACTCGTTATTTCTTGAGTGCAGCAACGAGGAATATGTTGAAGTTAGTAGGTTTATTTGAAAAACTGAAGTGCATCAGCTATATACATTGGAAAAACTAGAATTCAGTATTTATTTCATTATCCTGTTTGAGTGATTTCAGAAGTTAAGATTGATTTGGAGTTCTTGACATGTGACACACTGTAAATGCATCATCGCTGATTTTACGGCAGTATTGCTGCATCAAACTTGTTATTTTTTTCCATATTTAATATTTATCTTCCATGCAGATGTGTGAGCAGGCAGCAGAGGCACACAAGTCAAAAGGTTCCATGCACTCATCAAGGAGGAACAGGATTACTTCTGATCCAAGTCAACATCGCAGGACATCTGTGGATGCTCTTTTGGATGGCAACAATTCATCATCTTTACCGCAGGTATTTTTGGTTTTGTTCTCCTTTAATGTCAAAGTCCAGTTAGACTTATGTTGTAATCTTGTCTGATGAAATTTCATTCCCTCTCTCTCACCTCCAATAAAAGATAAGAAACCAAACGGAAAGGAAAAACAAGAAACCGTGGAGTCATCCTACCATCTGACACATTCCAAGCTGTGTTTGGGACATTTAACTCTAACAATAGTATTTTTTCATGTGGTTTGCTGGACCCCACCTTATGATAGATGATTGACTGAAATCTTTTTTTTTTTTTTTTGCATTTATTCCATGGGTAAACTGTCAATTGATAAAGGGTTGTATAATATAGTACTATCATACAGTTGCATTATGCTTGCTATTATGCTTGCTATCCCTGGCGTTAACCTTCTGTTTTTGTTTTATGCAGACCAGTGAGACTCCGGCCAAAATTTTCCTTATCAACTGCTTATGTGCAATCCAGCAACCACTTTTAGGACATGAAGTTGCAAGCAGCTATGTGAAGAAGATAGGTGTGATGATAGACAATCACATAAATGCTCTCGTGGAAAAAGAAGTTGAGGCTATTCTACGAAGATGTGGTTTATTAAATAAGATGTCACATTTCCGCAAGTCATTAGAAATTAATGAATCTGGCAACTCCGTAGCTAGGACACCATTAGCAGAAGAAGAGGATACATCTCCGGCTTCTGTTGCCGACAGTTTGAAGGCTTTGTTTGGTCTCATTTTGGGCAGTGAAACTGCTATTCCTGAATTTGAACAGATGCAAGTTCCAAGATTGCGATCAGAAACAAGCGTTCAGGTAGCTAGGTCGCTTGCCGAAGCCTATGAGCTTATTTACAGGGCTATAATGGACCCTGAGAATGGCTACCCAGATCCAAAGTCGTTGGCTAGACATCCACCTGATCAGATAAGAACAATTTTGGGAATTTGATAACTGAGTTATACGTGTAATTTGTAGTACATCAGTTTGTGTCAAAAGTATGTCTGATGCTTTTATTATTTCAATTTATTTCATATTTTCTTCCTTATTTTCATGTTGGAAAACAATGTCGACATTAAACTTTGTATCCGTAAAAAAAACTGCAAACTAATTAAAAATTTGGATTTTCCATTCTTTATCTGATTTTTCTTCGTAGGAAACAAAAATAATTGAACCGATTTCTATCTAATATAAGTTTTGAGTCGATTTTCAATTTGTTTTAAACTCTTTTAGCACTCAAAAGAAAGAATTTTTTTGAGGATTATGTCTTATTCCATTTAGTTCTAGTCTCGACACATAATTAGCGTGCATCACCTAACCGTGGCAGATTCAACATCCAAAAGTAGTGGATGTTTCACTTCTGTAAACAACATAAAATCGTTATCGTTTGTACAAGTGTAAAAATTAATTAAACACAATTATGAATAAACTTAATGAAAAAGTTATGTTTAATATTAATATTAATGTACTTGAGAACTTTTTGTATTTTAAAATTAAAATGAGTAATACAATATTGCTTATACTTGCGAATATTGTATGTTTTATGCAATAAATTAAACAATTTTATAAATACATAAAAAGGCGGGGACAAGAGGTTGTATAGGTTTGCTAAAGTAAGAGAAAGGAAAGCTCGCGACTTGGATCAAGTGAAGTGCATCAAGGACGAGGAAGGTGAGGTGTTGGTGGATAACACTTCCATTAAATTAAGGTGACAAACTTACTTTCATAAACTCTTAAATGAAAAAGGAGATAGAGATATTGAGCTGGGTAAGTTGACACTTTCCGAAAACCATCGTGATTTTGGTTATTGCAGGCGTTTCAGAGTTGAGGAGGTAAGACGGGCTATTAGTAGGATGAAGAGGGAGAGGACGATAGGGCCCGATGAAATCCCGGTAAACTTTTGGAAGAACATGGTCAAGGATGACATTGAGTGGTTGACTAGACTGTTCAATGCTATTATTAAGACTTCCAAGATGCCTGATGAATCGAGGAGGAGTACAATGGTTCCATTGTACAAGAATAAGGGAGATATTCAAAACTGTAATAATTACAGGGGCATCAAGT
>JAABOM020000103.1:19797868-19811205 GCA_011800125.2 Solanum clarkiae
TTAAAAACGCCCCCGAACTTGTCACGAATTATTAATATCGATCCTAAATTATTGACATGCCTAAAAACACCCTCAAACTTGACGAACTAGGCCTGATTACACCACATGGCATAACAAGTCACTACAAATCATTTAGGGGCGTGAAGGGCTGAAAAATGGGCCACATCCACCTTAATTTTCTTTTTTTAAGAATTTTTTTCCCTTTGGAGTGTGTTTAGTATGGAAGAAAATATTTTTCCAATTTTCTCATGTTTGGTTGACTTAAATGTTTTGTAAAATGTTTTCCAAATCAATTCATTTTTTTGAAATTTAAAGAAAATGATTTCCTTTCAAAAATTAAGAAAAATATTTTCCAAAACTATTATCCAATTTCAAATAGATTTTTTTATCCCATCCATGCCACGCTCTCCCTCCCTCTCCAAAAGAAAAATATTATTATTTTAAAAATAGGATGACCCTCGCTGAGTTGAAAGAGTTGAAAGAATAATTGAAAGACCTATTAGAGAAGGGCTTTATAACGCCAATTTTTTCCCCTTGGGGTGCCCCTGTCCTATTTGTGCGAAAGAAAAATGGGTCTCTCAGAATGTGTATTGACTATAGGCAACTGAACAAGGTCACAATAAAAGAATAAGCATCCTCTTCCAAGGATAGATGATTTGTTTGACCAACTTCAAGGAGCTTCTTGTTTCTCAAAGATAGACCTCAGATCTGGCTACCATCAGTTGAAAATGAGGGAATGTGATATTCCAAAGACAACTTTAGGAATAGATCTGGCCATTTTGAGTTCTTGGTCATGTCCTTTAGATTGACGAATGCACCTTCAGCCTTCATCGATTTGATGAATAAAGCACTCAGACAATACCTTGATATATTTGTCATTGTGTTAATCAACGACATCTTGGTGTATTCGAGAGATGAGAGGAGCATGCCAATCATCTCATAGTTGTCCTCCAAATACTTAAAAACCATGAGTTGTATGCAAAATTCTCGAAATGTGAATTTTGGCTAAAGTCAGTGGCTTTCTTAGGCCATATTGTCACCGGTGATAGTATTCGAGTAGATCCCCAAAAGATTGAAGTAGTTAAGAACTAGCCTAGACCGACCTCTCCCACCAACATAAGAAGTTTCTTGGGGTTGGCAAGCTACTATGCAGACTTCTTGATGGATTTTCTTCCCTATCCGCACTATTGACTACTCAGGAAAAGGTCAAGTTTCAGTAATGCTATGAATGTGAGAAGAGTTTCCAAGAGTTGAAGATGAAACTGACTACTACACCAGTTCTAACCTTGCCCGATGGGACATAAGGCTTTGCAATTTATTGTGATGCTTCAAGAGTTGGATTAGATACGTGCTGATGTATAGAGGTAAGGTGATAGCCTATGCTTTCAAACAACTTAAGGTTCATGAGAAGAACTATCCGACCCATGATCTTGAGTTGGTCGCGGTGGTGTTTGCACTTAAAATTTGGTATCACTATCTATATGGAGTGCATATGGATGTGTTCACTGACCATAAGAGCTTCCAATATATCTTTAGTCAGAAAGAACTCCACCTATGATAGAGGATGTAGTTGGAGTTGCTCAAAGATTATGACATGAGCATTTTCTACCATTCAGGTAAAGCTAACATAGTTGTTGATGCTCTTATCAGGTTGTCTATGGGTAGCACAACCCATGTTGAGAAAGGAAAGAAGGAGTGAGCTAAAGAAGTACATCGATTGGCCCGATTGGGTGTTCAGCTTGAGGAGAATGATGCGGGAGGGGCTAATATTCAGAACAGGTCTGTTTCATCCTTAGTGGTAGAGGTGAAGGAAAAATAAGATTGAGATCCTGACATACTTAAATTGAAGGTGGCTTCCACAAATAGAAATTGATGGTATTCTCCAAGGAGGGAGATAAAGTGTTGAGATACCAGAGTAGATTGTGTGTCCCAGATGTTGATGATGTTCGAGACAAAATTATGGCCGAAGCCCATAATTTTAGATATACCATTCATCCTGGCTCCACCAAGATGTACCATGACTTTAGAGAAGTTTATTGGTGGAGTGGAATGAAGAAGGATATTGCAGAGTTTGTCTCTAAGTGCCCAAATTTCCAAGAAGTTAAAGTTGAACATCGAAGACCATTTGGCCCAGAACTTTGCAATTCTTGAATGGAAGTAAGAGATGATCAACATGGGCTTCGTTACTAGTCTACCAAGGTCTCAAAAGAAACATGATTCGATATGGGTGATTGTGGATAGGATGACCATATCGGCTCACTTCCTAGCAACTAAGACAACCAACACTACGGAGGAGTATGTCAAGTTGTACATCCAAGAGATTGTGAAGTTACATGGAGTTTTCTTGTCCATCATCTCAAATAGAGGAGCTCAATTCACCTCTAAATTTTGGAATCATTCTAGAACGGATTAGGTACTAAGGTGAATCTGAGTACAATCTTTCATCCACAGACAGATGGCTAGGCAGAGGGTATAATTCAGACGTTAGAGGATATGTTGAGAGCCTGTGTTCTTGATTTCAAGGAAAATTTAGATGGTCACCTACCATTGATTGAATTTTCATATAAGAATAGTTATCATGCGAGCATTCAAATGGCTCCCTATGAAGCCTTGTATGGGAGGAGATATCGATCACCAATTGGGTGGTTTGAGGTTAGAGAAGCTGAGTTGATTGGATCTGATCTTCTCCACCAGTCAATGGAGAAGGTTAAGGTCATTAAAGAAAGGTTGAAGACTGCACAGAGTTGCCAAAAATCCTATATCGATGTAAGGAGAACAGACTTAGAGTTTGAGATAAATGATCAGGTATACTTGAAAGCGTCACCCATGAAGGGTGTCATGAGATTTGGGAAGAAGGAGAAATTGAGTTCTCGTTATATTGGTCCCTATCAGATTATAAAGAGGATTGGGAAGGTTGCTTACGAGTTGGAGTTGCCTTTGAGTTCGAGACAATTCATCCTTTATTCCACGTTTTGATGTTGAAGAAGTACTTGGGCGATCCTACCTTGGTGATCCCTGTTGAGAGTATTGGGTGAAGGATAGCTTGCCCGATGAAGAGATTCTGGTCCTAATCCTTGATCGTTAGGTTCGTAAGTTGAGGACCAAAGAGATCTCTATCAAAGTCCTGTAATCAATTTGTTGAGGAAGCCATTTGGAAGCTGAGGAAGAGATGAAAGCTAAATATCCGCACATATTCATGCCCAATGATGAGAATATTGAAGTTAATTTCCTTACACTTGACTATATTTATTGTTTATTCTTGAGTTGATTGTCTATTATTGAGTCAGAATATAGTTGATTGAGAATGATGAGGAGTCGAGAGTTTGATTCATAGATGGGAGTGTAAAGATGAGTCTTGAGTCTATTCGTGCCTTGATATCCACTTTTACTCATCATTTGAGGATGAATGATCATAAGGGGAAGATGATGTAATACCTAGTAAAATTCTCGAAATGCCCCTAGAGGAGAGGGATATGCATAACCTGTCTTTCTATGCTCAGATGGCAAATCTGAGGTTGTATATGCGATCAGTATGAAAAATTGAGTGGGAATATGGTCTTAGTCGATTTTTAGAGCAATCGAATCAAAAGATAATTTTTCTATTCGAAAATCGAAATAGTGCTGATGCACAACAGAGGCGCGTCGAGCCCCTTTCGCAGACCTAACTTGATTTTTTTCATTTTTTTTAACGAGATTGGAAAAACTCATTTGGAAAATTTTTCGAAAGAAATACATATGTGTGCGCCTAATCCACATCGTGGACTGGGCTATCTAAACTGAAATTTTTTTCTTTAATTCGTGAGGGACATTGTAGACATTTCTCAACCCCTCCTAAACTCAAAACAAAACAGAAATAGGTTGTTTTGAGCTTTAAAAGGGCCTTAAACCCCATTCCTAAGCCATTCTTAGTACTTGAAAAGACTAAGGCTTGAGAGGAGAAGAAGAGCTTGAGATTGAAGAGTTGAAAGGAGAATTCTTGAAGTTTGATTGTTGATAGTTTCACCCTAGGTATGTAAGGCTAAATTAAAAGCATGAGATTATTCTCTCATGTGTCCCATAGATAGTCACAGAAGAGTTGAGAGTGTAATGAGTCTACACACATGATTCTTGAGGGTTTTTCTTGAAATTTGTATATATTACATGTATATTCAATGTTGATGATCATCATAAACTTGTTTTCTTGAATTGAATACTTTTACGAGATATTTTATAGTCCCATGAGTATCCACAAATGAACTCTAATGAGTTGTCTATTCGATTTTTCCCTAATGATTGATCTAAGCCTTGAGCTATTGATTGAGAGTTGAATTGATGAGATAATTGGAGTCTTTATGAGATTGATTGAATAATGAGTGCCTCTATGAGACTGATTTGAGATGATTTGATTGGATTAGTTGTCTTATAAGCATCGAGTCTTGGGAGGAGTATCGAGCACTGAAAGAGTAAGAGTTAATCTAACTTGCACTCATCAAACTACGTGGTCAAGCATAGGTGAGGATTAGAACCATCACATTCATTGTGGTTCCCTCTTGAGAGAGTCCTTGAAATAATAGAGGACTTGTTGATTGTAGTTTCCCTAGTGGATTATATTCATTCTCTACCTGGCAAGTATAGAACAACTGTGGCAACAACGGTGGCTTGTTGTACAATCACTGACTCATAAGTGATTGTTGTCTGATAAGAGAAACTCCCAAAAAGTTTCCATATTGAGTATTCTGAGTGATAATGAGATGAGATGAGATGAGTTGAGTTGAGTCTAATTTGATTGATAAGGTTTGATTGGTTGATGGGTCACTTGTCTACTCTTTATTCTTACTTTAGATAGATATTTGACGTTCAGATTTGGTAATTGTTCTGAGTTGATGTTGTTCCACATTATTCTACCTATTTCTATTTCATTCAGCTATTTTACATACTTTACATTCCACGTAATGATGCCACTTGGTGTTGCATTTTTTTGTAATGCAGATACAGGGATTAGAGATCGTCAACAGGTGCATCCTTGAGGATCAGAGATGTTCAGTTGATTGGTGAACCTCCTTACTTTGGAGGATTCATTATATTTATTTCATCTTGCTTTAAATTTAAACATTGGTTAGCTTTATTTTGATTGAGGTAGCTATGGGTCTTTCATTGGCACCACTTGATAGTGATAGAGGCTTCATAGACTAAAGTCAAATGTTGATATTAAGATTTGTGAGCTAGTTCTTTTTACTAGCTTTTCATGTATAATATTGTTTTTAGACTAGATAAGATGTGCCCATTTACTTCCTTTTGTCTTTATCTGATTAGTAGAGTTTATTGATTGAATGAATGTGACGAGGCCAAGGGGTTCGCTTGGGGATTAGCAATAGTCTCTAGATGACGACCACATCTAGGGTACCCTCCCGGGGTGTGACAATTTGCCTGTGGGACAAGTCCTTTACTTGATTTAATACTAAAATAGCTATTTGAGATGATCTTACTTTTAAGACAAGGATATGGATAATTGAGATTATTATATTGTTATTTAAAGGATATTGACATTCACTTAAGATATAAGTACTTTCACATGTGCTTTCATTAAGTTGATGTAATATGATTACAAGATTTACATGTCTTGTACTGCTTGAAAAAGCTTATATGGTTTATAAAGAAAATTTTCAATGGGAGTAGGCCTTGATGAATTCCGTAGCTAACGGCGGATTCGTTAGACCTGGTGCACTTTGTATTTACCAATTACAGATAGAGCCCTTGCTAGTGGGAAGGTAGAACTAGTATATTGTTACTGGTATCTCTCGAGTAGGGATATATTCATATGAGATTTACAGTTATCGTCTATTCTTTCTAAGAAGATAGGCATATCGATTACTAATTACATGATTCATTCTTGGAAACCTCTCGAATATTTGTATATGATTTGATATGAAAGTGTTTTTTGTGTTTATTTCTGAATAACTAAGTTGATTTGCTTATATGAGACAACAAGATTATTTATGGTTATTGAGTTTTGAAAGAGCATTTGTTATATGATTTTGATTATTATACTATCACATTTTCTAACTTGTCCCTCCTTAAAATGGTTGTGGTTAAGTATTATTACTCATTGAGCTAGCGTCTCACTCCCTGCTATTTTTTTTTTTTATAGAATATAGGTGATATTGGCGAGGATTTAGTTAGCTAAAGGTAGTAAATTGATTTCATGTTGAGCCCCACTCTTGTTCATGTGGGAAACAAGCTTATTTTTTTGTGGACCTTTCTTTAAATTCTTAGATAGTCTCTCCATAATCATTTCTTTATTTAGAGTCATGGGTATTCTTTTGTTATTCTAGATATGTGGTTGTGTTTTTGAGTTTATTCCTATTGTTGGAGATGAGTTAGTATTAGTGTGTGGAGATTTGATTGGAAATTGGTACGGTGACTTGATTTGAATATTTAGTAGTTATCTTGTTGAATTTTCAGATGGATAAAAATTTGGATAGGCCTAGAGGAATTTTGCCCGATTTTGTGCAGAATTCTAGAAAGACTTGTTTTGGAATTCTCCCCCCTAGTGCCAGTCATGATCCTATATTGGATAGTGACAATTAATCCTATTAATTATAAGTCATCTAAATAATAAAAAATAAATAATATTTAATAGCAAAGATAAAATAGACACAAAATGATGAATATATCTTAATTTTTAAACTGAATAAGTATTGTTGAGGATTCGAAAATATTATAATGGACAAATAGAGAAAGACGGATTAAATTTTTGTTGTCACACAATTTATTACTCCTATCATCAAACTAATCTGCGCAACTAAACATAGTTGTTTAAGTCAAATTGTTTGGACCATTAAGTGTGAACATAAGAACATCGAAAACTTAAATGATACTCCCTTTATTTCAAATTAAGTGAATTATTGGGATATATCATACATATTAAGAAAAAAATAAAGATAAAATTTAATCACGTTTTTCTATCTTTATCCTTTTCTAACTCCAAACGCTCATTTAATAGAGTAAGAAGTTTTCAAGAAAACAAGTCTTCGAAATCAACTTTAGAAACTCAATTAATGAAAGAAAAATTTGGAAAAAAAAATCCAACATATCTCTTGAAAAGTGAATAATTCACTTATTTTGAAAACTCAAAAAATTCTCAAAAATTCACTTAATTTGAAATAGAGATATTATGTCTTTTAGTTTATTCTGAGAAAACAAAGAATAAGGGATAAAATATTTTTAAAAAAATATATTTTTCTTGTTTTGTAGTTCTAATTTTTACTTATGTGTTATAGTTTGACATCTATAATATCATCTATCATTTTCCCTTCTATGACATGTTTCTTTTATCGTTCCATGATGATTTTTAAGTATCATTTTAATTTTTTCATGTCAATTAAAATAATAAATACAAGTATAATATATTACATTACTCTTATTTATTAGATATTCTTTTGAAGATTCAACATTATTATAAAGATTCTTTTTTTCATATTAAAGGTATAATTAGAAAAACTAATTATCAAATTTATGGTTTGTTAGGATAATTTTTCAAATGATAAAGTGGCAATAACATGGAACAAGAAAGTATCTACACTCACAATTTAGAGGTGTCTGGCGTCCCATATTTATATTAGGACTCAATTAAATATGAATTTTTTTATAAGAAAATTCAGTGAAATAACACACACCTCCTGACGAAGGTAATTGTCTATATTGCTAGAATATAAATCCAAAATCATTAACTTAACACCAAATGGGCCTTTATTGCTTCAATGCAAACGATTAACTATTTCTCAGTGTAATACAATCTAAACTAAAATCAATAGGAGATGTACCTTAGAATTGCTTAAGATTGTTAAACTTAACTATTTGATCCATAAATATAAAAGATGAAAAACTTATCTTCAATTAATTTATGTGTTTCTAATTTTTTTTCAAAAAGTATATCATTCTTTTTTTTAATAGAAATGATCTAACTTGAGATTTTTTCATTTTAATTTTAATGAAATAATTTATAATCACATAAATATTTATCGCTTGATTTCAGCGATTGGTACAAAAGTTTTATTTCTTTCATAAAACCAATTTTCATATCCAACAAGTCCTACTATAAGTCCTACTATAGTTAGGGTATGTCGAAATACTTAATCAGTACAATGATGAGATAGTAAGAAGAATAGAGCAATGTGCTGTGAATCTGTTCTTTCATATATCTTCAAGAACACTCATACATGTGCTTATATAGCCAACACTCACAAGAAATCTGTGACTCATTTTGTTAAAGTCATAACCGACTCTAACTAACTAACTCCCATTCCAACTAATCATCTAATAGACTTTTAGTTTACTCACTCGGACTCTTTTCATTTTAACATGCCCCCTCAAGCTGGTATGTGGAAGATTTTCAACATGCCAATCTTGGAAATTAGTGTACTATGTTGAGCATTACATAGGCTTTTTGTTAGCATATCAGCAAGCTGAGAACCTGTTGTAACAAATGTTGGATGAACAAGACCACTTTTGATTTTCTCTAACAAAATGACAATCTATCTCTATGTGTTTAGTTCTCTCATGAAATATGGGATTGGAAGCTATCTGTATAGCTGCTTGATTGTTACAATATAAAGTGATAGGAATAGATATATGGCAATTCAGCTCCTCTAACCCAGATTAATTCAGCCACTACCATTGCCATACTCCTGTATTCAGCTTCAACTGAGCTTCTACTGACTGTTTGCTGCTTCTTGGACTTCCAGGACAGTAGAGCATTTCTTAATTTGACCACATACCCGGTCACTGACCTCCTTGTGTTTGGACAAGCTGCCCAGTCAGAGTCACAATATACAGCTAATTCCTGTGTTGTAATTCCCATATGCAAGTCAAAATCTACTGTTGTGAACTTGTGATTAGCCTCTAATTGTGTAGGAGCTGGTTTAGCACCACTAAGTCCCATCTCTGAAATTAGTTCCAGACTGTACTTTCTCTGATTCAAAAGTATTCCTTTCTCTGATCTCATCACCTCAATCCCAAGGTAGTATCTTAAATCTCCTAAATCCTTGACTTTGAAATGGTTGTGTAGAGTCTTCTTGAT
Organism: Solanum clarkiae; assembly: GCA_011800125.2. Classification (NCBI taxonomy): domain Eukaryota; kingdom Viridiplantae; phylum Streptophyta; class Magnoliopsida; order Solanales; family Solanaceae; genus Solanum; species Solanum clarkiae. The sequence continues at coordinate 19,806,927 of JAABOM020000103.1, forward strand.
TTCCTCAATCAGTGTGGAATTGCTGCCTGTAATTAGCAGATCATCCACATACACCAGTATGATGGCAATGTCTGTTCCTTCTTTCTCGGTAAACAATGAGTGATCATAGTGTAATACCTCGTGAAATTGCCGAAACGTCCCTCAAATGTATCGTGCACACAACGCGTCTTTCAAAGCTCTGATGAGAAATCTGAGACCGGATTTGCGATAAGCGGGGAAAATCGAGTGAGAAAATGGTCTCAACCCGATTTAAGAGCAACCAGGTCGAAAAACGAATTGCACAATTTTACATAAAATAGTAGCAAATCTGCGCCCCTGGCGCGACGCGGAGGGGGAACGGAGATGCACTTAGAAATTTTATTTTTTTAGCTTTTCGACGGGAATTGAATTTTCGAAAAAAAGTCAAAAAATTGTACTAGTCCACGCCCCTGGCGCGACGCGGACTAGCATGTAGTTTTGTTTTTTAAATCTTCTTTTATTACGGGAAGGGAATTTTGGTCCTTCCCAACCTATTCCTAACCCCTATAATGTGTTTTAAAGACTTTTTATTAGGATTAAGGGATCAAAAACCCATCTTTTCTTAAGTAAACTATGTTCTGAGAGAGAGGAGTAGAATAGAGAGGATAGAGGGTTTCCTGTCCAAGTCTAAATTCTTGAAGAAAGAGTCAGTAATTCGTCATCCAAGATATGTAAAGGCTACCAAAAATATGAAATTATTTTCCCATGTGCCCCAATGTATAGATTAAGTTTTAACTTGGTATTTGAGGGTCTTGAGTGGTAGTTCTTGAAGAACTTCTTGAACATTATCTCTATTTCTTGAATATTATCTTTAGTTTGTATATACTATCTCAAATTGGTGATCATCCTACATGTACTTACTGATCTTACGTGTTATTGTATGATTGTTACCTAAATTGCATGTTTCCCTTGTTGATACTTCAAGAACGAACCTAGAGATTTCGTCTCGAGTCTTGATCACATGATTATATTGGTTAGTTGTGGTCCGAGTCTTGAATTGAACGAATTGAAGGTTGATGATAATGAATTGTGAATCCTAAATAAGTTGAACGTAATCTTAAAGAAATATTCCCAACTCCTCAAGTTATTGAACGAATAATGAATCAATGTCTTAGTCCGAACAGGATTGAATGATGACAAGGGATGGATATTGACGTTTGTTAGCATGTTGAGTCAATAGGAGAAGTAACGAGTATCGAAATGGGTAAGAGTGAGTCACACTCGCACTCATAACTGCATGACTAGCGTAGGTGAGGATCGACCGTGAGCAACAGATGTTTCCTCAGTCTCAAAATAGGACTTAATGTTATATCTATTTTGGATCCATTAGCGTACACCTTCTATCCTGGCAAGGTACTGGGCTGATGCTGCTACAACATAGCTTCGTTGTACCATCACCAGCTCATAAGTGGTGGGTATAGGTCCGAGAAACTCCCATATAAGTTTTCCTCTTGATAGTACTATTATGTCGATGTGATTTCATGGGTTTTAATGAATGTTAAATGAAATGATGTCTATTCCTTATTTCGAGATGAGGTGAATGATAAATGAATTGATATTCCATGTACGCTACTTACCTCACTTACTTTTAGGCCATTTTACATATAGTACATTCCATGTACTAATGCCCCTTTGGCGCTGCATCATTTTATGATGCGGATTCTATAGGCAGAGGACTTCAGCAGCCTAATCATTGAGGTTCAGTGCTCTTATTTCAGACCGTGGTGAGACCTCCCCTGCATTTGGAGGATAATTATGTCATTTGCTTTATTTCAGTATTTTTCTTTGATTGTGGTAACAATAGTTTGTCATGGTACCTTCTTAGAGGATAGCTATAGAGGCTTAATAGACATAAACGGTTAATTATTGATGTTGGGATTGTATGTTTCCCCCTTTCTTTCTTTGGAGATACTTCTTTCGTACTTATCATGATAGGGATTGTGATAACCGACTGATAGTCTGTTATTTCTATATATCTTCCACATAAAAGTTGATTGAACGAGTACAATGAGACTAGGGGGTCCGTTTGGGGACTAGCAATAGTCTCCGAGTGTGAGTTATGCCTAGGGTATCCTCCTGGGGCGTAACACATAGCTACTCTGTGAATACCCTGCATTAACGAGTGCATCTGTAGCTTGATATTCCATTGCCTTGATGCTTGTTTCAGTCCATATAAGGACTTGACTAGCTTGCAAACTCTCTTTCCCCCCCCCCTTTTCACAGAATCCTTGTGGCATATGCATGTATACATCCTCATACAAATCTCCTTGTAGAAAAGCATTGCTCACATCTATTTGTGAAATTCCCCATTGTTTTGATGTTGCTAAGCTGATCACAGTTCTGACAGACACCATTTTAACCACAGGAGATAAAGTGTCATGGAAGTCTAGCCCTTCCTTTTGATTATACCCTTTACCACCAATTTAGCCTTAAATCTTTCAATCTCACCATTGGACTTATATTTGATCTTGTACACCCATTTAGACCCTATAGCTTGCTTCCCAACTGGCAAATCAACTATGTCCCATGTGTGGTTTTCTTCCAAGGCTTGGATATCCTCCTCCATTGCTTTAATCCATCTTGGATCCTTAGATGCTTCCTGGAATGATTGGGGTTCAAGTGATGCTGAAAATGCACTTAAGTATGTCTGGTATTTTAGGTGATAGTGATGAGTAGGAAATGCAATCTGAAATGGGAAACAAACATGCTTGATCAACTTTTCCTTTAGGCAGTACATAGTCTTTCATCCATATGGGAGGCTTAGTTGTTCTATTACTCCCTATTCTTGTCTGAGGTTCTACTGATGTATCTTCATGAGGTTGTTCCTCCAATACATGATCATTTTCTCCTCCTTCAGTTCTTGAATCACTTGACTCTACTGGTGTCAATCCATTCTGCTCTTGTGGTGTCTCTGATTCTACTGTCTCCATCTTATTCATTGTCATGCCATCCTCATTGTCCTCTTGTTAAAGATGTTCCTTAATAATCATGGTTGATGAAGTGTTACCCTGTGCTGTATCTGGTGGTATAAGATAGAATATATCATCAAGATCTTTCTTGGTTCCTTTAAAAGGAAATATATGTTCCCTGAAGCTTACATCTCTGCTTACAAGAAAAGTACCAGTCTCCAAGTCAAATAACCCATAACCTTTTTGTTTTTTCTCATAACCTAGGAAGACAGTTTTCCTCACTCTAGGATCAAACTTTTTTCCTCTAGGTAACATGCTAGCAAAGCCCAGGCACCCAAATACCTTCAAATGTTTCAAGTTTGGAGTTTTCTCATGCAGCACCTCATATGGAGATTTTCCATTCAGAATACATGATGGTAGTTTATTGATGAGATAGGTAGATGTTCTAAAAAATTCACCCCAGATTTGTATGGAACACCACTTTGGAACTTTAATGCCCTTCCAACCTCTAGAATATGTTTATGCTTTCTTTCTACAATACCATTCTGCTGAGGAGTACATGGACAACTAGTATGATGCACAATGCCCAAGGATGCAAACAACTCATGACAACTTGTATTGATGAACTCCCTACCATTATCTGTCCTAAGAACCTTAACATTGGCACCAAATTGATTCTTCACTTTATACAGAAAATCTCTCAACACAACAATAGCCTCACACTTGCAATGAATCAAACATATCCAGGTATATCTGTTGTAATCATCTACTACAGTCACAAATAGGATTTTCCATCACAAGTAGGTACCTTAAAAGGTCCCCATACATCAATGTGCAGTAGATGAAAACAACTACTAACTGAAGAAGTACGGGTAGGAAATTTTCCTTGCTTAGCCATAGGACATACAATTCAAAGTTCCTGCTGTTCTTTAGACATTTTTGTTCTCAACTCATCAATTTTATTGAATACCTCCATGGAAGGATGACCAAGTCTGCTGTTCCATTACCTTGTTCCCTTTCAATTGTCTTAAGATCGTTCAGTATTTTTCTAAGAGGTGTTATATGATGAGATGCTCCAGAATCTATAATCCAATCACATTGTTCTATTTTGGATAATAGAGAAGCTATACCTGCAATGTTACTGATGATCATTTGCCTGTTCTTGTGATTGTTGTCCTCTCCCTTTATCTTTCCAGTTTAAGTAATTCTGATATTCCTCATCTGCAAGATAGTGGCCTCTTGAACCTCCAAGGCTAGATACACCCTTGTCCAGATTATTGGAGATGATAGTTGACTGTTAGTTGAGAGTTGATAGCTAGTTGTGTTTGTTAGTTGAGAGTTGATAGTTAGTT
>JAABOM020000103.1:19811305-19824700 GCA_011800125.2 Solanum clarkiae
GACCTTCATATGGTGTTCATTGATCTCGAGAAGGCATATGACAAAGTTCCACGAGATGTCTTATGGAGGTGTCTTGAAGTGAAAGGTGTCCCAGTGGCCTATATCAGGGCGATTAAGGACATGTATGATGGAGCCAAAACTCGAGTAAGAACGGCGGGAAGAGACTCAGAGTATTTCCCTGTTGAGATGGGACTCCATCAAGAATCTGTGTTGGGTCCTTTTTTGTTTGCCTTGGTGATGGATGAGCTAACGCAATCTATCCAGAAGGAGGTACCTTGGTGTATGCTATTTGCAGATGACATCGTACTGATTGATGAGACTCGGACTAAAGCTAATGATAGGTTAGAGGCCTGGAGACACGCCTTGGAGTTCAAAGGATTCAAATTGAGCAGGACCAAAACTGAATACTTAGAGTGCAAATTCAGTGTTGAGAGGGATGAAACAAACTTTGATGTGAGGCTTGCCACTGTACCTATCCCCAAGAGGGAAAACTTTAAGTATTTGGGGTCCATCATCCAGAGTAGTGGCGATATTGACGATGATGTCACACGTTGTATTGGAGCGGCATGGATTAAATGAAGGCTTGCCTCGGGAGTATTGTGCGATAAGAAGATACCACTTAAACTCAAAGTAAGTTTTACAGAGTGGTTATTAGACCATCGTTGTTGTATGGGGCGTAGTGTTGGCCAATCAAAAATGCACACGTTCAGAAGATGCATGTCGCAGAGATAAGGATGCTGAGATGGATGTGTAGCCACACCAGGAGTGACAAGGTTAGAAATGAGACTATTCAGGAGAAACTAGAAGTAGCCCTAGTGGCCGAAAAGATGAGGGAAGCGAGACTGCGGTGGTTTGGACATGTGCAGAGAAGGAGTACATATGCCCCGTTAGGAGGTGCGAGAGGTTGGTTTTGGGAGTTACACGGAGGGGTAGAGGTAGACCGAAGAAGTAATGGGGAAAAGTGATTAGACATGATATGGCGGAACTTGACCTCAATGAGGACATGACCCTAGATAGAAAGAAGTGGAGGTCGCGAATTAGAATAGCAAGCTAATTGGTAGGGTTAGGTGGTTGCATGACCGTGGGTTATAGTAGGTTAGGTGGAGGACGTTTCTTTACCCTTTTTTTCTCAATATCTGTCGTATATGTGTTAGTTTGTCATATTTACATACCATTATGTGCTATTCATTATTAATCAGTCTTTCTGTTCACTTCTCTTCCTTTTCTTTTTATCATATCTTATTATTTTTACTTATTGGTTTTGAGATGAGGGTTCACAGGAAACAACCTCTCTACTTCTATGAGGTAGTAGTAAGGTCTGCGTACATTCTACTCTCCCCAAACCCCACTTGCGGGATTTCATTGGGTATATTGTTGTTGTTGTTTTTGTATAAATACATAAAAAATACTAGTCATGTAATTTGGATGGAAAAATTTGTGATTCCATCGAAAGAAGGTGAAACATATATTAAAATAATTATTGCTAATTCTAAACTTATAGTTACTCATATTATTTTAAAAATTATTAAAAAAAACTAAAATTAAAGAAAGAAAATCTCAATTGATCTCATGACCTCATGGAGCATTCACTTACTAATTAATAACCTAGTTACATACTAGGTACTTATTAATTATATAAATTTTATCGTACTTTTTATATATTACGTCTAAGTCAATGAATACTCAAGTATTCACAAAATTCTAGATGGCCCTGCTTAACAAATGTTGTTTGTGTAGTTATTCCTCTACGTGGGTCCGGCCCCGCCTAACAAATGTTGTATGTGTTCTTATCCCTTCATCCCCTTCCCCCACATTAGTAGTTATCCAATTGTCCTATACATATAAAATCAGCAACTTGTGATGAAATTTACTACACAAAACAAAAAACAAGGAGACCACACAGCAATAAATAAGTAATCCCACCTACTACTACTACTTGAAAAAATACTAAAATTAAAGACAAAAAACATAGACTATGAGATTATTACATGAATAGCTATTCTCATGCATAGAGAATAGCTAGTATTGTGTCCTTGAAAATTTGTTTGAGTTTTGGAAGGCCATATTAATTATAAGATAAAATTTTAAAAAGTTAATTAATTTTATCCAATTTAGTAAATGACAAAGTAATATAAGAGAATTATTTTTAGTAAGACACAAGCAAAATATTATTATAATAAATAGTTAAAATAATGAGTTTTAAGTGTATAATTTTTTTTATAAGTACCTCGAAGGTGACCCAGTGATTTCGGCTCGAGAATTCTATGTTAAAGGTTTTAAGTTTCAAACTCTTTATCAAAAAATAAGAGTTCGATTCGTCACATTAGGCTTACCTCGGATAGTTTACCTCTAATATGTGATTCGCAGCTATTGAAAAGGAGATGCTACAGCGGGTCCCCTTGTTATAAAATATTATGTGCAAGAAATGAGAAACGGAAAACCCCATCAACTAATTTGCCATGTTTGACTTGTCAAGTTCAGAAAACAAAACCAAGAGTACCAAATAAGAGGAACAATGTGAGGTCTCCATCCCTTCAAGAAAACCCCCTATTCACCTACCCATCATTAGACTTTGGGGTGTGAGAACTTTTTATATAGGGTGGTGGGCTGATTGAAATTAACAAAATGGCATTAGGAAATGGTGGTGAGGTATGGAAAGCTCATGGTGCAATGGCTTTGGTACAGCTTTTCAATGGTGGTTACCATGTGATTACAAAGGTGGCTCTCAATGTGGGCATGAATGAAATCATCTTCTGTTTGTACAGAGACCTTATTGCTATATCTATTCTGGCCCCAATCGCCTATTTCAGAGAAAAGTTAGTTCTTTTATCTTTACATGTATCCCCTGTTGTATGTTTTCTCTTTAATCTGCAATCCAAGTTGTTTAGTGTAGTCTATGGAAAAAATTTTATTGCAAAATAAGTACCCGTTGACTATGACAACTTTTTACTTTTTCTCCAGATTTTCTTTTTCATTACATTTGAAAATCAGTGTTTGACTGTGAATTTGGAAAAAATCGAAAACTTTTACGTTTTTCGACTCAAACTTCAAAAAAATGTCAAATAAAGTGAAAAAATATTTATAATAGTATGTAGTAGCTTGTGTGAAAGACAGCATGGGAGTAACGGGTAAATTTGCTCCTGTGAGGTCACGAGCTCAAACCTTGGAAATAGCATTTCCTATGGGAATGCAAAGTAAAGCTGTACCCTTGTGATCTGGCCCTTCCCGACCTGCGCATAATGCTACTTTCTATTTTGAGATATTACTTTTGTGACCAAATATATATGATTGTACGTAAATTAGTCTAGTTAGGTGAGTTTGCTGGTTTTAGAAATTAGGGATGTAAAACATATTTAGGAAAAGTACACTTTAAATTCTATTTTTTTTTTTGCCGAAAATATGACTAACTTTGACTCTAAATTTGAAAATTTTCAAATAAGGTGATTTTTTTGATTTTCATGGTCGAACGCCCATTTCCTGTGTTCAGTTCCTATGTAAAAATAGGTATCCTTTAATATTTATGTATAATCTAGACAAAGGTGGAGGAGGTGGTGTAAGAGAGTGAGAGTGCTGGGATGGGGGCAAACATGGGGTGAAGATGAAGCAATTGTCGAATTTATTTTCCATGCTTTTACTAGAGAAGTCATTTTACTCATTCGCAAGGGACTTGTTTTTCTAGTAAGAATGTTTCCCGATGATCAAATCGAACATAGAAAAATTGAAAAATATTCGTTAGAAAATATTTTCCTCCTTATTGAATACACCCTATTTTTGTAGAGAAAAAAAATATAAGAGATTTAGTTACTTTCAGCCACTTTGTGGATAGACAATTGAATCGATACATGTAAATAGTTGAACTTTTGTGGGCTGTGGGCATGTACTGTAAGATGGAAAATAACTGCTTCCATATTTAGATAGTGAGGACTTAACTACTCCTCTCTGTTTTGGTCCCCCCACACATTTCACTGTTTTATGTGAAATGAATACAATGGAATTATCCTCTAACTATGAAAGCTAAGTAACTAGTTATAACTACTTTGAAACTGCCATCCCTGCTGGTGTGGCCAACTAACTTCTTGATCTTAACTAGCTTTTCCCTCTCAACCACATATTCTGATAACACAGTGAAATAAGATTTGATGGCATGGTGGTGTCTAAACATTGACAATTCACACAAAAAGGTTTAGTTCTAAAGGGAATGACATGGCAGATGAAGATGTAATGCGTAAAATTGAAATACCGGGGTGGAAATTGAGGAGTGTTACAACCGTGTTATGCGATAGGAAAAGGCCGAGTTAAGTGAAAGACAGGTTCTTTAGAGTAGTTGTGAGATCAACAGTGTTTTATGCGAGTAATTGTTGGATTTCTAAGGATTAACATATTAATGGTGAATGTAGTAGAAATATAGATGTTGAGATAGATATGCGGTCATGTAAGTTGGAAAAGATTAAAAATGACCACATTCGACAAAGTTTGCAAGTAACAAGTTTTGAGGGAAGAGTTTCTTGATCATAGACCTCGAAATATACTGTTTAATGCAACACTCGAAGATAGTGATTGAATCTTTCAAAAGAACACAATATAGACCTATCAAATGGATGTAAGTTACCTTAAAAGACTCACAGTTTCTTGGAGTTGATGTGGATTTAACTAAGAATAGAACATGATGGATCATGAAAGAACAGAATCCATGTACGCAATACCAACTAGTTGAGATTGACGTTTATTTATCATTGTTACTTGTATATTAAGATTAATGTTTGATAAGAATTCTTTAATTTGATCAAATATTGTATGTCACTGGCCGTACAGTAATAAGTTGGAGATTTAGAAAACCTTTAGCTTTAGAGAATCTTTAATTCTTTTAAGAAAAATTTATGCATGCTGAGGTCTTATAATATGTTGCATATTGTTTCCTATAAGTTCTTTCGAAAAGTTGGTTACAATATTTGGAATTATATGAGCATTACTCACAAATGTATGTTTTATGTTTCTCTATGTATAGGAGGTCGAGGCTTCCCCTGAATAAACGGTTTCTACTGTCATTCTTCATTTTAGGATTAACTGGGTAAGTTTTGATGTCCTAAGCATGTTGCTTTGAATTTGTTTAGTTAATTTCCTTAGTTTAGTTACTTGATAAAAGCTTATTCCTGAAACTGTCTGTTTTCGCCCTTGGTACTGAGACAGTATTTACGGTAATCAACTGTTGTTCCTTCTTGGTCTTGGCTACACAAATCCGACTTATGCTGCTGCTTTGCAACCTGCAATACCAGTCTTCACATTCATACTTGCTGTACTTTTGGGGTCAGTAAACATTCAACCCCCCTCATCTCTTGATTTTGTATTTGATTCCATCACTCCCATCTCTTGCATGTCCTGGGTGTTGAGTGAGTCTTATGTTGCTTAACTTTGTGAGATTTATAAATTCTGGTCTTCTATCAAGTGTCAAATGTTGTATTCTTAATAACAAGGTTGTTTTGTGCTTTAAATGGAGCAATCGCAAGTGTTAGCATGATGGACAAATCATAGAATATCTCGTATAATATACATTAAGATATTCTCAATATGTTAAATATGTAAGAGATATTCTGGATACTACATAATATTCTATAGCATTAGTTGTAGAATATATGTAAGAGATATTCTAATATAGAATATTGTGTAGAATTATTTGTAAAATATATGTAAGAGATACTCTAGATGCTACGAAGGGGAGCCTTGGAGTAACTGGTAAAGTTGTTGCCATATGACCGGGAGGTCACGAGTTCAAGCCTTGAAAACAACTCCTAAAAATGGAAGGTAAGACTACATACAATAGACCTTTATCGTCGGGATCTTCCCCGGACCTTCCGCATAGTGAGATAGTACACTAAATTGTCCTTTTTAATATTCTAGATACTACATTTAATTGTAGAATATTGGTTTATGTGCTGCTGTTTTGAAACATTTGAGGTGAAGGGGAGTTTCTATTTGCCAAAAACAACTTAGGTGCTCCTTTATTTATTGTAACGACCCAATCCCATGGTGATATTGTCCGCTCTGGTCCTAGACCTGCATGACTAATGCGCCACTAGGGTGTAAAACCTGCTTACTTATATATGCAACATCTTTTTTGTGTTTCACCTAGTGGTGCAAAACCTGCTTACTTATATACGTAACATCTTTTTTGTGTTTCACCCATATGGGACTCTTATCCTAAGCTAGGGTGTCACATTTATTTAAATAGTGTACCAACAGTAATTTTATGATCAATGTTAGAGTACATGGTGTTGTTCAACTGTCAAGGTAACAGCTGAAGTGGATCACAGAGAATATGGTAATAACAACAACAACATACTCAGTGAAATCCCACAAGTGAGGCATGAGGAGGGTAAAATGTACGCAAACCTTACCACTACCTTATAGAGATAGAGAACATGGTGCTGTTGCATAATATTTTAGTTGAAATGAGATGGATATCTATGACGTGGATAAACTTATTATGCCTTAATTTAGTTGAAATGCGAGCGGGTGCCCAAGGGAATTCCTCAGTATCAAAAACAGTATGGAAATGCAACGGACGGGCTTTTGGAAAAAGTGTTCCCTGTGAAATTGTCCATGTTCCCTGCTTCTTAAGCCATCAAAAGTCTTCCATCATCACAGGAAGGAACATGTGCCAGTCCATTGCGCATTTCTAGTATTGTCACATAACTTATCCGTCGCAGTTATTGACCTTCTCAACATCATTCATAATTGTGTAATGCATGTGTTATTTATGCAGTACAGAAACTGTGAAGCTTCTTACTGTGGAAGGTCAGGCAAAAGTTGGAGGTACCATTGTTTGTGTTTCTGGTGCACTTTTAATGGCTGTATTCCGTGGTCCTGTGGTGTTTGGATACGGCACATCAGACTTCAGTGCACAAAGTGCTAAGGGTCAACCAGAGCCTGCTGGATGGCTAATGTCCAGTTTTCTGGAGTTGGGACTTGATAATTGGCACCTCGGCGTCTTATGCTTAATAGGGAACTGCATTTGCATGGCAGCATACTTAGCTCTTCAGGTAACTAGATAATCATTTCAATTGTTAATTCAGATTGACTTGATTGGAATAAATAGCAGACCGTTTTCAATCATTATACTGAAAATACAGTTACATCGTATGATTCATATCATCATCATATATTAATAAAAGTGGGAACATTCAAAGTGCAAAATTGGATTGTCATTTTACTTCTACACTAAGTTAAAATTTAATTAATTAAATAGTAAATAGTGAAGAAAAATATTGCCAGGTAAAATACAGATGCAACTTACCTTGCAACAAATATTAAATATAACTTAAATATGTCTAATACTCCTTCCATCATTTTCTTTCTTGTCTGGTGATTTAATTTTTGCTTGCACTGGTTCTGAGGAAAGGCTGGTGATGGTTTGTTAATTCATCTTGACTGTTGACTGGTTTGCTTTTGCAGAATCTCAACTACTGTCTAGTGGGTTTCTTTCTTTCTTTTTCTATTTTCTTCTTTTGTTGGGGGTGAAGAGCAGAAGATGTTGCTTAAATTTGAATTGTCTTTTAGTGTCACTGTTTGCTTACAGGAACGTGTCTTATGTCCTAAAATGAAATGAGACCTCTATATCTACATGGCTTTTCAATAGGAAGTAAATAGTAGAATAGCACAATAAGGCAGAATTTATAGTCTAGACCAACAGGGGGAAAACTCATTAACTCGTTCATACTCTTATGTAGTGCACGCACATATATAAGTGTTCCAAGGGGCTCACTGTCTTAGATTTAGCACAGAGCAGAAATTGCAACACTGTACCGAAATGATTTGTTAGCTTGTGGAGTGAGTTAGGGGTAAACAGAACATAAGGATGTTTATTTGGAGCCTTTTACATGGTTAGAATTCTCTTTCCGAAGTCTTCAGATAGTCTAGTTCTTGAATGGAAATAGGTAGATAGTTGTACTGGTTAGACTGCAGTGTCTTCAGTTCACACACAAACTTGTGGAGTGAACTCTCCTTCCGACAAGGTTCGGATATAGTAGTTTGATCAGTGTTTTAGTTTTTGAAGATTGTTAATATTTCCTTCTAAAAGATATGTAATACTCCCTAAATTGTATGTTAGTTTACCTGCGTTAGACTTTGATGAGCTTAAATCGGCAACATGGATGGTGGAGATTCATATAACCGACCCCAAGGCTCAGCAGTATGTAGACTAAAAGACACAAACCAAACCCTAAGATCAAATGCCAACATGGAAGTCACACATCTCCAGTTTGCTGATGATACTTTAATTTTCTGTGTTGCTGAGGAAGGGCAATTGCTATTCATCTGAAAGAGAGCAATTTGATTTATGTTGTCACTATGTTGGACACCTTTTTACTTAATCTTAGGCATGCTAATGTTTTGATTATGTCAAGTAATCCAGATTATATAAAGTAGTGATCATTTAATAATTGGTTATTAAAGATGACTTTACTGAACAATAGCTATATACCAATTCTAGTCAACAGAATCGATGTACTAAAAGACTGAATTTTTTGTGAAATAATTCATACCCTATAGGACAGAAAATGAACATACTGATTATTTTGTGAAATAAACAATCTGGATTTGGCTGGTAGCATTTCCTCCCATCAGAATTGGTACAAACAGTTTATTCAGAGATATCTGTAACACTTCAGATCTTAGACTAGCTTGAAGTGTTGTCTGGAAAATCCTTGAGTTTTGTCAGTATATGTGTATGTCATTATGTAATGTATGCAGAGTTGAGTTTTTTCTCTTTTTCCTTTGCAGGCTCCAGTTTTGGAAAAATTCCCGTCAAGCTTATCATTGACAGCATATTCTTACTCTTTTGGCGTTCTATTAATGATAGGGACGTCATTCTTTATGACTGATGGATCAACAAACTGGTATTTGACACCATCTGAAGTTGTCGCTGTGTGCTATGCTGTAAGATTCTCTTAAGTCCTGATCTTCATTTTTGCTGATGCATGAAATGGGATTTTATTTATCTTTAATCAAAGTCTCAAAATGATTTGTCTTACATAAAAAGGAAATCTGAGTGAATGATATACAAAAATTCAAGTAATGTGATACCAGGTACAATTTGCTTTTTTTTTTTTTTTTTGGTAAGTAAATATTTATTCATCACCAAAGTATTGACGTTACAATATCACATCCAATTAATACATTGGCTGTCTTAAAGCAAATAAACAACAAAGCACCCTTGAAGCAAAGCAAACTAGATTCACCTCCTAGGGAGGGTCCCTAGTTCCTTTTAGAGAACAGGACTCAACTACTGAAAATAGCAAATACAGTAGGGATAGTTCTAGAAATGACACTGATGCAGTAGTTGTTGAATAGGAGTTTGAGGCTCGAAAATTATTAGTGCTTTTCATACTTCCTTCCACTAAGTTGCTATTTCAATTTCAATCATCAATGCATCATGTATTAAATTAGCTTTCGAATGTTCCATAGCCGATTCTCATTCATCCGTGTATAAACATCTTATCCCATGTGGTATGTAGATGACAAAGTTTTTAGTTGGAATGACATGAAATTGTTTCATCACAACGGTTAATGTCTTTCAGGGAATTGTTGCATCAGCGCTGAACTATGGACTTATGACATGGTCCAATAAGATTCTTGGCCCTGCTTTAGTTTCTTTATACAATCCGCTTCAACCTGCTGCATCAGCAATTTTGTCTAGTATTTTTCTTGGGAGCTCTATTTATCTGGGAAGGTTAGTGCTCTGATTTATTCTGAACGTATATCATGCTCCGAAAAAAATCCACATTTATATCTGTGTATGTTCTCATATCTTTGTTTTATACTTGTTTTGGCACAATGAGGACCAAAAAGACATGAGGGTGATGTCAATCTCTCCTGCTGGAAATTTGCCATGTTTTCCTTCTGACTTGCTTTCTTTTGGAGATTGTTCTTGCGAAACTATGAAATATTCCACTTGCTGACGGCTTATGGATTTTTTCTTTCCCTTCCATCTTCTAGTTGTTCGTTAGCGTTTGTTCTAAGACATCTCCATGCGTTGTGATTGCAGTGTTCTCGGAGGACTTCTCATTATAGCTGGTCTTTATTTAGTAACTTGGGCATCTTACAGAGAGATGCAGGCACCCAAAGGAACTGTTCCTCGGATGACGGATCCCCTACTCCCATATCACACAGTACATGTTTCCTCCGTTCCTTCTTCCTCAATGCCAAAGATCAGTGATTAGATATTGGTACAGATATGATCTGTATGTCCTTTTCTTCATCTTCTTCACAATAATATGTAAGTTCACTGCTAAATGGAATGAAAAATATGTATTCTATCCTTCCCGGAAATGAAAATCTTCCTGCTGAAACTCCTTTCTCATGTTCCAGTCTTGTTTCTCTGCCAACAATGTTATTTCATTTACTAATTTTTATTCATATCACCAAACTCTTACCAAAACATTTTTGATTTTCACAGTATTTTGTGGTGGATTGATACTATAATAACGCCATACTTAAATATGTCCAATGGAATTGGAAAGTATGAAAGTTAACTTGGTTCTTCTTCTGGAGTTTTACACCCCAAATTGTTTTAGTTTGTAGTTATCATAGTATATATATTCCACATTATGTAATTCAGACAATCTGTTTGGTCATGCTGATAAGCTTATATCTCAAGCCTTTAAAATGATTGTTTTATAAATTTGTTAACAAGAAGAATATATAGAAATACAACTTGTCTGAACGCTACTAAATAATACATATGTTAAGCTAAAATAACCTACTTTGGACTGTTAAAGACAGGCAAAAGACACTAAAAGTTCTCTGTACAAAGGATTATATGACTCAAATTTCATGCAAAATGGAACTTTGACACCAGCTAGAGCAAGGACAGATGCTGGAATTCCCCACAAGGTGTCACCACATATTAGACCAGAAGGTCCAAAATCTTTTGCCTGTTGCTTGTTATACATCTGCCAACCGAATAGGATCAGTGAGCCCACACACGTCAATGGCAAAGTAGCCTCCAAGGTAAAATGGTATGGCCATGCACATTGGACTCGGAATGAATCGATAAATGTCTCAAATTTCTTGAGTAACTGTGTCACTAGGTTGATGAGAATAGCAGCTAGAAAGAAGCAAATAGAGAGGTTGAGGCAATGTTTGGGTAGACTTCCAAAACCTTCAACCCCAAGTAGTGCGATTCCACAATACATGAGAGCATATGGTGCAGGGTATGAACCTTCTGGATCACCTAAGTGATAGCACTGTTGAAGATCCAGAAGACTAGAGTTGGCTAAAGAACGAGTCATGAAATCTCCCATTAAGCCAGAAGTTGTGTCTAGTATGCTCATTATCAAACCACATGAAGCAAGTCCAGCAATCACTCCATTCTCCAAACCAACCCAATAACTAAAGGTAAGTATTGCTATTTTTCCGTAATTTGAGGCGAGTGAGGCCGGCTCCATAAGAATTGCAGAATACCAAAACAGGAGCAATTAAATGGGCAACCAAAACATGATACTATTAATAGAGTTAAAGATCATGGATACCACAAGGATAGATATGACTGCAATACCAGTGTATCCCCCAGCAGCTACCCAGTTGGGAATCTGGTCCTTCAAGAAGTAGTCATTTCGTATCTTGTCGGCATCTTCTTCTTCTGAACAATCATTCTGAGCACTACTTGTTCTCTTTGCGAAACTCGAGATTGTGACCACCAACATATAGGTAAAATGGAAAGGACCATCACCAAGCATCATGGCCATCACGATAAATACCCTGTATCCTTGAATACCATGAAGACTTGTTGGGGATAAATGGGCAGAGTACCAATCCCCTTTCTTTGTTTCAATCATTGGCCATATGATACTCCATGATAGTATAGCGCCAATTAACAACGATATGTTGACCATGTAGGGGCAAAGCATACCAACTCCAACATAGGTGGACGAGAAATCAAAATAGAATCTTTTGGCATAGGCTTCAGCACGCGCAACTATCCACTGAACAGCCCCAAATATAAAGCTGAACCCAAACGATTTGAAAAACAAACCAACTTGTTTCTTGGCGAGCTTAGCTCCTTTAGGAGTGTGGAAGCAGTTGATAAGGTATGCAGTTGCCGTTCCACTTGGATACGTCAACTTGTACTTCATTATCATCATCTTTCTTAGCGCGACAATTGAGAATAGACCAGCAAAGCTAACAACAAGAAGATAAGGAAGTTTCTTAGTATTAATTGGTATATTTCCTGCATCTGCCTGAGATGCAATCTATGGACTCATTCCCAACATATAACTCGCTGTCCCACTGCTCAGAAGAAGCAACGATGCACGTCTGTATGACGGTATTCTCCTGCCTAGTAAAAGGTTGTTTCAACATGCCAATGAGAATAGTCCATGATCTAACCCCAATAGTCCAGCTGCGACGTTGAGAGAAGGGATAACACCAGTAGTGCAAACAATGAAAGGATCAATCCAGTCACCATTGCTCTCAACCTAATTTGTTTGTGCATTCGTCCTTGAATGCATTCTCTGTTGATATTCTTCATCATCCGCACTTCTCACCATTATTAATTAACTAGCCTATACATACATTATACTTGAACACACAAACAAAGAGACAAAGTGAAAAGTTACGTTTATTTATAGCAATGGTTAGAGGGAAGAGTGAATCCCAAACTAATATTTGACACGGAATAGGAAAAAAATAACTAAACCTTTTTGATATTTTTGTTTCTTTATCGAACTATATATATAAACATAGTACATTATTATCCTTTTTCACATGAAATTGGAAAAACTGTAATGACAAATATGGTTTCCTTGATTTGACATGAAATCGGAAAAACAATGATTTTTTTTTTTTTTTGTAGTAATGGTAAGAGGAAGGAGGGAATGCAAAAGGATTTCGTATAGTATTCCTAATTTGACATGGAACGGAAAATTTTGTTCATTTTTTTGTTTCTTTATCTATGTATATAAAGATTTTCTTTCTACCAAAAGAAAAAAAAGATTTTCTATACACAAAATAATCAGATCATATCATATATAATATCATAAAAATATATTATATCTCATTTTTGTGATTAACTTATCTTTGAAAAAATAAACTGAGTATTCTTAGAATTGATTGAGATTCTTATAATTTTCAACACTTAAATATTAATAATGACAATATTAAAGTACACGAAAATTTAATAAGTTATATCATCATAACATGTTTTTAATATGGCAAAAAGATTAAAAAAAAAAAGGAAAAAGTACACAAAATAGACCTAATTTGAAATTGTTTACTCTTAATAGACCTAATCTAAACTATTTACCCTTAATGGACCTATTACCCAAGCTATTTACCTTTCTACCCACTTACCCTTTTTTATTTCACGTGCTGACATCATGTTGACGTCAGCATGAATATTAT
>JAABOM020000103.1:19824800-19835469 GCA_011800125.2 Solanum clarkiae
ATTTCATACTGTCATGTGTTATTTATTTATTTATTTATATGTTTTTTTATTTATCGCTAGTCGCACCTACTGTCCCCTTCAATTACATTTCTTACTTTTCACGTATTTTACTTTTCTTTTGGCCATATCTAGGTATTCTGCCTTTGGGATTTGAGCTGAGGATTTTAGGAAACAACCTCTCTACTTCTATGAAGTAGCGGTAAGGTTTGCGTACAATCTACCCTCCCCAGACCCCACTAGTGGAATTATACTGGGTATGTTGTTGTTGTTGTAGATTTACCATACCTGCATCGCATTGAGAGGACACATTTTCTCTGCTCCTTCTTCCTCAATGCCAAAGATCAGTGATTAATATGTATAGTTCACTGCCAAAAACAATGATAATATCAAGAATATAGTTTTCATATTATGCAATTCAAACAATTTGTTGGTGAATTTACGTTTCAAGCCTTAAATAGTTATTGTATGTCAACCAGACAAGTAGTGAACATTACATTGATCATGTTTCAAGCCTTAAATAATTATTTTTCTCTCACATTTTAGAAAGGATTTTGACCAAGTGGGATGGATTTTTAAATACTTTTTTAAATTTTGAAAGTATTTGAAGTAAAATATAAAAAAATGCTGCTAAATTCTTTTTCAAAGGTGAAAAAATACGAAAGGAAAAGTCAAAAGTAAAAATTCTCAACTTTATAATTTTAATTTTTAACTTATAAGTCACCCAAAAAAAATTCAAAGGACCCTACACAGAGGTAGATTTTTTTTAGTAACCAAAAAAGAAAGACGTCGGGGTTAAAAAAAAAACTGATTGACTGCCCATAAAATTTATTCTAAATAAAATCATCATTTAATAATTTTTTTTTAAAATTATATATCAAGTTATCAAGATAGTAATTTCAAGAATAGCTATACTTCGAGGGACATTTATATATGGAATCTTTTTTTTAAAAAAATCTTTTAAAACAACTAATTAGAAATTAATAAACAATCTAATTTGTGGGATCTCTGATAGTAATAAAGTACTTACCATCTCATAATTGTAATTTTCAAAATGAAGATAATCCACCAACCAATAATTAAACTTGGTGGACTGTATATATATAAGGGGGTGGGGTAGGTGTGGATTGGAATGAAAGAAATGGCAACAGGAACTGGTGGTGAGATATGGAAAGCCCATGGTGCAATGGCTTTGGTACAGCTATTCTATGGTGGTTACCATGTGATTACAAAGGTGGCTCTTAATGTGGGGATCAATGAAATTGTCTTCTGCTTGTATAGAGACCTTATTGCTATATCTATTCTTGCCCCAATTGCCTATTTTAAGGAAAGGTTAGTTCTTTTATCTCTTTACCTATATTTCCATTTTTGGTGTTTCTCTTAAATTTGCAATCCAAGTAATCTAGTCTTGCTCTTTATGTGTACCTAAAGAAGAGAGAGATTTAGGGTGTGTTTGGTATGGAAGGAATTTCTTTTTTCATGTAAAAATGTTTTTCCTTTTAGAAAACATGTTAGTTTCTGACTTATTTTTAAATGAAAAATATTTATTTGGTTAGTAAGTAATTGAGGGTATTCTTGGAAACAACCTCAATCTTTAGCTATTTCTTAGCATGAGTGGACTTAAGTGAAGCATCCCTAAGACTATAAAGAAGCTATTGTCTTCAGCTTTGAGATGATTTTAGCCACACCAGCTCAATCAGCACCTTTCGATGCTTTCTCGATCAACTATCTGAATATCAGAACGACAGTGAACCAAGACATGAAGAATTGCAATGCTGTTGCTGGAATAGCTGCAAAAGAGATGGTGGAGAATCATACCAGCTTGTATCTGGTGGACATTATGGAAAGAAAGGAATGCAAGACGTATTGAAGATAAAAGTAACTCGGTGCAGAAAAATGCTATTTCGTTTATTTGCTATTTCGTTTTTCTGTAAAGTATGATATATAGATGTCACAGGCTCCCTATGAGATTAACATTTTTTTTCTTTTGCATTTGCATTCTGTAAATATGGTTTCCAGAACTTCCTTTGTGCTGATGTTAGTAATATTTTGCTACCATTATCAGAAAAAAGGTAGATGTTTTGAATTCAGTCGATTGATACATCACTGTATAACAATTTGTTTGACAAACATAACAAAATCTGCCCCTAATTTGGAAACATATGAGCATCACTTACAAATGTACATGTTATGTTCTCTATGTATAGGAGGTCGAGGCTTCCTCTGAACAAGCGGCTCGTACTGTCATTCTTCATTCTAGGATTAACTGGGTAAGTTTTGATACTAACCCTGTATATCTGGATTTTTTTTGTTAATTTCCGTAGTTTTGTTACAATTAATAAATGCATATTACTGAAAATGCCTTTTTTCTCTCTTGGTACTGAGACAGTATTTTCGGTTGCCAACTGTTGTTCCTTATTGGTCTTGGCTTTACAAATCCGTCTTATGCTGCTGCTATGCAACCTGCAATACCAGTCTTTACGTTCATACTTGCTGTACTGATGGGGTCAGTAAACATTCAATCCCCTTCATCTCTCAATTTTGTATCTTTGTCTCCGTCACTCCCATTTCTTGCATGTCCTAGGTGTTGAGTGAATATTTTGTTGTTTAACTTTCTGAGTGTGAGAGATCATAGTTCTATCAAGGATCAAATGCTGTGTTTTTCATATCAAAATTGTTTTGTTGCTTTAAATTGGAGCAATCCCAATTTAAATGACAGGAATTGCAATTAATTCGAGAATGTATATCCTCCAAATTGATACAACACAACCCGAGATAAATCTCAGTCACTATTTGAGTGAAATGGACCTTCTAAGGAACTTAATTGCAGAAACATCTCCGGAGAGGGACAAACAATAACAGGTTGTATCTGAGACAGAGAAGAGGGAGTTCTTCGTATTTCAGAAAAAAATGTTTAACTGATACTATTTCAATTTGGCTTCCCCTTTTTGAATAATGATACAGTATTATGTTGATATCCCAACGACCTTCTAGCTCGATTAAGGACCAACTAACTACAGAATTTCCAACACAATCTCCACCCACCCCCCAAATCAGCACCTAGGGATGTGAAGGTGGCAGAATGGGGCAGAAGGGCGGGGCAGGGCGAGGTAAAACTTAGGGGGGCGAAGAAATATCTAAGAAAAGGTTTCTTTTTAGAAAAAGAAGTTTGCATTATAAAATGATACAAAAAAGAGAGACGAGATGGAAGATAGTTAATCTAGGAGATAAACTTGAAGATGGCAGCTAAAACAGTGATATCCGAGTACTTAGCCAACAAAGTTTAGAAGGGAGAAGAGAAGAAACATCTTATTTCATCAGATGTGATCGATGTACAATTACAACTTCTATTTATACACAAATTGAATGAACTACTGAATAGGCCAGTCTTTGAACTGACTGAGCTAACTAACTGCTGTGAACCGTTTTGACTAACTCTTTTGAGATGCTAACTGGCTAACAAAATTGTATCTACTTTTGGGACACTTGATCTAGCTCATCCAGGTTCAATTCCTTATGCTCTTAATCATGCATCACAAAGTGAGCTAGTCCATGTTTTATCCCAACTATACTTCTGAGTTCCTAAACTTTCCTCCTCTTAACCGTCCTTCTAGATTGTTTTTCTTTCTTTCTTTCTTTTTGGTTTAGCGATGTTGAGGATGATGTGGTAGAATAAAACCAGATGCTTTGCTATTATAAGTTTTGAGCTTCAGTGGAATCTGGTACACACACAAAAAAGGGTCTCTATATGTCTTGATTAATTGAATTTTTTCATTTTTCAAAGCTATAATTATTCTCTGTAAGGCTGAGACAGGGAGACCCTTAAATGGATCCCGAAAACATTCAGGAAATTGGTTTTATGGATGCTGTTTTAAAAATATATAAATGGGTGATTCTGTCTGGCAAAAATACTAAGGTGTTCTTTTTTCCTTTGATATTTTTAGAGGTGTGAGTTATAATTTTATGATCAATGATAGAGTACACGGTGTTGTTCCATTGTCAAGGTAATATGGAAGTTGATCACAGAGAACGTGGTGCTGTTACAGAATATTTTAGTGGAAATGAGATGGACATCTATAATTTGAAGAAATATTTATGCCTTAATTTAGTTGAAATGGAAGTCTAGATGGGTGAGTTCGAAAGTCTGGCATGACTTGCCCTCAGGAGTTTCTTGGTACAAAAAATTATTGATGGAAATGCAAGGGGGCAGGTTTTTTGAAAAAAGTATTTGATGTGGTCTGCTCAACATTATTCGTATGTGTTATTTATGCAGTACAGAAACAGTGAAGCTTCTTACTGTGGAAGGTCAGGCAAAGGTTGGAGGTACCATTGTTTGTGTTTCTGGGGCAATTTTAATGGCCGTGTTCCGTGGTCCAGTGGTGTTTGGAGAGGGTATATTAGACTTCACGGCACTAATTGAGACAAGTGCCAAGGTTCAACCACAGCCTGCTGGATGGCTAATGTCTAGCTTTCTAAAGTTGGGATTTGATAATTGGAACCTCGGCGTCTTATGCTTAATAGGAAACTGTATGTGCATGGCAGCATACTTTGCTCTTCAGGTAACTAGATAATCATTTCAATTGTTAATTCAGAATGACTTGATTGGAATAAACAGTAGACCATTCTCAATAATGATACTAAAAGGCTATGCACATATATAAATTTTATATGTATCAGTCAGGATTGGTATTTCTTCTGAGTTGTCACATTCTCAATAATGATACTGAAAGGCTATGCACATATATAAATTATATATGTATCAGTCAGGATTGGTATTTCTTCTGAGTTATCTGTGACGCTTTAGAACTCGGGTTAACTTGAACAGTTGTCTGGAAAATCCTTGAGTTTGTCAGTATATGTGTTTGTATTATTATGAAATGTATGCAGAGTAAAGTGAATTATAAATTTTTTGTAGGCTCCAGTTTTGGAAAAGTACCCATCAAGCTTATCATTGACAGCATATTCATATCTTTTTGGCGTTCTATTAATGATAGGGACGTCATTCTTTGTGACCAATGGATCAACAGACTGGTATTTGACACAATCTGAACTTGTCGCTGTGTGCTATGCCGTAAGATTCTCTTAAGCTCCGATCTTCATTTTCCCTGATGCATGAAATGAGACTGCATCTATCTTGATCCCAAGCTTTAAAATGTCTGTCAGGGAATTGTTGCATCAGCCCTGAACTATGGACTTATGACATGGAGTAATAAGGTTCTTGGCCCTGCTTTAGTTGCTTTATACAATCCACTCCAACCTGCTGCGTCAACAATTCTATCTGGTGTTTTTCTTGGGAACTCTATTTATCTGGGAAGGTTCGTGCTCTGGTTTCTTCTTAATGCACATCACACTCCTAAAACAAAATCCACTTTTATATCTGTGTTTGTTCTCATTTCCTTACTTTACACTCTGCATGAGGGTGAAACAAAGCTCACCTGCTGGAAAATCGCCATGTTTCCAATGTTGACTTTCTTTCTTTTGTAGATTGGTTCTTGTTAACCTATGAAACATTCTACTCATTGAGCACAAATGATCTTTCTTTTTTTACATTCCATCTTCTAGTTGTTCATCGTTTTTGAGACGGGGGTTTTCGAAACAGCCTCTCTACCTCTGTGAGGTAATAGTAAGGTCTGCGTACATTTTACCCTCCCCAGACCCCACTTGTGGGATTCCACTGGGTATGTTGTTAGTGTATCTTTCTAGTTGTTCATCATTAGGCTTTATTCTAAGATACCTTTGCGCTTGGTCATTGCAGCATTTTAGGAGGACTTCTCATTATAGCTGGTCTTTATTTAGTAACTTGGGCATCTTACAGAGAGAAACAGGCAGCCATGGGAACATTTGCTCATGATTCTCGGATGACGGATCCCCTAATCCCATGTCAGATAGGACACAACTCCTCTGTTCCTTCTTCCTCAATGCCAAAGATCAGTGATTAGATATTGCTACAGACATCATTTACATGTCTTTTTCCTTATCTCCTTCATAATGATATATATTGCAGTTCATTGATAAGAATAATGACATTATGTATTGCAGTTTTATCAAGTTCTTTTTCTCACATTACATGATCAAAGAAATTTTTTTACATTTTATATATCTTTAGTTTAAGATCACACGATTCACTTTATAGGCAAACAAATTGAACCTGAGAGTGGTTAATATCTCCAACGGAATTAGGAAGTATAAAGGTAACTTCAGCTAAAGGTAATTGTTGTTGTTCTAGAACTTTACACACCAAAACATTATGGTAGTTTGTAGTCATCATTAGTATAAAGGTAACTTCAGCTAAAGGTAATTGTTGTTGTTCTGGAACTTTACACACCAAAACATTATGGTAGTTTGTAGTCATCATTTATATTTCTTCACAACTCACAAGAGAATCTAAGGTCCTTTCATTGATATGAGGAGATATCTTCCTGATTAAACAAAACATATTTTTCATGTTATATTATATCTTCGGGGAAAAGGGTCAAAAATGCCCTTAAATTACATGAAAGGAACAAAAATATCCTTGATTTATACTTTGATCCAAAAATGCCCTTGTCATTGATACTTTGGTCTAAAAATGTTCTTATTATTACCAAATGGGTCAGAAATGCCCTTCTTTATATATATGTAAAGAATTATATAAATTTTTTTTAAAGAATACTTTTCTTGTTTTGTTTTTTTTCAAAGAAATATCACATTAACTAATAAAAATGTAAGAAAATAATTTTTTTTCCTTAATCTTATTTTATCAATTAAAATAGAACATGGTACCCCTGTAACAAATGATATATGTCATAAATGAAGATCATAGTAAACCCAACATTAATTTTATTTAGATAACAATAAAAATAATAATTATAATAAGTTTTCATAAAATTTAAATTTTTAAATTTTTTTCTTGAATTGAAGTAGGATAAATATTTGCTAATTAAAAAAATATTATTAAAAAATAATTTGTACAAAATATAAATAATAAATTGATTTGAAAAAGGCATGTTTGACCCATTAAATAACAATAAGGACATTTTTGGACTAAAGTATTGAAGGTACGGTCATTTTTAGATCAAAGTATAAATTAAGTTCATTTTTGTTTCTTACATATAGTTTAAGAGCATTTTTGACTCTTTTTCCTTTACAAAATAGAAAGTGAGATTGTATTAGCTTGAAATATTACTTTAAAAACTTATTATTCCCTGTAGTTTCATCAGGAAAAATCATTTTTCCTCGTATTTAAGAAACTTGTTTTTTTGAACAAAGTCCAAATCATGATGACCATGCCAAATAATATTTTCATCCATACCAAATACAACCTAATTAGTCGGAACTGAGAAAGTTGAAGAATGATCAATTTATCTTTGTATCTTAAAAATAACGGCCACCTGGCTTTATTATGAATCGTAATTCGTAAAAAAATTATCATTACGATAAGTATCTTGCAGTGAAAGTTCGAATTTCTACTTGAGGACTCTGCATTAATACTGCAAGTGTCATATCTACAAGTTCATAAGATCACTTTCCTTGACGAAAAGCCCATGGAAACCATAAGGAACTCTGCGAGGCAATTTGACTTCAGCCACAATGTCAAGATTAGGGGATTTTGCATCCATCACCAAAAACTTTGATTCCCCCGTCTTCTCATCATGCACATACAGCATTACGTAGCCATCATCTTCGTCAGCTGACTGATTTTTAGCCACGAAAAATGGCTCACCGCAATAGCAGCCTTCTCCAAATAGTCGACATGCCACTATGCAATCGCGACGATCAACTTCTGCTATGGATAAGTCCAATTTTACGATCCCTGATAACTTAGGCGGAGGGTTACCAATGGCTGCATAGACATACCTACAAGATCGACGTAGTAAAATTTAGTATTGTACACACATAGCACGCTGTTTTAATTTTATTATGTATTGATCGAGATGTTATAAATGTAACGTACTTGTTTTTCTTCCCAACGTAAGCTGGATTGATGACTCCAAAATCAAGATTCCTAGTAGAAATTGGATGTCTGCTCACCTCCCCACTCTTCAAATCTATCTTCACTTTCTCAACACATCCATGTATCATGTCTATCCTCTCCATTGTATGCTCCACAGATAATATATTTGGCGCGATCAAAACTATGGTATCGCCTCCATCCTCCTCCCACGCGTTTATCGCGTGTAAATTATTAAATCCTGGCACATCGAACCACCTCATTTCCGAATCATCCTTGGCGTAACGTGGAATCACGCCCAGTCTGGAGATTTTCCTCGAGTTGGCACCCGCCAGTGGACCACCGGCGATTATAAACTTAATCGGGTTCATACCTAGTTGTATGTCCGAAAATATGACGTATTTTCTTGTAATCGCGAGGTCATGGAACAATGTCGCCCGTTTAATGGATAATATGGGCAAGTCTGGGGTTTTGGTTCCATTTGATTCGATTCTAAAATAAGTTAAAAATGGAGGCAATGGGCCATAACGGTATGCAAAAGCCTCCTTGGTTTCTGGGTCGATTTTCGGATGTGCGGTCATGCTCCAGACAAGCTTGCCGTCAAAATCGTGACGGCCGAGAGTAATAATATCACCATCTGGTGCTATTTTTACCGCGTACGGTAAATCAGATTCACCGAGAGCGAAAAGTTTACCCCCGAACAAAGCTAAGCTTGTGTTCGCAAGGCCTATACCGTTGGCGGGATTGAACTGTCCCGCGATCACTCGAGCCACGGTGATAGCACCACGTGTGATCGCGGGAATGAGACCATTGAATCCGGAGAAAACATTAGGGATGATTTGAAAACCGGCTTCACGTTCAATAGTGTACTTGTAAGTCTCGACGAATCTGCTACAAAACGTAGCTTTGCCTTGGGAAATTCTGATAGAGTGGAGCATTCCATCTCCGTCGAAGAGATGGTAAGGTCCACGTGGAAAATATTGAGGGTTAGGTCCATTTTGAATGTACGCGCCATCTAGGCAAGGTGGAAGGGAGCCTTTCACTACTTCGCATTCAGTAGGAGGAAGTTCATCTACTGGAGCGAAGTTGTCAGAGAGAACATACTTTGGATCAACACAAGAATTCCTAGGAGGATCGATGAAAGTATTCACAAAAGCGTCTAATGCATTGAAGATATTGGAGGGAAATGATGGTTTTCTTGAGGGTGTTGTAGTGATTGTTTGTGGCCTTTCTTGATCACTTCTAATGGAATAGACTTTTAGAGTAGGTGAACAAGATGTGTTGGGAGAATAATTATTAAGAGATTTAGGGTGGTGTGATAATGTAGAAAGGAAAGTTGAAGAGAGAGCATCCATTTTGTTTCTTCCTAAACAAATTAAAAGAAGAAACAAGAATTGATACTAAAGAATAATGGTAGAAAAATAAGTGTTTGCATGATCTAATTTTATAGAGTAAGGAAGTGAGGTGTAAGGCAAAGGAAAGGAACTATTCAATATTCATCAATACATAAGTTTCTTGTCTTGGTCCGCCGGATTAGTTAATTGAGCTAATATCAAATATATACGATAAACTAATTAATTTATAATAAATATAATTTTTTTATTTATGTAAAAATAGTCCAAAATCATAAAAAATATACATGACTATACAATATAACTTGTCAAAAGTCATAGAAAATATACATTGACTGTATAATGTAGATTACTTATACATGCACTATACGTTGAATATACATTAAGATACACTAAAAAACTTAATATACCTTGATTATATATGAAATATATATTGACTACACATGCCTATATAACGAATATTTTTTTGATAATTATTTTGGCCTAATGCCAACGCACTGTAATTGTCCCAATTAATTTCATATATGGTCGATTGGGTGATACTTTGTATTCTTCGTTAATAAAACTCTACCAAAACTAGAAAATAAAAAATCAAGTTTAATTTGTTTATCTCACTTAACTTGATTGAATCCATTATAAATTTAATAAATCAAAATAAATGGTTGAATATCACTAGCTATGAGTAAATGAAGGTGATATTAATTTTAAGAAAAAGTATACAAAATAGATCTAACGTGAAATTATTTATCCTAAATTGACCCAATACAAATTATTAATCCTTAATGGATTCATGACCCAAACTATTTACCTTCTTACCCCACTTTTCTCTTTTATTTCGTCCTGAAGTCGAATACTGTGAAATAAATCTCTATGATACTCCGGCGGTATATATATACCATACCAATATCATATAGAATGAGCTCAATCCTCTATGATGCTCTGGTGGTATATTAATACCCAATTGGTATCGTATCAGATTATATATTTTTTTAAGAAACAAATAAAAAATTATTAAAATCTAAATTAATAAAAAATATATTCGTTATGATACTCAGTCGATGTATTTATACCATATCGGTATCGTATAGGATTAGAAAATTATTGATGTTACAAACTTATTTATTAAACTCTAAATTAGTAAGGTGGCAAGCTTATTTTCATCAACTGTTGAATGAAAAAGGAGATGGAGAGATTGAGCTGGGTGAGTTGGCACATGCCGAGGACCTTCGAGACTTTGGACAGTGCAAACGAATCGAGGTTGAAGAAGTAAGAAGGGCTTTTAGTAGGATGAGAAAAGGAAGGGCGATCGGGCTCGACGGGATCCCTGTAGACTTTTGGAAGAACATGGTCAAGGATGGTCTAGAGTGGTTGACTAGACTATTTAACGCTA
>JAABOM020000103.1:19860076-19877641 GCA_011800125.2 Solanum clarkiae
ATGGTAGTGGTAAGGTCTGCGTACATTCTACCCTCCCCAGACCCCACTTGTGGGATTATACTGGGTATGTTGTTGTTATTGTAATTGTTCAGATAACGAAAAAATAGACATATAAAACGCAATCTAGTTTAATTCACAAGATAATCATTGATTAATTATGTTCAGAAAATACGTAGTATATATATCAAAATTATGTATTTTACCACATTTAAGTAATTAATTTCAGAGATTATCATTTAGTTTAATGAATGTAGACTATATCTTTCCCCAGACTCCATCTGTGGAATTCCACTTTTTTCTTTTGAAATTATTTTGTACTAATTCTACATTGGACTCGTCAAATTTTTATTGCTGCACCAAAGCAACTAAATTAATTTTCATAACGATAAAATTACTCAACTTTACTTAAGCATAACAATAAAATTTTATGATGAGAAAAAAGCCGGTCAATGTTACCTAGATATCATACTCGAAAGCTATTCGATTTTGACTGATATATGCTAGCTAGATCCTTGGTTGCGATTTTTTTTTTTAAAAATCTATTCAACAGATATAAATTAAAGCAAAAATTATAGAAATACATAACTTGTGTTTATATAATTTCATATAATCCCAACTCTTTTAAAAAAATTATAAAAATCTCTTAAATGATACAAAACTACAACATTTATTGGTATAAATTATAACACCTACTTCTCTATGTATCATAGTTAAAATCCCTTAATGCTCCTACCTTTTTGACATGTATCACTGATTTCGTTTTTTCTATAAAAAAGAAGGAATTTTTGGTAATTTTTAAAAAAGTTGGTATTAGTTAGAATTAGCTCCAAAAAATATGAGATTTGTGTAAGTTACCCATTAAGTTAAATCCAAATTAAAATATATCACTTTTTTCCCTTGTAAAAATGAAGAAAAAAAATTAAATTAAATCTTCGTTCATTAATTTCTCATGTACTTTTGGTTCATGTCAATGCTTGACAAAATAATTTAAAAAATTCTGTATGAAATTTATGAGAATTTACATTGAGGAAGTAGAAGTTTGCTCACAAATGTTTCCATTGATAAGAATGAGTATCAAATTCAACTGAAGTATACCTTGTGTATTTATATAGGAGGAGAAAGTAAGTTCTAACTAATCCTAACTGATTAACAAAATGCTAACAGATTCCTAAGAAACTAACTGTACATTAACTAATTACTAACAAACTAGGTGGTTACTTAACTAACTAAACTGTACAATCAGTCTACTAAGGATATATATGTCAATACTTCTCCTCAAGTTGGTGGTGATGACTTCACTGTCAACTTGTCTATGATTGCATTGTGTTTCACTCTTGTCAAGGCTTTGGTTAAGACTTCAGCTAGTTAGGCAGTTGTGGATATGTGACAAAGAAAGATAAGCCCCTCCTGAAGCTTATTGCGTACAAAATGGCAATCAACTTCAATATGTTTGGTTCTCTCATGGAATACGGGGTTGTGGGCTATGTGTATGGCTGATTGGCTGCCGCAATAGACATTGATGGGAGTTGGATCAGGTATGGTCAGTTCGATTAATAACCTATGCAGCCAAACTAGTTCCCCTACCACCTTCCTAATGGACCTGTACTCTACTTCTGTTGATGACAATGAGACTGTCTCTTGTTTCTTTAATTTCCAGCCGATGAGACTGTCTCCAAGTAGTATCAAGTAGCCACTCACTGATTTCCTTGAGTCCAGGCATGAAGCCAAATCAGAGTCACAATATGCTTTAACTGTGCAATCAGAGCTGTTGGACAACTGAATTCCCAAAGTAAGGTCTTGTTTTAGATACCTGAGAATGTGGAAGGCTGCTTGCAAGTGGGGAGTTCTAGGATCTTGCATGAACTGAATGAGTTGTTGCATACTGAAGGCAATATCTAGTCTGGTATTAGTAAGGAAATTCAACTTCCCTATCAGTTTTCTGTAATAGCTGAGGTCTTGAAGTGGTGTTCCTTCCTTGGCTTTGAGTTTGATAGTGGGATCAAGAGGAGAAGATAAGGGGCTGTAACCAAGACAATCATACTCCTTTAGTAAATCCAAAACAAATTTCCTCTGGGAAATTAACACCCCTTTGCCAGTATCAAGTATATCTAACCCTAGGAAGTAGTGTAGTCTACTAAGATCTTTGATTCTAAAGGTTTCATCCAAATACATCTTCAATTGTGCAATCTCATGGCTATCAGTGCCTGTTAGGACAATGTTATCAACAAAAACTGTCACAAATACCACTAGGGATCCAGACTTTCTGTAAAACAATGAGTAGTCATTGTGTGAGTATGCATAACCTCTGACTGCTAAAGCCTCAGTTAACTTGGCATATCACTGTCTGCTGGCTTGTTTGAGTCCATTAAGTCTGCATACTAAGGATGTATCATCCACACTAAGACGTTGAGGCACCTTCATGTATACTTCCTCATATAAATCACTATGAAGAAAGACATTATTCATATCAAGTTGGAACATGTCCCAACCTCTTTTGAAAACACAAGATATCAAGGTCCTCACAGTGGTCATCTTCATAACTAGTGAGTAAGTCTCTGCGTAGTCTATCCCTACCTGTTGAGTGTAGCCCTTTACCACTAGTCTGGCCTTAAACCTTTCTATGGATCCATCTGCCCTGTGTTTTACCTTGTACACCCATTTGCAACGAATTGCTTGTTTACCTGCAGGCAGTGTAACTAGATCCCAAGTGTTGTTGGCATAAAAGGCATCAAATTCTTGTATCATAGCCTTCTGTCATGCAAGGTTTAATGTTGCCTCATCATATGATGATGGCTCATGATCATGACAAATGTTCTCAACCATTGCTTGACTGGTGAATGCAATGACATTAGGAGAAATGTGATGGTGTTTACTGAATAAGGCACTGATAGATGGGTTAGTGCTGTAATTATGTGTAATGGTGCTGGTAGGATTACAATTGTGTGGTGTGGTGCTGGAAGGACCCTTTAATGCGGGTATGGATACAATGTAGTCTTTAAGGTAGTGAGGTATTTTTATTTCTCTGTGGGACTTTCTTTGTGCAACTCCAGGAAGAGCTATGACAGGTAGATTAGGGGCTGCAAGTGGTGAGGATAGATGATGAGGAACTTGCGGTGAAGTGTGTGGTGATGACATATTAGTAGTGTTATCAATTACATCAATATGATCATTCAACGTAGTACTGTAGTGCTTTGAAGTGGTACACTCATTAAAATCACAACAATCAGCAGTATTGATTGACTTGAGGACAGAAGGAAATGTATTGTTTTCTGTGGATGAATTAAAACTGTCTTCATGAAAGACAACATCTCTAGTCACGTGTATTGTTTTTGTGGTAAGACTCATTACCATGTATCCTTTTGTCCCAAATGGATATCCTATGAAGATATGGGGGGAGTTCTAGGTTCAAGTTTATCTCTGTGGATTTTGGGCAAAGAAGGATAGCAAAGACAACCAAAGGATTTGAATTGACTATAGTTTGGCTTCCTTTTATATAGGAGCTCATAAGGCATTTGTTTTTGAGATGGCTTGAAGGAAGTCTATTTATGAGGTGTGTGGCTGTGAGGATACATTCACCCCAATATCTTTTGGGAAGTTTTGACTGCAAAAGAAGAGCTCTTGTTGTTTCCAACAAATACTTATGTTTCCTCTCTACTACACTGTTCTATTGTGGTGTGTAAGGGCAACTTTTCTAATAATACATTTCAATACTATTGAATTCTAGGCCATTGTTTGACCTTATGGTTCTGATAGTGGTTTGGAATTGGTTTTCCACCATGCCTATAAAGTTTCTGAGGACTTGTAAGGCATTGCTTTTGGTACTCAATAGATGTGTCCAAGTAGATCTGCTGTAGTCATCTACAAGTGTGATGAAATATCTATAATTGTCACATGTAGGCACATGATAAGGTCTCCATAGGTCAATATGAAGTAGATCAAATATTGTTGTAGATTAAGTGGTGCTTTGGTTGAAGGGTAGTCTGACCTATCTATCAATAGGACAAATGGTACAAACTAAAGGTTGTTTTGTGGAAAATTTGGCTGGTAATGTGGTGATGGTTCTCATTTTTGCAAAAGGCACATGGCCAAGTCTATTATGCCATAATAAGTCTACGTTGTTTCCAGGAGATACAACAGAAGCACTTATCACAATTGGGATTGTACATAAAAGTATCAGAAACAGGACTAGAACATGAAATGTTGTCCCTTGTATTAGTGGACATTTTACACTTCCTTAAGAGACAAGATTTATTTTCTACAGGTACCTCATTAACACTAAGACTGATATTACTACATGGGAAAACTACAGATGGACTGTTATTAGAGAGACAACAACATACAGAGGCCATGGAGGTACCATCATTTTTCTTGACACATCTTGAACATAGGAAGTAAAGTCCATCTTTGCTATTAACAAGTACCTGAGGCCTCCTCATTGAAGGGCTCTGCAACAGACAAAGTGCATCATTGAACAAGACCAAGCACTTCATAGAGAAAGAAAAAGAATGAACTGAGATGAGATTATATTTGAAGGAGGCACATCAAATACTTTGTGTAAGACAATATTAGATATAATTGGAACATCACCAATTTCTGTCACTTTGACTCTATATCTATTAGGAAGTAAGACAAATATAAGGTGTGGTAGGAGTTTGATGCTGGTAGGGATTTTCTGTTAGATGTCATATGGTTTGAAGCTCTTGAGTCAATGATCCACAGTCTAGCACTAGATTTAAAACATTTACATGAAGGTTTGTCAAAATCAATAGATGAGGAACAAACTATAGTATCTGTAAAGTTTATTGGATTAACATTGGTGCTTGAGGAGTTTGGATCTCCTCCACTACTGTCAACCTGAAATTACTATAGTAGGTTCATGATTTGAGCATACTATTCCTTAGTGATGCTTGAGTTTTGATGACTATTGTTCTTTATATGTTCTTCTCTATGGTTAGGAACCAAATCACTTGACATGCCATGTACATTAGCCATAACTTTTTTCCCTATTTTATACATCTGTCTGTTGTTCTGCCTGAATTGCTGTCCATTGTTGTAGTGATTTGATCTTTGGTTCTGACCATTATTTCCCAGGGAAAATCCATGCAACTTGTAGCACTTCTCCTTTCTGTGTCCTGATCTTTTGCAATATTCACAAATCACAGTGTTTCTGTTGCTGCTACTTCCTGAATAATAGTTGTTACTTGAATTGCTATTTGAAAAATTTGTTCTGTAATCTCTTCTAATCAGACTCTTTCCATTGTTATTGACAACATTGACATTCAAGGAGGTTGATTCCATGGGCATATGAGTGGCAGACTTGAATTCTCTTTGTTTTTCCTCCTAAATTATAAGTGAAAAAGCTTGTGCCATAGAAGGGAGTGGGTTCATCATGAGTATATTTCCCTTACCATAGTATAGACCTCATTTAACCCCATGAGGAATTGTATCAAATGTCTGTCCTACTCAGCTTTGTGCATGTTGTCTTTGGCACCACAAGTGCATGTGCAATTGGACTGATTCCTCAGATTCAAAGTACTCAATTCCTCCCACAGCTTTTTCATTCTCATATAGTACACAGTAATGTCTAGAGTTCCTTGTGTAAGGTAATTTATCTCCTTTTGAATTTGGTACAACTTTGCTCCATTGGTTTGATTGTACCTATCTTCTAATTCCTCCCACAACTCCACAGAATCACTCACATACTCCACACTATCTGAGATTTCCTTGGTTAGGGAGTTCAAAATCCAAGATATCACCATATCATCACACCTCTGCCACTGGCGAAGTTGAGGTGAATTAGCAGCTGGTTTCCTACAACTTTCATCAATGAATTCTAACTTTTTTTTCATGTATCGTACTCGCATAACTCCTCTCCTCTAGGATCGATATCCTCCTTCATAAAATTGAATTGGAACCAATATCATTTCAGGAATATTTGAAGGATGCACATACAATGCACTGTTGGTGTCAATACCAACATTGTTACTCTCGATACTTCCCCTATTAGTGTTTCTAGCGTTCGCCATTGATGTAATACTCAAATTTGTTGAGATTTGAAGAAAAACAAACTATGAATTGCAGCAATCCAGAGAAGAAAAGAACGTATTGAACTCTACATACACTATATGAACTTGGTTGCATATATTGATCTGATGCAACTCAAAATAAATCAAAGAGTTCGGATATTGAGATTGAAGAAAGCATCAATCGAAGGATGAACCCTCCTTGCTCTGATACCATATCAGAATTTACATTGAGGAAGGAGAAGTTTGCTCACAAATGTTTCCATTGATAAGAATGAGTATCAAACTTCAATTGAAGTACACCTTGTATATTTATACAAGAGGAGAAAGTACGTTCTAACTAATCCTAACTGATTAATAGAATGCTAACAGTACATTAACTAATTACTAACAAACTAGTTGGTTACTTAACTAACTAAACTATACAATTTGTCTACTAAGTATTGTACATGTATTATGATTTTATATTTTTACGAGCATGAATTTATGTGTATTATATTTTCTTTTTGATTTTGTATAATCTATTATCGTTTAAGTGTATATTTGGATTTGGTTAGTAGTGGTAAGTTTGTATAAATAATTTAGTTAGTCTTTTATGTATAGTTAAAATTAATATAGCGAAGTTATATAAACAAATATTTTAACCTATCAAATTGAATAAATGATGATGAGTGCCTAATTTGTATAAATTATTTATAGTGTCCTGTTTGTATAATTGAACATGAAAGTGAAAGGGCAAATTTCATTCCTGATATGCTTTGTATGTAAATTATGTGTAGACTTTTCATATGTGTATATATGTATAATTTGCTTATTTGTATATG
Source organism: Solanum clarkiae (assembly GCA_011800125.2). Lineage (NCBI taxonomy): Eukaryota > Viridiplantae > Streptophyta > Magnoliopsida > Solanales > Solanaceae > Solanum > Solanum clarkiae. Next base: position 19,866,924 of record JAABOM020000103.1, read on the forward strand.
TGTAATAGTGATATTTGTGAACATATTTTTTTTTGTGTAAGTATGCGATTCTATATATGAAAGGTACAAAATAGTTTAATATGCCTGTTTGTATGTCGTATAATTGTAATTTATCTGATATGGTCCTTTTCTAAATTATACAACTTTTTTTACGAAAAAAATCTCTTGAAATATGTATATAGATTCACTTTGTGTATACATATATGCAATTTTTAATAAATTATTGTATAATTAATACAACAATGACTGACATGACAATTTTATTGATGCATTCTAGGAGGTGGGATGATGACAACAATTATGTTGACTACATTATAGAGGGGGTTGACACTTTTACAGAAGCAACCTCTTTAGTTCTCAACTTGCGAACTTGACGATCAAGGATTTGGACTGGGATCTCTTTGTAAAACTCAAACTATTCCTCACTCCAATGCTTTCAATAGGCATGATCAAGGACGAATCTCCAAAATACTTCTTAAGCATAGAAATGTGAAAGACCAGATGGATGACTACCAACTCTAGTGATAGCTCCAACTTATAAGCTACGTTTTCCACTCTCTTCACAATTTGGTAGGGACCAATGTATCAAGGATTCAACTTTCCCTTCTTCCCGAATATTATTACATCCTTCATGGGTGACACTCTTAAGTATACCCAATCATTTACTTCAAACTCTGGGTCCCTTCTCCTAACATAAGTGTAGGACTTCTGGTGACTCCGTGTGGTTCTCAATCTCTCTTGAATAATCTTTACCTTCTCCATAGCTTGATGTACCAAATCTGGCCCAATCAACCCTGCTTTACCTACCTTGAACTATCCGATCGGTGATCTACATCTTTTACCATAGACGCCTCATAAGGAACCATTTGGATGCTCGAAAGAAAGTTTTCGTTGTAGGCAAACTCAATCAGAGGCAAATGGTCATGCCAATTACCTTTGAAGTCAATTATGCAAGCTCTCAATATATCTTCCAAAGTATGTATTGCCACTTTGCCTGATCATCAGTTTGAGGGTGGAAGGCAATGCTAAGGTTTACCTTTGAACCTAGCCCTTTTTGAAAGGACTTCCAGAATTGGTCAATGAATTGGGCTCCTCTGTCTGAGATGTATACAAGGGGACTCCATGAAGTCTAAAAATCTTCTTTATGTACACTTGGGCATAATCCTCCGCAGTGTTAGTCGTCTTTATTGCCAAGAAGTGAGTAGATTTGGTCATTCTGTCAACTATCACCCAAATTGAATTGTGCTATCTGTGAGACCTTGGTAGACTTGTGATGAAGTCCATGTTGATTATCTCCCACTTCCACTCTTGAATCTCAAAGTTTTGAGCTACTCCACATGACCTTTGATGCTCAACTTTTACTTGTTGTCAATTCGAGAACTTGGAGATAAACTCAGCAATATCTCTTTTCATTCCACTCCACCAATAAACCTCTGTCAAATCATGGTACATCTTAGTTGACCCTGGGTGAATGAAATATCTAGAATTATGGGCCTCTGCCATGATCCTCTTTCGAACATCATCAATATCTGGAACACACAATCTGTCTTGGTGCCTCAATACTCCATCTCCCCCTTTGGCGAAAGCCATTACTTTCTACTTATGTACATCTCCCTTCAATTGGAGTAAGATGAGATCTTAGTCTTACTTCTCCTTTAACTCTACAAGGGATGATGTAGACCCATTATGCACAAGTATTCCACAAGCCCAATTGCGCTAGTCTATGCATCTCTTTAGCCAACTCCTTTTTCTTTTCTTCTATATGAGCAGTGCTCCCCATAGACAACCTGCTAAGAGTATCAACAACCACATTAATTTTACTTGGATGGTAGAAGATGTTCATGTCATAGTCTTTAAGTAACTCAAGCTATCTCCTCTGCCTTAAATTAAGCTACTTCTGGGTGAAAACATATTGTAGGCTTTTATGGTCTGTGAATACAACGATATATGCTCCATATAGATAGTGGCGCCATAGTTGGAGAGCAAATACCACCACTGCCAATTCTAAGTTGTGTGTAGGATAATTCTTCTTATGCAATTTGAGTTGTCTGGAAGCATGAGCAACAACTTTGACTTTCTGCATCAATATGCATCCCAATCCTACTCTTGAAGCATCACAATAAATAACAAACCTGTCAGCTCCTTCGGGAAAGGTTAACACTGGGGCAGTAGTCAACCTTGTTTTCAACTCTTGAAAACTCTTCTCACACTCATTAGACCATTGAAACTTGACCTTCATTTAAGTCAATCTAGTCAACGGTGCAGATATGGAAGAAAACTCTTCAACAATCTGTGGTAGAAGCCCGTCAAACCTGAAAAAGCTTCTTATGTCAGTCAAAGAGGTGGGTCTAGGCCAATTCTTGATCGCCTCAATCTTTCGAGCATCTACTCGTATACCATTGCCTGAAACCACATGACCTAGGAATGCCACAGATTTAAGCCAAAACTTACACTTAGTAAATTTTGCATATAACTCATTATCCTTGAGCATCTACAAAGCGATTCTAAGGGGATTAGCATGCTCCTACTTATCTCTGAAATACACTAAAATATCGTCAATAAACATGATCACGAACATGTTAAGATACTGTCTGAATACTTTGTTCATCAAGTCCATGAAAGTTACAGGTGCATTTGTCAACCCAAATGACATCACCAAAAACAAGTGACCCTATCGAGTTCAAAAAACCATCTTCCGGATGTCATATTCTCTGACTTTCAACTGATCATTATCTGATCGGAGGTCTATCTTGGAGAAAACAGTGGCACCCTAAAGTTGTTCAAAGAAGTCGTGGATCCTCGGAAGGGGGTACTTATTCTTGACTATCACTTTATTCAACTTGCGCTAGACAATACACATTCTAAGGGAACCATTCCTTTTTTGCAAGAACAGGACTGAAACACCTTATGGTGAGACACTCGGGCTAATAAAGCCTTTTTCTAGAAAATTTCTCAACTTCTATTTCAACTCAGCAAGAGCTATTCTATTGGGCGAAATCGAGATAGATAATGTGTCAGGAAAAATATCAATTCCGAAGTCAATCTCCGTATCGGGATGGACTCCGATAGATCCTTAGGAAAACTTTTAGGAAACTCACTTATCATTGAAACAAACTCAAGGGTAGGAGGCTAAACAACGTCAAACTTGACTTACACGAGATGGTAGATATATTCCTTTGAGATTAACTTTTTAGCCTTAAAGTAGGAAATAAACTTACGCTTAGTCGCAATAGAATCACCCTTCCATTCTATGGCAGGCTCATTTGGAAACTGGAATGTAATGCCCGCTAAAATTAGCGAAATACCCATAGAGGAGAGACGTGCGCATAACGCGTCTTCCCAAGATCCAATGAAAAATTCAAGACCGAATTTACGATCAATATGAAAAATTGAGTGGGAAAATGGTGTTAGTCGAATCTTAGAGCGATCAAATCAAAAGATATTTTTTTAATACAAACACTGCGATAGTGTCTGTGCGCGTTAGGGTTGCGGCGCACCCTGAACGTGGACTTACACTTGTATTTTTTTCAAATTTTTGACGGAGATTGGAAAACTTGTTTGGAGGATTTTTTGGAAAAAATACACTGGTCCGTGGCTGAGGCGTGTCACCGACCTGTGTAATTCCCGAGGAAATATTTTTTATTTTTGTGAGGGGTATTTTGGACCTTTTCCCACTCCTTTCAAGTCTAATAAACAAGTATTAAGGCCGTTTTCTCATATTAGGGCTTTCAAATATCATTTTTCCTAACTTCTAAGAGGGAATTACTGAGAGAAGAAGAGTGGGAAGCTTGAGATTTTCAAAATTGGAGTAGATTCCTTGTAGAGACTTTCTATACTCTTTGTCGCAAGTATGTAAGGCTAACTTAAAACATGAAATAGTTCTTCCATGTTGAAACAACCCCAAAAAGTGCCCGAAAATGTGCCTCGAAAATGCCCATAATCGTAGTTTCTATATATCTCAAAATATATGCATTATATCAAAAATCCAACTTCATATTCGTGATCAGGGCGAAAATTGAGTGGAAAATAGGTATAACCCTGATTTTAGAGCAACCGTCTCAAAATTTGATTTTTCAATAATGTGAACTCTAGAGATGATCCGCGTCCGTGACACGACGTGACCAGGGCCCGGACCAATGTTATTTTTACTTTAATTTTCTGTTTCGATCCAGGGCCTTTGGATCTTGGGCCTAAGCCTTCCCATGCATAAAAACACCTCTACTTAGTCATATTTCAACTCCATATCATACAAAACATTCCCCAAAACCCTTTCTAATGCTTAGACAAATATTTCACCCAAATTCTAGCATTCCAAACTCATTCTGGATCTAAGGATTTCATTCAAGCTTCTAGTTATCAATCAAATCTTCATCAAAGAAATTTTCAAAGTTGAGGTATGTGGGTTTCAACCATTGGGTCCTTTCACCCATAGTGTCCAACCTTCCTTTTTATATAAATTGCATGTTTCTAAGTTGATTTACTTATGAGTCTTACTTAATTATGAATTTGGTTATAAACTATGTTGGGGTTTCATAAAATTGTGACTATTTAAGTATGTCTTGAGCTATGAATCTATGATCCATTATGTGATTTAAAGAGGAGTTTTGATGTATCTTGCATAAGAGTATTACCAAGTGTTGGTGGGTGATTTTACGTTGATATTCTCACATGATTTCACTCTTGAATTGCATGATTTTATACAAGTATTACACACCCGCCAAGTGTTTGATAAAATGCCTGATTATTGATACTTGAGTTATCGAAGGTCTAATGCATGACATATGAGTTAACGGACTTTATGATGAGGAAAGGAATGTATATATGTATTGATTTCATGAATAGTATCTATAGTGTTGCAAGTTGACCATGCCTCATTCCGGGGGAGGGGAGTTAGGCCCGAACTACCATGTTGGGGGATTTGTACCTCAATCACTTCACTTGGAGGGTGGTAAGCCCATTCTACCATGTTGGGGGGGATATGTACCTCAATCGCCTTGCTCAGGGGATAGTAGGCCCGTGCTACCATGTTGAGGGGTATGTACCTCAATTGCCTTGCCAAGGGGGTAGTAGGCCTTGATCTCTATAATGATGGTCTCTTCCTACACATGTAATATGTTCTATATAAGCATGTTTTACTTCAAGCATCTCTCATGCATTCCATATTGTTACTATGCTCATCTACTGCCTATATTTACACATTTTTCTTATATTGCCAATCTCTTATTGCATTGCATCTCACATACTTAGTAGTACATTCAAACGTACTAACACATACTCTATGCCAGCGTGATGTTACCATGTAGGAACCAGAGCTCCACTTGATCATCTTCCTCCTCCACATGGTTCGTACTATCTTTGAAGAAAGTTTGGTGAGTCCTCAACTCCAAGGATGATATCTTTTAATCTTATTTTATGAACAAACTCTCTTTCTTTTATTGTACACTTTTGACTATGAGGGTGAGCCCAAAAAGTTGTCTTGGCCCCTGCTCAATTCTAAGTTTAGAGGTGCTATTGGACAAGTTATGTAATGATGCTTTGAGCTTTGACTCTCTTGACTTTTGTATGTCTTTAAGCTATGAAAGACTACCTTACCCCTTTATCCTTATTTTATATTTTCTTGTTGTTGTTTAATTGCTTCCGCAACCAAAGATGTGTAATGATATGCTAAGAAGCCTATTTGGAGTCCCTTCGGGTTCCCCATTTACCGTGTCACGTCTAGGCCCTGGGTCTGGGTTGTGACACATGTGCCCCTTAATTGAATTAATTTGCTAGATGAATGTGTAGACTTTGCTAGTATGACTTTCTAGAGTATTTTCTTACAAAGTATACCTATCTTATGTATTTTCTTAAATTGATGATCATCACAAACTTAATTTACTGCACAAATGATTTATTATGAATTATCATACAAAACTCTACTTGATTATTTTGTTAAAGATTGCAAGAATGAGCTTAGGATGATGAGTCTAAAGCCTTGACGATATAAATGTGTTTTTCACTTGTGGTTGTGTTCCAGAGTTGAGAATGTTGATGATGATGTTGAGTAAAATTGATGTTCATGGAGTCTTAAGAGTATATGATTTATCGTAAAAGAATGTTCCTAATGTAATGAGTTGATGGTTGATAAGATGAGTTGATGTTCTATGTCCACAAGAGACTAAATGATGAGAAATCTTGATGTTTGATGTTTATGAGCATGTTGAGTCCTGGGTAGAGTATTAAGCACCAAAATGAGTAAGAGTAAGTCGCACTCGCACTCATTAACTACGTGGCCAGCGTAGGAGAGGATTGAATCATAATAACAGATATATCCTTAGTCCCAAAGGAGGATTTAATGTTATTATGGATCCACAAATGCCACATTCTTTACCCCGGAAAGGTATTGGGTGGATGTGGTAACACATCGCTTCATTTTATTATCACTGCCTTATAGATAATGGTTGTCAGTTAAAGAAACTCTCAGATAGGTTCCACACTGATAGTACTCTGATGTTGAGTTGATGGTATGAGTTTTGATTGATGTTGATGAGTTAATGCCTATTTATTACCCTTACTTGAGATGAGTGCCTATCATTCTGAGTGAGTATCTTATGAGTTGAGATTATTCTATGTTATATTCTGCCTATATTGTTTCATTCAACTATTTTACGTACCGCACATTCCACGTACTGATGCCACTCAGTGTTGCATCATTTCATGATGCAGATACAGAAGATAGAGGACTTGAGCAGACACATCGTTGGGGTTCAGGAATTCCTAGTTCCAGATATTGGTGAGTCTTCCCCCCTATTCAGTGGATACCATTTACTTTCTTTCTTATATTTTGAGTTAGTTCTTTTGAGTTTGTGGTAGCCATGACCTTTTATGGTACCTTCCTAGACTGTAGGAGTAGAGGCTTCATAGACATAAAGATGATGGTTTTGATATTGAGGTCCTTTCCTCTTTGAATTGATGTTTTCTCAAAAACTGTCATTTATCTTAGACGTTGAGATTCATCGCATTGGCCTATGGCCCTTACTCTTTGATGTAGAATTGACTGAGTGAGTTACCGACTATCCTATTTACTTAACTTCTGATGGTTTCCACTGTATAGTTGATTGAATGATTGTTTTGAGACCAAGTGGTTCACTTAGGGACTAGCAATAGTCTCTGAGTGCCGGCCACGTCTAGGGTATACTCCTGGGGCGTGACATGGAATTTGACAATTCGGGTTCTACAATCAACAGAGGCATAACAGGTGTGAAGCCAGTCCATGCTAAGAATCACACCCAATTCAACCATCACTAACTCAATCGAATCAGCAAGAGTATCCCTATGATAGATGGATACTACACAATCTCTATAAACTCTTTCCACTAGAATAGACTCGCCAACAGGGGTAGAATCATAATATGGCTCAAGCAAGAATTTAGGAAGAATCCCAAATCTACTAGCCATATAAGGAGTGACGAAAGACAGAGTGACACACAGGTCTATCAAAACATAACAATTAAGAGCAGATACTCAAATCATACTCGTCACAACATTTGGGGAGTTTTCCTTATCTTAGCGGCTACCCATGGCATACAAACTGTTTGAGGGCCTATTTGTGCCAAAAGATCCCTCTAATTTCCTCTAGCTGGTGGTATTGGTGCAAAAGATTGGGCCTGTCAACCCACTTTGGATAATCTCTCTAAAAATGGCCCATTTGGCCACACTTGTAAAATGTATCTCCTCCTTTACGACACTTCCCCAAGTGTAGTTTGCCATACTTGCCACATGGTGGCTTACCTTGTGAGCCTAAAGCCACACTATCCTATGACTGAGACCCTTGGGCTCTAAATTCTGAGACTTCTATTTATTCCAATATTTGGGTGCCAGTGCATTTGCAGATGAAGGCCCTGGCCCGGACTAAAACTTGCTACCATTCCCATTTTTCTCTTCCCAACCTCATGGATGGAGGTTTTATCCCTCTTATTTCTGATCTCGTACCTATCTTGTTGCCTTTCCTCATTAGCTTGCTGTACATAGACCATCAATCTGCCTATGTCCATGTCATTCATAAGTATAGCTCCTCTCCCATCATTCTTCGACCACTTATTCAGTCCATCAACGTACAGAACTATCCTACTTGTTCATATCTGCAACCATCTCAGGAGCATAGTGAGACAAATTCATGAACTTAAGACCATGTTCTTTCACCATCCTAGAGCCATGTTTCAGATTCAAGAACTTTCTTACCTTGGCCTTCCTCGGAAAGAAGCACACCAAGAAAGCTTCCTTAAACATTGTCCAAGTGAGAACTGGGGCACCCTTTCCTCGGTTCTTATTCCAATGGTCATACCACAGCCTGACTACACCCTAGAGTTGGTAGACAACCAACTCAACCCTATCAACTTTGGTCACATGTATCCTCTGGAACACTTCTTGTAGCTCATCAATATAGTTCTCAAGATCTTCATTGGGCGTAGACCCTATGAACTAGAGTAGGGTCAACCTCAAGATTTTTCAAACTCTGGATATGTCCTGTGCATCTTGTCTACCCGCTCCTTGTCTAGCAGCAAGTGCTGTCACAGCTTGTGCCAAGGTCTGGATGGCCTGGCGGAGTTCAACATTTGAGATGTTAGCCTGTTGTAGTTGTCTAGAGACGGTCAAACCTATGGGTTCATCCTGATTCTGGGGCTCAGGTTGGTTAACATTCTGTCTAGCTGGACGCCATCTTTCTCTAACAACTCTTCTTGGAGGCATGGTTGCAGTTCTGAAAACGCGTAACACACAGGTTAGAAAAGAGCTATCGTAGATTTAACTCTATAGCACGAGTCAGAATACGAAAGAAATATAAGCCTTCCTAATGTACTATAGTCTTATGCTTATAAAGCATGGTGCACAACACACCTATAAACAAGACTCTACTAGACACAACTTCATAGACTTCCTAAGACTCTTGAACTCTGTGCTTTCATACCAAGTTTGTCACACCTTGGGAGGGTACCCTAGATGTAGCCGACACTTAGAGACTATTGCTAGTCCCCAAGTGAACCACTTGGCCTCATCACATTTATTTAATCAACATTTATAATATCAATGGAAGACTAAAAATAATAAAAGGTGGACAATCTCAATTAAAGGTAATCAACACAAAACAATAGGACTAGTATGAAAGAAAACTAGTCATACAATACCCAAGTCATCAATCCCATATCTAGTCTATGAAGCCTCTATCTAAGCTGTCTAGATAGTGCAATGACAGACCCATGGCTACCTCAAACAAAATAAACAAATTTAAAAGTTCGACTCTAAGCTAGATGAAATAGTATGCATCCCTCGAACTTGAGGAAGACTTACCAATCCATTGGAATAAGAGGAAGATCTTCAATAGAGCGCCTGTTAATGGTCTTTAGTACTTGTCTCTGCATCATGAAAAGATGCAGGCCCAAATGGACGCCAGTACGTGGAATGTACGATTATGTAAAATAAATAAGTGAAATAGGTATAGGTAGAATAACAATAACTCAAAATGCTTAATCAAGATCTCAAATGTCTATTTAAAGTAAGAATAAAGAATAGACAATGACCAATCAATATAATTCAAATCAATCTGATCCAATCAAGTCAGAGTACTATCAGTATGGAACCTATCTAGGAGTTTTTTTTATCCGACAACAATCACTTGTGAGCCATTAGTTATATAAAAATCTTGTTGATGTTGCTATAACTATTCGGTTGTTGCTAGGGTAGCGAACGAATATATCTATAATGGATCCAATCAACCAAGTCCTCTATTGTTTTAGGGACATATCAAGAGGTACATCTAACTCAACGATTTTAATCCTATCTTATGCTTGGTGATGTAGTTATTCAGTTCATGTTGGACTTATTCTTGCTCAATTCGATGCTCGATACTCTTCTCAAGACTCAATGCTCATAAGACAATCACTGTCATTCAACTAGTCTCATTGGATATTTGTTAACTCAATTTATCATATCAACTATCGACTCTTTGATTAGGAATATTTTTTTAGGATTAACTCATGATTTATCAAGACTCTCTATCATGCATCATTCTAACTCGTAAATTCGATAAAACAAAGTAAGGGTAAAACATTTAGTGATTCAATAGACTCTTTAAGCTCAAATTTATATTCATGCATGCTCATTTTAATGAAGTATGTAAAAATAATTAGAATTCATGCTATGATTCATGTAGTAGCGCCAAATCATCTATTTCAAGCATTTAATTCATAACAATAGTAACTCATGCAAGATTATATAAAATTACATTAGAATTTAAGAAAAACCTTGAAGAAACATTCATGGAAGACTTAATTCATTAACAACTCCATCAGTTCAGGTTATGGGACACATGGAAGAGCATAATCCAAGTTTTAGTTAGTCTTGCATACCTGCAAATTTTGAGTTCTGGAACAGCTTGGGGGAATTCACAAGATTACCTTCAAACCCTAACCTTTTTCTCCCTTGAAATCTTGTTCTAAGTTTGAGATAGTTTTTAGCGTAAAAAAGTTGAATTGACATGTTTAAGGCTTTATTAGGTGTAAAAATGTCAGATGGGATAAGACCAAAATAACCTTTCTTAAAAAGCTAACCAAAGTCATCTATAGGCCCATCTATGGCCCGTAGGGACCTTTCCGTAAACTTTTGGGTAAATTTTGGGGTCTCTGGATCAATTCCACGAGCCCAATCTATGACCCATAGAAGTTTCTACGACCCGTAGATTGATC
>JAABOM020000103.1:19877741-19896031 GCA_011800125.2 Solanum clarkiae
TATTAGTTTGGTCAATCACTCTCAATAAGCACAAGAAAAATCAATGCTTAAGAACCTCTCTACATGAAAAATATGTGTTCTTTTTTCACAAAAAAGTACAACAATAATAACAAAACAACAACACCATCCACATACCCGAAAATGTATCCTTAAAGAGTCCAACGAATCAAACAACACCAACAAAAGTGTGGGAACAACCAAAATCAAACAAAAATAATAACCACGATAATTGTTCTAGTTAGTTCAACAGTTGCAGCCAATACATTAAAATCGACCAATATTTTTCCTCACCAAGTACTACAACAACAAAAATCAAACAACAAACAATACTCGTACCCAGTTACGCAGTTGTTGCAATACTTCAACAATTGTTGTGGACCCTACTCGAAATCAACCAAATCAACCTAACATTTTGCTCGCAATGACTACAACAACAAAAATCAAACAACAACAACAACAACACCCATACCCGAAATCAACCAACCAACCCAACATTTTTCTCAAAACTCAAATAACACCAACAACACAAAATTCACATCCGAAATCAATCAACCAACCCAACATTCAGCAAAAATCAAACAATACCACCAAAATTGACCAACCAACCAAACATATTTCTCAAAATGACTAAAAAAACATAACACCCATACTCAAAATTTTCTTCAAAGAGTACAATAACAAATCAAAGAACACCAACTTGAAATTAGAGTATGACCCAACAAAATACATACTTTTTCATCTTACTAAACTTAAATAATCATTTATACAACAAAAAAATAAAAGTATATCAGTGATAAAATAAACAAAATCTTACCTTTAAAGAAGATGGGGGACGACGACGCGGGAAAAGAGGACCAACGACGGCCGAGAATAATAGCAACGGTGAAGGGACGAAGAAGAAGAAGAAGAAAAAAACGCATGAAACTAAAAAGAGTTTCGCCCCTACAGGAAGAGGAAGAAGAAGAAGAAGGAACTGAAGGATGAAGGGAAGAAAAGAGTTTTTGAGTGATTTTCAACTCTTTTTTGATCTGATTTCGGATGGAGCCAAAGATTTACTATTTTTTGGCTTTGGGGTATGATGGAATAAAGCAAAATAGCTCTTTAAACCGTCTGCTTCTTTCAATTGTAAAGTAGCAGTTAGTCAATGCAACTTTCGATGCTCATCATGGGTCATCCGAAAAGAGTCGAGCTATGTTTTTATACATAGGGGTCAGGCTGCATACATCCGACCAACTTACCTCGCAATGGGCGGGAGCCTTTGAGGCATTGGGGTAATGTTGTTGTTGGAACTTTATTTTTTTAATTTTTTTTGAAAGTTATATAAGTTTCTTTTAACAAAGAAATGGTTGCTAAGTTTTAAAAATCTTACTTTTGGTCCCTATTTAAGTTAATTAAGCTTAATTCTTAATTAGGGACAACTTTGACCTTCCAAAGTCAAAGTTTTCACCCTTTTTTAATTTCAAGACTTGAATGACATTTATACTTCAATTTTCACAAGTTACTAAGTTCAAAATGTACTCCCTTTGTTTTGATTCATGTGATATTTTTTTAATTTGGTAGAAAATTTAAAAAGGAGATGTTTTAAAGTTTGTGACCTAAAAGAGTACTGAATCGTTTGTGATTATAAACCATTTCATGTAAAGATAAAAAATAAAACTTTGAAGTTAAAGAAAAACTTATTTATGTCATATGTCAAAAGATTGACTCATCTATGTCATTGAATATTGATAAAAGGTTAATCTATGCCATGATTGTTTAATTCTAAATTTGCAAAATCACTCAAGACAATTTTTAATACTTTTTAATTTAGGTTTTTGATCAAATATATATACTCCTTTTGTGCCTTCTTCCTCATGAACACATAAAGAAAATCGGTAGATAAATCTTTCTTAAAGAACAACATGATGAGCTAAACTTTCAACAGATGACGTAAATGAACATTTTTTCAAAGTTTGATGGTATGTTTGAGCATTTTTCCTATTTTCAATTATATATGAAACAATAACATTTTTTCTAAAGAACTATAAAAGAAAATATAATACATAAATTGAAATTAAAATAAATTACAACTTAACACATTCTATAGATTTTTTAACATACATATAGAACGTCCGTTAAAATTATTGGATTCAATTCAACTCGTACCTTTAATTATACTTCTATCCCTGACCATTCCTGCCTACTTGAGGAAATTTCATCCAAAAATGGCGGGGTTGGACTCTACCAATTATTTTGGCATGCTCCGTACTATCACATGTATAATTCAAGGTACATGCTGACACTATCACCGCATCATATAAAAATTTAAGGATGATTTTGACTCTTAATTTAAAGTAGGGGTGGCAAAATTAAACACAATCCACTCAATTCGTTAAAGTTATTCTGCCTAGTTATTAGCTAAACTCATCTCAATTAAATCTATTTAAAATTGGGTTGATATCCAACCCGAATTGACTCGAGAAAGATCTTGACAAAATATTTTTTAAAATTTTTTTTTAATTTGATATGTTTTATACCGTCAAAATAAAGAAAAATATTGAAAAAGAATAAATAAAGTAAGTAAAAGTTTAGTCGGGTTGGGTCGTGACCCGTTGTATAACCCATTACTCAACTTATTTTGACCCAATCGAATTTGGGTTGAGTTGGGTTGGGTCTTGACCCGTTCATTGTCTTGACCCATTATGACCCGCTCAAATTTGACTCAATTGGCACCCCTAGCGATTATTTTTTTAATATTGACTTTGTCCCCAATTCTATTTATGAAATGTTCAATCATTTTTTTAATATATTTGATAGAAATAATAACTTTATGTAAAAAAAAAAGATGAGAAGAAGAACACCGTGTTCTGCTTAGTAGAAATAATTATTCCAGCTAAGATTGAGATGTTCATCAGGTTGATTTCACATGCAATAGTACAAACTTTTCTTGCAATGTCAGAGGTCAATTGTTCTTAGTTTAGTTGTAATAATATTTCCAAACATTTTCTTGCAAACATTTTGACATGTAAAGAAATTACTCCGATGGATCATTTTGTAATCACAAATTGTAATTAGTATCAATATTAGAACACTGAGACTCTGAATGCCTCCAGCACAGATTTGTGCATTCGCAAGTTTCACAAATCACAATAACCATCAGCTGACTAATGCCATTACATAAACATGGCTCCAACTGCAAAGGCAGCTATCACAATTCAAGAGAACCTACGAGTTGCAGATAATATAGATCGAGTTGTTGAAGAACGTTGAACCAGCTCTTCGACAACCTGTTAAACAAAGGATATTTCTGATTGCAAGAACAAGTATATCTGCTTAGTCTTGGCTTGCTCACTATTAGGCTGCTTCTGCATTACCAAGTCCAGTAGTACCATATGCTCATCAATATGCACTTGTGTCAAGGTAAGTACACTCGCGGTGCACCACATGGTCAGCCACCAGATCATCAGCAATAATTTTTGTGCCCGCACTGATCCATTGTCATTGTGAATCATAACAGAGTCGAAGATCATAGAACTAATTTTAAATATTCAATAACCAATATTGGATATTTGTAATATATACTTGCATTTCTGTGCCACAGATTGACACTAACAAAATGTTCTAGCATATGTTAGCTCGGCCACATGTCAAATGCGGTACAGTATAGTGCTATAACTTGTTTAACAACTCAGTGCATTATTATATACATACCCTTGTTGATCCTTGATATGAAACTACCTCATCAAGTTCATGACATCAAGGAAACTAGAGATATCAGCTAGTACATTGACTGCATTATATTCCACGGAAAAATCCCTTGATCGTGCAAATCGTCTTCATACAATTCATGGAAAACTAAGAGGTATTCTATATGCAAGATTGCTTAACAGCTCTTCGGACCACTATTATATACATACCCTTGTTGATCCTTCAAATGCAACAAACTCATCAAGGAAAATAGAGAGATTAGCCAATACATTGGCATCGGCTGCACCATATTCCATTAGAAAATCCTTCAACAAGTAAATCATCTTCATATCTTCATAGAAACTAAGAGATATTCTTAAGTCAAGCATTCATTTTCTCGATATTGCTACTCCCACAAACCAATAAAACTTCATTAGTCAAAGATTCATGTGGCTGCAAACCAGCTTCTTTCATCTCATAGAGAAGTCTCATGGCTTCAACACCCAAACCATGTTGTATACATCCTATCAACATTGCATTCCAACAGGCAATATTGCTCTTATCCTCTCTCGCATTAAAAACCCTGAGAGCGTCCCATAGCAACCCATATTTTCCATACATGTCGATCAAGCTACAGTGCACATAACTATCCGTATCAAGTCCTGCCTTGACGGAAGTAGCATGAACCTGTTGACCACAACATCCAGCATCTCCCAACTTCCCGCAGGCTTTAAGAACACTTGAAAATGTAAAAGCATTTTTCTTCACTCCTTCTCTTACCATCTCCCTGAAAATTCTCACCGCCCCTTCAAACTGCTCCTCTTTACACAAATTACCAATTCTCACTGTCCAAACAACAGTATTACAATGTGGAACATGATCAAACACATTATCCGCGCTTTCTAGATAACCAAATTCCCCATAAAATTTGATCAAAAAGCTACTCAAAGCCAAGCTTTCACAATTACCCAACTTCAGTAACCATCCATGAATCTGTTTCCCAAGTTCCAAATTCATCATTTCCACACAAGCCTTAAGAACACACACCAATATCCCATCATCAATTATATCACCACATTTACACAAATTCCCAGCCTCACTCTGCATTTCCATAAACAAACGCAAAGCCCCTTTATACTCTCCATTTTCAATACAACCCGCAATTATCGCAGCCCAAGACTTGGAATTTCTAACACGCATTTTATCAAACAGTTGGCGGGCATGTCTGAAACAACCACAAACTACAAGCATCAACAACAAACGGTTAAGCAACGGCAAGCTAGGAATAACATCACTTTTACAAATATGCGTATAGACTTCAGTTGCCTTTAAAGGGTCTCGAGATTCAGTGCATTCTTTGATAAGGGAAACGTATATGTCAACTGGTACGTCAAGGCCAAGACTGTCCATTAGCCTTAAGACATCAGAGATTGTGCAACTTGGGTTTGTAGTTTTCTTGATTTCTGGCTTAACGGGTTGACGTATTTTGCGATGGGGCCTATGTAGAGGCAACTGAAATTGAAGGGGAGTGTTGGAAATGGAGTGGGTGGTGATGGGGACCCATTTTTTGGAGTTTCTTGAAGAGGTGTTGGTATGCAACAATGGTGGTTTTGGGTAGGATGATGTGATCTCCATTGATTTTTCAGAAGGATTGTTTACTGGAATTCATAGTTGAAAGCAAATGTCTTCTTCCAATGGGCGCCCAAGTTCAGTTGGAATTCATAGTTGAAACCTTCCAAAAATAGGTGTCGTTTTGAGAAATTTTATATTTCATAGGCAATAAATTATAGTAAGAATATTTTTTTAACATGTCTGCATTATTCACAAGTTCAATTGAAATAGAACGGACAGAGTACCTTATAAGTATTTATTATTTTTTTAAATGACAGTGAAAGAACTAAAACAACATTTATCATGGGCACAAAGGAAGCATGAGTTAATGGTTTGTGAAAGTACATGTTCCTTGACTATTAGCGAGCAATACCTATATAATGATTTTGAGGTATGCATATACTTCCTCCATCTAACAATAATTATCTTTTGAATATAAAGACAATGTGAATATAATAGGTTAATAATTATAATTAATGAGAAAGGTGAACTAAAAACTAAATATAAAATTCTCTTTTTAAAGTGAACAAATATTATTGAACATCTATTTTTAATAGAATGAACAAGTCAAGATGACTAGAGAGAGCGTTATACATAATGATTGAACAACACTTATTTTAGGTGACTCCAATCTAGGGCAGACTCAAACACGAGATTATGATTAAGCAGAACTTATATGATGTATAAGCAAATACATATAAGATGAGCATTTGTGGTTCTGAAATTAAAACTAATCTGGAGGATACCAAGTAGTTCAGCTTAAGCACACCATGAGTTGGGTGTAAGATGATGAATTATAGTACATTTCAGATTCTCAGTATCAAAACTAGTAGTCTAACTCAACAAAAATTCCAGCTCTGGCTTTATCCATTTTAAACAGATGTTACACAACTTCCAGCCCAGATAATCGGTACAGATGCATGCAATAGATAATCCAATATTGGTATGTGATTTTGCACTTCTGCAGTAAATTCAAAATAATACACTCTAATCCGATCTATGGCAACAGTCATGAGCTCTGGGTTTGCATGTTTTGCGGAGATTTAGGTACATCCTAATGTCACTCTTCCATGAAAAGTACATTTAAAAAGTGCATGCCTTTTCACGAAGATGGCTTCCTTCAATCGGATCAGATTGACCTATCAGTAAAACATGTAAAAGAAGCATTAAGTTAAAAGATAGACACAGAACAGAAGAGAAGTGGGAAAATCAATACGCATTAAGTCCTACGTTGGATATCAAATGTCACATCGAAGACTTACCTTGCTGATTAAATCAGAATTGCAGACAGTAGAACAACCAAGAAGGAAAATTTTCATTTCAGCTTCTCCATGTCGGTCAAGGAAAAACAAAAAATACTTGCAACTACTCTAGGATAATAATAGGGAAACAAATGATGCTTGCCGAATTGGATCTCCCAAACTCTTGCTTCTTCACTATTGAGTTCCTGACAATGAGTGACACTTATTTTTTTGCAACATCATCAGGATTTTGATAAACTATCATTTGCAGAGACAGTGGCATTGCCCATGCTGGATTCATCTTCAGAGTTGCATACAGATGAATTATATTGCGACTCCATGTCTAATTTTCCAGATGATGCAGGATTACACGGCACAGAATAAGGCAGCGATTGCAAGAAGTTGAAGTAAGCATATTTGATATCAAATTGCATGTCATACCCTGTCCAACAAACAGCAGTTTAGTTCACAATATCCTTGGGAAGGAGTGAGAGAAAAAGGCATGAGGCTTTCTCTGTCTTCTCTTTTCTGCCTATTCAGTTTCTTTGCTTGAATAGGAGAAGAGTATTACAGTAGTTTACAGCGATGGTGAGTCCTCGGCTGTCTGAGCGCTGTCTAACATGGTGGAACCACATGCTTGGCCTGGATAATTTGCATAAAAGAGTAATATGGTTAAGTAACACCACTAATTACAGCTATCACTCAAAGAGCATCATGAAATATAAAATAACTTTTGAGAGGCTCAAAAATCTTTCTGCCACACAATTAGCCAGCAAGTATTGGGCAGTTTTTTCAGTTTGTTGAGTAATTTTATTGTTAAAACCAAAACCTGCACCAAATTACTGAATCTTTGAAGAGTACATAGGGAATCAAACCAAATTTACCAAAACCAAACTGAAATTTTGGATTCATCTTGTAATTTGGTGTTTACTAAATTAAGGGCAGACCTAGTCGTCCTAGTCAGCCTGAATATTGTCCAATGTATTCATAATCAATCCATACACTTAAAAAGTAAAGCTCAAGTTAATTCTGCATAACAGGTCTCTTTCCATCAAAGAAAAATATAGTTTCTCTTACATTCTTTTCCTGCTATATGCCAGGAGAAGAGAATAATATTGCCCCATAGAAATTATAGACAAAGAGAATGGTAATTATTCATTCAAAGAAGAAGATGGGCTATTATAAATATGTGAAAGACATGATAATGAAAGAGCTACTCGGAACAATGGAAGTCCTCCCCCATTATCAGAGCAGATAGCATTTTCTGCTGACTCTAATGAAGTATATATAAAGAATTTAGATACTTAATTTGTGGAAAGTGCCATGGCATTCGAGCTGTCAAGACAGAATGAGAAAAGCTCACATGCAATTCATATTGAGTTTGTTCTCGCTATATATATCCGTCCATTAGCCAGAACAAGCTTCACCTAGACATTGCACTATCTCCATCTCATTATGCTAATAGAGTTTATTCATTCCAGTAAGAATTAAGCACCCTTAACAGTTGTTTGAGTTTTGAAATTTCCAACCCAAATTATTTAGCAAAAAGGGCTAGTGAAAAATGAACATTTCAGAATTTTGAAACAAGTAACATATACAACAAGAATGAATCTGTTACTGAAACCAAAAAGTTTGCAAAATTTGAGGAAATTCTCAAAAGCCAAAGTTAAAGATGAAAACATTAAAAAGGAAAATGAAATTACTTTTTAAAATAATATTGTTTAGTTAAAGAGTTACTTGCAAGATAATGTGCAACTACTCTTAAACTAGTGACTAATGAGACGAAGATGCATCTCAATTTAAAAAAATCTTTTTTTCCAGAATGGGAATGAAAAGTGAGGCAAATGCCCAAGCTACATTGAGAAATATCAAGGTCCTCAACTATAAAATGCAATCAAGATATCAATGATTGGACAGTGTTAGAAATTCGAAACTAAATAAACAAAGAGACACGACATACCCAGTATAATTGTGAAGCTTACAAGAAAAGATAATTGTGAAAGCTTACAAGTAAAGAACCTCGCCTGCCTTGACTGTAACTTCAAATGGTCCTGGTCCATTGAAATATAAGGGGAATTTGGTCATTTCCTTCTCCTTCAACTCAGGTGGAGGGTATGGATTGACACTGCACCATGGCACATTCCTCACTGGTTTTGCCAGTTCCAAAGAGAACTCCCCAGTATCCTGTAAAATCAAGAAAGCAGCAGAACAAATATCAGCACAATAGAACAGTACACTGTACAGAAATTCATTTTTCCTGAAACGAATTATAACCAAATTGCAAATTCCACGGCAATTCAGCAACACAAATTCATCAGAAAACATTACAAACGCAGTTCCAACTTCCAGAACTCATACATAAAATCCAATAAAAATACCCAAGTACATAAATATAATGAAAAAAGAAAACATGGAACCTGAGTTCACAGCTATAGCGATTGCCAATTTAGGAGCAATAATGTGAGTTTTCTCCTATTTCCAGAAATGAACTACCAATTTAGGATAGCCTTAAGTCACTTGATTTTCCAAGGTACCTTCCATAAGTTAAATATGAGAATATGTACATATAGCACATATCTCCTCATTGCTTCTTTGTACGGAACTCTTTTCTTTAGGTCCATTGCCCCAAAAAAGAATATTTTAACAACTTACTATATTTGAAAAACACTTCAATCCTAACATTTCCATCGCAAACTATCAGAACATATACATCATATACCGCTAGAAAGTCATTCAATCCTAGAACTCACATTAAGGAATAGCAAACATCAACTATGTAACAAACGAATATATTAAAGAACAAGATAACATACTGGAATTCAAGTACTCCATAACGAATTACATCCAAAATTGCTACTTCCATGCCAACACATCAACTCATATAAAACTCACCAAACCACACTAACATAATGCATTAACACAAGAAAGACAAAAATGGGGAAGAAAGTTACCAGTTTTATGGGAATTTATCAACACATATAAACCATAAAGCGCTACAAACGCATCCATTTCCTAGAAGTTCACATATAAAACCGAACCAAGCTTCAAGCGCATCACAAGTACATTAAAGAAAAAATATGGAACCTGTGAGTAGTGGTACTCTGCAGCAAGATACTCACGAATATACATCCTGTGAACGTCAGTAGGAGGAAGAAGCAAAAAATGCTTCTCCCCAGAAACAACAGCATAAATATTCTCATAATGATCCTTATGAAACGAAGTCTCAGACAACTCATTCCCAATCCAAAGATTCACAGCTTCAGGTAAACACCCAAAAGCCTCAGTAGCCCAAGCAAAATCAGAATCACAATCTTGACTCAACGCCTCATACTCACTCCGAAAACAATCATTCTGCTGCTGCAAATAACCCACACAACCTATCTTCGATTCCAACACCCGGTTCAAGGCATCAGGAAAAGGAAGACACCGCACTTCAGCAGAAGCAAAGCAGAGTGAAGAAGGGGAAATGGGGTTCGGAGAAAGTGCATCTGCACGGCCATTAGGAGTAAGGTGAAGGGAAACAGTGGAAGAAGAGAGGGTATTGAGTAGATAAGAAGTTGATTGCCATAGAGTGGTGGCTGGCCAGTGGTTTACGGCGTTGGAAATGATGCAAGGCTTGTTGGGGGAAACGTATTCACGGAGGAATTGGAGAGGGGTGGGTGGGGAAGAGAGGTGGTTGATTTGGGTTGAGGTGCCTAGGGTTAGATCTCGAACTTCTTGCCAGAGGTTTTGGATGGGTTCTTCTTCCATGGCTGTGTGCTTAAACCCTTCTGCTAGTTTACACTTTGTACAGAGACTGTAGAGTTACAGCTTGTTAATTTAACCATATTTGGTTATTTTGATTATTATTTGCTCAAGCAGCAACCAGGTGGGTCGACATATTTACTTGAGTAGTTGAAAATATCTTTATAATTTTTTATTTTTTTATTATAATTTATTTATCTTTTTCTAATGTTAAAATATTATTACTAATTATGATAATTAAAGTTGTACAAATAAGCAGCAAGTTAACAGGCTTGCTTGTTGCTTATTTGAATAGCTTGAGACTATATTCATAATATTTTTTTATGATTTCTTCGTTTTAATTGTTCAAGCAGGCAACAGATCGTCATGCCTACTTGAGCAATTTGAAGATATGTTCGTAATTTTTTGTAATTCTTTTATTGTAATTTATTTGTTTTATTTTTAGTGTTACAAATGCTATTAATTATGATAATCAAAGTTGTTCAAGCAGACAGTAGTCCAATATGACTACTTAAGCAACTTGAGAGTACATCCATAATTTTTCGTGGTTCTTCCGTTGTAATTGCTTAAGAAGTTGTTCAAGCAGACATATTGATTTGTTGTATGCTTAAACAACTTAACTGTCTTTTATTATATATAGTAAAGTATCATGTAACACATGAAAGAATATCATTTTATATAATAATTAATTTTAAAGTAATCACGTGTTACTTATTTGCTTTCCCTCTAAAAATAGGATAAAATTAATCTAATACATTTTATTCTCTTCAGATTATTAGTTTTGTAACCTCACTAGTTGATTGGACATATCCTATTTTGTTCAAATTCATTATACTAAATATGTTATTATATTATAATATTAATATAAGCTTTGTCTTATAATTATTGCTACATGCTATTATAAAACGATGAAACATTGAGTCGTGGTCAAATAAACTTTTCTTATTAAATTAATCTCCACCTATAAATTTATGAGACAATATGAATATTTAAAAAAGAAAAATTCCCTACAAATATGAATAAAAATCAAATTACATAACTTTGAAGTGCATTGCAAAAGAACATGCATCTATTATAATAGTATAGTCATTATAATATTTACTTGAAATTGATATAATAATTCATAAACTTTAAATTTTAAGTCCGATTAAATTTGATGCCTCCTTTTTACCTGAAGAAGGGCGAAAGGAACAGATAGGAAGTGAACAAAAGATTCCATACAAAAGGCCTATTAACCCAATGATGTAGACAAGCATTGTACTTGGTAATTCAACAGTTTGCAAATCGTTGAACATCAGAAAATCCCATTACACCTAATACCATCATCAATAATATCATAGCAAAATCTAATCCCAATTTATGATCAACTTCATAGTATAAGTTAGTTGTTCAAAATTAAAAGGGTAATAAATTATTTTAAATTTTTCAAAAGCACTGTTTTTTTTTTAACACCAATATTGGAATTTAGGCCAAAATACCAAATGAAAGTAGATCGATTTTTTTTCATTCCTGAAGAGGTGGTTAACAATAATTGTAGTTTTTCCGATATTTGCGGGTTCGTTAATTTTCTTTCTTCCCCATAAAGGAAATGAGGTAATCCATTGGTATACAATATGTATATGTTTTTTGGAACTCCTTCTAACAACTTATGTCCTAGTTACTCTTTATATTGAATTGTCTAATGTTTAAGAAGAACGTTTAAAATCTTTTTTATATTTGTCCTTTCATTTATTGAAATTTTATATTTTCTAGGAGATAAATTACACTACATATTTATTATTTCACAAAAGGTAATACTTCCTCCGTCCAACTTTACTTGGTCTCTATTAACTAGGCACGTGAATTAAGAAGTAGTAAATGATAAAGTAATTTTATCAAAGTACCTTTTGAATATAATAAATATTATATCTTGAAAAACGTAATGGGAAAATGACTATAATTAATGGTAAGGATACATTAAGGACTAAGTGTAAACTTATCGCTTGATTTCATAAGTAGACAAGTATTATTGGACATCTTAAAATAGTATAGGGGTCAGGTAAAAATAAACAAAGAGAGTAATAAAAAGTATGCTATAAATTTTATTTTTAATTTTTTTAATATATATATATTACCTTATAAATTCAATTAAAATAGGGGAAATGAAGTAACTTGTATGACAAAAAATTTTTTACATAACTCGTGTAGACCAAGTAAAAGTCCTCATTATGAGCAAGCAAAGTTTTACCCGATATTCTCTAGTCAACATTAGTGTGCTAAAAGAAGTTACGTATTTAAAAACATTTATCGCCTAACTTGTGACACTTTTCTAATATTGATAGTTAATTTTTTTAGTATAATTTATAATGAAACACTTTATGCATAATTTTTATATTTTTTAAAAAAGAATTATATTCAAATTTATGATGAATATTTTTAAAAACTTTACTTGCAATATTTATATTACATATAAATTGAGCTTGTTGAGATGGAGAAAAATATCTCTGTGACAAAAGATAAGGGTGTCGACGGAGTTAATCAGAATCTTTCTTCCTCGGACCCCCTTCCAGATTTGCGTAACTAGTGCTACTATATTAAATGAATTTTAATTTTTTTTGGTCATATTATATATTTTTAAAATAAATTTAATTAAATTAATATTTTTTAATAAAAATTTAGATATTTAAAATGTACTATGAGTCATAATTGTTTCATATCAATATGATCAATTTTTTTTTTAAATACTAGTTAAAATTCATATCATAACGAAACAGAGTGAGCAAGTTACTAAATTCTCGCTATGCATAGGGTTCGGAGAAGAGTCATCTATAAGAATTTATTGTATGCAGTTGTACCTTGTATTTCTGCCGGAGGTTATTTTCAAGACTTAAATCCATGACCTCTCAATCATATGACAACAATGTTATCAGTTACCCCAAGGTTCCCCTCCGTAACGAAACCACGTGAATACTTCTTTTATTCTCTATATATATATCTTTTCCTGGTACAAGTGACGAGAGTAAGAAAAAAACAAGAAAGATGGAGATAACCAAAAACCAAAAGCATTCACCTCATATTTTGGCTTTGCCTTATCCAAGCCAAGGGCACATAAACCCTTTGTTTCAATTCTGTAAACGTTTAGTCTCCAAAGGTCTAAAAACCACTTTAGCCATTACAAACTTCATTTCTAATTCGACCCATCCAATTTCGTCTACAGTCGGTATAAACACCATTTCCGATGGTTTTGACAAAGGCGGCTATGCTGAAGCAGAGAGCATAGCCGCCTACCTCCAACAATTCGAGAAAATCGGGTCGAAATCCCTAGGTGATCTTATCAAGAAATACGAAAAATCGGAGCTTCCTATTACTTGCATAATATATGATGCTTTTATGCCATGGGCTTTAGACGTAGCTAAGGCCCATGGGTTAATTGGAGCTTGTTTTTTCACTCAATCATGTGCTGTGAACTATATTTACTATTATGTTCATCATAGAAAATTGATGTTGCCGGTATCTTCAACTCCGGTGAAGATACCGGGATTACCGGAGCTGGAACTTCGAGATATGCCTTCGTTTATTTACGTACATGGTACATATCCAGCCTATTTTGAGATGGTGTTGAATCAGTTTAAGAATGTGGACAAAGCTGATTATGTATTTGTCAATTCATTCTACAAGCTGGAAGCACAGGTTAGTCATAAACTTACTATTTATGGGTAATACTTCCTCCGTCTTATTTTATGTGACTTTTTTTAATTTGACATGGTATTTAAGAAAAAAAAGAAAGATTTTTAAAACTTGTGATCTATATTTATTCTGAAACATTTGTGACTGCGATTCATTTAATTAAAGGTAAAAAGAAAATTTTAAAGTTAAATTATTTTCAATTAAATTAAAATAACATTATTTTTTGAGACAGACCAAAAAGAAAAGGATGTCATCCAAAGTATCTATTCTTTTTTAGTTGAAATAATTTTTTTTAGAGTCAAATGGTATAAATTTAAATTAATATTTTCAAATATTGTTTTCATCATATTTCATATATAGTATATTTTGGTATAATTTTTAAATATTTATTTTAAAATATTAAATAATTAATATAGTTTAATTTAGCTCTGAAATTAAAATTTGAGCTAAAGTTACTATGAGTTTGCAAAATCGTAACTAAAAGGCTCACTCCATCCATGATGAATACCATATCAGTATCGTGTTGGACTATACAACTATTAAAGTTACAAAATTATTTATTAAATTCTAAATAGTAGAAAATATATTCTTGTAATACTCCATTGGTATATTCATATCCTATCGGTATCATATAATTTTGAGCTTTTTTTTTAATAAATCAAATAATTAAGAGAAAATTATTAAAGTTGCAAACTTATTTATTAAATTCTAAATTAGTAGAAAATATATTCTTTGTGATACTCTACCGGTAACATATAGGATTGAGTTTAATCCTCTGTGATATCCTGTCGGTATATGTATACACTACTGGTATATCATACAAGGTGGGTGATGATGTCAGCATGACGTCAGCGCACTAATTTTAATATTAGAAGGCGAATTTTGATAGTATGAGGGCATAACTATATGAATATAAATAATTTACTTTAAAGGGACATATTAATTTTCCCTGGTTTTTTCCCTCTTTTTTAAGGCCAGTGAACATTTAAAGATGTTACCAATTAATATATTTATTGCAGGTAGCAGACACAATGTCAAAAATCATACCATTATCCACCATAGGGCCAACTTTACCATCTTTCTACATGGACAATATAGTTGAAAATGACATTGAGTATGGTCTCAATTTATTCCATGTGGATGCTTCAATGTGTATCAATTGGCTAAATACTAAGCCAGAAGGATCTGTTGTTTATGCAGCCTTTGGTAGCATGTCCACTTTTGATGACAAACAAATAGAAGAAATTGCTTGGGGATTAAAATCGACTAATAGCTACTTTTTGTGGGTGGTTAGGACTGGTGAAGAAGCAAAAATTCCGAAAAAATTCATTGAAGAAAATTCTGAGAAAGGATTAGTAGTAAGTTGGAGTCCACAATTGCAAGTGTTATCTAATAAGGCAATTGGGTGTTTCTTCTCACATGGTGGATGGAATTCAACAGTTGAAGCATTGGGATTTGGAGTGCCAATGGTAGTAATGCCACAATGGACTGATCAAACAACAAATGCAAAATTTGTACAAGATGTTTGGGGTGTAGGGGTGAGAGTTAATGTTAATGAGAAAGGGATTGTTGGAAGAGAAGAAATTGAGGAATGTGTAAGGGTTGTATTACAAGGAGAAGAAGGGAAAGAAATGAAGAAGAATGCACTCAAATGGAAGGATTTAGCTAAGGAAGCTGTTTGTCAAGGTGGAACGTCTGACAAAAATATACAAGAATTTGTATCAAAATGTATTTGACAAATCGATAATCACTGATTTGATCATTGCATTATAATTTGGATTATTATCTGCGACATTCAAAAGTTTTTGTTATCTGTTTATCTTCAAGTACATGTCTTTTTTATGAAATATCGATTGATAATTTAACTATCGACTAACATAATTTTATTATGAGGCATGTGCACTATTAAAATAGATTTAATATCATAAAGCAAAAATTTTGTTAGTAAGCTTTCATTAATTTGTCACGCACAAAATTCATAAATATCTGTCAAATAGGAAGATTTGTCATTGTTTACATCATTGAATTTCTAGACCCATCTATATATCTATGAAGCTGCTGACATGACATTAATTAAATATTTTACCAGAATAAATTTCCTAACATGCCCACAAAACTAAAAGCTGAAAATAAATGACTATTTTTAATCACAATATTAATTTCCTAACATGCCCATAACATTAATTGATCACAATATTCTAGTTTTAGTTAGAAAATTAGAAGGAAAAAATTATAGGCCGTATCTGAATTTCAATTTTTACTTGTTTGATTTTCACTTATATGCTCTCTCCTATTTTAAATTTATTAAATAAGTAGGATACATAAATTTTTATTATCTAGTCTTCTTTAAGTACATGTCTTTTCTCCAAAATGCCTATTACAAATTAAATTTAAGAGTCCCTATCCTAAAATTTAGTGGCGCCTAATCTTGGTAAAAATAGGAAACATATAGTTGCCAATAGTTTCAAGAAAATGAGAGTTCGAAATTTCAAATTAAATTTGTTATCTTTTTCAACTATGTTATTCCCTAGGTTCATATGGTAGCGTCATAGTTACTTTATATTTACACTCAAATTTGATATGTTTGACCTAACTAAACGTTGCACACCATTATTCATCAAAGTCAACAAGGGATTGTAAAGAAATGTAGCAAAAGAAAATTGTAATCGGAGATCTTCTGCTAGCCTATAATCGTTAACTAAGATTGGGAGATTCAACGAAAGAAGCAAAAGCTAAAATGGAGAAGGAAGATTTTGAAAAGGAGAACTTTGTTACGAAGGAAGGTTACTTATATTTGGATTCAGCTTTGGTTGTTTACAAATGCCTAATGGTTATTCATATTTATACTTATGTATGGATGCTTCTAGATATTATATCTTACAAGAGATATCTAGATATTAATAAAAAGACTAGATTGTTCTACAAGTTATCACAAATATCTAATACTTCTTAAGTACAAATATCAAAGATATTATTTTATAAGATTCAAGAAAATTTTACTAAATATTTAAGTTTTTTTGTATCTCCAAACAACTTAATGAAGAAAGTTAATATGTGTCATTCTAAAACTAAGGCAAAATTTGTGGAAACGCCTCTTCTATTTTCCTACTTATCTTGAAGTACAAATTATAGTTGCGTTAGTCTCATGCTACAAGCATTGTACCACATATATATTTATTATAAATATAATTGAATATATGAACACTTTTTCACGCTTCCTTAATTTCCATAATGATCTAATTATGTTAGCATAAAAAAGTAATTCATTACAAGAGAAGAGATCCCAATCAAATACTATTTGATTTCTCATTCTAAATACTCAATTAAATCCAAAGTTATTGAGGGTGAAGAAATTACATCAATATCATGAATACAGATGTCAAAATGGGCTTGGTCCGTGATGCTGGCCCAATCCAACCTTTGAATCAAATAAGACTGGACTAAATTTTTTCAGCCTATTTATGAACGAGCCTTTATAGCTCGTTCTAATTTAGCTCGCCGGCCTCATAGGGTCAACCCGCAAGCCTTAGAGGCCGGCCCATGGCCCCAAATTTTAAAAATATTTATTATATATTTAGTTATTTTTTAAGTAATATTCTATTTATTAAGATTATGGACATATTTACAATTTATTGTCCCATTAGATTTCTAATATTAGTTCATTATTAGCGTTTTTTTAAGTTTTTGGACTGACTTGTGTAGTTATGTTGTTGAAAACTTTTAAACCAACTAGTTATAAACTTTTACTATTATCTTTTATGTCTAATTTGTTGTTTCTCCTTTTATTATTTATTTATCTTATTCGTGACAAAAAATAATCGATGTTTCATAGTCTTTCTAAGAGGTTCATATTGTCCATATTATAGTTGAAGGGCCGATCCGTCCCAACCCATGATCCGCGTAGGGCTGGGTTGGACTGCTATTTTTCTAGTCCCTTTAGTTAAAAAAGTTAGCCCGTCCTAGCCGATTTGACTCTCTAGCCCATTAAGGTTAGATTGAATTGAGTTGAACTGACCCATTTTAACAACCCTAATCATGAATATGACATAGAGCTACAATTATTAATTATACAGTTGTTGAATATTATTCTTTGTCATTTTCATTACAACAGGCTGTTTTCAAGATAACAAGCACATATCATGCAATTCTTTAATAGCTTACATGATTCTTCCTAATAAGTCCAAGTTGTTGACACCCAATTTTTACCCTCCACGGTGTCAAAATAATCATCGAACTTTCATTTTATTTTTAACGATTTTTAAATATTTTTTTCAAAAAAAAAATACCACGCGCCCCTAATTTCTCAAAAAAACACTTCTTTCCTTCTTCAGCCGCATCTCCTTCAATCTTCTTCTTCCCCTC
>JAABOM020000103.1:19896131-19908903 GCA_011800125.2 Solanum clarkiae
CCGGATAACTGCATTTAGCAGACATTTCGAGTGCGTAAAACCTTCTCGAAATAGAAATATGAACCCGAACCTGTTCTTTGGATTTTAAAAGGATTTTTCTGTTAGATCTTTTTAAAATATTTTAATGGTTTCCTAATTATCCGTAAAATTAGGTGGCGACTCTGTTTTATTTCAAATTTTCTTTGAATTTCAAAAAATTGGTTTTCTCAAATTAATTGAGTTTTAAACCAATTCTTTGATTTTTTTTAACAAGATTTTTATTTTTCTTTAAAGGTCGGTCATTTTTCGACGTAACACAAGTTATCTTCGTCGACATATTACATATAGTCATAATTTAAAAATATATATATATAAAAAAAAATTATCAAGTAATAAAGAATTATTTAAAAAAAGAAAAAACAACTTAAACATGGTAAAAACTGGATAGTTAATTAATGAAGATGCTAAAATTGAATAGTTAATTAATGAAGATGCTTATCAGCTAATCAACTTATAGATAATGATTAATCACTTTAACAAACTTGATGTAACCGAAAGTGGAGAAGTAGTATCTCACTAAAAATGCTAAAATGAATACAATATCTCGTCCACCTTTTGTCATAGAGCTAGAGATCTAACATATCTTGCTTGGTATGAGATCGTAGAGAATTATTCTGATATTGTTAAATTACGAAATATATATAATGACTACAAGTATTATTTTATTATAACATATGATACTTATCATGTAGAATAAATTATACTTGATCTAAAATTCATATAAATCTAAGTGATAGCAGAATCTAAGGTTCATATATATCTTAATCATAGTATAATTTTAAGATTCATAAAAGTATTAGTGATAGCAGAATCTAATATAATATTCATATATCCCTAATGAACTTATCATTTGTTCTTCTACTTTTATTTTCTTAGCTAGGTGGCCTTTACCACATTACTTCTCATCTTTCATCTAGCTTCTGCAGATAAACACTATGATTACCCATATACAGTAATAATATGATATATACTATAATACTTAGTTTCATTTATCATTTTTTTATTAATTTAAAATTGATAATAATTCATAAACTTTAAAATTTGAACTTGGTTCCATCTGTCTCCCTAATTTTAACCTAAAAAGTGAGAAAAAAATAGATGGAATAAACTTCCTAATATAAGATGATGCATTTTATTAAGTATTAGCAATTTGTAAAAATTCACACATCGAGGTGGATGAAATTGAAGCTAATATTTAGTGTCCAATCTTATCCTTCTAATTTATTTTTATTATTATTTCTTTTATTCTGAATATCCTCAGTATTTGTGTTATCGATACTTTTCTTTCTTAATTTGCATCTTAATGGAAACAATATCTCTATTTTAACATGTAAAAATTTTAGCGGCTAAAAATTAATTAGGGGACCTAAAATGACTATTTGTCAATTTTGTCCTTGAATCGTGTATAACAACAAAATTAATTGAGGTGTATAGAAATTAATATGGATACCACGTAGTTATCCTAACAAAAAGAATTATTGCTACAATACAATAACAACAGCATACCCAGTAATAATTATTGCTACAATATAATTAGTAAATTTATACTCCCTTCGTTTCAATATAATTGAAATTTTAGAGCTTTTTTTAGTGTTCAAAATATTTGAATTGTTCAAACTTCAAGATAGATATTTGAAATTTTTTTCAATACTATCCTTCCCTTTAATAAAATTAAACTTTTTCTAAAAATTAAACTACACTCTTTACAAAGACATTTTTTATTTCATATTTAATAATCTTTATGAGTCCGATATTTTCAATAAAGAACTGTTTATAAAAAAAGTTTCTTTTAGTTTCAGCATATTATGAACAAATTCAAAAGTGAAGCAAAAAATTAAATGCTTAAAATTTTGGTTCCATCTAAATTTTTGTTACAGTTTTTAAGTAGAAATATTTTTAATTGAATCTTGAGGAGTACGTATTGTATTGAAATTTTCATTTGAAAAATTTGCTCCAAGTACAAACAATTGACTAAAAAAATAGAGCCATTTTAAATTTTAAGTAAAACCAAAAATTGAATGACTACTTGTAGGAAAAATCTGATGTTGGAATTTAAATAGGTCTCCTCAATTTCTACCAGTATTAATTTATTAGTCAAATTTTAAATTTTTTTGAATTAATAACTTAGGAGGTTAAAATTTTATATTAAAATATATTTTTTAATTTATGTACATTATCTTAGAAATTCAGTTAAATTAAGACAGAGGAAATATCTTATAAGAAAGAAAAAAAAAGGACAATTATATTAATCCTTGAGACTATTGAAGGAAAGTAGATTCATGAACACTAGAAGAAAGGCAAAAACTGAGTGAAGAAATTAAATTTGTGTCATTCAACATGCATTGTATTGAGAAAGAGAGGCAAAACGCCTGTTCGATTTACCTTAGTCTCATGCTATAAGCATTGTACCAAATAATCTTTTTATGTCAGCATAAGAAAGCAATTCATACAAAGAGAAGCGATCCCAATTAAATATTTAATTTTTCATTCTAAACGCTTAATTGAACCCAAAATAATTGAGGATGAAGAAATCATATCGATCTCATGAGTACAGGTGGCAATAATAATGCATGTAGATGTACAACTATTATACGGTGACTGGATATTATTCATGTCATTTTCAACAAAACAAGTACATATCATGCTATTTTAATTCTTGCTAATAAGTTCAAAATGTCTTTGTCGATATCTTATATATAATCATAAAAAGAATTATTAGAGAGTTAAAAATTATTTTAAAAGTAAATAACATAACTTAAACATAGTAAAAATTGGATAGTTAATTAATGAAGATGCTTATTAGCTAATTGGTCATATTCAACTTATAGATTATGATTAATCACTTTAACAAATTTGATGTAATTGGCAGTGGAGAAGTAGCTTTATCAAACTATCTCATTTCATAATGTTAATAGATTAGCATTAAGAGATTGGTTTGCATTTTTTTATATAAAAATAATAGTAATAACATTGTAGAAGTGTTGGAGGGAAGTGATCAAACAAAATATGATAAAATTTTATCTTAATGAGAACAAAACCTTAGATAGAAAGGAGTGGAGATTATGTATTTCGGTAGAAGGCTAATAGGCTAATAGAGATAAGTTGATGTATGCGCTTGTGATATAATAGGTTAGTAAGAGTAGTCACGTCTTTATATCCTGTGTTATTATTATTCATCTTATATTTATTATTTTTAGCATATTTACATACTATCATTTGCTTTTTATTATTAGCCGTTTTCTTTTTTCTTTTCTTTTCCCTTTTTTTTCATATCTAATATTTTTTGTATATGGGACTTAATTTTTAGACAATGGTTTTCTGAAAATAATAGTTTTATCTTTTTGAGGTAGTGGTAAAGTCTGCACATATTTTACCCTCTCCAAACCTCACTTAAAATTTCACTTTGCCACCAGTTTTAATTAAATACGAATTAGAGCATTGCAAGACTCATTTCTAGAGGCGTCAAGAAGATTTTTCCATTAAGTACTTGTGATAATCACCTCATTATAGAAAGGATGCAAATTTAGTAGCCTGGTTGAAGGAAAATATGTACAGGCGGCCAAAAAAAGACATTACAGCTAAAGTTTCTACTGGTGGTGCTATTGAATACAAACTCAATGGCTCTACAAACCAAATATAACAGCTACCTCAGAAACAATTCAAGAAACTGTTAAATGGCCTTTCTTTCCCTGAGACTTCCAAGACGATTCGACTCGCAACAAGTGTAACTTCTCAACAAATGGTTCCAACACTTGTGCTTCTTCTTCTGGGGCAAAGGCCATGCAAATGCTAAGCTCCTGAACTGCCTCTTCATATTCCCTGATGCATATGTTTTATATGTCAAAAACAAGAGTCCGTTCCGTCGAAAATGAGAAAGAAAAAGAAAATGTCAAGACATACCTACTATAGTACAACATCATTCCATGGTCTCTCCTTAGAGCCCAATTGTGTGGCTGCAGAATGAGCAATCTTTCTGAAGCCATAATGGCCAGCCTAGAAAGTATTGTGTCATTCCAGAGAGAGACATAATGTTATTATAAGTGAACAGATATTACATACAAGTTAATGCCCTAATGGAAAGGTCAGAAATATCCGTGTGATAACTGAAAAACCTTAATTAAAGCACAACACCTGCACTTAGTAAAGAAAACTACACAAATCTTGGCTCTTTTTGTTTATGCCAAATAATAATAGTAAGATGGAAAATGATCCATCCTTACACAGGACTCAGCGTGATTCTGCATGTTAGATAAAACATAATGCTTCAGATATAATCATTAAATGTCAAGTAGTGTTATGGCCCTGTTCGATAGGTTAAAAACGCTCCGTTACTGCCTAATTTGGATCCAAACAGAAGTATATTGTATCTATAGTATCTAAAAAGAGCATCAAATCCTAAAGATCAGGAAGGGAGAAAGATAAGATTAGCTTTCTTGGATTCCTATAAGGAATGTTGGAGAGACGAAGAGAAACAACAGTTATGGAGTAAAAGGACAAAGAGGCTAAAAGTATGTAAAAGGAAAGTCGATCTGCATAATGCAGTATCTAGTCATTTTCAATTTGATCAGTATATATATATATATATATATAAATAGAAAGGACTTCTAATACCAATATGAAGCTAGATCAGTAGGAATCTTTTACCCTATAGATCATTTTGTTATAAACTTAGATGGAGGGATAAGCACCTATTATATCGCAGCACGATTATTTTTAATGGTTATATTAGTGGAATGTTAGAATTTTAGTAGTATGTCAGAATCAATAAAAATAACAATATGCGTCCAATATTCTCAATTCTCCTTTTCTCATGCCAAAGGTTGCAATTTAGCATCTTGAACCTGTAGGGACAACAGAAAGTGGCGCCTGCTTAATCAGGAACGAGACCCAAAAGTTGTAAAACAGAAACAAGAGAAGATAAGATTGTTACCTCAAATCTTGAGGCCGCAACAACGGGACATTCAGACAATTAGTCTTGCTAGACTTATCATCTGCATGATCAACAGATCTAAGGGGAGAAGTCAGCATCAAACCATGACTTGCTCTTGAAGCACGTTTCCAGTGAAGCCTCTGAAAGAATACTTTTGGTTATTGATCATTCCCCAAAATTACAAACACGGTGTCAACATGATGAGTTGCATGAATGTAAACTAAACAGCACTACAGACTTCTCTGTAGTCTGTACAAGAGAATAAATCTTACTATCAAATTAGCCAAAGCAATTCCAGTAATATCTCGGTTTGTTGCTAACTCAAGCCCCGGCAAAGAATTGCTATTGATGTCAGAAGCCTTTGCTCTAGGGTCATCGACACACTTCCCATTAACAATACCAAACAAGCTATGACCAGAGATAACCTTGAATAGCTCCTATAAGAGTAACCAAACAATTCAAACTCAATGAGATTATTGGACATGAATACCATGATTTGCAAACTTCTGAAGGAATAGAATATAAAGTGAAAAAGTATGGGATGGACGAACAAAGACAAATGTTGATACCAATGAAATCAAAACAACATACCTCAGGGTTTCCAGTTTGCGGCCATATCAAAAAATCTTCCCCAACTCGGGATCCCACAATGGTCAGATTAAGTCTTCGACAGACTTCAATATAAATGACACTAAGCAAAATTGCTGGAAAAAAAAAGTAAGCACTACGTCAGATAGCATTATCAGCGGTCAAGAAGTATTTTGAGGTTGCAGGATTTCGGACATGTACAAAATAACGATGATAGCGGGAAGGAAACAAAGAAACATACCACTACAATATCCAGAGCTTAATACTGAATGCAGGTATGCACACTTTGAATCCACAAGTACAGGTGACCTTTTGAAACCCCTTGATTTAAAAAGCACCATATTCACGGCATCTAAAACTTCAACCAAATCACATCCTATTTCTCTTGAAACTAGCTCCGCCTCCACTTCTCTCGCAATGACATCCAACTCAACCATCCACTCATTCATATTTTTTCCAGCAAGAGGCATGGCCTCCACGCAAGTCCAATCTGTGTCATGAGAAGGCAATGAAGTAGATCTCCTCTCACTTTGGAGTGAATAAGCATCCATCTCCCGGTTGAAAGCCATAAATGCCTCATCTTCAGAGGCCACATAAAGCAAAGCCTACACGTAAAATAGGAAATAACAAACACACGTGAGACGAGATCAATGCACTTAAAAACAAAGGAGAACCAATTTATGATTTTACTTACACGACAACTGTCAACATTTCATACACTACGGTTCCATCACTCAATGCCAAAAACTACTTATGAACAGAATTTGCAAATTTGCTGCTCGCAAAGTGAACTTAGTCTTTTACGATAAAGTGCAAAGTGAACTTAATCATTTCCGCTATTTGCAATCGAAAATGCAATAAATGAACAAAAAGAGGTGAGCAACACTCGTAAATACCTTTGCCAACGAAATATCTCTGTCCTTGGATTGGAAAGATATCTCCTGGGTAAATTTTTCTCTAGCATCCTTAAGAACCTGCCGAAAAGCCAAATCCTCAATGAATGCGACAAAATTTATACCACCATACTCCGATTGACAAGTGACAGCAGGCCCTTTTTAAATGTTGAGTAATATAAACTGATTTAAGTGCATAAATTGAACTAATATACCAAATCAGCACTTTTTAACAACATGAATACATTGAATAGAGATGGCATATCACAAGAAATGATAATCCCAACCTCCTGATAGAATTCGGCTCTAGATGTATATCGAGTTTCTGCTAGAGCAGAGGAAGCCAGAGGGGAAATGCTCAACCTCCTCTTCTTTGGTGTCATTGTACTTGCAGCAGCAAATTTGTTCCATCTTCCTTTCTCATTCCCAATCCAACATCCAACACGACCATCAAAACCACACCTGATGATCGTAAAGAATAAAGGGTCTAGGAATTTGCCTAGTACTAGCAACACAGATTCTTCTTCTACTCACAAAATAAACAAGTAATACTGGATCTAATATATATCATCTCAAACTGAAAACATAAAAGAGATTCCATGACCAAAATCCAACAAAAACCAACCCAATTCTTGAACAAAAGAGCACAAATCTTTACCTGCTGCAGACATTCAAACAAAAAAAGGGTCTGGGAATTTGCCTAGCTCTAGCAACAAAAATGCCTCTTCTACTCATAACCCATCAATCAACTCATCTCAAACCAAAAAAGGACTTAAAAAACAATTCAAGAATCAAAATCCAACAAAACCCAATTCAATTCTTGAACAAAAAAGCACAAATCTTTACCTGCTGTAAACATTCAAAGAAGCCATAGCTGTTGAAAGTTCCTTCACAGCACCACCGACCAACATCTGTTGATGACACAACCCTGGCAATGATGCACACAGCATTCTCTAGGTCTTTAAGAAGAGACAAAAAAGAAAAGGGGCTGACGATACAAGACTAAACAAGCAAACAAACAAACAAAAGAACAAGTTGTGGTGATTAAATTGGAATTCTCTTCTTCAAGAAAATGAAAAAGAAGAAAACTTTAGAATTAAATCATCATCAAAAGAAGGTGTAATGGTGGAAAAATTAAACAAGGCCATTTTGGGTACTGAAACTGAACTCTCAAAAGACAAAAACAAGAGAGCTGACGTTGATGAATGGAAGTAACTAAGATTAAAACTATGGGAGGAGCTGACACTACTACTATTCCAAGATTTCCCAAGATCCATGCTATTCAAGGAATCCAATTTCAGCATAAAACCCACCTCTGTTTTCTTTTTCTATATAGTATAAACCCCTTCTCTTCTTTGTCAAAGAAAGGGTCTATGAAAGAAACAATAATTGAAGAGCTTATCTTTCATTTATCTTGTGGGTACTCTTTATAGCAATGATCATCATCATCATCTTGTACTGTACAGAGCCAAAAAGCACCAATGGGTCCTCTTCGTCATTACACTTTTTCAGAAGGACCTTTC
Organism: Solanum clarkiae; assembly: GCA_011800125.2. Classification (NCBI taxonomy): domain Eukaryota; kingdom Viridiplantae; phylum Streptophyta; class Magnoliopsida; order Solanales; family Solanaceae; genus Solanum; species Solanum clarkiae. Next base: position 19,904,105 of record JAABOM020000103.1, read on the forward strand.
TAAAAAGTTCTTCTTTTTTTCTTGGGTTTGGGCACAAATATATTTTTGAATTTTTTTTTTTAAAAAAAAAACTTGGAAAATAATGTTTGATTATATGACTTATTACTCGTTCAGTTCCATTTTATATGACACTCTTTAATTTAACATAATATTTAAAAAAATAAAAACTTTTGAAATTTATTATCTGAATTTATTTTGAGATATTTGTGTGACTAAGATTCATTTTATTACTTAAAATGGTGTCACATAAAATGGAGTATTACTTAACAAAAATTTCAAATTTTCAAATTCTGGTCAAATGCTAACTTAAAGTTATGAACTTCTGATCCTTTAAAAAGAAATATAATTAAAGATATATTTTTTAATGATATTTTAAAATGCTAAATTTAATTATTGAGTGATATTATTTTATATAATTATTTAATACTAAAAATTTATGATGGGAAAAAAGGTACTAAAATCTTTGATTCGTTGAAATAAATAAATAAAATATTTATTTTTAATATAAATAAATATTAAGTAAAATAAAATAAAAAGAATATTAAAGGTTGCTCTACTAGGCAGCAAATAAAGATAGCGATAATTTTTAAAGTTTGATGAAAAAATAGTATTTTTATGAGCATGTACATTTAGTAATATCGTAACAGCTATAATTGGCTGCCTAAATGAATTTGCTCTTTACAATGAAAATTATAATGTGAACTATTGATAACCAAAGGGTTCTTCACAGATTTTCTTTTAATTTAATTAAGAAGACAATGAATTTCCACTCATAAAATTTAATATTTTCATATGAAACGAAGGATAGAAATATACAAATCTAGAGATTACAATAATAAAGTGGAATATTTTTTTTTTTAATTTGAATGCTTTTATGTACATTCAAATATTAATCATATTCTTAGAAAATGACAATTTGATAAGCATGTTACTAACTCTGAAAAATTGGGTCCATCCTAAATTAATTACAGAAAATTTTAGTGGTATAATAATATTTGAGTAAATTTAGTTTTTATTTTAAATCTGTAGATATTCCTAATAATGTAAGCAATGAAAATTTTAGGAAAAAGAATTTAGACATTAAGGAAAGAATCTATGAGGAGTCCAAATGGTCTAGATCTTAATAATTTAAGAATATTTCGCTGAGATTTAAGTTAGATTTATAAAAATGAAGATTTTTTTAAAGAAAAAAATAAATGTCCTAAAATTTATTATTAAAAGAAAGTAACGAAAATTTATCATTTTTTTCATGTAACATTATTTAAAATTTTCAAGAGAAGGACAAAAGGTGTGTGTTGGATTAGGTAGGGATAGTGAGATATGAAAGAATTTTTCATGATTATTTGTTTAGATTATTTAGATCCATGATATTATTGCAAATATTATTCTTATTTATTCTACTTAATGAATTTATATATAAAAGACTCGTACGAAAAGTATAAAATGATCACATTAAAAAAATAATTACATTTGCTATGTATTCATCAAAGTTCTTAAAATAGATTAAATGAACTTTCTATTTTTTCAAAAACATTGGCATATATTATATAAGTAAAGAAAAGACATTTTTGAGAAGATAAAATTTTCTTTTCTTCAAAAAATTTAATTCCAGCAGAATGAAATCTTTTGATCCATAATTATTTCTAATTTGAAGAAATATGATATATTTTTTCGATAAATTAAAATAGAAGTTTTATATATAACCAAAAGTAATAGCTCTTCCACCAATGAGGGAATAGATATTTTATTGATGTTCAAATGAGGATATCCTCGTAAGTCATAATCAAACATTTTTTTATATAAAATCGAGGCATTGCATTATGGGCAACACCCCACTCCCTGACCCACAAAGATAATATTCCATTTTAGCTTCTTTATCCTCCATAGATTTGGTTTAAAAAAATCAGTCCATTCGTCTTATTTTGTATAGTATTCTTTAATTTAATAAGATATTTTAAAAAAAAAGAAAATTTTTGAAACTTATGATTTTAAATTATTCTTATATATTTATGTGACTGAAAATCATTTTCATTGAGAGTAAAAGAGAAATTTTAAGATTAAATTATTCCTAATTAGGGTAAAGTGACATTCTTTTGGGGACAAACCAAAAAGGAAAGAGTGTCACATAAAAAAGGACAGAGAAGTAAAAATTATTTTTAAAAAATATTTAACTTGAAATGTAGGTATTATCTCACAAATTTAATTAATATGGGACAAAGAAAATATTATTGTAGTTGATGATAGGTGGCTTACAAGTCTTTTTTATAAAGATGGGGTAAGGTATGTGTAGACTAACTCTTTTTAAAATTTAATTTGTAGAATTAGACTGAATTATTGTGTTGTTATAGAATAATTAAAATATAGGCATCTGGCTTTAGGTTAAAAAAATTGCTTAGTGATCGTTATGGTTTAGTAATTTATTTTTGGTGAGTGTTTGGATGGAGTTTCGTGAGTATAATTGTAGGAAAAATTATGAAATTAGTTAAAATTTTCAACTTATTTATTGAAAATCTACACCTGATAAATATTATTAAAAATAACTATATTATTTACTAAAATAGCAAATTAAAAAGCATTCTTATCTACTCCCCCTCTCCCCCCCGGTCCCACGTGTCTCTCTCTCCTATCAATAAAAACAATATATTCAAATTTATTATGTATCAATTGTACTCCTCCAATAAATTTAGGCAAGAGTTCTGTATTTTAATTTATTTTAATTGCATTCAAAAAATTGTATTTTGTATTTTTTGTATCAATGTTGATTGTATTCATTCGAATACAATATGCATTAATTCTCTTTAACAAATGTATTTGTACTCAATCAAAGAAAGAACAAATACACTTGTATTCATTGTAATAGATACAAAATAAATATAGAATACAATGAAAAATAAAAACAAAATACAATTTATTATATTTTGAATACAATTGATACAAAATAAATACAAATATACAAATGAATTCAGTTGTATTTCGAATACAATTGATACAAAATACAATCTTTGTCTCCTCCTCTCTCGATTTCGCTCGTCTCTCTCCTTTCTCTCTCGATCTCACTCACCTCTCTCCTCCTGTATTCATTTTGATGTATACATCAGTTTGCTTCGATATTTTTTTCTCCAAAATCAACGAAAAAACACACACTCTCCTTCTCTCTCCGCTCTCACTCACATCTCTCCTCTCTTCCCCTAACATTTTACTATTATACATAATTAAACAAACTATAGCTATAGAGTCCTATATATTTAATGCTAAAATAATGTTGTGGTTTTGATAAATTCCCCTATGTTGTATGTGCAAAAATTGAGCTTTTAAGTTTTGACTTCTGTTTAGTTTTTTGAAAAAATGAACCACCAAAAATATGAGTTCGAAAAAAAAAATTGCTTTTCATAAAGCAAAACACAGAAATATCTAAATAACAAATTATCTTTTGTCAATATAAACAGCACAGGCTTATTCATTATTTGAAACATTAATACAACAAAAGCAAACCCCAAACAAGCAGCACATAAAACAAATATAACATCATAGCAAATCTTAATCAAACATAAAATTAAAAAGAAAAGTACCTTTTGAAACATAAATAACAAAAAGCTTTTCTGCACGAACTATGATGCACCTTAATTTATCACCTGGATTAATCAATCCAATATATTTTAAGTAACAGATGATTAAATTAAAAGGACAAAAAGACTATATATATAACAATTCAAAAAGTGAAACGTGTAAAAAGAACTTAAATAAAAATACTTAATAGCATGATAATAAATTTATACAAAACTTCTACCTAAGCACATGCAATAAAACTATCGACAATCAACCGAAATTTAATTCACGAAAAATTATGGTATGGTACATGCCAGTATAATATTTGCTTGTGCCATAAATGCCAAAAATAGAGGTACTAAAGGAAATAAGAAAATGAGAGTGTAAGGGGCACATGGACAAAGCATATCCACATGTGTGAGATACATGCACTTATAACCTAGTCACACTAATTCCTACTTATTACTACCTAATTGTATTATTAATTTTTGTATTATCAAATATTATCACCATATTATATGTTTTAATTGACTCAGCATCTACATACCATTTGTTGTCTATATTGATTTTATATTTATAGTACATTTATAAAAGTTGACTAAGATGTCTTCTTCTTTCTAGTTCTTTGGATGGCAAGTTCATGAACAAATTTTATTTGCTTCCTTCACTCTTGGTTTTTTTAAAGTGATCAAAAATAAATTATAATTACAAATAAAATATGAACAAACATAATTTTATTCGTAAACAACGCGAGTACAAATCCATTTCTTCCTTGATTCTTCTCTCCCAAGATTTCTCTGTGATCCGAGGGCCGTTAGCGACGTATTTTTCAAACGTAGGAAGATTTTGACGTCCTTGAGCCCTATTTTGATCTCTTTATAAATATCGACAGAATTAATGGGATATTTCACATTTTGATCCCTTTGTGAATATCCCTAGAAATTTATGGGATATTCGAAATCTGATCTCTTTATGAATGTTCCATGGATTTGTGAGATATTTGAGATTTTAATCCCTTTATGAATATTCCAAGGATTTGGAGGGTATTCGAAATTTTGATTTCTCTATGAATATCCTATGAAGTTGTGAGATTTTTGAAATTGAATATCCCGAAAATTGTGGGATATCTAAGATTTGGATCTCTATGGGATATTTGAAATGTCCACTCTTGGTTATTACTCCCTCCGTTTCATATTAAGTGAATTGTTGAAAAATTTTTGATGTTTCAAAATAAGTGAATTGTTCACTTTTCA
>JAABOM020000103.1:19948309-19972855 GCA_011800125.2 Solanum clarkiae
TAGTAAATGTAGTAGTACTAGCTAGAATTTGGTATTAATGATTTATGTATTAACACAAAATAACCAAAAAAAAAAAAGAAAAAAAAAAAGAAAAAAAGTGTGTGTGTGTGTGTGTTGTTGATCAGTCAGGTAATGTACATTGCATTCTAATTTGTATCTGAATGAACTTTTGGAGATGAAGGAATGAAGGTAAAGTGTAAGTTATACTTGTATATATACCATGTTATACTCCATTTTACTTCAATTTTATTTTTGGAAAATCATTAGCTGATTGACCATAAGGGATTGTGGGAAAGCCAAGTTTACATTATAAGATCCATTTCTTCGCGGAAAACTCAACTTCACTGGGTCCATGTTGGAGATAAGGGAACACTCGTTGCACCATTTGTGCAGGTCATTACTGTCTTTGTGTTGGTGATTTTCATTCTTACCCTTTTCAAACTCCAAACGCTCCTCTAATCCATCAACCTTAGAAACTCAATTAATAAAAAGCAAAATTAGAAAAAATTTTCAAAATATCTCTTGAAATGTGAATAATTAATTATTTTGAAATTTCGCAACAATTCATTCATTTTAAAATAGAGGGGGAGTAAATACGAAAAATTTTAAAGTTAATTTTTTTTCTAATCATTGTAAGGTGTTTCTTTAGAACAAATTAAAAAGGGAAGGATACCACGTATTATGGAATAGGGGAGTACTAGTGACTTTCTCTTGATGTTTCCCTCAAGCACCTATTTGTTCATCAAAGTCCCTTTGTAACTACCCTCTCCACTCTAAAGTGATGTTTAGGTAGCCCATGTTCTAAATTCAGGCCTACATTTCTCTGTTTCAGCTTATGAACTCTCATAAAACAATGGAATTTTCTTTTGAACAACTTCCAATATTGAGCTTATCAATATTATTAAATTTTTAGTGCGTTTCGTCATCCTCTAAGAAAAATTTAGTATTTTTATCTATTGTTTTAACCAAAGTACGTATATTATTTGGCGATACCCTCAACCACCAGGACTATAGAATTAGTTTGTCATCATTAAGTCTTCTCTGTGCCAACCAGGGGCAGCTCAATGGAGTTGGAGTTGGTGGCCTAAAGTCAAAATGTGACGAGGTGCCTAAATTTTCACAATAATATTTTTCACTTTACAATACTTTGTTTTCAAAAAGTATATGGTTTATAAACCTACTATAAGTTGCCTTGCTTGCTTCACCTTAGAGCTGGCACTGGCTGTCTATCGCTAAAATATAGTCAAGCCTTAACTTTTTCTGTGGATCCCTCAACAGCATAGGTTGGTTTTTCGTCATAGAAATGACAGCCTTTAAGCCACCAATTCTCAAACTTGAAATACAACTCTTGTATGTGTTCCCATTTCCCACACTGTAGTAAATGGGACGAGAAAAAGAGAGTTTTGGTAGCAAAAATGTTGTTGAAATCCTTGTTGCAACCAATCCAGACGATTCTTGATGAGATATCGCGGTTAGATGCATAATTTCCCCCAAAGAAAGGAGGATCATCAGTAGTCTCTAAGAATTCAAGCACTGTCACTATTTCTTCCTTCAGCTGCAATCCAGTGTTATAAAATGTAGCAATAGACTGTTTATGTTGTTGCTCAACCAAGGAGGACAATTTGATGAGATATCATGATCATTCTCCTAATTTCTCCCCCATAGAGAGGAGGAACTATTAGTTCAGGATCACAAGTAATTTTTTTGAATTCAAGCATTTTTTGCGGTATGTCTCTTCTTTCAACTGCAAATCCCACTCACACACCTTCAGATTCCTACCATTGATGAAGTTTTGGATCATTCTTCTCTTTGCTATTCTATTATGTCTCTTAACATTTCATTGGAAACTCATGCTAGGATTTCCTCATCTTCTTTTATCAAGCTTCATACATATAGACAAAATTGAGTCTGTATTGCTTACTTTTCTTTATCACATTCTTCTGTATGCATAAACAAGATCCCATTTCAGCTGCCGGTATAAAAATCTCTTCTACTGCCAGCCACTGTTAAAGTAACATATTCTTCTGCTCAGTAACAATAATGGATTCGGGCTCACGACGACACAGTTATCATGTTCTAATTTAATCTTGTTTGTATTCATACTTAATTGAAGAAAACTTGTACCTCCAAACAGTGTGACAAAGCATGATATATTTTCATCAAGAATGTATATATGCTCCAATCATACAGAGCTCTACCTCCTCTATCTCTCAGAGATTGATGAGGCAGCAAATATCCACATAAAAATATGTACATCCAACATTGAAGATTAGTAGTACCCTACTACATATCAGTACAAAAAAGAACGAACATAATAGCGACGACTTTTAGCTTCATCTCTTTGTATTATTATTAGTGGCTTAGTGATACCCAAGTGGTGCTGGTGAATCTTTCAGCTGTTGTCCTTGGAAATGAATGTCCTGCAATCATAAATTAGTTAAACTCCGCACATGACAACAAACATCAATCATTTCAACTCATATATATCAAGAATTCTTACAGATGCAAAGTGGTTGACATCGCGGTGATGAGCCTCGTCAGCCCTAACAACCACGACAACATCGCGGAGAGTGGCGTCCTTAGGAAGGCGCCAGTAATCAATGGCAATAGCAGGGGCAGGGACATTCTCAATGTTACCATTGTCCAATTCTTTGAGGAACTCAGTGTACGAGTGGATAGCTTCTTCTTCCAAGTAACCCACGATACGATGAGCCAATTTTGGGGAAAGAATGTAAGTGGCAAAGTAGGCGTGGAAGAAGACGCCTTGCACTGCAAAAACCAGAGCACGCTCGTACCATTTTGGCTTTGCAACTTCCATGAAAGTCATCAGATGCATCCTCTCGTTTTCGGCTTCTTCAAGCAGAGCTTTGATCCATCCACCACTCTGTTCGAATCGCCTCAATGACTTGCAGTGCAACAACATACCTCCCACCATTCCAGGCACCGCTGCCACGGTTTCCAACATCATCGCTCTGCAACCATATCTCCTCTGAAACACATAAATTAATAACACAAAATTTAAGATTGAATTCGCGATAAGCAAATCATTGCAACATTCCGAAATTATAGGAAATGACGTATAATCTTCTCGTAAGACCTCTAACCAAGTTTGAATATTTCAAAACCCAAACTAAACTTCACACATGAAGAAATCATACTGTTTTACGATCCTACTAAAACCTTCCAATATTTTGGGAATTGGTTACCTGAAAAAATATATCAGTGGGGTAACGAAGGATTTTAACAGTCCAATAAGCAAATTTGTCCAAGAAGGTGACAGGCGCATGGTGTTTCTTCAGATCTATTGATGTATCAGCCTGGTAAGTCTCCCATGGCTACACCACAAAAATCCACCATTAATCCAAAAAAAAAAATTACTAAAAACTCAGAAAATATGTGAAAGGCTAATTAACTAAACTCACCCTAAAGCAATTCCATTTCCATTCAGTACCATCTGGTTTAGTCGTCTTTGAAGGAGGAACACCCCAATAACTCACTACAGATTTCTCAGCACCGCCGGAACTGGCGGCGTTCTCCACTTTCCTCTCGGTACTTTCTTTATCTTGTTCCTTATCATTCAAAGCCGCTGTACTAGCGCTGCGTGAACCCATCACCGAAAAATGCCTAACCCACGTCACTGCCGCTTTCTCCGAAGGATTCACCGGAAACCCATGCAAGAGTCCTGCAGTAGCCCCACCGACAACTCCGGTTCCGGGATCATTTCGCAGAAGTGCAGTTGAAAAGTAACGTGGACCCATATGACCCATAACTACTCGGGTCATCCTTGTCGCTCCACGGGTCATCATCTTTGCTAACTCCGATCAGAAACTGAAAAGAAAATGTTCGCCGGAAGTTTGGAAAAGAAACTTCAGGAAGAAGACAATAATAATTTCTATTTTGCTTGTCTGAATGGTTAATGAAATACGTTCCTTTTATATAGAATGAGATATTTTTATTTTTTTAACTTTAATTTAAAAAACTGTGGCTTCGCGTGAAGACTGGGATTGGCGGTTAGGTTTTATTCAATTAATTTTTATGGTTGATAATATTTAGCATTTTAGGTATTTTATTTTTGAGGTTCAGTAAATTCTAGAGGAAAAGCTGAAATGACTAAAATGACCCGTGCCAACGCTGCCATTTTGACTTGAAAATCATGTTGAATATGACTAGAAAGTCGACTAATTCCACAGAATTCTTATAACAGAAGTGATACATACGTCAAAAATTATCTTTGGTTGACCGAATATTAATGACAATTCTGCGTTATATCTATATATATTTTATCTTTTTACGATCTCGAATTTTATTAAATATATTATAATTATTATAATTATTACACGCTAATATATGAACACCCGGTAAATTGCTGATGGTCAATCCAATGGAGTAGAACAAATTCCAAGGGCATTTCTGGAAAATGAATGGCAAAAGTATACAATTTCGTGTTTTATTTCTCTTTTTCTTTTGAAGAAAGTGGATCTTGGGGAGCAAGTAAAACGAAGTTTCGTGGGCAGCACGATAAGTTGGTCCAAAGTCGGTGAATCATGCATTTTCCATTATTGTAAGCACTAATTGTTACTAGAGTATTAATTAATTTTTCTTAATCAAGCACAAATAATTAGGTTCTTCTTAAATACACCTTATTTGGTTAACTTATTATTCCTAGTTGCCAATAATAAGACACAGTACAGCCAAGCAGCCACAAATGACTACAATTTTGACACATCATGGCACTTGTCACCAAGAACTTTTTTTTAATTATTTTACTTTTAAAAAATTAATCTTTACTAAAGATCGAAAAATTTTGTACAGAAGATTAGTAGATACATGAGCATATTATTGTCTATTTTTTTAATAAATAGTGCTAGTATTTTTTTATTCTCCTACCGAATCTCTTAGACTTCGATTTTATAATACACATTGGTCCTACTTGTTTATAATAAAAATACATATTTTTGTTGTTATATATTCACTACTGTATTTCTTTTTAATTTCCTACTTGTTTAATATATTTTATTATTTGAACTATACATCTATTGAAATACCTTAATTATGTACATCATGAAGTAGTAGTAAAGTTGTATACATCATCTTTTTCAATAAAGTTTTATTAAATATATTATTGTATGTTAAAAATAAAACATTCAAAATTAGAGGCAGATCTTGATTTAATAATGTAGATCTTTAGATTACTTTTTATCACAAAATTCATTATAGTTTTGAAATTGTATCAGTTTAGAATTTAAAGAATTATCAAAATTTTAATAGTTCTCACACATAATTTTATGCTTTTAGTCGGAACCGTTGATTTTCTGTAACCTAAAGTACTTATGTTCCCTATATGCCATTGATAAGAATTCAATCGTTTTCTTTTTCTATATGATTCTGGTATACAAAATTTATAGACTTGACTAATTTAAATTTAATATTACATGGAGTTGAAATTCTTTTTTTCAGATCTTTTTTCATGGATATCAATTCAAATTTTTGATGAAAAGTAATAAATTCATCGTTCATGCCATCATCCCATGGCATCGACATATTCTTTAGTACTAATATACGATGCAACTTTGTAAAAATTATTTTAATATAATTAAATTCCTCGTATAATTAATTACATACCACACATTGCCTTAATCTCTTTTTATTAGTTAAGTAGCCATATTTGTACAAAGGAACGAAAAAGCTCAAAGATTTAATACAAACATATACAACAAATATAATTGAAAAATTCAACACTGGCTATTAGCTATATATGGATAGACAAATTTTTTGAGATATTGTTTTCATTTCAATGATATCCAATTGGAGCAGGGTAGTCCTTCAAATCATGCCCTTGACACTGTATATCCTGTGAAACCAAAAAAATATATATTCAAAAACATAAATCCATGACAAATTATACGTAATAAAAGAAAGGAGCAAAGTAATTTATTTTAAAAAGAATACTCCCTCAAAGGTATAATTTTATTATAACAAATACAACATACCCATGTATGGAGACCTTACCACTGCCTCAAAGTCGTGGAACCCGTAGAATAAACTAGAATGGCGAAAAAAGGAAAATAAAAAAAAAAAGAAAAAAAATGGCTAACAACGAAAAACACATGTAAATACGATTTAAAAATTAACATATATAATAGCAACACAAGATATAAAAGTAAGAAAATCTCACCGAAGCAAAGTGATTTAGGTCACGATGATGTGCCTCATCAGCCCTAATAACAGTAACAACATCTTTTAACGTTGCATCAGCCGGCAAACGCCAATAATCAATCGCAATAGCCGGCGCCGCCGAGTTCTCAAAAAGTCCTTTTTCTATATCGATCAAAAACTCCGTGTACGAATTCACCGCTTCTTCTTCTAAGTAACCAACAATTCTATGAGCCAATTTGGGTGACGCCAAATAGGCTAAGAAATACGCATTGAAGAATACACCTTGGACGGCGAAGACTAGTGCACGTTCGTACCATTTGGGATTCGATAGCTCGATGAATGTCATGAGATGCATCCGTTCATTCTCCGCTTCTTCGAGGAGGGCTTTGATCCAACCTCCGCTGTGCTCGAATCGGCGGAGGGATTTGCAGTGGAGGAGCATACCCCCTACCATACCGGGCACGGCTGCAACCGTTTCTAGTAACATGGCATGGCACATGTGTCGTCTCTATATATAAAGTCAGTACAAAGGACTCTCAGTAATTTTTCTTGCCTTGTTTTACATTCCAATTAATTGTTAAATTGGTTACTTAATTTAGTTTGATATTGAAAAATCTTGGTGTAACCATATAAGAGTAGTACAAAATTATTTAACTAAAATTGTTTTTTTAATAATAAGAGAGTCAAGATGTTGACCTGGAAGAATAAGTAAGTAGGGTATTTTAGAGATTGCACAGTCCAATAAGCAAATTTGTCCATGAAATTGACAGGCAAATGGTGCTTCTTCACATCAATCGAAATATCAGCTGTGTAGGTCTCCCATGGCTGTAAAAAAATAAATTAAAATTATGAGTTAAGTTTGTATAAAATGTTTTCATGCTATCAAGTTAATATTTTTTTAAATATTTAATTTTAGCCTTACAATTAAATATTTTTCAAATAACTTGAATAATTTTCCAGGAAACAATCTTTCTATCTCTGTGAGGCAGTGATAAGATCTACATATATCTTTGATCTTATCCTCCCTAGACCCTACTTGTTGGATTCTACTAAGTGTATTATTATTGTATAGCCTTATAGGTAAGCCTTCTAAAATGTGAAATTTGTAATATTTATGCTACATCATATATAATATATATAACTTAAACTCATATATTTTATATGTATGTACCCTAAAGCAATTCCACCTCCACGGTGTACCATCTTGATTAGAGATTTTGGGAGGATCCACACCCCAATAACTAACAGTCGCCTTGGCTTTAGCCTTGCCGCCGTTATCGCTGGTCTCATCAGCCACCGTGTGCGGTGGTTGATGTGTTTTTTGATCTTCTTTTGTTGTACTAGAAGTACTCGTCATACTCCAATGACGAACTTGTACTATGCTTCTACGGGGCAAAAACTCGCCTCGTAGTTGTCTCATAAATAAGCTCGATATTTTTATTGCAGCATCACGACTCATATTGAGATGATTATATTAAAATTAAATAAATAAGGAAGATCGATCACTACTTGTTTTGAATTTTGTTGTTTTTATGGTGAATATTGGGTGAAAAATTGTTGGTTTATATATTGTGTTAAAATGGAAAAAGCGGAGGAATATGATGTAATAGATGAAAGTGTATGAGAAAGTTCTTGGAAGAATTGACTTCTTGGTCGTGGCCAATTTTTATTTCACTTTGACTTTGGGAAACAGAAAAATGCATATGCTCAATAATAATTGAACTTTCCATAATTTCTTGGAGGAACTAACATGTGAAGATTCCAAGAAATATATATTTGGGAAATTTTCACTTTTAGTTAGGGTCGTGCATCGATCGATTTGGTTCAATTTTATGCATTATTGATTCAATTATCGATTTTTTATTTTTAAATATGCTAAATCAATAACAAATCAATAAAATAATTTTTATCGATTTTTATTTTACTGGTTTAAGTTTTTAATGTTCGATTTTTGATTTACCCAATAAGGATGATAATGAGAAGTTGCATTAATAAAAACAGATGGAGTACGAAAGAGTAAAGATTAAAGACTAAATACTAGAGTGGATAACTAATCACTTAAGTACGACAAAAATTAAAATAGGTACAGTACTACTATATTATTCTATTACTATTAAATTACTAATAGTTAATATGTACGAAGAGGTAAAATAATGAATTATTATAATCTTATTGGGTTATTCGTTTACCCAATAATCCGATAGTAAAAATCGATATTGAATCGATAATCCAATAATTTTTTTTTCAAAACCATTAAAAACTCGATAACCAATAACAATAAACCAATAATATTTCTATCAGTTCGATTTATCGGTCGATTCAATTTTTACACACCCTCGTACTTTTAGTCCCTTAAATACCAGTAATTTTACTATTTCAGTCCTTGTAATATTTCATTAAGCTTATTTAAATTTCAACTATTCAAAATGGGCATTTTCGATCCTTCTTCCTATGAATTTTCACGAACTGTTGACCATTACATCACATCAATTAAGCAAAATTAACCAATCTAAAAAGAGGACACATTTTAATATTGTATAATAATTTAATTTTAAAATATTTATTTTATCTTTAAGAAAATGACCAATAACTTATTTTAAACTATAAATTTCAAAAATATATTTTTTTAAACTATGTGTCAAATTAGACTACTACATACAAATTGGGACAAAGAAATTAAGCACCTTCTATTTTATTTTATTTTTTGTGACGAACATAAAATATAATATACATCACACAATTATTTTGAAATGGAGATTTTTTGTTTTTTCTTATATAGGTATTTAATTTTGGACCATAGAGTTTAATTTTGACACGCAAGAGGATATATCCGACACGCTATATGTTGGGCCTTACATAGTCCAAATTCCAAAATGCATTTGGAGGCATGTCAAGTTTTTAGAAGAAAATAAAATAAAATCACAATTAGTTGTTTTCAGTTTTTGTAATTGAAAATTAATCGTTATCATTAAATGTTCGGCAGACACAATTTCTATATTAATATTTGGGCATAAACATTGGTTAAATGTGGTAAACTATATATTATTATTTGTATTTCGAAATCATGAAATTATTAGTTGAAAATCCTGCTTGGACCCGTACTAACATAAATCTGGTGTTAAGAGATTAATTTGGTTAATGCGAGATACTACGATATGAACTTAGGTAAGAAATTATGAATTAGAGGATAAAAATTAGAGTAAAATATTAGTAGATACTTGAGCAATATGTAGCTTATCCTTTCAATGCCCATACTAGTACTCTTGAGGTTTCTTCTTATTCAATTTCTGTTCATTTTTATTTTTTTACCCTGATTATTGTTCTATTTTGGTGTAGTTACTATTTATTTTAAAAATATTTTGTCATGCTTTTGTTGTAGTTTACCATGATTTCATCTTTCCTTTTTGGTCAAAGTGTTTTAATATGTTTTTTCTAAGTAAAGAATATATTAGAAATAACTTCTCTATGGTAGAGTAGATATGCATAGTATGCACTATTTTATTTTATGGGCAAGACAAGTGATATATGTGCTCTTGCAATATATATAAATCAAAGGAATTCATTATTACAAATAGAAGTAACGATCCAATATGAGAGTAATCCAATAATAAGAATGTGTATAATATGTAGTCAAACCAATTTATTATATCTTGTGTTTTTTAAATTTGTTTGTAACTTTAAAATCATGACAATCCATCCTAGTTTATAAGTAATACAACGAGACATATATATCATGAAGTTACATAAGATGCATATCAAATTTTGAACCAGAGATAAAATCACGTATATTCTATTTTTAGTAGATTCTACAATGGTAGAATAATGATATTATTGCTGTTGTATTTGATGGAACTATCCAACCAATTAGAAATATGGAGCTACCCCAACACAAAAAGATTCTCAAAGCCCTTGAGAGTGACCCTTTGAATCTCTCACTTGCCAACTTAGAGATTCATCTAATATTTCCTATGTATTGAAAACTCCATTTGTAGTTGACTAAAAAATATCTCTAGACTTTTTGGATTTCATAATGTCACAAGAAAATGAACTCTGCAACCCCAAGTTGCTTACTTTCTTGGCTCTAAATTTATTGACAATCATTGATTTTATAGTTCTACAAAGATTCTAACTTTGTTGCTTAAGTATGAGCTAAATCATTGCTTACTTTGACCTAAAAATCATGGCTTTCTCCCTTACAAAGTGTCCACCTTTTCAATTTTCATCAAAATATTATAGTGTTTCTGGAGATGATTGTGTTAGGCAGAGCAGCTTTTTTGGAGGAAAACCTGTTCTTAACCAGGGGGTTGGCTACTCTGTCATTCTTGGCTTTGGAGCTTTTTTTGCTATCTTCACTTCTTTCCTGGTATTCTTCTTTTACTTTTCTTGTGCTATTTTGTCTCTCTTTCTCTGCGAGGTAGTGGCAAGGTCTATGTACATTCTACACTCCCCTAACCCAACTTGTGGGATTTCTGGGTATGTTGTTGTTACTTTTCTTGTGCTGTTTTTCATACTTTTGAAACTTGTACTCGAAACATTTGTATGGCTATAAAAACTTGTCAATAAGGGTAAAATGAGTAGTTTAAGTTAAGTTGTTTGAAAGATGTTATTCTTCTCGGAACGAAGAAAAAAGAAACTGGACATGTTGTCACATAGATTAAGAAGGAGGAAGTACTTTTTATGTAAGTAGAGGGGAATAGGTATTCTTGTATTTGGAGCAACCTTTTCCAATTTTCCTTCTTTTACA
Organism: Solanum clarkiae; assembly: GCA_011800125.2. NCBI lineage: Eukaryota > Viridiplantae > Streptophyta > Magnoliopsida > Solanales > Solanaceae > Solanum > Solanum clarkiae. The sequence continues at coordinate 19,959,210 of JAABOM020000103.1, forward strand.
AACTTCATTTATGTAATTCTATAAGGTTTGGCTGGAAAAAAGATATGTTGGTTCACGTCATACATCAGAATGGTTCAACACAGCTGGTAGAAATGTCAAAACAGGACTTATTGCAAGTGTAATTGTGTCTCAGGTACCATGTTTTGTTGTAGCCTAATGCCAAACCAGCCAAGAATTGGAACTTATCTGTTTCTGTGAGTTACAATTTACTTGATGTTAAACCTCTTTTGCAGTGGACTTGGGCAGCTACAATCTTACAAAGTTCTAATGTAGCATGGGAGTATGGAATAAGTGGACCTTTCTGGTATGCAAGTGGAGCTACTATTCAGGTACATTAAAATCATCCTTCGAAATTCTTGGCCTCAGGAAGATAAATTCTTCGCGTTGTTTCTAAAAGAATTTGCTGCAACAGGTTCTCCTTTTCGGTGTGATAGCAATAGAGATCAAACGGAAAGCCCCTCATGCTCATACTGTCTGTGAAATCGTAAAAGCAAGGTTTGTGGTGAACAGTTCACCGTGAACTGTACATAGAGATGGAGATGATTCTGTTGTGTCCATATGGTCTGTTGACTACTTATTTACTCATATTTTCAGATGGGGAACTGCTTCTCATCTTGTTTTTCTGGGGTTTTGCTTCTTGACAAACATTATAGTAACAGCCATGTTGCTTCTTGGTGGCTCTGCTGTCGTCAATGCACTCACTCATGTTAACATTTATGCTGCAAGTTTTCTTATCCCTCTCGGTGTTGTAGTTTACACCTTAGCAGGAGGGCTAAAAGCTACTTTCTTGGCTAGCTATATACATTCCGTCATAGGTATTTTACTCTTCTCATCAGTGTTGCTCCTTTTCACGCACTCATCTAAGAGAAATTTATGGTTGTTGATTTCAGTACACGTGGTTTTGGTCATCTTTGTGTACCTAGTATATGCTGCAAGCAGTGAACTTGGTAGCCCAAGTATCGTTTACAGACGTTTATTAGAAGTAGCAAGCAAATCAAGAAGTTGTCAAGAGCCAATCTCTCATGCAGGACAATCTTGTGGTCCTGTTACTGGGAATTTCAAGGGGTCTTATGTTACGATGTTGAGTTCAGGTGGTCTTGTCTTTGGTATCATCAACATTGTTGGCAATTTTGGCACAGTTTTCGTTGACAATGTAAGTTTTTTCTTCCATGGGAGATAGCAAGAAACTAGCTTATGATAAGTTTCTTCAACATTCCTGATAACAAAAGCATCGAAATTGCAGGGATATTGGGTAAGCGCAATTGCAGCAAGACCATCATCCACACATAAGGGCTATTTGTTGGGTGGTTTAGTCTGGTTTGCTGTGCCATTTTCATTGGCAACATCACTAGGTCTTGGAGCACTGGCTCTTGATCTACCGATAACAGCAAGTGAGGCTAGCCACGGACTTGTTCCTCCTGCTACAGCTATCGCTTTGATGGGTAAAGGAGGATCAATTCTTCTCCTCACAATGCTCTTTATGTAAGTGCCTAATCAAGAACTACGTGTGGAAAATGTTCTGTTAACTGTCAATTACATGACTTCTGTATTGATTAGGGCTGTCACATCTGCTGGTTCCTCTGAGCTAATCGCGGTCTCTTCATTATGTACATATGACATCTATCGTACATACATCAACCCGGAGGCAAGTGGAAGACAAATCCTAAAAGTTTCAAGAGGGGTTGTCTTAGGCTTTGGTTGTTTCATGGGCATTTTAGCTGTCATTTTGAACAAGGCTGGTGTTTCTCTAGGTTGGATGTATTTAGCAATGGGAGTTTTCATAGGATCAGCTGTTCTCCCAATAGCCTTCATGCTTTTATGGCGAAAAGCAAATGGTTTTGGTGCAATCCTAGGGACAGTTACTGGCTGTTTGTTAGGTATTATCACTTGGTTATCGGTCACTAAGATAGAGTATGGAAGGATAAACCTTGACACAAGCGGTAGAAATGCACCAATGCTAGCAGGAAACCTTGTTCCCATTCTTACTGGTGGAGTTATTCATGCTGTTTGCAGCATTTTAAGACCTCAGAATTATGATTGGGAGACTACAAAACAGATTACTGTAGTTGAAAAGGAAAGGAGTGAATTGCCACCTGAAGAGTTCAGAGAGGAGAAACTTAACAGAGCCAAAGCATGGATAATCAAATGGGGCATCAGTTTCACATTCGTGATAGTAATTCTCTGGCCTATTCTTACACTTCCTGTGGGTCAGTCAGAAAAAACTCAAATCTTTAATATATATCATAGTACGAGTGTTCGATGATTAACTAAGTTGCAAAATTTATAATGCAGGGCAATTTAGCAAAGGATACTTCACATTCTGGGCTGTAATATCTATTGCATGGGGTACAGTAGGATCAGCCGTGATCATTGCTTTGCCATTGATGGAAAGCTGGAGGACAATCCTAAGTGTGCTTAATGGCCTGTTTACAAATGACAGAGTAATGGAAAAATTAGAAGACTTGAATTCAAAACTAAATGCATTTATTATAGCAATGCCTGAAGTAGAGAGAGTGTATTTACTTGAGAAAGAAAGGAGCAAGAAGAAGGAAGCATCAGAATCTGATCAGATTGTTGCTTCACCAAGTCATTGAATTTCCAGAGGAAACAAGTGGTTCGGTGTGTATTTGAAGAAAGCTCGCAAAGAGCTCTTCGTTCACAACCAAAATACTAAGGCCTATACATATAAAAGGCGAATCCACAATTTTAGATCTTATAGATTTCATCTTGAGTTTTTGAGACAAGGGTTTCTAGGAAACAATCTCTCTACCTCATATGAGGTAGTGGTAATATCTGTGTACATTCTACTTTCCCCAGACCCCACTTGTGAGATTCCACTGGGTATGTTGTTGTTGTTATAGATTTCATCTTTAAAGTTTTTAGCATCGAACTCATTTCATATATTCCATATTAAAATACTAAGTTCAGTCTTAACAGATCATCTACCAATTCAGCATAAGCTATTCTCAGTGCTGGATAGGGATCTTCACAATAAGTTTTGCTGATATATAAAAGAAGCTTTGAACCTATAGTGCTGAGGCTAGTACATCTGTCCCAGATACATAATGTCCCTCACTTTCTGCAAAATAATAGTGGAACTACATTGATTGTATAGGCCTTACGAGTATGCATCATGTCGAAAAATAGTGTGCTAAAGTTCAAATGACATTTAGCTACCTCATAACAATTTGATATATGTCAAAAGCTGTGAAAGTTGTCATCACACTTCAGATTTCAGAGAGGCCAATACACATTACATACGACGTGATCAGACAATTTTCCAAACAAAGTTAAAACATTTCAATAAAATTTTAAAACTTTGGTTCTTTTTTTATCAGGAAGTTGGTTTCCACGAAAAAACCAAAAGACAAAACAAGAAACTCGAAAAGGAACAAGCAAGTTGCACTGCTGTAGTCCATCAGAATTCAAAATTCAACCATTTAGTGTAGTAGACACAGGTTTTGAGGGATATAATTCCATCTGGTGTACATAGACTAATCCTGGGGCAAGCACCACATGGAATCGAAGCCATTGGCCCTATTATTTTCGGACCTGAAGCATCTCTGATTGCAATTCTATAACAAACCGATCCAACAGGAATAGAATGATACTCTCCCAATCCAGTACTCTTCACCTCTATAATAACATCATCTAGAACCATAGAGTTCAATATTTCCCCGACTTGTTGACTTGTGCAGCACTCAACCACTGTCGTGGATTCCCTCGACAGTAGCAACTTTCATCATTCCTATAACCTTAAGGCAGGTCTCCCTAAGAACTCCTTGTCAAGTTTTCCCTCAGAATACCATGCTCCACCAGTGAGTTCCTCCGAAGGTTCATACTCAACAGCCATTTAACTTATTTTGGATAGAAGGGACCTTTTTAATCAAATTCTTTTTCACGAGGGACAAGAGCTGGTGCGAGGTTTGCATCTCTTTTCACGTCTGCTACCCAGACTTTTTTTACTTCTGACCACATTGAGCACTGTAAGTTCAGCATCTACAAGTCCCTGAGTAGATGAATCAGGTCTTTTCCGCTTCACTTGATCGGCTCATCTCTGTTAGTATAAGAAGAACAAATCAAAACAAGCCAATAATTTATATTCTCAAATTCAACAGTTGTATACATTCCGCCTTAAAAATTGCAGTGCGTGAATGAAATTTATACTTGTGCGTCTTTATTTAATAAAAGGTAGAAAAATGGATAAACAAATAAAATTACAAAAGAGAGAGACTTGCAGGGAGAGGCAGAAGGGGATTTCACCGACCCTGATTGGCTGATGGAGGAGTTTGTACAACCAAAAACTGCTGGTTAATTTTTTAACTGGGGGAGAGAGACCGGAGTGACTTCTGATTAAGTAGTTTGTGCCATTGAACGAATGACAATTTGGGAAGACTCATGAATATCCAAGAGATTTATAAATACCCAAATAGACCTAAAGTTTATTTTCGGGTTCAAACATATTCCTCAATTTAATAAAAATAGTCAAGTCAATTTTAATTCTTTAAAAAGTCATGTGACATTTTCTAATTAGACATATTGTATTTATAATAATTTAAATTGTCGTGACCAATTAGAACATGTCATAGTTTGAACTCAAAAATAGGGTAGAAGAAGTGTATTTGTGAATCTTTTTCCATAAGTTAAGGGATATTTATGAGTCTTTCCCCTTAATTTTAAAGACATTTTTAAATCAAATTGTTAATTGAGGTATTTTTAATCATTCTAGGTGATGCGCAAAAAGAAGGAACAACAATAATACATATGTAAAGAATTATTACACATAAAGAAGAACAAACACAACTAAAATAATTAAAGACAAGTGTTTCAATCTCTTAAAATTCTAAGTTGTAGGCCAACCGTGAAGAGAAGATGTGACAATTCCAGTAGAGACCATTTAGTTTGTTATAACATTTTGCAGAAACTGAGGATCTTGTTGAGTCTCAAAGTAACATTTTCCATGCATATTCTCTCTTCAGGCAACTCATTTGTGCATTCAACAGCTAATTCCATGATTGATTTGAAGCATCTCTCTTTACAACTAAAATTTTCTTCATCCAACGAAAATAGATTAATGTCAACTACATCCACCAATCGATCTGGTAATGATTGGCATATCCATCTTTTTAAGGTGAAGTCTCCGACGAATAGATCATCCACAGGGCTCTTTCTTGTAAAAGTCTCCATTAACAAAATACCAAAGCTATAAACATCTCCCTTGGTTGATACTTCGCCTTCTGATCCATACTCTGCAAAAGAAAAGATCACGCAATCCCATTAATGTTAACGTCATTTAATATCTTCAAATTAACTCGGTAATAACATGTACCTGGTGCCATGTAGCCGATAGTACCCAAGGTCTTCGTATGTGCTATTAGCGCCTCAGCTGTTAGAAGTTTGGATATCCCAAAGTCACTCACTTTTGCCACCATATCTCCATCCAAGAGTATGTTACTTGGTTTTAAATCACAATGGACGACTACAAACAAATGACCTTTATGTAAATACTCCATAGCAGAAGCCACGTCGATCATCACCTTTAGTCTTTGAGTTAAATCCAAAAATCTGTCAGTAGAGTGAAGCCAACGTTCGAGGTTTTCATTGGGCATGTACTCCAGCACTAACATTTTATAGTCAAAGTTAGCGCAACTACTTATCACCTTAACAAGGTTTCTATGTCGAATGCTACGTAAAACTTGACACTCCACTTCAAAACTTCTAAATGCATGTTGCAGTTCAGTATTGAATACCTTTATTGCCACAACAGTTCCATCTACAAGTGTACCTTTGTACACCAAACTGAGGCTCCCTCTTCCGACCAAGTTTGCTTCATCAAAGTTGTTTGTCCCTCGAGAAATATCATGGTACGAAATCCTCTTATGTATGTGACCATATGTATCACCTAGAGGAAGTTGTCTGGTTCTTTTTCGGCACTTCAGAAACCAAATGATGAAAATGATGGCGACTATAACTACTGAGGAAACTGATGCAAGAACAGAAATTAAAACTCTGCTCTTTCTTGTTTTTTTGAGGCTACCGACTCTGCATTCCATCACATGGAAGCGTGATGACCCACATAATGCGGGGTTACCCATGAATGATTCAGCTGTAAAATTTTCAAACGGCCCTCCGTCTGGAATTTCACCCATGAGCCCATTGAACGAGACATTGAAATACACGAGATGTTCAAGATTCGTCAAGGAATAGGGGATCATGCCTGATAAATTGTTGCTAGACAGATCCAAATATTCGAGTGAAACCAAATCTTTAAATGATTCAGGTATGGGACCATCTAACATATTATTCGACAAAGAAAGGCTAACCAAACTTTGTAGTTGGCCAATCCCGCTAGGAATCTGACCAGTGAACTGATTACCAGATAAATATAACATCTGCAAACTTCTTAAATTCCCCATTTCTACTGCGAGAGATCCATTCAGAAAATTGTTGTACAAAGTGAGAATTAAAATGTCTTTGTTCCTCCAAAAAGTCGATGGAATATGGGAAACTAGCGCATTGGAATCTAAGTAGATTTCTCTTAAAGAAGAAATATTTCCAAAGCAGCTTGGTAATTCTCCAGAAAGTTTATTTTCTCTCAAGACAATTTGGTACAAGTTTTCCATGTTACACAAGTTAGTTGGTATAATTCCATCTAAGTTGTTTTGGTCCAGTCTAAACCTTTGCAACTTCCTCAAGTTCCCCAAATCTGGAGGAATAGAACCTATAAGCTTATTGTCTCCCAAGCTTAACCACTCCAGATTCCTCAAATTACTGATGTTAGTTGGTATCTTTCCTGTAATACTACTATTAAAGGCAACGAAATTTTCCAGCGAGGAGGACCAGTTGCCTGAGCCTAAAGATTTAGGAAGACTTCCATTAAATTGGTTACCTCCTATTTGAACTGTTTTCAAATACTTGCAATTAGATAATGAGGTAAGAAAACTTAACTCGCCCGTAGATGGATCATTTGTCAATTGGTTTAGTTGCAAGCTGATGAACTGAAGCTGTTGTAGCTTTCCAAGATTCATCGGTACAGGTCCACTAAACAGATTGCGACCAAGATCAAGCAGGATAATCTTGGTGAAATTCAGAATGGAGGTAGGAATCAGTCCGGTAAACTGGTTGTCCCCAAGATAAAGGCCTGTAAGATTTGGAAGGCTATGGCCAATGTCTGAGGGAAGTGTTCCCGAGAGCTTGTTTGCTACAAATGAAATCTTTTCTAGTCCAGAAATGTTGTACATTGGCCTTGGAACTTCACCTGATAATCTGTTGGGACCAAGATACACTTCTTTCAAATTTACAAGATGTTTAATCTCCAGCGGAATGCCACCATGTAGACTGTTCTGACCTAGGTCTATCATCTCTAGATTTGACAAATTTCCAATAGATGGTGGAAGAATTCCCACCAAATTGTTCTGTCGTAGACTTAATCTTCGAAGTGCTGATAGGTTATCAACTTCACTAGGTATATGTCCTGTAAAATTGTGTGCTTAATAGCTAAAAAGTACAATATTGTGCAACAGAATTACAATTTCAGCAATCGTTGTATCTGTTTTAACATCCTCCTGAATACGAACAATTCTTGTTAAAGCAGAACCAATATATATAGTACCTGTTATATTATTCCATCCAAGATACAACTGTTGAAGCTTTGTCATATTCCACATGTCTCGTGGCAAACTTCCTGTTAACACAATCAAATAGCCTCATAACATTGTATAAGGATTATATGATTCTGAATCAAGTCTATACAGTCCAAGGATTGAATTAATAGTACTGATTAATTACCAGTGAAGCGATTACGTGACAAAGAAAGGGAAATAAGTTGTGTGCATTGATTCAGCCCACTTGGGATTTGCCCTGCTAATTGATTTGTTGAGAGGAATAAAGCTTGCAGATTTGGAAGCCTAGTACAAAATCCTCTTGGCAGATTCCCACTTATACGATTAAATCCCAAATCGATGAGCTTTAGCGAAGATAAATTGAACATGGAAGATGGAACATTTCCAAATAGATCATTATCAGAGAGATCAAGAGTTTGAAGCCCTGTGAGAAATCCAAGGCTTTGTGGGATTTTACCAGTGAGATTATTCACTTGCAAAGACAAGTACTTTAAATGCCTCAGACCCCCGATTTCATCGGGGATTTGGCCATGGAAACTGTTGTTTGCAATGTCCAAAAAACTAAGGAAGGAGAGGTTCCCAATTTCTTTTGCTATTGTACCTCTAAATCCAAAGCTTCTGAGGACTAACATTGTCACTCTTTGATGCCTTTTACTGCAAGTTATGCCTATCCAATTGCAAATGTGAGTCTCTTTTGTCCAGTTTTTTGACAACATTCCATTGGGATCTGAAGTTATATGAGCTTTGAAAGCTAAAAGAGCAGACTCGTCAGTTGAAATGTTCGATGCATTCGTAACTGATGAGAGGTACATAAACAAAACTAGGAATGCTATAATCATATTCCTGGAAAACATTTTGTGTATTAGCAAGTGTCTTTGAGTTTTAATTCTTTTTCAAATGCAATGTATATATACTGTGTATACTTGTAATAGCTTCAACAGTTGTTTAATTAATTAAGGATATCATGCATTGTTGGAGACATTTTCTTTATGTTGCTGCACTTGACTGCAATTCTATAATTTACTTGGATTTACATGCCTTGTACATCATGATTCAAGAATATTAGAGAATGAAATCCTAGTTTTAGGTTATGGTACAATGTCAACATTCTAACTGATGTATACAATCTCTAGATGGTCGACAAAAGAATGGTAACTATTACGGTCAAATTGACGAATCCAACATGTAATATATAGGTTCACGTGAATCTAGTAGCTTTTATACCACACTTTTTATATTTCTTGTATCCCATTTTATGTGCAATGTAAAATGGGATGGAGGGAGTATGTACTAAGGAATTTGATAACTAAAGATCTACATATGCTAAATGTGAATTCAGTTATTACATATATTAACTTCAGGTTGGTGCAAGAATTCATAAACTTTAAATCTTGAATTCCGCCGCTAACTAATTGAGATTCTTGCTTTCCTCAAGAAATATGATACTTCCTTAGTCCATCTTTACCACTATACCAAAAATAGATGTTCAACAATATTTGTCTATTTTATAAAATTAAGAGATAATTTTATATTTGTTCCTAATTTACCCTTATCATTAATTATAATCATCTGGCTCATATATTTTTTCAAAACATTAATATTGTAGTTATTAACTTCAAAGAGTGATTTGATAAAATAATCTCTATTATTTAATTCATATGTCAAGTTAATAGCAGATAACTATTGTTGAACGGAGACGGTAGAAAATGACCATTCATAGTCTGATTAAGAGTTAGACTTTCTAATTAGTTTGACGAAAACAGTGTAATTACAAACTTGAATTAGTAAATTAATACACGGGGCAGATTCACTCAAAGTTACTTCGTCAGTATATAAATTATTTTGCGTGCACTCTATTATTTTTATTTTAGAGAATATTTGATTATCAACGGATTTACGTTATCTATAATAGATTTTCTAAAAAAACTCCAGGTATTCTTTAGATTTGTTGCATCTCTCTGATAAAATAGAAATTGGGGTTTCCCAATTTTTTATCATTTGATCTTTAAACATATATGCTTTTATGAATATTTTATTGAAAATCTCATCAAAAACTCGAGAAATTCGAAAACCCCCAAAAAGTAGAAATTAAAAAAAAATCCAAGTTTTATTAATTTAGTTTAGTTATATATTTTAAGATTCAACACAAATAATTTAATTTGATATTTAGAAAATTCAAATTAACTCAATCCATGTACACCACTCGCATCACTATACACGAGGCAGAATAATTCAATCAAAGAATTTAAAGTATATTATATATTGAGAAAGATTTGCTGCATCTGTGTGATGAAATAGAAACTGGAGTTTCCCAATTTTATATTAACTGGCTTATTATAACTTCTAGTACTGCAGATGGTCAAAATTAATATTTATATATACAGAGAAAAAAAGTCAAAGGAATCTGCATGGCTTATGATGTATTTTGAAGGAGTCTCTTACCTTTATTAGGAAAGTTATCATATGCAATTCATGTATGCTTTTCTAAATTGGGAATTCAAAAGTCAATCTTGAAAAACCCTTAAACCATTACAATCATTTTATGATTTTTTTTGAGTGAATAGGTTTCGAAAAAGTCTGAATTATCATTGTTTCGCGACTTTTATATATACCTAAAATTATCAGGTGTATACAAAATCACCTCCTGAATTATACCATGGAATTATTGTGCTAGGTAGACTCATGTTGAAAAAAAAAAAATCATCTCCCATGTACTTTTTAGCAAGTTATCTCAAATATTTTATTTTTTTATTCAAATAGTTGATATTTTAACCTTTAAAATGATTTATCCCAAGATAAAGTCCCACAAGATTTGGAAAGCTATAGGCTAAATTATAAAGGAAGTTTGCCTGATAGCATCAGTTACTAAGACATTCATTTTTATTATTGCATGAAGATATAAATTTGTTAGGATTAAAATTTAATACATCTACTTGTTAGATTTAATTGAATTATATAATAATTGTAAGTAATTTTATGTTAGTAGCTTAAATGAAAGACCAATATTATATTTTAAAATTATTACAGATCCTTCTCGATATCTTTTAAAAAAGAAAATTTGAATTTGGATCCCAGGCTCTAGAAGGAATTTCAGGAGGGCCTTATAAAAATTTAGAAATCCGAAGTTTTGACAAACCAAAATATTTCAATTCTGAGTTGAATCACCTCTTTTTCAAAGAAAGTTAATGCTTATTGAATATTTTGATTTGATATTGTTTCACGCACACACCAAAAAAGGAGCTATGACTGAGTTGAAAACCAAGAATATTAAAAAAACTCTCTTTCAATGTACATGATTTTGTATTAACCTTCATACTGTAACGAGCAATGTTGTGCTCTCACAAGTAGAACTAAAACTAAGAAATGAAGTTTAGCATATAATATATCACAATTAATTAAAAAAAATTAATTGCATATATAATATTTGTTTATTCTTTTTTCCCTTCATGTAGAATGATATACAGTCAGTAAGTACTTCTATCATTTATATCAATGTAAAATTCGCTTATAAAAGTTTTCTATGTATATAAAATATATAATTATATGTCAAATTCACTTATCTAGTTGTTTGAATGTACTTTTTTAAAAAATTATGAAATATAATTAATATCCCAAACTTTCTAAAAATTAGCAAATGGGTAATTTCTATAACAATAAAAAGTTTAGGGTGAAATTTTAAAAAGAAAATATAATAAAAATGAAAAAGCAAAATTTGGGGTGTTTTTCAAATTCTAAATACAACTTCATTTTTAAAATTTCCATAGTTGGACACTACATTTCAAATAAAGTGAAAAAGGGGGGAAAAAGATATAAAATTTGGGATAATTTTAAATATATATACATATAATTAAGTGTTTAGTTTACAAATAAATATAATTATATTTTATTTTGATCAAAAGAAAGTTAAAAATCATAGAAAATATATAGTAACTATATAACATAGCTTATCAAAAGTTATAAAAAATATACATGGACTCTATGATATAGATTATTATACATAATTTATATACTATACTAATATTACGATACATTCTATACATGAAATGTATATTAAGTATATCAAATAAGTATTTTTTTTAATAATTAAAAGGATCGAATAACCATTTGATGTAACTATCCAAAAAAGAAAAGCTTTTCATGGCCAAATGAATCCATTTGCAAGAAAATATAAAAGAATTATTATACTTACCTTACTCCATAAGTAGAGAAACACAAGCAACTCATATTCCTTTCAAAACAAAGAGGTTTCCCAAATTAGTTTTCTAATATTCTTCCTTACTTTTACTTTTTGAGGCTTCACCAAATGCTCCATAGCAGGGAGTCAATATGACGGTTCAATCAGTTATTTTTTAAAAATTATATTATTTTAATTTTTAGAATATTTTATAATGTATAATTAAAACTAATTTATTTACAATCATCCCAAGCATATAGATTTCTTTTTGGTATCGATACGATTCAGTTTAAAAAAAAAAAAGACAAGATTGTTGCATTAAAGCTCCCGCTATGCATAGGGTCCAGGGAAGTGCTCGACCGCAAGAATTTATTGTACGCAACCCTACCTTGCACTTATACCAAAGAATAAAATATTTTATACATTAAATTCAACATGTTAATATATAAAATATATTTGCGTATGTGTAGAAGACATTGGCATAAAGATTTAAGGGAGAGCAAAGTATATTGAGATTCCATAAGACATCGGTGACACGAAAAGTATATATTATATTTATTCTCTTATTTATGTATATATTTATTAGAAGCAATTCATGATACCCAAAGCAGTAAATTTGCACTCATTGTTTATTTGCCTTACAATTCCACTCTTCACATATGGCAGAAGCTTTCCTTCAGATTCTTATTGAAAATATTACTTCCCTCCTTGAAGGAGAACTTTCATTGCTCCTCGGTTTTGAAAATGAGTTGGAAAATCTTTCGAGCAGGTTCTCAACAATCCAAGCAGTACTTGAAGATGCTCAGGAAAAACAACGCAAGGATAAGGCAATTGAAAATTGGTTACAGAAACTCAATGCTGCTGCATACAAAGTTGACGACATACTGGACGAATGTAAATATGAGGCAGCAAGGCTCAAGCAGTCTCGATTAGGACGACAACAACAACATTACCCCAATGCCTCAAAGGCTCCCGCCCATTGCGGAGTAAGGGGGGTCGGATGTACGCAGCCTGACCCCTATGTTTAAAAACATAGCGCGTTTCCGGATGACCCATGATGAGCGTCGAAAATTGCATTGACTAATTGCTACTTCACAATTGAAAGAAGCGCAGACAGTTTAAAGAGTCATTTTTGTTTATTCCATCATACCCCAAAGCCAAAAAATAGTGAATCTTTGGCTCCATCAGAGATTGATGGAAACAGTCTCGATTAGGACGTTGTCTGAAATTTGCAAACGGAGCATGGGAAGACGTGTTACGCGCAAGGTCGAATCTAAGGGTAATTTAATCTTTTCACCGGGTGTTATACCAATTCTTTCGTTCATCCTTCTTGGAGGAAGTTTATCTTCTTCGCTTCAGGTGAGCCTTACAATTTTCATTTGATTTATGTGTATTATTTTCTTGGGAACAGATAGATACATGAAAGGTGTAAGCTTTTGGTGATTCTAGAATTTGGGTTTACATAATCTTGAATTAAGCTCTTATTGAATTTTCTATAAGAAAGGTTCTAATTTCAAGATAATACCAAGGTGCCATTGGTATCTACTCATTTGAAGTTCTTCTTTTCCCTCGTACAAATCAGAGTCTCAGTAGTATTATTTTGTTGAATAGAAGTCTTGAACTATTAGTAGTTTTAGTACTATGTTTGGACTTAATTGTTGTCCACCCATCTCTGTCGACGAATATTCAACTATTACACGAGAAAAATATGTAGGTGTGGGCAATCAATGATCCAGAAATTAATTCTAACGAAAAGTCTTTGTGGTGGGGAGTAATGAAAGACATGACCCCATGGGCATGTGCAGTAATATTCCCTGAAATATTGTATTTATTACTCATCAACAACTTTG
>JAABOM020000103.1:19986113-20012068 GCA_011800125.2 Solanum clarkiae
TTTAAAAATTGTTGAAATAAAAATACAAAGTTTTCGTGAATAATGACACCGTGACGGGTAAAAATTGGGTGTCAACAAGGGGGTGAAGTAAGAATTTTTAAAGAAAATTTATAATTTTTGTTCAGTGGGGTCGGGGGGTTACTGTGAGAGGAAGTGGTGGGTGGGGTAAGAAAAATATTTTACATTCTATTTTATAATATTTTTTTGGGAAAATAATACTTTAATATTTAATTTTAACTAATATTACCATTTATTTATTTATTGCCAAGGTAGAATATTTTGTCCATGTAGAGTGTGATGTGGTTTTTTTAAAAAACAAAAAAGAGAGTGTAGTACACACGCGATGGTGAGAGTGGAATAAAATATAGTGGAAAATAATTTCTGAAATATTGGTTTCAAAATCTATTATTTGTATTTATGTGGTGAAGTTATTAACGTACATACATGGTGTAAGCCAAAACAAATGAGCTCAGATAAATCCATAGCTTACTGCTTACTCATAGGATTCAAAGAAGCCTGAGTTTTTTTCTTAGACTGTACTGACTTGTGTGTCATTTTTCCAAAGCATTTTTCACTTTGTAACAATGTTCGCTTCGTCCAGGTTCTGTTTTAACTGAGCCAGAAGTTTATGGAAGGGGCATAAGAGGAAGATGAGATAGTGAAAATCATGATAAACAATGTCCAACAACTTTCAGTCCTCCCAATAGTTGGTATGAGGGGACTAGGAAAGACGACTCTTGCCCAAATGGTCTTCAATGATCGGAGAGTGAAAGACCATTTCAACCCCAGAATATGGATTTTGATGGGAAGAAGCTGATAAAGGCAATTGTAGAATATATTGAAGGAAGGACACTTGGTGACATGGACTTGGCTCTACTTCAAATGAAGCTTCAGGATTTGTTGAATGGGAAAAGATATTTTATTGTTCTGGACGATGTGTGGAATGAAGATTGGAGCAAGTGGTGCTTCTATTCTAACAACTACTCGACTTGAAAAGGTTGGATCAATTATGCAACCATCTAACTTGTCAAATCTGTCGGAAAATGATTGTTGGTTGTTGTTCATGCAACGTGCATTTGGGCACCAAGAAGAAATTAATCCTAACCTTGTGGCTATTGGAAAGGAGATTTTGAAAAAAGGTGGTGGTGTGCCTCTAGCAGCCAAGATTCTTGGAGGTATTTTGTGTGAGATTTGGAAATTACCTCAAGATGAAAAAGTTTCACATTCATCTTGAACTTTGAAAAATTCAACTATTTTGAACCTTGAAAAAAGCATCAAAAATTGAATTAATTTGAGACGAGGAAGTATTAACTGCTAGATGCTAACATGTCTACCTGAGGGATTGCAGCACCTAACATCCCTCAAAACTTTAAAAATCAGGAGATCTCCAATACTGGAGCTGCGGTGTGAGGAGGGAACAGGAGAAGACTGGCACAAAATTGCTCACAATCCTAATCGGACTTGAAGAAAGTTAATTAGTTTAAACTTTTTTGTTGAATATTAAAAAATAATGATTTTTTTGCTAAAATGTATCGTAAAATATAATGTTATCTACCATAATATTTTTCCCAATTTACAATTAGGGTAAGAAGTAATAATTCCTCTTTTGTACAAAGTTTAACGTTCGAAAAATAACAAATAGCTTCTAATTATCAAACAATATACGAGAAATCAATGCAAACAGAATTTTTTATTAATCATAAACTAATTGACAAAGATAAATCTAGTCAATAGAAAATGGAGGTTGTCCACCTAGAAATGCCATTAGTGGTGTTAACTAATATTCCTCTGTCATGCTCAGGCTACTTGTAAGATAATATCTCCTTTTTCTTGCTTGCCACGTCATTGGGATTCTCTTCTCTTTAGGTCGCATGCTCCTGGCTCGTTGCGCAAACTTTACCATATATGTATCATAATATATATTCAACGAATAACTTTCTTTCACTTCTGACAAGTACATAAATCTGGCTCTTCAGATTAGTCTCTTGTACAAGATGGAACTTCAATATGTACAACTCTCCAAGCTTAAGGTCTCAGTTTTTCCACTTTGGGTTACAAAATTGGAGTAACAATGGGAAATTGTGCGCGATTCTAAATGGCGAAAAAATAATAATACTATGGTAATTATGTACAGATATAACTAACTATAACGCTTAAATTGTACACTGAAGTAGAGTGGCATATGAGCAGAGGCTTCCAATATTTCGGCCCTTTTTTGTGCAGCTTATGGAGTTGTATAAGCTTCAGTCGACTTGAACTGATCACACAGCATGTAACTGATTTCGAAAATTTAGTTTTATTCTATCAGCATCAGCAACTTCTTTCTTTCCGGAAGAAGTAGCAGCTGATTGTTCCTTCAATGCTTCCTTCTCCAGTTTCTTCCTTTCAGCGTCAGCTGCTTGTTCATTCTCATCACGTGATTTTTTAAACATCTTCATGAAGACTACCAAAATCTGTGTCACTGCATCCAGAAAGTAAAGAAACGAAGACCATCAAAATGCTATGTAAAGAAATGCCAGGTTTAAGAGTTGGTGAAGAGAAATCTGTTGAAACTATTTTCACATCGGTTAAACAGACATACAACTTGGGGTTAAGTGGCACAGGAAGATCCCCAGGACAAATGCAATTTGGGAAATCTAACCAAAGGACATAAACAGTGCATCCCATAATCTTCACATTAAAGACAAATAAAAAGATACTGGAATAGAGGAGTGTTGTTAATCAGCCAAACGACTCTAGATTTTTCTTTTCCAGGAATCTTACCAGATGACTGATGGATGATAATACAGCAAGAAAAATGACAACATATGTATCTCTTACCTTGCTCAAAGGGGCATCGAGCTGGATCCTCACCAAAATACAGGGATAGGGAGTCTGCATTCCTTCCCTGCAGATTCACAAAGATACAAACAATAAGCAAACTTAGCATGGCTAAACTTCCAGGAGGATTTAAAATATGACATAATGAATGCAAGAAAACTCACCACTTCAATATAAAGAGTAGTGAGAGACTTGACTTCAGCCTCAGCAGTATCAAGGAAATTCTTTAACACCTGAGAAGGAATGTACGAAAGTCACTAACCGCATATTTCAGATGTTAAACAAAATTATGTGTACACACAATTGAGGACATCCCAATCAAGTTTGAATGCATCACCAGTCAAGACTCCACTTTAAAACAATGTCCAACACAAACCAAATGGGGGGTCTTCCAGGCACAAGCCTTTTTCACTTGATTTTTAGAACGACACAAATGTCATCCATTGGGGACACGTATCACTCATCTAAATCAGCAGTACACTGCTTCCTTTGTCTTCTCAAACTATCCAGAATAAAGCTTTTTAATTGTAAATAGGGATCTTTGTATAATGAAGGAAACCTGGTGAAAAGAGGAATCCACACAATGCCTTTCATTTTTGGCGTAAGGAAATCTCGAGAATTTGATAATATGTTTAGACATTGCAATTTATGATCTTTATAGCATATAAACAAAACTTAGGATTTCTTTTGGTCGAATAGACTAATAATGTGAAATACCAGAATCCATTTTCTACAAAATACAATTACGGTACATGGTCATATGACCTTCAAAATTTAAAATTTAGAGCTAAAGGAAACATAATCTTGGAAGTACATGCAATAAGCTAACGCATGGGTAAGGAGGAATAATTCGCATGTTAACATTTTCTTTTCTCACCTTCTGAAAGCCTGAAGATATTGTACCATCATTGTCGGATGCAGTAAGTTCTTGTTCAACTTTCTCAAGACCCTTACTCACTGCTTGCATTTCTTCAGCCAAAGACTTCAGTTGGATCTAACCATATAATATGACATAAATAAACATTTCAGTACACCGTTATACTAGTAGTACTCCAAATGAAGACCATAATATACAGCAAGGGTACCTTAGAAGCAGCTTCCAAGTGAAGAAGATCCTTGTCAAAATCAAGCAACTCTGGCATTTTCTCAGCAAGGAGCTGACAAAAAAGAAACAGATTTACATACTTGGCATCAATTAGTAAGTGCAGATATATATATGGAGAAGAATTAAGAGAACTCCAGGCTAGCTAAAGGCTGGTCAACCCTTGCTCTCTGTTATATAATCCACATCCCTAATCCCAAATTCCCTATGCTTGATTCCCTGTTGCAACTGTTAAAAGACATCTACTATCTCCACCTCTGTGGCATTTTCTCATCTTTTGGAATCTCTCTCACCTTTGTCATTAAGGAAATTGAAATATGGTAACCTCTCTCTTGCCACTGTCATATATATAACCACTTCTGGCAGAGAAATATTTATACTGATTGGTAAAAAGACATCTACTATCTCCACCTCTCTGGCATTTTCTCATCTTTTGGAATCTCTCTCACCTTTGTCATTAAGGAAATTGAAATATGGTAACCTCTCTCTTGCCACTGTCATATATATAACCACTTCTGGCAGAGAAATATTTATACTGATTGGTAATCTATATCATCCATCCAGCACCCCCTCTCTCCCCAACACTTTCCTCGCCAGTTCTCTGTTTTTACCATTGTTTATGCTGTAATTGAATTTCATCACTGGTGCATTGAAGTTTTTTCTAACTCAATATTTCATACTGACAACTGAATTCCTAAATCTCTCCCTGTATATAACTTCAGTTTGTTGCTGTGAATTTTCAGCATCTATTTTCCTTCTTTTTATTTTCTCACTTTTCTTCAGCGGGGCTAGCAAAGAAATGCACTATCTCGCTCCAAACCCCATGAGAAACATTAATAAGCGAGTTAGGAGTAGCTTTTATTTATCAATCTTCAAACTACTTGTGTTTGCTAATTGATTATTTGTACACGAACAAATTAGTAACAAATTTAAGCTGTCATCAATTGTCTGCAAAACACCAAAATGGTAACTGTTGAGTGGTTGTAACTTGAAAATGACGTAGATTTGGTATGCATGGTGAAGCTCTGTATCTCAAACTGGCAATATAACACTGTTTCAATTCTTATTGGGATGTTTGCTTTTCTTCCTTGTTCTTTCGGCTTGTCAAAACAATGACCACTTCTATTATTATGCCTCAATCACAAGATAGTAGAAGTCAAGCTATATGAATCCTCACATACATAGCACAACATTTCACTTGGACCCATTTCATGCTAATAAACACATCATTTGTCTTTCCAAACAAATTAGTGGTTCCTTAAGTACTAAAGGTTCTGTACATTTTTTTGGATGAAAGTTGCGCAAGAACGCCACACAAGTAGTATACTGAAAGTAGAAAATATATATGAAAACATATGGCTCTCTACAAACAGCACTCAATCTTCTACAAAACAGGAAAGCCATGGGTTCACCAGAAAGCGATAAGGGACAACAGTATTCCTTAATTGTGCAAAATTACACTGTACCCTTTCAAAATATATCCGATTTCTCACTCTCCACAAAATCCACATAAGTGCAAGTGGAGCATACCTTCCACGCCCTGCGTCTCTCCTCCATCTTCCGCCACTTCAGTTGAACAACATTCACCCAAAATGTACCAAACGAACACCGCATTTCCCACCATTATCGAGAAGTTGCAACATAATTTAGAAGATGATTTGCATCTGCACCCAATCCTTACACATAAAACACCAGCCAACATAAGTAATTCTCCTCCTCACAATATTATCATCCATCAAGATTACCCCTCTTGTTGCTAACCAAGAAAAAACACCTTTCTCAGTACCTTTGGAATCCATATCGAAAAATATGAAAAGGCAATATCCTCCTTGATCAAAAATTTGTCCAAATAAGTACTTCAGCAAATTTTATCCTTGGGCGGCCAGAATGAGACTTAGATAGCAATCAAACCTTAACAAAGCCAGGGACCAGACTATAGAACTAAAAGAATCCGGGCTTGGTTTTTCAATTCAAATCTATGAGCGAGGATTCATCTCTCTCAATTTGAAAACGAAGATTTGAAGTGGTTTATAATTTACAAAAGTATTCAGTAATATCTCCCGCATTCTTGTGCTAGCCTATGCAGATGAAATGTTGAAGTAGGTCTTAGGCCTAACTCACACCCCAAAAGCTAGCTCAAAGAGAGGAGGATTGCCCAAGCCTTATAAGGAGACCACCCATCCCATTAACCACCAATGTGGGTCTTTGTGTCTCAACACCACCACCCCCACGTCCAGTGCTTAGCATCTGGTGCGTGGACAAATTTTTTCGGAGGCCCAACATTGGGTGAGACGGGCCCTGCTTTGATACCATGTTGAAGTAGGTCTTAGGCCTAACTCACACCCCAAAAGCTAGCTCAAAGGGAGGAGGATTGCCCAAGCCTTATAAGGAGACCACCCATCCCATTAACCACCAATGTGGGACTTTGTGTCTCAACATGAAATAACATGAATATTTTCTGCAGCCAATTTATTTGCACCAGTCGACCAGTGGAAATGAGAAGTTCAAGATATAAGTATCATATAACCTTCCTTTTGGCCTATTCCCACTTGAGTGTACCTCACATCAGATAGGTCCAAAAATGCTTGACACCCCAAAATCATGAACAGAGACGGGTTTGGTAATACAATGTTACAAAAATGAACCTTAGGCAATTCAATATAAGAGAAGGGAGAAGTAGAGCAAAACAAAGAACAACGAAACAGGAATAAATGTTGAAAATAAAGTGAACAACATAAGATGGATTAGTTTTGAGATTTTCATCTTTAAAAGTTGACTTCCACTCGTTGACTTCTCTTATTGCAATTCGGACTCCTTAATAATATATACCCTTCTTTCAAAGTTTTTTTACAGTGCTTTCTTCTTGTTTTAGTACTGAACAGAAGCAGCTATACACACTTGGACAACCCTTTGGGTGATTTAATAGATTCTTTTTGCGGATTCTATTTCAAGTTGTTTCATTTTGCAAGATACTTTAAGTTTGAAATCTTTAATTTCCATTAGATAGTCTTGTATGCCTAGTTTCATGTTTGATCTTCTATTTCATGTTAAGAGTATTGGATTAATATTGGACCTAGATATCACCGACCTACTGTCGTACTAGCTCAAGTGCAGCACTTAGCCAAATGATCCTCAATGATAGACGCTAGGTTTAGCTTCCATGGGTGTGGCTCGACTCAAGCAAGCCTTTACAGTTTTACAAAGTATGAATAAAGAAGTTCTAAAGTGCTAGTGGCATTTACCTATGCTTAACCTCTTTTGCTGGAGTAATCTCTCCTTTGTAAGTAATAAATATAGATCAAGCAACCCACCAATAGTTCTAGTAATTCCCAAACTAATAAGTGTGCTACCATAAGTGTGCTACCAAGCATTATAAAGCCTAGCGCATCTTCTTTGATTTTGTCTGGAACCATGCCATATTTGTGTTGCAATCCATGCTTGTGAAACATGGCTCCCACTAGTGCTTCACCACGCCTTGGGCATGCTACATCATTGGACCATCCTCTTTTGCTAAAACTATCACCCGTACCAGCCATGCCTCCATGCAATGGTTCCCAATTTCCTTTCCCTTATTATTAAAGTAAAACAACTAATTGTTTGACCTGAATGTCGAAACCTAGAAGGCACTTGCCTCCTCTCCGTTACCCTCTTCATGGCTTTGTCGGGCATCATGCTACACTTATGTTTGTGAACCTTGCTTGTCCACTATGGACCCACTTGTGCTTCTTCACCACGCCTCGTTCATGCTTCATCTTCGTAGCATCCTGTTGTGCCAAAACTACAACGCCTACTAGCCACGCCTTATTTGCAATGATTCCCCAATTTCCTTACTTTCTTATTAAACTTAACCAAAGAACCACTTGGCTTTGTATGTCGAAACCTTAAAACAGCTCACCTCCTCTAAATTAGCCCCGTTCCTGGCCACCTTACGGCCCTTGTATCATGCGCGAAACTGTGGCAGTTTTTCATGGGTTGACATAGACCTCAAATAAACTTGGCACTTTTTCAACCAAATCTTGAGCTACTCATCAATCATCATTGCGCCAAAACTAATCTGATTCAACTTATGCTTAAGTCACCTTTGATTCTTCTCAACTTGGAGCTAATTGATCAATACTAGCACATAAAGGTTAAAAAACAGAAAGGCATCATGATGCAGTAATTCTACCTTGCACAGATAATGCATCAAGGTCATTTTGTTGTTTCTAGCACGAGTGTCAGAAAGCTTAAGAAGACTGTCCAACTTGAACCCTACAGCAGATCCTGCAATTTAATTACGAAAACAAAGATGTTAGTCACAGTGCCTCCACCCAACAACTGATTGTTTTCTTATAGGGATTTAGACCTTATAAACTTGTACCTCGTGCTGTCCCCTGATTCAGTGCATTTCCCAATGTTAGAATGGTCTGCATTATCTGACGTAATTTGGCAGATTCTTTCACCTACTCGACCAGGAAATGCAGTTAAAATCTAGATAAATCAGAATGTGTCAAATCAACTTCATAAGGTATTAAAAATACCTCTCTAGTAGCATCATTAATTGTACTCAGGTTACTTCTCAAGTCATTCACCTGCAGAATTCAACGTACTATCGTCAACAGAAGAATGAATGGCAGAATGCATAGACATTAGCTCACTAACAAGTATAAGAGCAAATACCTGATTAGAAAAAGTGATAGTAAATGAAAACACTCGTAACTTGGACTCAACTCGTGGGACCTTCATCAGCTCCAGGAAAAACTGAAACAGGAATACTAATCCAGTTAGTTACTCATAACTTAGAGAATAGAGAAATTTGTACTTCCCCACATATATGGTCAAATTGGAGAAGACCTGCTCACACTTTCCAAGCATTCCCTTGTCCCCATTGTAGTTCTGGAAAATAGGACATAATAAGTAAGATCAAATTTTGAAATCAAAAATTAACAATTAAATATTAAATGGCATGTATACACTGTCAATGAACATATACACCAGGAAGAAACTAACACAACTAAGGTCACAAACGGAGGGGAAAATCAAACAGGAAGCAAGTATGGATTTACGTACACAAAAGACTACGATATATGCCTATTTAAACACATCCAACGCACTCCAGGAAAGGGAGCCATCAGAAATAAGTATCTGTGTAATAAGATCTTGAAACAAACACATGAGCATGTAAGTACATACTGTCTAAGCATGAAACCACCAAATAGGTCGTTAAATTATGGGCATCAATCTGCAAGCTACTTACAACAAATGGCACATCAACAGAATTATAAGCTACTGCCATCTACTCACTCAATCAGTATTCTAATGTTAAATAAATTGCAAAATCTGAAGGTTTTGACTATTGTTTCCAACTATTGACAAAAAACTTCAATATGGAGTATTTTCTTTAAACGAGAACAGTTGAGTGAGGAATTGAAGCAGATTTCAGAAGATATCTCTAATATTACTTACAAAATAAAAATAAATGACTAGACATACATTATACAAATATTATTTGCAATTTGAATGTTTCCATGATAGGGAAGCACTGTGGGATGAAAAAAGGATTATACCCTCAATGTCTCCATTTCTTCTTTTGTCGGGCAAAATTTTATCAGATTTTCAACCTGATCAATGTCCAGAGCTGACGAATCCAAAGCCAAAATAGCATTCTGTAAGACATGCATACAACATTAATATGTAAGAAATCCAGGGTAATTTATCCTTCAGTAAAAAAGAATATTTGTATTTGCATAATATTGGCGTGATATGAGTTAAATTGAGTAGCTTGGTCGTGAGGATTTATATAGCAGACCCCAATTGTTTAAAACTGAGGCGTAATTGTTGTTGTGATATTAGAAAAAACAAAATCCATGGTAAATAATTCATTCATGCCTCCATCAAAACTCAAAAGAACAACTTCCAAAGAAACCATATGCATGAGCATCCTAAAGAAATGCTCACCACACTTACTGAACACATGCATGAATCAGCATATAAATACAGTGCATTATGAAGACGTGATTTTGACCACAAAGCCAAAAGGTAAAATATTTTATACAATTTATAGAGTGATTCTTTCGAATTTCAGCACAAATATCCATCGAGTTTAACAGTTAATTTTGCTCTCTTCAAATTCAGTGAAATTACATGATCTTTTCAACTTCATGAATTTATCAAAAATATAAAAGAAAAAAAAAATCTTTTTGATTAATAGTTCTACAGCTAGCTATTTTTACAATAACTTCTATTTTCTTACACCGCTCATTTTCCTTGTATCAAAATAAAGGTCTTTATTTTCATCGTACTCCAGTTATTTCTTTTTTCCAAATAAGGATAGTGTCCGGTCCTACTTGTGCATGTATCTCGACTAATTTATAGGGTACCTGACAGCTCCTACCAGCATAAGTATGAGAAACTATATTCTCCAAAATGCAATCAGATGAGGAAAACAACCTAGTCTATGTTTTGGTCTCTACTAGAAAACTAATTGGCCACATGCTAAAGTGCTCATTAAACTCCACCAATACGATAGAAGCATATCTAACTCGCAACTGAATTACGAGGAGAATTGTGATAGGTTAACAGCTATCATAAAAAATAGTCAAAACTCCTCTGAGTACAGCCAACCGCAACTAGTTTGGAAACATGTAGCTAACCGATATATTCGTTCTTCATCCCTTTATTGAGAAAAAATATAGATAGTTAATCCATATATTCTACTTTCATTAAGCAGAAAGGAAGATATTTGAATTTAGAGTTCAATAAATACTACAATCTATTAGAAAAACCAATGAAGTTGATTCAATAATTTTGCATATCTATTTGATTCATTAGATACTTCAATAGTTTTAGCAAATGTACAAAGAGAAAAAAGCACTAAAATACTAAATTGTAATATTTTGGAAAATAAAATCATACAAGTTTATGTTATTTCTCACGTAATTTCAATTGATAAACAAGTAGTGAGTCCGCTATTTATGTTACCTATTTAATTATAAGCAGCTCAATTTCTTAAGTCTGCGATTGTCCTAAAGCCCAAGCAAAGATCACATAATCTAATAGTTTCATCTGACAAACAATAAAAGACCCGCCCATTGACTAAGATACAACTAGTAGAATAGTTAAAAGTATTGAAGCTCATTGTAGAATAAGAAGACACAAAAAAGAACTCACAAGCATATCAGGCAGGGGAATCTTGATTTTTGTAAGCATGATTTCGCAATTGTATGCCCTGCGCAAATCAATCTGACAAAAGCATATGTTAAGAAATAATCCCCGATCTTTTAACAGTTAGACAAAAATGTAACACTTCCAATCTTTCACTATAAATAACAGGAGTTCTGTAAAATAGACCTCCAATACCTCAGGAAGAAAAAGAAGCCAACATCAATACAGAGTTCACCAACTATTCCACAGTGATCTCATAATATATATTGAAAGCTTTGAAAAGTAAAAGTTTCTTTGTATGGAAGTGTTATATGTCTTCCCAAGTTAGCACTAACAGATAAATTAAGAAGCAAGTGAACTGAACTCATTCATGTCAATGCCCATCCCCATGGGATGCAGTGCCCATGTTTTGAAGCACAGTTTCTGCAACCCTTTCATTCTAATTAATCCAAACATGTATCGCGGACTAATTTTTTATAGCAGCCTAATAAAATTGCTCTGTTGCATGAATTTGCATCTCAAAATATTACAATAACCTTTAAGAATTTTTCAGAGGCAGCTGTTATTGTTTCTATATGACTGACCCCATCCACCAAACCCTCTGCCTAGAAGGCCTGAGAGTGGCTCTCCCCCTTAATCCCCTCGGTTAATCAAACCCCCAAACTCATGGTTGGAGACGAAAGACCTTATCCAAGGATATCCCTCCAGTCAAAGATAACTAAATTAACTTTCATCAAACAGAAATGGTGTTATCTAAGGAAAAAGTAGGACTTCTCCACCGAAATTCATTTAATCATCCACATCCAGTTGAGCAATCAGAAGTTCTTATCTATATGGGCATGCTTGTGTCGAAACTTCACCTATGTTAAACCCATTTTAACCTTACTGTTCACTTCTTTGCTTCCATCTGTTGACCACAAGAATTCTAGTAAATGAAAGAGATGCATACTCATCCTACAACCCTTACTTTACTAAATGCAGAACTTGCTTGATAATGCAAATCTAGAGAATGAGGCCATGAGGTGTCCCTAAACTTCCAATTTGGCCTCTAACTGAGGACTTGAGCTAAACTCCAATAATAACTTCACTTACTATTCACGTCTTAAGGTAAGGAAAAAATATATACCAACATACATGAAGGTCATAGAATCCTGAACAGATTTGACTCGTCAAAACGTTTCAGCACACTTCTATGTCAAAGCAGAAGCTATTAGCTGGCTGGATGGAAGTTACGCACTTTGGAAGTCTAAAGTGGAGGTAACAAAGCTGTTCAATGAACTTTTAAATTTTGTCCAATATGGTGTGTGGAAAGTGAAGGTCACGAGGAGGTCCAATATGCTCTCCATGGATCAGATTTACAACTGATATTGAGTTACAAAACTATTATTTGGCCAGAGCAGAGTCCTGCCAAGTACTCTGGTTAAGAATATCTTGGTCATTTGGAACTAGCAGCAATTTAGTCCATTTCTCATTTCAAAAAATTTATGCAGTCCAAGCCTCCAAGGTGTGTGTTTACTTGCAAACCCCACTAACTTTAGATCATTAAAGCAATCATCTCATAGGTACTACTCATGGAAGACTATTTACACTTTAAACTGTCAGAAAACTGTCTTTTGACCTTATAAATGTGCAAATTCAAGGTAGGATAAGGATATGTACACACCATCCTCCCCAGACCCCACCACTCATGGGATTACACTAGATATATTGTTGTTGAAAATGTGCAATTCAACATTATCCCTATATACTCATACAATTCCAAATGATTTGCTACAATGTCAAGCATTTTATTTGGGCACAGCAAGAAAGCATAATTGTATGGGAATTGGCGACAGATGATATTGACGTAAGTCTGAGAATTCTAGTGCCATGTATAAATGTAACTTCTACATTCAATTACGAGTTAGTTAAATGCAGCAAGCCTCACTAGGAACAACTGTGCCTGTTTGGCTAAGAGGGAAAGTAAGGAGTATCAATAGGAGAAGTATTAACTAGCAAGATGAGGTTCGGTTTCCTTGTCCCAGACAGGGAAGAAAGAGGAAGGAGAAGAATGTGACTAAGCTAGATTATAGAGTCTTCCGTTGAATAGAAAGAGTTGAAGGTTTGACTTGAGCATAAAAGATCAAAATGTCCATAACCGGATAACTTTCCTGGTAAAGGAGAGAGTGTGACAAGCTAAGAAAGTCTCATTGAAAGCAGGAACTCAAACTGTGAGAACTATTTTCACTAGTTTCAAAGGCTTGATTGACCCTTGGGATTGAATCTGGCTGGGGGGTGCCCTCGTGAAGACTAAAACCTTGTTACACCAAAAACAGTCACGTTGCAACTAGCCAAAGTGTTGCTAACACCTAAAGCACTCTAAAGTGAGATTGAGTGGCAGAAGAAGGGAATTAAGACAAATGAATGATTATCTTCAATAGAAGATAAAGTAGTGCGCATGATAAACAAAGGAAACAGGTGTTTTCATCTTATATGTCCATGTGTCTTGCTCAGAAAATTTAAGGAAAAACAAATAAAATTGTTTAACCGCAAATTAATTGTAGAGACTGGAATCAAGATACAGCATATATAACTTGCCAGTTGCACTTTTTCTGGTTTGTTGATTTTGGAACCACGACGGCCTCCACCTTTGCTAGTTCCATCAGTAGCTGAAGCAACCGAAAACAAATTTTCCAGCTCTGTAATATCAATCTCAGGTGCTCTGTCATATACATTAATAGAACTGATCAGCATACCCATAACAGACAGATAAAGAACAAAATCGCAGTACTCAAAACAAAACTAGGTTAAACTCAAAGTGCTCAGAACCAGTTAAGCATTAGAAGTTGAGAACAATGAGAATGATAGTGTTTATGATAACCCGTAAAGGGGTTTCACAAGACACTATACATAGCAAACAATTTAACTCTGAATATTTAATCGAAATGACACAGAGAAGTTCTCATTGTAATTTTTCATCCCATAAAATAAAATCTTCATACCTGGAAGTATTTTCCTTATTTTGCGTATCAGCCCATAAACTCCCTTGCATAGCCCGTGTAACTTTCGACCAATGTAAGGGCTTCAATGAAGCTTTTTTAGGAGGAATTGAAGTACCTCCTGCACCTCGCCCTTTCCCTAAAGCAGTTGAGCCTACAGAAGCTCTTACACGTCCAGTAGATGGAGGTGGTGGTGCTGGCACATTAAGGCCCTTTCCACCAGGCGGGGGAGGTGGAGTGGGTGTCAAACCCCGCCTGGGAGGTGGTGGAGCATTAGGAGCCTTTGGCGCTGGTGGAGGTGCTGGTGGAGTGGAACCTTGCCTAGGAACTCCCAAAGGAGGTGGAGGAGGTGGAGGTGGCCTTTTCAAATTGCTTGACGGTAGAGGTGGTGGCGGTGGAGGTGCCAACGGAGTTGGCCTATTTGATGTAGAGGATGGAGGTGGAGGCGGTGGTGGTGGCAGTGGAGGCGCCAACGGAGTTGGCCTATTTGATGTAGAAGATGGAGGTGGAGGCGGTGGCGGTGGAGGCGCCAAAGGAGTTGGCCTATTTGACAAAGAGGATGGAGGTGGAGGTGGAGGTGGAGGTGGAGGTGGAGGTGGTGCGGGAGGTGGAGGGCCTTTGGAACTCGCACAAGGGGTTTGCAGGGGAGGTGGGGGAGGTGGGGGAGGTGGTGGTGGAGGAGATGAAGAGATAAATGGAGGACGAGGAGGGGGAGGAGGTGGTGGAGGTGGAGCTGATAAATTACAGTTAGAGGAACCCCGAGGAGGAGGAGGTGGAGGTGGAGGTGGAGGTGGTGCACTTCTAGAAGTAGAAAGTGTAGGGACAGGAGGTGGGTGTGGAGGGGCAGACGTGCATAAAAGGCTTGTATTAGGGAGTGGTGGAGGTGGTGGAGGTGGTGGCGGTGGCGGAGGTCCTCTAGTAAAGATATCAGGGGAAGTTGAAGAAGTAGGTTGTCTTGGCAGTGAATGTTCTCTATTACTACCAACTGAAAGCGACAGTGGTGGTGGCGGAGGTGGTGGGGGAGGCGGAGGTGACCTATTAGAACTTGCAAGCACTGGAAGCGGAGGAGTACGTGAGATAGAAGAAGGGCCACCAACTATAGGAGGAGGAGGTGGTGGTGGAGGTGGAGCAGGTAACAAGATAGAGGGTGGCGAAGAGGGAGATGGTGTTGATGATTGAGGGACATTGATACTAGAGATCACAGGGACAGGTGATGGAGGTGGTGAAGGTAACGGAGAAGAAGAGGAAATCCTCGTATCGCAAACTCTAACTCCCTTTGAGTGTTCAGGAGCAATGGCAGCATTCAATTGACTGTTAATCTCAGAAAGAGACTGAACAAGACCAATATCAAGCTTCATTTGACCCTCAGAAATCTTGGGATCAGAAGTTCCATCAGAAGCCGAATCCTGTTCATCTAAAAAGTTGACATCTGCCGTATTAGCATAAGTAAGACTACTAGCTTTCTCTGAGTCCAGAAAGTCCAAACTGTCAGCAATACTCGATGCATTATTTTCTTCTTCAGAATCAAATGGGGACGAATACCCACACATCCTACTTTGCAAAATTGATAAATCTTTCATATCATTCAGCACCGCTAACTGTTTAAACAACCACAACGCAGCATCATCACCAGTCTCAACCCAATCAGCACCACTAAAAAGTTCTTGTACCCTTGAAAAAGCTTCAATAGGAAGTCCACCAGTCTCCTCACCATTTAGAGCTGCAGTGGGAGGTTTTAGAGGAGATATGCTCTCAACATCACCAAATAAAACCTGCAAAGCAGGAAGTATAAAATTAAGAGGAGAAATATGACGAGCAAAGGCAAACCAATTAACCAACCCTAATCAGACAGTTTGTAAGAAACTATGCACCTCAGCTCGAAAGCCTTTCGGATAGCGTGCCTTTGAATCCCATAGAATGTCCAGGTTATCGCAGTTTAATATCAAAATGTTGGACCGAATAAAAGCTGTGTTAAACATTATACGGAACATCATGACTTCCCTTTCAGGATCCAGGTCTAAGTGGACACACTCCAAAACTACATCCCCTTGCACCAAACACTGAATATCAATCTTGATGACATCACTGTCCTTCTGCAAAACGATAACAATCATGTTGCCACACAGAAGAATTGAAGAAGACAATGAACAAGATGCAGTGAGAGCAATTTTTCACCTGGCGATAATGTCGAATGCTTCTACCTTTCTTCGGCATGGAGTACAACATATGAGTTGACAATCCATCCTTGCTGAGAAGGTTTCTTCCAAAAATGCGCACAATTGGCCTACACCCTTTTTGATTGTCGAATTTTGGGATGGCACGAAGAATGAGGCAGTCCAAAGAAAGAGCTTGTTCAGGAGGAGGCCACTCGGGAGATATATTTCTTCTTGATATATATTGCAGGTAACGAAGCTGAGAAGAGAATGGGTTCAAAGGTGACAATAATTGTGATAAACCCTTAGGTGCCTCACGATAAACCATCTCGAGAGTTTTTCTCTCTCCACTATGTAACTTTCTGAAAATCAAGAAACTGGCCAAAATGAAGGCTAGAAGGGGCCAACCACCTCTCTCACAGTGTAACAAAATTACGTTGTTATGATTTCGAAGAGAAAGCCAACTCTCACAGATACATAGAAAATGATGTATCAAAGACAATGGCAGTACAGGACAGCCTTCATATTGCCTTGGGTAATCCATTACAGTTACATCATACTCACACAAAATCTCCGCGAACTGGCTCCTTTTCTCACCTTCTCTGAAATTGAAAGCAAGAAAGGAGGAATCTGGAAATTCTTCATGCAGTTCATTTATGATTTCGTGCAAGTAAAGCTGGTAAATTCCCTCAGGCAGTACTTCAGTCGAAAAACAAGAATCAAAAACTGCAGATATTCAACACAAGATAAAAACATGTTGAGAAAAACACAATGCATTCTAATGTTCAATAAAAAACATATTATAAAGTCAAAGCTGGTTCCTTTACCATATACTCTATCATCAAGTTCCAGCAACCCATCTGGGGGCCTTCTGTAGAAAAATCTACTTAACAGCGACATAATACTTAGCCAATATATCACCTAAATTTACCTGTCATCAAAGGAATTCGAACCCATTTTCATTCATATAGTATCTCAAGATCAAAAGGGTCAAAGACTCAGCTGATACAAATTCAAGAAAATGACAAATTCAGAAGAAGAACTCAAAACTAGTCCCAAATTCAGCATACCCACAAAGCTAAAAAGGGATTGAACTATATTTCTGAAGAAAAAACTGGAACCAAACACCAAATAAACAGCAGCAAAACTGAAATTAACACACAAAAATCACATAAATGTGTATATATATTAGAAGAAAAGCCAGAAAAGGAAATCTTTGAACTGAAGCAAACCGACAGAAGCCGTTGAGGAAGGATTCGAGATGTGAGGTGAAGAACCGACAGTGTTGCTTTCCGATTTTAGTATGGAATTCTTTCTGATATCGGATTTGAACTCTTTGGAGTTCAAAATTTTGGAAACGGAAAAAAAGGGGGCTGATGTTTTTTTTAATTTTAATTTTAATATATGGTCGTTCTCAATTTTTGAAATTACAAAACCAACCCAAAACTTGTATGGATATCTTTTACTTTTTTCCATTTTGGAAAAAAAAAATCAAGAACACCCCTAATAGAGAAAAGGGCTCAAAAACATTCTCTTTTCACTTTTTCATCTATAACTATTTTTTATTTTTGTTTTTAGTTCAAAGGTATATTGTTTCGTACTAAAGTCCTTTGTTCATCGATTAATAAAAATAGTTTTTTTATTTTATTTTTTGATCTAAAAATACTTTCAATCCCAATTAAATTAGATTAAATTCTTTATTAATTTGTTTGTTCTAATTTTATTTATTTATTCAAATTCATAACATTAGCTCATTTCAAAATATTTTAAGCCTAACATAAAATTATATAAATATTTAATTATTTTTATTTTTTAATAAGTAACATATAATATTAATAATAATAATAATAATAATCTTTCCTTGTCCCCTATTACTTTGAACAGAGAGTAAGAAATAGTAAAGTATAGGGTAATTTTTTGAATATAATAATTATAATGTCATGAAAAAATGTGTATGAAATAACTATAATCAATGATGAGGATAAATTAGGAACTAAGTGTAAATTATCTCTTGATTTTATAAATTGGACCAGCATTGTTGGACATCTCAAATAGTATAGTCGAGAATAATGATGGACGGAGAGAGTAATAAATTAGCTGATGGAATTAGTTGCAAGTTCACGAAAGTTTTTGCAACTTTGGACGAAGTTTTTGGCACATTGAATTAGAAGTTAGTTTTACACATCTCGATTATTGGAGTAAAAAAAGGGACAAAAAAATTCAAAAAAATAATATTTTTATTATTCATTATCATATGTTATTTATTACAAAAATAAAATTAAAAAAATTATATATCGATATAATTAAATTTTTAGCATGATGATTTAAATATATTAAGAAGAATCAATCCAAATAAATCGAAAGTCATTCCACAAAGAAAAATATAATAAAAGAGTGTACAGGTAAGATAAAACTTATTTTTAAAAAAATTATTATGTAAAATGAAGAATAAGAATTTTATTGTGTTTGTTTCAAGTATAAGAAATAAGAATTTAATTGTGTTGTTTCAAGAATAAGAAATAAGAATTTTATTGTGTTTTTAATAATAAGAATTAGTTTAAAATTTATATTCTTTATTTTACATAATAACTTTTTTATTTTATTCTTAGTCTTATAAACATAGAAAGATTTTAAATTTTTGAAATGAGCTAATATTAAGAATTGAAAGTAATAAAAATTATTTTAGAATAAATAAAAGAATTAAATAATTAGTTAAAGAATTTAATTTAATTATATAGAGTTAAGAGTATTTTTAGACCAAAAGGTGGAAAAGGGTATATATAAACCAATGGAGAGTATTTTTAGACCTAAATGTGAAAGAACAGTCTTTTTGAGTTATTTTCAATAGGTTAGGAATATTCTTAACTCTTTTCCTTTTTTTCTTTTTAAATTTGTTTTAACTAAATTACTTGATTTGAGAATTTTTTAAAAATAATTAATTTTTTTATCTCCACGAGTTAGAGATAAATTTTGTATACTATCTTAGGATCACGCCTATGAAATTATATGGGGAATGTTTTTTTTTTTTTTTTTTTGTTGTTGCCTTGGTGATATGTAACCATGTTCTAAAGGATAATTGCACACATAGCCAATTTTGGAAGTTATATTTGATGAATAGCCACTATGTGTAAATTTTATAAGTTTAGCTACTTTAGAATCAATTTTAATATACGTGATTGATGTTGCAAGTTTAAACTTATTATTACTTACATATTTAATTTGAAGTTTGACATATTATTCGCACAAATAATTTTTTTTGAAATTTAAACATACACACATAAAGTTTAACTTATCAAAAATTTAACTTCAAATAATCTATAAATAATAAATTTTACGAAGTATTTTTCAATGAATGTTTTGTTAGTTCAAGCTCCATTAATAACTAGGCGTTGGAGCAAAAGAAATGATATACATATTCACCCAACGCAAATTTCATAATTTGATCAAATGAGTTCTGATATCAATAAAAAATGAAATCACTCATATCATGTCCTTCAAGCTAATAAATTACGAAGCTTCGATCTCAAAGCTTTAAGCTTATAGCTCCTTTTATTGATAACTAAGCAAATGGATCAAACGGCCAAAATGAATGTAGCTTAAATAATAATGTTTAATTTTCAGGTGAAATTATTAATATGCTAATTGCAATTAATAGACAGATGAAATAGTCCTATACACATCATTTTATAATTTTTTGTTAGTCAAAAATAGTTAAATGACATTCAATGGCTAAACTCTGCTCCAATTTAGATTCCGGACATCGAATGAAAAACAAAAAAAAAGGAGTAAATTTTGTAAATGACAAACATATAAAGTCTAATTATGTTCCATAACTATAATTTGGGTAATTATATTTCGTAACTATAGTTATAACAACATTTGTATAATTCGCGCAACATTTGTATGCATTTATATAATTAGCTACACAGCTTACAGCTTTTGTATAACGTTTGTATATTTCATTGTACAATTCACACTATTTATATATTATGATATACAATTTGATTCATATACAACTTTTGTATAATTGCGCGAGTTATACAAAACTCAGGCTATAAATATAATTAGATGTTTGTCGGAAGCCGTAATCAATTCAAACTATAGTTATGTTAGCTAATTAACTAATACATATATACGTATTCACGTAATTTTTCCAAAAAAAGGAGTGGCTAAATTATGTTTCCTATTATACCAATTTTTCAGACTTGGTTGATGGGCCAACATGAGCGGCCTTAGTTGGGTTGCTAGCCCAGTTAAATGTAGGGCCCAATGACCCATATCTTATCAGCAACAAGTAGTATTGTTGGTGACTTGAAAAATTAAGAGAGAATTATGGAATGTACCATAGTATAAGAAGTTTACAGAGTATATAAAGTTTAAAACTAAAAGTAGAAAAAATAAATATTTTTCCCTGAATGAGTAGATTTCAAATTTTAGTGTATCATTTAGATTTGAAAACAACTATTAAGACAAAAGTTGAGTTATATTGTAGTGGAATAAAGTGAGTTTGATGTTGGAGAAAAATATGAATATTGGTTAGGGTAAAAAATTATTAATAACGTAAAGAAGAAAAAAGGCAGTGAAGTAAACATGATCTCTCTCTTCATTTTATTTGTCATAATTTTTTAAGTCAAATAATATTAATTTTGATTAATATTTTAAAATATATTTTTTCATCATATTAATATGAAAAAAATTGCAATTTATAGTACTTACTGTATAGTTTTTTAATATCTAAGTTCAAAATTTAAAATATCAAATTTAGTTTTAAAAATTAGTCAAATTAATTCTTAAAAAGCAAAATGTGATAGCTATTTTGGAACGAATGAAGTATTTAATACTGTTGCTCTCACTCATTTGGAAATTTGTATTTAAAAATTGTGCGAGCATTCCGGTCGTTACTCATCTAGATACTCCATTAGTAATTGTAAGACGATTAATATTAAAATTTTGAAGGAAAAAAAAGATAATTAAAAAGAGAATAGAAAGTAATAATAATTTGATGATAATTTCTTTTTCATTTTCTTCAGAAGTTGAATTCTGAAAAATATGTTTTTGGCCATAAAACAACTCTCATTTTGTATTTATAATCAAACGCACCTTTAATTTTAAAAACTATTTTTACTTAAAAAATTTGTATATATAAATTTCACATTCAAACATGGCCAGTGCCCGCTAACAATTAATTAATTTAAAAATAAAATCCTGTCATGAAAGAAAAAATTATTCTCAAAAATCGAAAATGAGGTTTCAAATTTAGTAACGCATGAAACCTTATAGCAAACAAAATCAATTAGGATACGTCTCCCAATAATTAAATTGGTGGTCAATAAATTGTTAGAAATTGTAGTTGGCCACAATAATGGTCTGCATCGAGTAGTTAATGGAACATTTATGAACATGCCTGCACCAAAAATACATGAATCAATGTTCTCTACTTGCACCAAAGCTTTTATGGATCATAAAATTTGTCCTTTCAACGACCATGCAAAATGTTTAAAATATTGTTCCTGAACTTTGCAAAATTGTGTAGATTTTATTTTTTTTCAATAATCTTTCATAATCTTTTTAAATAGGTCACCATCATAATTTTACTTGTAGTCTGATGGATATACAAGGCCTATACCTTATAGTTTTTAAATTTGTAATTTAATTACTAAGAAAATAAGTAGAAGTAAAACTTTCAATACTTTTGTAAATAAATTTAAAGAAATCATTAATAATATAGAAAAAAATATTAAAATTGTTATTTAAGAAAGGTGACGATTAGGGGTGGGCATTCGGTCGTTCGGATTGATCTTAGCAAATTTTGGTTCGATTCTTTGGCTTTTGATTTTGCAAAAATGTGCACCATATAACAAACAAAAATAATTCGATTAGGTTTTTTCAAGTTCGATTCGATTTTATTCGGTGTTTTTAAAATAATTTTTTGGTGTGAACTAGTAAAAATAAAATGAGAACAAAATTAAAATATAAGAACTTAAAAACTTGTTAAGTAATGATGCACCCCAATGGTACACTTAATTTGCTTAAAAAATTATATTTATCTTTGTAAAAAAACTTGTGCCCCCAACTATTGATTGAGGAAAACAAGTACGAAGGTGAATTTGGCAAAAATATATTTGAGTTTCTCTTGAAAATAATATTTCAAGTTTAACTATATAAAATATAATTTTTTTGCTACTTTAACTTATTTCATAAATGATTTAACTATTAACTGATTTTTACATAATGATTTTTTAAAATTATTTTAGTAAAAATTTGGTTCTTTTATGCACTGAAGTTTCGGCACCCCATACACCCAAGAACAGAATTAGGTTGGTTCTATTTGATCTTTTGATTTTTCGATCTTTATGCCTGCTCTCAGTAACAACACAAAAAATAATAACAACCGAGATAATTTTTAATATAAAATCATCATCCATCTTCATATTTACTATTCTTTTCCATCCTCAACTAATATTTTCATTGATTATTGTTTATGTATCTCAAAACAAAGAAATAATTAAAAGAGTAAGGTGCGTTTGGTATGAAGGAAGATATTTCTTAGAAAATATTTTCCTTAGTTTTTAAAAGGATTAAAGTTTATTTAGAAAACATTTTCTAAAATATTTAGGCCAAGAAAATATAACAAGATTGAAAAATATTTTCCTTCATACCTACCACACTCTAAGGGGTCGTTTGGTACGTCATATAAGAATAATGCTAAATGGAGTGTATTAATAATGTTTGAGTAATGCATCTATTAGTTATGCTTGCATTAATTATCTCATAGATATTAGAATATTTTTATATATTATTTGATTTGATGCATTAAAAATAGCATGCATTGCATAAAATTTTATTTACAGAAACACCCTCCACATGCATAGTGGAAAAGATGTGAAAAAGATTTTGAGGGACAATTGAGTTTTTAACCGTGTTAATGCATGCACTAAATTCTCTTACATCACTAATACGTAGAAATCTATGGCATTAGTAATACACAACTTAATATACAATAGAATTTATAAGTAATGTAAGTATTAATTATACATAACATGAAAAAGTGTACCAACTACTACTAATATATCAAATCAATGCATGCATTATTTTTTGTTAATACACTCTACCAAATGACTTATAAGAGTATTTGTGTATATCTTCAAATCGATCATGCATTATTTTTTGCTAATACACTCTACCAAATAATCATAAAAGTATTTGTATATATCATTTAAAATTTTGCACAACTATAGAAATATGCTAACACAAAGTATAATATCATTACATCTATGATTAAAAAAATATAATTTATATTAAAAATATTTTAGAAATAAAAAAATTAATATTCAAAGTGTATCTTTACGTCCGAAACTTATGCGCCTAATTGTAGGATGTAAGTCCTATGAATCTGCACCTTCAATGGACTATTTATTGTACTTTGCCTTTTCGTTATTAGAAAAACTGACATATTGAAAAATTTGTGCCGTTAGAAAATAAAAATATATTTGTACTAACTATATAGATATATTTGATTTCAATTATTAACGTTTAAAACGTTCCTTTCCTTTTGAACTTGGAAAAATCTCTTTTACATTTTAATTTTTATGAGACTTAAACAAAATTAGGAAAGCCCTCAGAGATTGATTCTATTTTATCTGATAAATCTTAATAACTCAATTGATCGATTACGTAAATTTCTATTTTATTGATAAAAGTTCAATTCTCTGCTCATTTTTCCATTTAAAAAAAAAAATTTCTCCTTTATCAGTCATATGACAAAAAGTAGGATTGGCCTTGTTTGTTGTTAACAAGAAACAAAAACAATGAGATATAGATTCATCTTTTCCAATTGAAATGATTACACACCTTTTCCACTTTGTCAGTTTATTTTCTTTTTCTGATTCTGGGTCAAGATTTTTGGTTTTTGACAAAAAAACATTTGTTGAATTTTTTTTTAGTTAGGACTTGTTCTAAGTTTTTTTTATTTTATATAAAAGAATCTCATTTTAATTATATTTCTTGTTCTATAGGAAAAATATAACAATCAAATATTATTTGTACAAAATAAAGATCTATTTAAAAAATCACTTAATAATTGAAATTGATATATTATCGATTTAATAATTACCGTTCTAATAATTACTATGTATTGTGTCCTATTTATTCGTCGTAATATAACTACACTATAATTATAAATGTATTATTTGATTGTATAAATGTAATTACAAAATTATATTACATTTCAAAAACAAAAGTTAGTTATCGAGAATTAAAAATTTATATTAGATAAATAAGAATAATTATAAATAATATCAAATTAAATATTTAAGAGATATATTACCTTTTAAAAATATATTAATCAGTAAACATATGTTTTAACTAATATTGTAAAAAAATAATTTATATTTTTTTATATTAGTATGTTTTAATTAAATTAGTATTAAAAACTAAAATTAGAAGTTTTATACAAACATATTAAATGCAATGGTTGACAAAAATTTAAACATTATAAATATAATGTCAAAGCAAAATTATTAAAGTATCTAACAAAAAAATAATCTACCAAATCTAACTAAGAAATAAATGGCTTGTAAAATAAAATATCAAGTCATATATTACTAACACAAATAAAATTAAAAATATAACATAAGTTATAAATTTAAAATAAAAAGTTTAACATAATACTCTTATGTCAATTTTTAACATAATGTATATAAATATGATTTAAAGAAGAACGTAAGTTTATAACTTTATTCAACAATAAATAAAATTTTAATTTTAAAATTAGATTACCAACAAAGTCATATTAATTAAAAAAATGTAAACATAGAATAAATAAATAAAAAGATAATGTGAAAAATTGTACGGAATCACATGAAGTAAAGGTTGAGAATGAGAAAAAAAATGAAAAATAATATTATAAAATAATATATATTTTAAAAAATTATAAAAATAAAAATAAATTTAGAACAATAAAAAAATAAAAATAAAAATAAAATAGAAATTAAAAAATAATCAGCTTATAATTACACCATGTAATTTACATCCTTCTCCTGTGAATTAAAAAATATAATTACATCAAATAATTACTTATCCAATTAAATATGTCAGACTATATAATTACATCTAATTATTTCAAATCTAATTATTAAGATGATTTTTTAAACAAGTCCTATGAGTCTTTTAACGTAATTTGACTTTAGACTACTAATTTTATTCGATTGCGCGAGAAAAAAATAATTATGTGTATAAATAAAGTACTTGTGTTTATAAGTTTAAAGTATTATTATTTTTAATATAAAAGATAAATACATTTTTTACAAGTTTTAATTGAGAAAGCATCTAAGATTGATGTGTCAGTAAAGAGGAATGGGAAAAAAAATGCATGAATATGGAGTAGAATTATTCTAATGAATGGGGGACACAGAAATGATGCCATGCAGAAAAAGATGGATGATAGAAAGGGAAAAGGTGTGGAAATATTACACAATTCCCAATGAAATATTTAATGTAGTATGTCATAACTATATAGTGTTATGCCGAAAAAATTATCGGCTTGAAATAAATTAAAAATAAATTAAAAATTAATTTGAAAATCGAGAATCAATCTAAACCAAATTAATTTGAGTAAAATTAATTCTCGAAATTCGAAATGACACAGAGTCGTTATCTAATTTTATGGATAATTAGGAAACCATTAAAGTATTTTAAAAGACTAACAGAAAATCCTTTAAAATTCCAAAGAAACAGGTTCGGGTTCACATTTCCACTTCG
>JAABOM020000103.1:20012168-20027004 GCA_011800125.2 Solanum clarkiae
GGGAATGGAGTGGAGTTAATGAAGGATGGTATGGGGAAGGGGAAAGTATTAAAGAGGGGTATTAATTAGGGGCGGCGGCTAGGTTGAAAGGGGTTTAGGGTTTGAGTTTTGGGGGAAATGAGGAAGAAGGGTCGGGGGAGAGGTATTAATTAGGGGCGCGTGTAGTCACGCGCCCGGATTTAAAATTAAATTAATTAAATTTTTTTTTTGAAAATTGTTTAAAAAATGTTAAAAAACTAAAATAAAGTCCCGATAATTAATTTGACACCGTGGAGGATAAAAATTGGGTGTCAACATATAGTATAGGCTTTTTCCTAACTATAGATTGGAGTTTTCCCTGCCCAATAAGCTAGGCTAGCCTTCTTGCTTTGCCCAAAATTCTAAAGTAAAACAAAAGAAATATTTCCATCTTTTTGCAGTATTTAGTTCCTTTGACCTTTTGGGGTTATTTGGAGGTGATTTATTTATTGTATTAACAAATTTTTCTATAATTTGTATTATATTTGATAGTTTTTTTAAATTATTATGTCTAATTATAGTGATAAAACTAAAGAATAAGATAATGTTGGTATAGTAATAATAAAAAATAAAGTTTAAGTTTTATCAGTGTTTTCATGATGAATCGTAAAATTATTCACGAGTCATATAATTTGAGCATGCAAAAAATTTAGAGACTGTGCAAATGTAGTCTGATTTCGATGATCCAACAAGATGAGTTGTGAAAGAATTTACAAGCCATAAATAGTGGTCTATGGTTGAGATTCAAAGACGATGTAAAAGTAACTCTCAATTTCACAAGAGGAGTCCGCGAGCTGTAGAAGCATTCATGAATCGTAAAATCTATATGTAGAAAAAAATTGAGATTACAAGACTGCAATCCACAAAGTCTGTTACGAGCTCTAGAAGGAACCACGACCTGTAGATTGAGTCGTGGAAGCTGCCAAACTCAATTTTCCCAATTCGACTTGAATAAATTTTTTATGTCTATAAATACGTTTTCTAGGTTTTATTTATTTTCTTATGTCACATTTTTACTATTACTATTTTGCTGAGGAACAAAGGATTAATTCTATCATCCAAAGTAGTGGCGATATCAACGATGATGCCACACATCGTATTGGGGCAACATGGACTAAATAGAGACTTGCCTCGGGAGTATTGTGTGATAAGAAGATACCACTAAACTCAAAGGTAAGTTTTACAGAATGATGGTTAGACTATCTTTGTTGTATGGGGTAGAGTGTTGGCCAATAAAAAATGTACATGTTCAGAAGATGCACGTAGCAGAGATGAGGATATTGAGATAAAGGTGTGGCCACACCAGGAGTGATAAGATTAGAAATGAGACCATTCGGGAGAAGCTAGAGGTAGCCCCTGTGGCTGATAAGATGAGGGAAGCGAGACTGCGATGGCTTGGACATGTGCAGAGAAGGAGTAATGATGCTCCTGTTATGAGGTGAGAGAATTGGTTTTGGGAGACACACGGAGGGGTAGAGGTAGACCGAAGAAGTATTGGGTGCAGGTGATCAGACAGGATTTGGCGAAACTTAATCTCACCGAGGACATGACATTAGATAGAAAGGAGTGGAGGTCGCGAATTAGAGTAGTATGCTAATTGGTTGGTAGGGTTAGGTGGATGTCTGGTCGTGGGCCATGGTAGAATGTCTGTCATTATCAGTTGCATGAGTGTTAAATTTATTGTATTTACATATTATTATGTGCTTTCTATTATTAGTTGCCCTTGCTTTTCCCTTTCCTTTCCTTTTTGTCATATCTAGTTTATTCTGCTTATGGGTTTTTGAGACGAGGGTTTCCAAGAAATAACCTCTCTACTTCTGGGAGGTAATGGTAAGGTCTGTGTATATTCTACTCTCCTCAGATCCCACTTGTGGGATTCCACTGAGTATGTTGTTGTTATTATTACTGAGGAACAAAGGATTAATTCATATATTTTACTTTTGTTCTTGGTTTTAGAGTTTAATTCATTGCTATATACGTTGACGGTTGATTTTTTTATTTCAATTAGAAATTATTATTTTCATTTATTCAATTTGTAAGTGTATGAGTTATTTATCATTGATCATCATTATTCAAACATGAGTAGTTAAATTCACAAATAGGATTGTGGGAACCATGGATAATTAACAAAGTAGACCTAATACCTAGTAATTCTTGAATAATATGCATGCATGTAGTGTTTGTCTCTTTGCTTTGATTATTTTTAACAATGGCCAATGTTAGAAATAGTCTTATTCTTACTTACTGGACCAAGAAGGTAATTGATGGAAAAAGGGATAAAACAACAGAGATTTGATCTACTAACCTCACTATCTAATTATCTTGATGTTCTCGCTTCAAACCTCACGAATACCTAGGATCAAAAGTAAAGTCTAGTAATGTAGACACCCGAAGATGAACAAGGTCATGAGGTGAGATTCATCTAGCTAGGGGACCAACCACTTAGATGATACCTAGCTTGTTGCTATTACATGCTAGAACTATAAAAAGTTCCTATTATAAGATTGTATTGAGTTATGCATTCATATAGATCATAATAATCTAGTTTCGTCTTCTATTGATTTAAGCACTTGCAACAGATAATTTACTACTTGCAATTAGTTAGTTTAGAGTTATAATTTTCTACTTAAAATCTTTTTTAAAAAATATTTTGACTAAGATACAAAATAAACATAATTAATCTAAGTTTAAATTATATTTCCTGTGAATTTGACTCTAACCTTGGTTAGGTTGTATATTTGAAGAATGACAGTTTTAGACTTCTCAAGGAAGGTGTAATCCAGGTGTATCACTTGTCACTCCTAATATGCTCATACATCTATCTAAGCATTCTCAATTTTATTAGCTTCATCTTCTAGAGATATAAGTTCTTAACATGCCAACACTCTTATCTCATACAATATATTTACACTAATAATCACTCTATGTAACTTATCTTTAAGTGTTGAAGATACCTTCTCATCGCACAAGACACTTAATGTTAGCCTCTAACACTTAATGTGAGCCTCTATTTGAACCATCTCGCTCTAATATGATGTATAATATTTTCATTGATCTCATTGTTTACTTTGATTATAGATCCAAAATACTTTAAACTTTTTCTCTTGATGATAACTTGTGTATCAATATTCACTTCTTCATTCACTTTCTGTGTTGCGACACTAAATTTGCATTTCATGTACTTTGTTTCAATCCTACTTTGCTAGAAGTATTTAGTATATCTCCGAATTTCAATTTATCATTAACTCTACATCGAGTCTCAACAATAATACTATGTCGCCTCCAAAATAAAATACACTACGATATTCCTATCTCAAACAGGAAAGTGATTGGTCTTTTTTCCGCTGTCCTCACCCCAATCTTGACTCAATTATACACATTCTTAATCCCTCTAATGTATGCCATAATTATATCTCTAAGCTTTCAAATATCTTCAGAAAACATACCTCATAATTTTGTTATATGTTTTTTTTAGATCGATAACATATGTAAATATATATCTCCATAAAAATTATTTCAATACACAACAACAACAACAACATACCTAGTATAATCCCATAAGTGGGGTCTGGGGAGGGTAGATTGTACGCAGACCTTACCGCTACTTTATAGAAGTAGAGAGGCTGTTTCCTAAAAACCTCAATTCAAATCCCATTTCAATACACAATCAAACAATATTTTGAAAAGATTACTGGAGCTTAACTTTTT
Organism: Solanum clarkiae; assembly: GCA_011800125.2. Lineage (NCBI taxonomy): Eukaryota > Viridiplantae > Streptophyta > Magnoliopsida > Solanales > Solanaceae > Solanum > Solanum clarkiae. Next base: position 20,015,895 of record JAABOM020000103.1, read on the forward strand.
CAATTTTTTTTTGGTTGAATCTAAAAAAATTCATAACACTGTATTGTGAATTGTAATTTCATACAACATTGAATTGTTTAATTGATTCTAATACAAAATCAGGCATAAGAAAATATAATCTTCAATTATACAAACACTTTATATTATCATATATATTATGTTTTTTCATTATTAATCACCATAAATAGATAAAGATAAATCAAATTGGCCCTTATTAAGGGTTGATTGGTTGAAATTCTATCAGTTAAAGATCTGAAAAAAGCCTTATATAAAAGTGTTCTCTGCACAGTCTGTTGATTCAGATTCCAAATTGTTTATGCCTAAAACAAACATGATCTAATATTTAATTAAAATCTCTTTACTTCAATCAAGATTCATTTTGTAGTAAAAAAAAGTACACTTCTTTTGGTGGAATTTCGGATATAAAACTTATGGAGAACACAGACACAAAAGAAGTGGTCCCTTACATTTAGGATTGGTCCAAGGTAGTCCATTAAATATAATTTTGAACACTTTGGCTTTATTTAAGAAATTTTGTTGGTTAGATTTGACGAAAATTGCGAAAAAAAATTTAACAAGAATTTACACTTTTAGACGTATATTTTTTGTGATACGAAGAAGCCTTTTAAGAGAGACAATCGACTCTCTCACAAATGACAATGCAGTTGTTCAGCCAATTTGAGAGCAGTTGCGGATTTTCCTGAACCTAAGATAGCTGTGAGGAGGCGAAACTAACATGTATCAATTTTTGTGATACAATTATCAAAGTATTCCTTAGGCGACAAGCTAGCATGACAACGACCAACTGCTTCCTAAGGTGCTTCTATAGCATAGTAATATTTTATAAAGTTTGGTGTATCATTTTGTCAACGGAAAGTGTAAAAAAAAATTCTCAAAATATGCAAAACTCATAATATTTGTGTTACATTAATAATTTGGTTCAATATGTCCATGTCATTATTTGATTGGACAAAAATATCCCTATCTCAATAAAACTTAACAAAAGACTAATAAGAACACATTTATGCCTAAACACATACAATAGGACATAGTTGATCCAATTTAATTCATGATTGTAATTTACAATAACTTGTAAAAATACATTTATGAATCAATTTGGTTAAATTTTAGTAGCAAATTATTTCATCAATTTAAAGCATAACATAGACATATTAATCATTTAAGCAACTTAACATGTCATTTTGTACAATTTAATCAAAATTTTTAGGTAAAGATACATTAACCATAATATCACAAACAAGAATTTCAATAATCATTATCATTTTCTACTCCAGACGATGTACATTTTGAAATATTTATGAAAATTTGAGTCTCATCAACAAAATAAAACCTTGAATAACAAATAAATCAAAATATGTCCTTTAACTTGGTTTCAACTGATATTTATGTTCTTCAATTTTAGGTGTACACAAAATCGACACTTAAATTTATACAAAATTAAAACAAGCAAACATACATGACATAATATATGTAGGACGCCATATAGAACACAAAAATACCACGTAAGATGAATATATCTACTTATTTAATTTTATACAAATTAAATATCTACTTATATACATTCGTTGAAACTAAGTTAACTGACACGTTTATGTATTATTCCTTCTCTAAACGTTCTTAACGTCCATTTTCCTCTTTTCACTTCAATCCTAAAAACATTTCATACAAATTTGCAAAAAACCAAGGAAAAGGACTAATTAGCAAAAGAAACCACAAGATAAAGGTCACATGGGGGGAAGCTAAAGCCTAAAGGGACTTTTTTGAATAAAAATCACCAAAAACCCAAAGCAAACCAGAAAAGGTGAGCTCCAAAAGGTTTCCCCACACACTGAAGACAACTTTCCAGTAATGGCGGCACATGAAGAAGAAGAACAACACCATGAACAACAACAAGAACAAGTAAAACCCATTTCCCCATTCTCCTTAGAATCCAACATTAAACACTTGGAGAAGATTTTCTCCTCGTATTTGGGTCTCAGTTTTGCTATCTTTCTTGGGGCTTTACCAAGAAATGCTATTTCTTTGGTTGGAAGACTTCAGAACCGCAACAAGGAGCTAACTTTTCAGCTCATTGACACAGAGGAGCAGTTAAAGCAGTTACTTTTCAGGAGAAAAGAGGATTCAAAGGCAAATGCAAGAGTTGTGGAAATCTTTGCAAGTCATAGACATGCCTGGCAGCAAGAAGAGAAGAGGCTGTTACAGCAGATCGATGAGTGTGATGAAGAAATTGCAGAGTTAAGAGGGAGAGCAGAACAGTTTGAGAAAGTGGAAAGTGAGTTAAAGGCTAATATTGAGGACCTGAAAAGGGAAATCAGTGAAAGAGATGAAATGTTGAACTTTATGAGTAGAAGGGGCTGTGGGATGGAAAATAGTACAAGTGGAGATGGTGGTGGGAGTGATGGTGTTGAAGATTGTTATGCTGAAATGGGTTTGAGGCTTGGGAAAGTTGGGATATCAGAAAGGATGGATTTGGGGGTAGGGATGGAAGAGTGCTACTTGGCTAATGGGATTCCTAATGCTGAACAAGTGAGTGGTGTTTATGGACAGAGTAATGGGTTCAACTCAGAATACTGGAATTCTGCTTCTAAGTTTTGGGCTGAAAAAGCCAGTCCTTGGCAGGTATGATCCATTCATTTCTTTCTTTTTGTTCTTTATAGTTGTTGTTATTTGGGGGTTTAGTGAGTGTTTTCATAATGCGGTTAAAAAAAACACAAAGTCCTTGTTAGGATCTTCATATGTAGGAAGAACTTGGACTAAAGTTTGTCTCCTTTATGTTTGTCTTATATTTGGTCTTCCATGGTGGAATATAGGAGAATTAATTCTTAGTGTTTATCTGTTTGTTCATCCTGGGGCTATGGAGGTCCAAATAAACCAGAGCAATTGAGGATGAACAAGATTAAGTCAAATAAAAATTTGGCTGAAGTAATGTTGCCCAATGTTGCAGTAAGATAAGAGTTCTTGGTGAAGTCCACACCTTTATAACCATTCTTCACATACCTGAAAATTTCACAGGAATATCCTGTTCTAATCTTTTCTGATAAAAGCTGAAATGAAGGTTGTATCCAGGAGTAGTTCAGCGCCAAATTCAAATTGAATTGTATAATGATTACATTCAGAGATGCTTATTAATGAAATATGTAGTTTAGTGTATACTCAGTTACCTCCTACTTGTCTTGTGCTTTGTCTGTATTGTTGACACTCTTGTCTGTGTTATCCAAAATTTTGAATGGTTTGATCTTCTTGGTGGCTACTGAAAGTTCAAACTGCCCAGGAATTGGTTCTGTTTACTGAAAGATGATACTCACCTCAACTGTTCATTTTTACCCTATACTGGTTTTATGGACCACTGCTTGAAAACCAGGTCATCATTTTGTACTTTTCTTCTTTCACCTTTTTGGTCCTATTAGAGGTTTGCCATTCTTGCTTCAAGAATGGTCCCGTTTGGTTGGATACTTTGCATGAAGTTTCCTGGTTATGAAGGAAGCTCAATAAAATGTATTCACATTAACTCTAGAATCCGTTTAAAATGTCTTGTCTCATTGGCATAGAACACTGACCTTTCACCGAGTAATGACACCTAATTTATATCCCCTTCGGTTGGGTAGGTTCAACATGATCTGGTTAAAATGGATCCTTATATCAGCAAAGGATGGTTGTTATCAGTCAACATCTAGTTGATCTGTTATATTTCCGTTCAAGATTCATCAATCTCAATGGAAAGATCAAACATGTCCTTTCCCTTTCTTGTTGAAAGCTGTATCTTGTCCTTGGTCTGTCTCTTTATTTTATTTTTCCAACTACAATGTTATATATATATAAGCTCCTCCATAAAACTTGAATTTCCATAAAGCCTCCTCTAATCCACACACCGATCTTTCCCATTCAACAGGATCACTGAAACATTTTGCCTATACTTGGTGGATGTGTCAAGTTTGGACTAGGTAGAGATCACACAATCAATTTGTGGCTGTATTTTGTGTCTTTGCTGAGAACGAAATCGTTTGACATATTTGGGTTTTCTGTCATTTTTCTCTTTATTATATAAAAAAAATGATTTGGATTTTCTTAATTTTTCGTACAGACACCCTTTACATTTATTGGATCCAGAGGAAAATTGGAGCATTTTACTATGTTTGTCTATGTCGACTTCATCTTAAATAGGAAGGATAAAGATAACACATGACAACCTGAAAAATAAACCTAACTGTTAGTTGATCTATGCCTTTTGAGCTGGTAAGGATAAAGTCAGATTTATGAAGGTTAGAGCAAAAGCGAAATAAATGTCTAGTTCAAAATGCTTGAATTCTAGTTTCAAGCTTGGATAGTAGGAGGGATGAGGCTCTTTCGACTCTTATCAGCGTCTTCCTTCTATATGAGATGTCATACCTATCTTAGTAAATGCCAGCTTGGTAGTTAAGATGCTATTGGGTCTTAAGAAAATGTATTTTCTTAATGCAGGATATGCAGTATGATTCTGCTGATTCACTTCACCATTTAAAGCATTTTGTCGCAAGGTAAACATTCTGTGATTAGAGAAATGCTTAGCCGTTTGCATTTTGACGTTGAAGCAACTAACTAGGATGATCTCTTTCGCTTTCGCAGAAGGGAGGCCCCTTGGAAGGTAGATGGTGAATCAACAGGAGTCTCCTCCAAACTAAAGTTACTTGAGCAGGAGTTACAGAATTTGGAAAAAATTGGGAAAACTGATTCATCTAAGGTACCATCATCAACACGGAAGCAAGTGAAGAGATACCAAGCTCTTGCAGGCAAGATCGATGATCTATGCAGAAGAATGGTAATTATTGCTTCCTGCTTAAATACATGGATTTGAAAGCTTGTTGCATGCACACGCTTAGGTTTCTCTAAGAATGGACAATATGTTGTTTTTTCTTTGAAGAAATCGAGGTCAAGAAATAAGTATGACACATTTTTTTTTTTGTGTGTGTGTGTGAAATGGATTACCTCATGCATTTGTAAGGTTAGGTAATGACTACTTTATCTATTGGACTCATTCAGGGAGGGAATAAACTAGTGTTTCTTTCATGTGCTGACTCAAATATTTAGATGTTGGGTTATACTCGTTAGCTTGCACGACAGTAGTCCAGTAGCCCTTGCAATTAGTTTTTACCTAAACATAAACACGTGCTGATAATGATCATGCTCTTAGCAGCAGGCCAGTGATCCTTGTGAACCCAACCTGAGTCCTGAGTTCCGGACCCAAAGACAGACAGAGTTTTTGCTTGAAGCATTTCGACTTCAGCAGCATGCATCTGAAACTGGACAAAAGCTGACAGTACTACAAGCTGACAGCGGAAAAAGTTATTACGGGGATGAATTTGAAGGTCAAGCGCAACTAGCCACTAAACGATCATTTGACTCCATCCGGAACAACTTAAAAGAAATCCAACGGAATTTAGAGATATGGCTTGCCAGAATTATTGGGGATCTTGAGGGAATCCTTTCTCGAGATGGTGCTTCTCGTGTAAGGGATTATTACATATCTAGATATCCTTTTGTTCAATAGTTATGTGTTAACATGCTCAGTAAAATCATGATTGAAAATATAGTCTCTTTTGATGAATTTGTGCTCCATGCTATTGAAATGATGTATAGCTCCTTTCTGTTAACAAGATATATCAAGATGATCAATGACTTATTTCCTACTGAATGAACACTATGAAGTTAATAGGCCCAGTATGCACATAAATTGGCTTCACAGAAGCAAACTATTAATGAAGGGGAGCCTCGGAATAACTATAACCGGTAAAGTTGAAGTCACGGGTTCAAGCTTTGGAACTAGCCTTTGGTAGAAATGCAAGATAAGACTGCGTACGATAGACCGTGTGATCGGATTCTTCCTTGGACTTGCACATAGCGGGACTTTTAGAAGCAAACTATTAATGCTAACCAAAAGTGTGAGAAGATTTTTGACAGAATTATTGTTGGATGTCACTATTCCTGATGTGGATGCTTGTCATTTACTAGTTTACTTGGTCCTGCTCTTTCTGCATTAAAAAGTTGAAAGGACGGTATGTCCTAAGCAACTGGATATATGTCTACTCAAATCTGGCTAATATTAAATATTTGTGAACCAGTTTGCATGATTTTGAAGTTGATATTTGTTTGGATTTGATTTAGATTTTTAAGTAAGTATATTTTTTTATAAACATGAAAATTTCGCAATTTGTGAAAATTATCAAAAAAATAAAAATAAAATTCTACTCTTTTATAAACAAGGTATTGAAATATTCTAAGATGTAACAAATAACTTATTTTTATATTCTTTTTATCGATAAATATTTGTGATATGATATTATTATAAATTTCACATACACATAAACTTACAAAGATTGGCTGGTTCAATAAATCACCAATAATAGTAACTTTTGATAAAGTTTTTCAACAACGGTACGAACAATTTGAGCATTTTTATTATTTTTTTATTTTTGTAAGATTTAAAATTAATAGAGATAATTTAAAATTTATTTTTGATACATTTAAAATTGAGGAGCTTGAAATATACACAAAACTTAATTTTATTTTTATGGATAGTTGAAAAAAAATTTATTTTCAATGGACTCTTAGCTTCAAGAAAGTTTTTTTCCTTAATATAGGAATTCCTTTAAGTTACTAACAACAATAATAACTACATATTCAATATAGTTTACAAACTTAACTCTATCTTTATGGAGCGGAGAAGCAGAGAGATTATTTCTATAAGTATTTTTGATTTATTCATGTGTCTTAACCAATAAATCATAAGTTAATCATCCCTAACTATGATTTTTACCATTTTATAAACATTTTTAGTTTGGTTAAACTTTTACAATTTTATCTTCAATATCCATTGTAATCCGCTAGCCTCCTAATACACTTCCTAACAAATACCCTCCGTTTAAAAAAGAAAGATTTAATTTATTTTGATATAAAATTAAAAAAATTAAAAAAAGACTTTTTAATCTTGTGATTCTAAATTAAAGTTATATTAATTATATTAAAATATCTTTTAATCTTGTGGCATTAAACATGTCATATAAATAATTGAAATAAAATTCTACTTAAAAAAGAAATGGGTGTTTCTTTTTCAAACAGATAAAAAAAAGTAGATCATTGGAATAGTAAAGTTTTTGAAACCATCTTTCTATTCTATTTCTATCATTCACCAATTTTTTTTTATACTTGAGACGAAAGTCTCTTTATCTCTATGAAGTAATGATAAAATTCGCGTATATTTTATCCCTCCCAAGACCTCACACTAGGTATGTTGTTGTTATAATTTATTTTTTTTTTATGTACAGCTACTGTTACATCTATATATTTTTTCCAAATAGTAATCAACAATTTTTTTTTTTTACGAAACCAACTACTTAACACGTAACTACTTATAAAACTAGATTCGACACCCCAAAATGCATTTTAACACTTAAGTGGGGCTCTAAACAAGTGGATTAAGCCTCATCTATAAATAAAGGTTAATAGACAGCTTCTCTGAAAATCAAGCAGTGCAATCATGTTTTAACCAAGTTGTCAATCATCACTTGATATAATAGAAGGTTCAAACATACTTATAGCAGTAAACTTTTTTCCCAGCCAGGAAAAACATACACCTGCTGTGACACTAACGTCACACAAGCCATTTGGAAATAGTCGGATAACAATTTAACAACATAGATGGGCAGAGCCTTATGCTGAAGCAGCAGCTTCTTCCAGCAACTGCTTCACCTTGGTGATGTAGTCGTTCATGGCTTCATCCGTGGATTTTCCTGCCATAGATGCACCCAGTGCAGTAAGTTGACTTTTCTCAAAGGAAGCCAGTCTGAACAATGTTAGATAACATACCTTCAACGGCCTTCCATGCATCCCACTTTGCTCTGTCCCTCATGTTGAATATTCCTGGACGGCCTGCCCATAAAATAATAATGGATGTAAGAACAAATTGTAGCTAGTTTGAGACAGCAAGTACATTTGCACAACACCTTTCAAGCGTAATACTCACTTGTGTTCACATCGCCAACAGTGGCTTGCTTGAATAGCCCGTAAAGAATAAGCTTGTTTTCATTGGAGGTACTCTCGGGCAATGTCTTAGCTTTCTCAGCGTGCTGTTCAAATTCCTCCTGAAACCCAAATAGTTCAGTAAAAAGGTGGGGTAGCAGAAGATGCAAAATTAAACTTCCAGGTATACTTTCCTAGTGATATATAAGGATGTGATGCCAACTTGATAGCAGAGATAAATAGAGTTGGTGGATCAAAAAAATGAAAGTGTAGCTAACGAAGGAAACCTCAATCAACAAACTGCCAACAGCTCTAACAAGGTAACTGAAGTTATGGAAATCTATAAGACAAATAGAGTGTCCCTTCACGCAATCAATGAGAAGTTTGTAATTCAGGACATAACTGGTTCATGGTTAGTCCAAAAAGTATCTGCAAGAATGTTAGACGAGAAAAACACAATAATACAATCCTCAACATTGTAAAAGACTCCACTGGGCAACATTTTGCTCCCACCATGTTAAGAGAAAAGAAGAATTTAGAGAGGCTTAAGTGTTATCATAAGGTTCTTCATCATAGCCTTGACTGATGAGATCAATTTTGAGCTCACTTTTTCCTTTTCCTCATTCTAGAAAAGCTAGTATTTACACATCATAGTGAAGCACCAAAAATATCCTCAGATAATAAGTTATGAACTCCTCAGTTTGTTTGTTTACTGCTTTGCTCCGTCTGTTGTCCTATGATTCAACCATTCTTCTCAGTAGTAACAGAATCTTTTTTAGTGGAAGGCAACTGGCCAACCAACAATTCTTCTACAGGATAGACAAAATTACATGTCATAGAAAAAAGTCAGGTTGAATACAAAGTGGGTATTTCTTTCATTTTCTTCCTTCTCCCGGTACAAATAACACAGAGGGGCGTTTATAGGAACTAGTTTCTAGACTAGGTAATCTGATAAGAGGGATAGGTAAGAGCAAAAAGCTGGTACTGGAGTATCTTTAATTTTTATTCGATTATTTACACATAGTTAGTCCATGTAGCATCTTATAAACTTTAGAAGCCACAATTTATTCATCACTAATACTGTAATAGCCCTAACTGCGGATAAGTTAATAGTTCATTCTGATTATAAGGTTTCATATTTCACCAAATCCTTCTTCCTGTATTTAGCCATTAACTTAAGCCCCAAAAGGATACACCATATTTATAGCCAATAATATCAACAAGCTCAAAAACCAACTCCCATCACACGAAATCTTCAAAACATGTTGAAATTGTAGACTACTTCTGGGCCAGAAACAATTCATCTTTATAATTATGCCTTTTAATAAGGCCAAAAATGCCATGTATGAGCGACCAAAGTAAATCTCATTATTTTTATATCTAATTCGGTGCTTAAACCGCGATAATTAGCATAAATCTTACAATTAGGCCAGAAACGCACTGCACAAACTCCTAATAACAACTGACGAAAGCATGGCTCATCTGCTAATGAATCGAATTAGTACAATGTTCATCTACCTCAGTCCTTAAACCATAATAATTAGGATAAATCTTTAAGAAGGCCAAAAATGTACCGCATCCGAATTCCAAACCACAGTATGAACTGCTAGAGCCTAGACAAGAACTCTTAAACATCAATTACACCAACAGATCAGGTCAACCCAATCACCTAGTCTTCACTCTAGTTAATAACGAAGTTTCTTAATCTACATTCAGGTAACACGGAATGCACTAAAAACACTCTAAGAAAGATCAAAATAGGTATATACAATACAGCACAACCGACAAAAAAAACTAACAGATCCGTAAAATTAATTGAACAACACTAATACAACACAAAACCCAGAATTAAAGAAAAATCATTTTTCTTTCACCGCCAAAAGTGATCCATATATGCTGGAAGTAAAGGAAGAAGAAAAACAGAAATCTAAAGGGAATTTAGAGAATTCACCTTCAAAGCCATGTTGGAAATCTGATCTATTTAGCTTGATAAGAACGCGAGAAAACTGGAGAAGAAGAGCTGTGTGATTGTGATGGGATTGAAGAAGAGGAATGGGTGTATATATATATTGGAGTATTGGCATAGAAATTAACGTAAATATTCTATTAGGATCCTAATCTAAACAAGTTGGCGTGCATAATTAAAGTTGGGTTACTTATTAGTGGTAGTGGGCCCAATATGGACTATGGAACTAGATGCCATGTGAGGTCCATAACATGTATATATGTATGTATATCATATATATTAATCCTATTTATACTTTTAAACAACTACATATTTTGTTATTAATTAAGAGTTTTTTAATCATATATTAAGACACACACATATATGTGTATATTTTTTTCCTATCAAATACACTAATACAGGGAGAGAAGGGAGAAAGACATAAAAACAATGAGATAAGTCATGTATCTAGGGTACAAGATACTTAAGAGAGTGGCAAGCGAGTTGGAGGTTAGGATAGTTGCATCACAGATATGTATGAATCTACTTGAATACAGTACATTAAATTTTGACCCTTTGTATCTCGTGATACATGTATCTGAACATATCTAGATGTACTAAAATTGTAATTTTATAAACTAAAATATATCTAAGTAATTAGCTCCTAGTCTAAATTACCCAAAATAATAAGTGTTAATGTGAGAAAAAAATTAGGCAAGAAAAAACAGAAGTGTTTTAAAGCTTCTCGGGAGAAATTGAACGTAGGAGAGATTTGATTGAGAGAATCAGATACGGAAGTGCTATTTTGCCAAAAAGATTTGGTCCAAATTTGGCCAAAAACAGTAAAAAGACTATAATGTTCTTTTTTTAAAAAAATAGAGTTAAAATTTTTCTAAAAACAAAGTTATTAATTTGAAAAAGCATTTATTATTTTAACAAAATAAAATTTTTTGGGTCCTACGAAGCATTTAACAATATCATCCCTTTTTAAAATTTTTATTATTTTTACTTTTTAATCAGTTTATTTTTTCTTCTTGACATATTTCATTCATTGTCTTTTTTAAAAAAAATTGATGAAAATAAATGATTATACCTTAAGCACTTAAATTTGTCAACTTTACCGTATAAAATATAATTGAAAAATATCTAATT
>JAABOM020000103.1:20061809-20080964 GCA_011800125.2 Solanum clarkiae
GTCAAACAAGCTTTTCTACAAACTAACCACACAAAACAAGAAACTTTTAGGGGGACTTTGGCTTTCCATATTAGCTTTCCAAGGCCATTTTGTAATTTGTTCTTGGCTTTCAAAGATATAGGCCTTTTGCAATATATTCAGTTATGTATGGAAAAATGGCAAAATGTACTTAAGTTTATGGTTGAGTTGAATTTTAATGTGTTACATGTCTATTAGATGAACATCCTAATGGATACAGAACTGTAAATAAACATCCCATGCCTCGGTTCCGGCAGATATTTTTTCTGATCTGTTGTTAGAGGTAGAAATTAATCTTGGACTCTTGCAGGAGTCAAGTAGATGTTGTTTTACGGTATGCCCTGAACTTTTCATGTAGTAGCAACCGTCTCTGTGACAATGGTCCTCCATTGGAGGCCAAAAACAGAAATGGAAATGAAAGAAGTCAATAACGGGGGAGAGCACTAAAAACGAAAAAGAAAAAGGATTAATGTTAGTCATATAAGCAAGTGCTCTCAAAGAACCTACAATCTCACAGAATCCATGCAAATATATAGCAAAATGGAAACAAAAGATGTATATGGGCGATACAAATTAGCCTGAAGTATGTTAGTCATTTTAGGACATTTACTTTGGGTCATATGCTTTCTACAAGTTCTTTTAGCCCTATTGCAGATTTTTATGCTAGAAGAAAATATAAAGAACTATTCTTTCAATTTTTTATGATGTTGGTCTGAGATAAATGGAGAAACGTGATTAGGGGAGGATTCATATAGCCGACCACAAAATTGGCATTGTTGTTCTTCTGCTTGCTCAATTCCTGAGTCCCATTTCTGAGCATGGTTAAGCGGACATAGTGTTCGCTTGTTGATCAATATAACTAAAAAAATTCTCCTGCTTTATTTAAATCGAATTGAAATTATAGTTTCTAATATCAGCAATACTCCATTTATATTGAGGGCAATCTCATTAACATTGATAGCCATTTGACACACCTTTAATATTGCTTGATTTGAATGACTGCGGTCATTTAAACATGTTTTCTAGGTTAAACTTCATTTTAAATGGTTTTGTCATTTATTTAATTGGATCTGTAGGTAATGGGATTTGGGAAGTGAACGGGGGCTGGGGTTACTCTGTGGAACTGGAAGTGCATCTGATATTGCAGAGGACATAATTAATTACACAGTTTTATCAATCAAAACAAAGATTATGCAGTGCTTAACTTGATATCATGTGATTACCAAGGAGCGAAAACAAAAAGCTTCCATTCTTCTAATTGGCAGTCTGTCTATTTGCTGAAATGAGTTTCTGGAGTTATTACTTTGCGATACAAATGTGATTTATGATTTGCTTAATTACTTAAACTGCTGTTGTTTTAGCTGATGCATGTCTTTTATCAGGTAGAGCGGCTCTTGTCTCAGAAATATCACATACCTGAACATGCAGCGTTATCCTCATCATTTTGGGCAGTGTTTGTTGTAGAATTTTCTCGGAGTTACAACACAGACCATTCATTTGGGGAAACTTTGGAGAATGAATTGCATATTATACCTCTCTGCTTAGTAAGTAGTTTGTTTCCTAGGTTTTCTATCTTTCCTGGTCTCCCCCTTTTGTTATTTTTTTTGAGAGTGGATTGTCATGGACTTATGGTCAAGTGGCAGGTCGTCACAGGATGATAGTGATGGATGGTTCATGCTATTATAATTGCAATGTATCCGCATTTTATATTTCAAACTTTGATATTTGTATTTCCACTTGAATAGTGAGATAAATTAGTCCTAAAACTATAATTAATCTTAAGATAACTTTGTCCGCCGACCAAACTACATAACTCACAGGGGGGAAGTTAGTCAACACGCTTTCCTGTGCTGATGAAATGATGCTTGTGAAAGGGTTTTCTGAATTTTGTTGTTTAGAAAAATGAGACTTGGTGTGAATGAAGTTAATGCCTATACATAGTCAATCTATGCTTTCTGTTTCCTAGTTTAGTGTCAAGTTAGGAACAGTTAATGCCAAAATCATATAGATTATAGAGTCATTAAGTACGTAACAGACATACAAACAGGACATTTTTCAATTGACCCAAAACTATTGAAAACGCTTTCTCTCTCTCCTTTTTTCTTTTTTCAGTTTAATCATTCAATGTATTTGAAATCTGTCAAGTCTCGTAAGCATAAGCAGAAGATACTAGATATAAAAAAAAATAAAAAAGGAAAAATGATAAAAACAAGAAAAAACGAGTAATAATGAAAAACAAATGATGGTAAGTAAATACGATAACAGTAACAAATATAAGATGGATAATGACAATACATGATATAAAGACATGATTACTTCTACTAACCTACTATTCGCGAGATCATACATCAACTTACCCTTGCTAGTCTATCACTCCTTTCTATCTAAGGTCATGTCCTCGGTAAGATGAAGTTTCGTCATATCGTGTTTGATCACCTCTCCCCAATTCTTCTTCGGTCTACCTCTACTCCTCCGCATTCTCAAATTCAAATCTCTCGCATCTTCTAATTGGAGCATTGGTACTTCTTCTTTGCACATGTCCGAACCATTGCAATCTCGCTTCCCTCATCTTGTCAGTCACGGAGCTTCCCTCATCTTGTTAGCCACAAAGCCTACCTCTAACTTCTCCCTGATCTCATTCCTAATCTTATCACTCCTGTATGTCCACACATCTATCTCTGAAATCTATCAACTTAACTAATTCCTAATCTTATCACTCCTGGTATGTCCACACATCTATCTCTGAAATCTTCAACTTAACTAATTCAAGGTTCTTTTTTCAAAGCTCGAACTCAAAATTTTTAATTAAAAATAGAAAAAATTCTCAATTTCGCGACCACACATAAGTAGTAACTGTTGAAAGAGTCACCCAACACCAACCCTCTTTCCTGAAATAAATAGCTTGCCGGCCTTCCAAAAGATACGCCATAAAAATACTAAATAATTCTATTTTGCCGCTTAATTCGATCTTCAAATGTATATTTAATTAAACATTTGACTCAAAATATTAGAACTCATTGATAGACACACTATTTATTTGTTTTTTCAGTTATTTATTTTCCATTAAAAAAAGAATTATAATCTATTGGTGCGCTAAGCATATTCTTCTTGCTGCGAGTTTATTTAGAGCAGTTTTGTATGATGACGTTGTGCAAAATTATGTAAAAAAATAATCAATAAAAATAAATAAATGGAGTCATACATAATGATTTTGATATCCAGCTAGTATTTTTTTTAATTACTGGGCAAAAGTGCATTCTTGGAGTTTTCCTCTAGTAATTAGTAAAAGGAATAATTAAATTTTATTCCTCCAAAAGCCACACATCTTACGTCCAGTAAAACATCTTTTATATATTTCCTTTTTCTTAAAGGACAAATTGCTAGTCAAGGGTTTTGAATTTCTATTGTAGACCCTAAAAATATATAAATAGCTATTAGTTGAGACTAAAGAACATAGTTACAATCATATTATTAAGTGGAAGAAGTGTATCAGATGAATATCGCCCGTATTTATCAACAAGAATATCAATTATATCAAATATAGTTATATTCTGTAATTTTTAAAACTATAATTATGTATTGTAAAAATAGTCTAATGTTTATAGAGTCAAAATTAATCTTTTGATAAAGATATTATAATGATTTAATGGTAAAGATTTTGTTTTGAGTTGAGTATGTCTTAATCATGAGGTTACTGAAAGAATAATTTAAGTATTTATTAAATAATTACTGTAGTTTTCAACTTTTCATTATGAGAATCATCAAGTGGCATAATATTTGTTTATTCTATTACTTTTATTGTATTTCAACGAATGAAATTTAACAATACTCAGAAGTTGGGTTAGGTGAATAATTTTTAAATTCAATCAGCGGCATAATACAACTTTATTTATCGATTTTAATTTTTCAACAAGGAGAGCTATAAGATCAAAAGTAAATTTTGTTCAACCACTCATTGATGTAATGAAAGTGAAGGATTTACGATAATGACAAAATACCTTAAATAATTAACTTCTTTGCCATGCAAAATCGATCTCATAAAATTTGCTCTCTTTATCTTTAATTGCATTAGAAAATGCTTCATAAATATCCCAAGTAGACTAGGGGTGTCAAATGGACGAATTGCGCTGAATTAGCGTGAATCAGAATATATTGAGCTAATAAAATAATGGTTTATACTCAGTCTCTTGACCATCTTCCCACATAATTTCATAGTAAATTTAGGCTCGTAGATATTTATCGGATTTCAACTTTTGTATATTGACAATGTAAATAGTGTGACAAGTATCTGAAAAAAGAAAGGCAATTAATATGTTACAACAAATTAAAGTACAGAACAAAGGGTAGAGTAATTTGATTTGACAATATTATTTGGTTTTTGCTATATGATCAATTCTTGATATATTCAGGTCTATCGAAAATTATTTTTATAATCGAGGTCCTACGCATATGGAATTACAAGGAGTATTTTAAGTTAGTCTCACAGAATGACAGTTAAAATGAGCTTAGGAAAAAAGATATCGTTTTCACACGGGATAGAAGACAAGTATAAGGTGATTGGCATCTAATCAATTTGGATTTTTGTTGATTACATTAATTGTTGCAATAATTTTTAATTAAGTCCACTATATGTTTGTCAATTTTTTTTGACTAAGAAAGAGATGAGCTTGAACGTGACGTTTGATGCTTCTATTATACACCAAGTATTCTTTCCTTTTTAACTGCAAAGTTGTTAGTATTAATCTTAAATGTCATTAGTCCTAAAGTCGTAGTGTTGGACTCATCCTTGCGACTTTGATCATTTATTTGTCATTTGAGTGTTAAGTAATTAGAATTGATCAAAGTTTATCTCTTTATTCTCTAAGTGCGTTTTGTGACGAGGCAGAGTCGGAGCTAGAATTTTGAGTTTATGAGTTTTGGATCATAGGAAAGACAGTTTATTGGTTTTGGATAAACTTGGTTTTGAATTTTTTAGGGTGAGGCTATTGGATTCTGTTGAACTCCGCGCTGTGCTGAGAGAATGATGAATGGTGTAATTGTTAATTACTAGTTCATAAATCTTGGTAGGAAGTAGAACTAAGTAATATTTTAGTCGATTTTCGTGTGGAGAAGTTCAGGGAAGGGGATAGAAATGGAGGGAAGAGGATACTCAGATTTCTATAGAAACACAAGTGAAGAATTGTTCATAAGAAGTGTGATGGAGAACTCAGTAGGAGGAGGACCTGTTCCTACAATGGAGATGTTGGGATTTAGAAACATCTCTCATTCTCTTCGAACTGACAGTGAGGAACTCTTCAAAAGCTGGCTCACAAGTGCAGAGGCAAGAAGTCCTTCCACTCTTATACATTACATTCTCAAATCCATTTTTTGGTATTTATAAAGCATGTATATTGGCTGATTCGTTACTGTTGGTTTCTCAGAATAATGGCAGTGATTCTACACCAATGGCTCATCGTGCTCGACAAGCATCCCAAAGGTTAGTGTGTGTAGATGTTCAATAAGACAATCACTTTTATCCATTAGTTTTTCAGATTTATGACATCTTTTGTTTTAAAATGCAGGATCTCCAGTGAACTTGCTGGTCTATCTAGTCAGCAGAATGAGGGGATTCAGAAAAGGAAAACAGCTGATGCTCTACAGCCACAGAATACATGTACTGCCGATGCATCATCTAACAACCTTAACCAACGTTCAACCAGGTGATCTAACCTTTCTTGTCTGCTACCATTTACCACTTTAGGCATGCATGATTTAGTCATGATCAGTGTTAGTAAGTTCCAAATCGAACATCCAAAAAAAGAAATGGTTTGCAATTGCTGGCTTATTGCAATGCGTTCACTTGCTCCTTAGGCTTACTTTTTTCATTTTCATTATTTGTGGTCTTGAAAGTTATCTGGCTTGTGGTTTTTTCTCAACTAATCTTGATATTTCAACCATTTTTCGTTTGTCATCAGGGACATGACAGATAGGGAAATGCAAGCTAGTAATCTGTTTTTAGCGAAGGTTTGTTCTGTAATTGCTGATATCTTTTCATAGAATCTCTCTTTGATATCTCACACAGAGCTTTCTTGCAGACGTGGTTCCACAGTTCTCAGCCCATGACGAGAAGTCGCTCTTCTGAGTTAAGGTATACTTCATATTGCATCCTTTCTTGAGACTGGAAAACAACAATCCTTGGTTGCTTTTCTCAAATGAAAATTATATATAAACAATATCCTTCCCCGTTGAAGTATTCCATCAATATTGTTATTGCTGGATGCTGATCATTTCTAGCGTTATTTAGTTATTTCTGTAAAAATTTCTGTAGGAGGAGGTATGCAGCCATGCAAAACTCACAGTCTTCACTAGCTCGTGAAGCATTGCATAATATACCAAGAAATGCTGTTAATAACTTTAAAGAAGAAGTTTCTGATCCCACTGGATACACTGATATGTCAATGTGTGAAACTACCAACCAACCCAATACTTTTATATCTCCATCAAATTCATCTTCATCAACTTTTGAAACTCAGCAAGTGGAAGGTGTAGATAATATTTCTTCTATTGTAAGCATGCTAAAGGGTACCTTAGAGCGGAAGAAATTAACAAACTATTATACTGCTGGGGAAGCCATTGAGGAGAATATGTTAGGGTGTTACGGTAATCAAGAAGTCTTTTGTAACTCCGGCATGAATCAACATCCAGGGAATCATATTTCTATGAATCAAGGGACATATAATGATGTATCTGATATGGGAGTCAGAGATACAGGGATTCTACAAACGGTTCAAGGGTCATTAGATGTCACCTTACAAAGTATTATTGCTCCCTCGAACCCAATCCATATGGATATGGTATCACAGGAACCTTCTCAAAGTGAATCTTCTGTTGCTGCACCAATAATTTCAATCGGTTTTGATGCATACAATGGTCTGAGCAATGGGACACAAGCTTTAAATGTGTACGAAGGCTCTAGAAATCAAGTTGGATCTGCAAGGAGCTCAGAAAATGGTTCAACTGCCAGAGGTGAATATAACGTAAATAAGCTGTCTCTAACTATGCTGCTTTCCATTTGCAACTTGTACGTCTTAGAAAATTCATGCAAACAAGGTCTTCGTCAAACAGAGAGATGATTCTTAGATTTTCAAACCAAGAAATGATACTAATAGGAAGTTTAACACATAGTGCACTTATTTGAGATGGTTGTTTCTCCAAAATTAGTGTGTACTTTGCACACAAGTTTGTTAATATAGTCATTTCCTGTTGAACTGCAGATATTAGAGAACGAATCTATGATAACGTGAAGGACAACCAAAAGGTATTCTCTAGTCATATGTCCTTGGAATTGGAAACGACATTACCTAATGTTCAACTTTTAGAATATATAGTAGATGGTTAAGGCTGATGATTCTCCTATTTGTTGAGACATCGCAGAAAGAAGGTTTAGTTCGAAATGGATCTTTGACATCAGTGCAATCAGGTAATTTATACATCTATAAATATTGACCTTAGAGTTCTCAAAGGAGACAGCAAAGTAAATGTGAAAGGTCCATGCTTACCATGAAACTGGAACTATCTTATCTAATGAAAAAATTGAGCTCCAGTGCCAAGTCAGACATTTGTATATACCTTGTTGAGTAGCCCACCTATGCTAGTAACTTTTTTCATGCTTATATTAAGGTTTGAACTTATGTAATTCTGTTAGATCAAAAGCTTTATGGCTTAATCAGCCGCAGATGCTATATTATCTGACATGCATGCTGTTAACTGCTTTCATGCTGTTCTCTTCTAACTGGCATAAACAAATGCAGCGGAAAATGGAGATCCTAAGAAGAGGAGAAGGGTAGAGCGGTCTCGGAAGTATGTACAACCATTCTCAGAACTTGCATGAATCTTTGTCTTTTTCGACTACATTCCTTCTTATGAACTTGCATGAATCTTTCTTTTTCGACTACATTCCTTCTTAGTGATTAGTCCTTTCCGTGGTTGGTAAGGCTATTGGATGTAGAAATTTCATACAGATAGCACGTGCGACTTATTACAGTTGATTTTCCTGCAATGATATGGAGCAGAAATCAGAAACGGGATCTCAAAAAGCATGAGATGTTAGTTAAACATTGATATTGTATAAGTCCTGGACTATGTGATATTGTCTCTCTAAATGGAAGATCAAATGCATGCTTTTCATCACATATACTTGCAAAAGTTACGCACTTTCTGATGCTTTAACTTCATGGCCTGTTCAGATTTTAGGCTGATGTTTGCATGGCCTTCTCATGTCATGCCAAAAGGTTGATTAGTCCAACCAGATGTTTTGTCTCTTGTCCTTTCTCTTAGTTCTCTATATTTGTTGCATTTCCTGTCTACCTACTTCTCTTAGTCCAACCAGATGTTTTGTTGCTCTCAACGTTGATGCAGAATGGCAGAAGCCAAAGAGAGAAATTTAACACCAGCAATTCCTTCAGACATGCAATCCCTTATGAAGCGTTGTGAGAATCTGGAGAAGGAAGTCCGTTCACTTAAACTTAACTTGGCGTTTATGAATAGGTAAGTTCAAACGCAAAAACTGAGTAATGATAGTTCAGAAACATGCAGCAACTTTACCATATGTATGATTTTTGTGGTTCAACATCAAATGGTTGTAGAAGAAATGTTTTTCCAATTTTGAGATTTCTCTTCAAATCTGTGATATTGTGAACATTTTAAAATTAACTTTATGCATTAGTGACTAATCTGAGTTTTTGCGTCACTACAGAAAGGATTCTGAACAGACTACGCAAATTGAAGAGCTGCAGAAGCAGAATGAAGATTTGATCAAGGAAAAAGAGCGCCTTCTTGGAGAAATCGAGAGGATCATTTCATAATATGGAAAGTTTTAGATACTGTTGCTTTTTAGCAGCTTCAAATGTGCTTCCTTAAGAGTTGCTACAAGCATAGGACAATTAGGCTGAATTCAACTCAATTTTCATGTTTTCAGTTTGTGATCCAAAACTAAAAGTGATAAGAACATTTGAAGGGTCAAAATAGAGCAGAGTCAACAAAATTGTGATGAATTTGAACATCTTGTGAGTACATTGTAGGATGCTTCTGTATGTATTCTGGAGTACCTTTCTTATCTTATTCTCTGCTAATATTTTGTAAAATTCGAATTCTCTATCAGTATTCTTTCTGCTCTTTATTTCAACAATAAAATCTCCTACTTGACCAACAAGCTTCCAGTTAACCTGATCCCACTGTAACCAACCAGATTCAAAGAACTAGAAAGAAAAAGCATACGAGGAGGACAATATTAGACCTATAATTCTCTGGGATAATCTTTTCCTAGTATTTATTCTTCCAGTTTGTTCTGTACACAAGGAACTAGAATACAACATATGGTACACACACTGTGAAAATTGTCTATTGGTACAAAGATACTACATAATTTCATATTTCCGCTTGAACTGCCAACCGGCTCTAGCACTTCTACAAAAATGAGTGCTACATGCTATAGTAAACTGCTATTTCAGGGAGACCAATCCGTCTGAAATATTGAACAGCCAACCAACTAGTAAAGGACACATAAGCTAGCAGGAAACAAACTCTCCTTAAACGGACTTTATTGAGTGGTAAAGTAAGCCTTCTCACCACAGAAAGTTGATAGATGTAAGAAAGCAACTTTCCTAGGACTCCAAAAAGAATTACGGTCATCATGGAAGTACAGAAACCAGTAATAACTCCGGCTACAGCTTCCCATCTCCAGTGCCAGTATGAAACTCCATTAACATACCAAGACTTTAATATCCTCATGAACCTGCCACAGTAATATCCAATTAAGACAAATTAAAAAGGCTGGCAATGAGAAGTAAACCTATTAACATTTCAGTGTGACGTTCATGCCGTTTGAACTAAAATTTTTGACAAGCCTATAGGGTGTAGCAAGATGCAGAAAAGGTAAATTATAGCAAAATGATAACCAGGACTCAAGGAATCATACTTGTTCTTGGATGGCTACTAGAAAATATGAGCTTACATTTCATTCCTGACCAATTTCAAGAAACATCAGCTGCATAGTTAGTGGTCGCAACTAACAGAGACCATTTCTAAGCTAACATATCAAATTCCAGTTTCAAGTAAATGCCAGATGCAGAGATAGTTTTTCTGTTAACCCACTTTGAGCTTATTCAAGTTCAGTTCAAATTTAGGGGCTGCCGGTGGGTTCCACCTTTTAAAAAAAAAAAAAAGAAAGACCGATGCATCAATAAGAAGGCAACATGGCATGAAATGTACGAAGGAATTGAAGAAGCAAATGAGACTATTTTATGGCTTGGTGTTTAGGGAGGTGCTTTATGATGGATGAGATTCCCTAGAAGACGTGCTTTATGATGGATGAGATTCCCTAGAAGACCGTTGCATAGATGGATCAAAGTCACAATAAAATTTATCCAGCCAAATCCAACATTTTGCCATGTCCGCAGATTGCATAACTGTGGATTATTGGTCTGGAAGCCCTCAGTATCTTATCTTTTGAAGACGCTCAATATCTTCTCTTTTGTGGTTTGGCAGGAATTATTTCCCTGGTTTATGGATCATTCTGATAGGAATACAAAATGATCACTCTGAGCCTAAATATAGAACTCCTAGAAGTTCCTAGTCATCTTTATTTCTCCCAGCAGGCCATACACCACTACTCCTCGTCACACAAACATGATGCCCTTCTCATTGTGATTCCACCGTTCTCATTCTTCTTGTTGCGCTACAATTCATCTTCTTCCCTTTCTCCACCTGAAATTTGAACTGCAAAACAACATCATCACCATCTTTTTTTTGTTCCAGTCGTCCTGTTTGACCATTTCCCTTCTCATTGATCTACAGTCCAGATCTTCCCTTGTCCCTCTGCTCATTTTGTTTCCTTTTCTACCCTATTAAAGTTAATATACAAATTCTTTAATTAATATTGTTACTACAGTATAATTTCAAACTAGGCAAATTTGACGACTGTTGGTAACACTTTGGTTGATTAATTCAATGATTACAACAACAATATCCTAGTGTAGTCTCACAAGTGGAGTGCAGGGAGGGTAGGATGTACATAGACCTTGCCCCTAGCTTTGTGAGGTGGAGAGAATTAATTCAACGATTGAGACTAATTGCTTCTAACTTTGCATTGAAAACAGTTCAATAACCCAACATCTTCAAAAATCTGGAAGTGTTATACACAAACTTTGAACAGGACTGCATGGCAATAACGATGGGACATCCCATCCTTTATGTACCAAATGGTTTGTGTATAGCATACACAAAGGTAGTATATTGTCAAGAAGCATGACCAAAATTAAGGAAATGACACATGCTGATATTTTCCACCTTTCTTTTATTGACCAGAGAGTCTAAAGTGCAGTAGGGGGAGAGTATCCAGAACCTAACCATGTGGCATAAGTAAGCGCGAAGGCAATGATGAAGATAACTTTAACGATAATCTCCGGGAAGCAAGAAATACATTATATTATCCACTTATTAGCAGACCAACTCGGAAACCTTGCAATGTGCATTAGAAAAATGGCCAGATCAGAGAAACCCAATCAACACTTGATATTAAGCATTGATCCTCAAAAGGAAGAGCAAGGGTGGTGCAAACATCACAAGAGCAAACGAGCAATTGATGTCAAGTGATATCAAAACAACAAAAAGATTCAACATCAAGAAAATAGATCCAGGAGGCAACAGATAAAACTCAAGAAATTTTTGAACTATTGCTTGCTTTTCTGTGTGAATGAGAAAACCATATGGACCAACCGCTTTTCTCTATTTAAATATCAGGCTTAGTCCCACGCTCAGGTCTAGGTCACAAGCCCCTCAACATCTGCCACTTGAACTAAACCGCGGGGAGCCTATTCCTTGCTTATATTAACATTTGGGTGTGTTTTTTATCACGTCATGGACACGTTAAAGATGAAGGAACAAGAACAACATTTTGCTGAAGTAATAATACTCACACGATTAAATATCGAATAAACATCTCAATAGTTGATGGATCTTTTGCGTGGCAATCAAAAAAGCCAGCTTGATATATTTGCACTTTAGATATTCCCAATGTATACCAACATTCATAAGTCTTGTTTACCTGCAAAAAGATGTGTAGGCAACAGGGTGAAGATACTTGATTTTGAAAGAAAATGAACAGGATGAAACTGATTCTTCCTCAAATGACTATTAATTGGGACTGTATGCTTCACACAACGCAACAGATCTATCTAGTGGCTATAGGATAAGAAAAAAAATTAAAAAAAATCATGGAATTTCACCATTTCAGTGAGAAGGAAGAACATATAAGAAAACGGAACACACAACCTCCTTACAATCTAGGATCAGACTTTTTGATGTAGCAATTACACACAAGCATATACATCAAAATACAGACAAAAATTACTCATGCTGATCAATGGCTCCTTTTCAGATAAATAATTCTGATAAATGACCCTGTTCAGAATTCCTAGTCACTGCTATTAATTTTAGAATTCATTGATTTTACATAATATAAAATCAGTTGTTTGACAGTTTTATCTTGAAAAAATTGGGCATGCAACATTTAGTTCATTTAGAAAGTGAAAAGAGAAAATTAAGGTTATCATTCTGCTAGAACTGAATACACTTGCAGAAGGGAACACCCCAGAAATAAATTTGATAGAGAAATCATGTCATCAATCTAGGAGTAAGGACCATCCCAGAGTAATAGAAAGCATGACAGAAGTTATACCAATTAACTGGGATAAATTTCATGCTAAGAAGTTCATCTATAAGTAAATCGATGTTTCTCTTGGACTTTTACTCAATAGTGAGCATACAATGTCCAGCAACTACCTCAAATTTATCCTTTGTCAACCATGCACCAGAGAAGTTTGGTCTACAATCAGATGGAAGGGCCTCATTGGGTGCCTCTGCCAGTGCAAGTCGTGCCTGACCTGAATGATCCATGTATTCAACCTGTTATTCAGAAATGCATGAGCAAGCTATTGAGTGGTTTCTGCACAATCAGTAGAAGTATCCATCTACCCCTCAAAAAAAAAAAAAAAAAAAAAAACCAAAACTAAAACAAAATAAAATAGTCAAGAAAAGGGAATAAATATCAAGATGTAGCAACTCTCAAAAATATTCCTTATTCGGTTCATTCTCCAGGATACACATTATTTTTTCCGATAACTCATTCTCCACGATAAGCATGTAAGGATGTATTTTATTCTTCAGAAATGCATAAGCAAGCAATTGAGTGTTTTGTGACCAGTCAATATCTCTTTGCCACCAACAGCAACCCCCACCCAATAAGAAGAAGATGAATACCAAAATGATCCACAAAAATGAAATAAATAAAAAATAACAAAATGCAGTAACGTTTAGAAGCAACCCATATTTGGTTCATTCTCCAAAATAAACATGTAAGAATGTATTAGAAACACTTTGTAACAAATGCCTTCATCCAAGGAAGGAACACATATAAAGGTCAGAACCAAGTGATCGATGGACAGCACCAAGCTAAAATGTTCCACCTCCTTTTTCGTTAGGTAATTTTAGCTTCAAATGCATTGAGTCCTGTTGGCTGATGGAATGCCAATGAAAGAGATCGAATGGCACCGAGAAGAGAAGATCCAAAAAAGATAAGAATAATTGTCATTGAAATCCATTAATATCACTGCTTATATAAAGAAAGTGGTACGGTAGGTGAAATTTAGAATATTACAAGTGACTAAATACACAATCCAATTCTACTAAAAACTAGAAGTTACGGAGCCATTTATTATTCAATAAATTCAATGAAAATGTCGTCTTATGGGGAAAAGCCAAAGTTTTAATTACTAATATCTTTCCAAGACAAAAGAAATAGATATATACCAGAGAGCTATGTTGCTTGAACTCTCCAAAAATGTTGCCGCCCCCGTGTTGGATCCACCAAAAAAGCACTACTTTGGAAGGATCTGACACACACACACACAGAGGTCGACATTTATGAAGAGTTCAAGCAACATAGCTAGAGAGCTTAAATAAACATTTGTCTCCTCTGATACCAAGAAACTCTGTTCTTTGTACATGATTATTACCTGCCCTTTCAATTCAACTAGTTCTTCGACGTACAGCATATGTGACTTCTAAAATCAATCTCTCGCAAATTCCTTGTGAAATAGAATCTCTGTCTAACGATGGAACTCAAACTAGAATTTCAGGTCAACTATATAAGAAAATTCTCTTTTATAGACAAAAAAGAACTTTATTATATATTTATCAAGTTGAAGGAACTCGTATGCAACAAATATACAATGTTCCTTTTCAAGAACTTTAACCGCATCAATGGATGATCAGATACAATCAACTCATTAACATTTTCACCAAAAGAACTACAAATGAAAAATAATATCTACAGAAACAATAAATAGTAGTGGTCACCTTAAATACAGAAGTCCAATAGTAATCATAATGACATCGGAACTTTTTTCTTTCTGAAGGGTAAAGAACATGCTTTGCTTTATAATTCAATAAGCCCAGTTCACAGACTTTAGATGACCTTAGATCCACACCTGCGAAGAAGATAAAATAATTGCTTAAATTGAAACTTCAACTGATAAAGAACTGAGATATAAACCAATCTGTACTAGGCGTCAAGGATATCGCATTTTGTCATTGCCCTTTGTAACAGGGTTGCAACAATTTTACACAAAATAGTTTCAAGAAGTATAAACAAGGCGGCATAGCATATTACTTTAAAAAAAAAAAAAAAAAAAAAAAGAGGATGCATTAGTTTATTACTGCTAACAATGTTTTAATCAAATTAGGGAGTTCTGTCTAAGTAACTGAGTAAGTTGTGAGACTAGGAGGAAATTCATCTCTTACATGGTAAAACTACGGAAAAGCTTTTAGACTACTGCAGCTGCAACATGTAATAAGGGGTCATTTGGTACTTTAGACACAATAAAAAGGTATATAATCCCTACTTAGATGTGATATGCATGGGTCTAGCCCAGGTAACATGTATATTATATATCTGTTATGTTAATTCTATATAGAGAAAGGTGTCCAACGAAGTGATGAACTCTGTAGGAACTTGTATATAATTGTATCCAAAGCAGATTTCATCATTCTTCTATGGATTATAAGTTTTACTGGAGTAAAGCTTTTAACACCATCAATGTAGTTTAACCTAATATGACAGGTTAGTATTAATTTTATCATGTTACCAATCATTGTTTACTGTAAATTTTCTGGTAATTACCTTATAAAATGACACACTTGTGTAAATGATTTTGACGTCATCAGTACACAAAACTTAAACTCTACTTCCATTAACTAAAGCTGAAGCTAATGAGTAATGGCAAATACTGAACATGCTGGGCCATATGATATCCTTATAGTTTTAATAAATGGCTTGTTTTCTCTTGTGCTAAAAAGCAAAAAAGCCACCTCAATATGCAACAGTACTCTTGGCACTTGGCAGCCACTACACAGAGTGTCATGACACCGCATTGTACATATAGCATCACCTCTGCCACGGGGAAAGCCAGAGAACACTACCCCAATGTTCCAACCAGTGAGTGTCAGTCAGCCAATTTTTGGGCTAAGATACACGAAGTAACTTGTATGATGTATCTAAAAGCTTTCCTCTTTAATAGTTGTACTCGTGATCAATTTGCAATCATGATATCAAACTTTGCACTTATACAGAAACCATAAAAAGGCAATTGAGTTACTAACACTCGGACACAGAAAGTTGCTGTCAAGCCCAAGACTATATCAGCAAATATTTCCTACAAACTTGCTCTGAAGTTCCAACCAAATAACATTGAATGAATATGCTACTTTTACAGACTAAGATTTTAGTTGGTCCCATAGCAAATTCCATTAATTAGCAGAACATTATTTTAGTTGAGAAATTCTTCCTTATCTCCTCCCACTGTTCTTACACTTATGACTCTCCTTTGTACGTATCTTTTATGACACTTTTACATCTGATATATATATGTTTCTTCTCTACCACCCACTAAATGACTTTATGTTGCGCTTTCTCTAGATCAAATGAATATCCTGTAGAAGTCTTTCCTCCTATCTATAAATTTTGATCAATCTTCTCAAGAAAAAATTCCTGGCAAATGGCAACCAAAAACCAAAAGAGCAAAATCCACCAATGCAACTCAAGTGCAAAGTTCTGAATCACAAGTAGATAATGACAGAATGTAGGTCTTTTCAACCATTTGAGCCCCAAATTATGTTTAAGTTTTCAGGGATCCTCAATTTCTAAGCAACCATGCGTGCCCAAAAACCAGCATCAATCAAATTCAAAAACAAAACTTTTGAGCCATATATGATGCTAAAAACACAACAAAAGTTACTGAACAATTTGAGATTCTAGTTCTCATTAAGCTCTTTATCTTCATACAGATACCCTCAATTTATTAGTAACCACTAAGACTCCAAAAGCAAAAACCCACCAACAAAAGCTAATAAAACTCCAAAAACAAAACCCAACATCAAAACTGAGAAAGCAAAGTGAATCAACTTACTGCTAGAGACAATTTTGCATTGAGATGGAAGAGATATTGGACTGGAAATCGACAGGTTCCCAAGAAAAACAGCTAAATAAAGCACCGAAAATGATATTGTAAAGAAGGCACAGAAAAAGACAAGAATTCCCAATAATCTGCGGAACCGTGCTGACCCACTAATCTCCTTCCTCTTCTCTTCTACCTCCTCCGGATTTTCCGCCAAATCCATGGAAACCAAAAGTCTGCCGCAATTGCAGTACTGGAAAAATCAGTATACGATTTGCGGTTAGATTGGGAATCCGAGAAGGGTTCCGGCAGCCGGAGATGTCATCCGGTGATCGGAATATGAAAGATTTAGGTTCAAATGGTGTTTGGGAAGAAGATATTTTTTCCAGGATTTTGCTGAGTCAGCACAAGCACACTCCCTTGGCAATTTTCATTTACGTTAAAACTCAAGTCATAAGGCAAAAAGTTGGAATATCCTATTTTTGGCTTTTTAATTTATTTTTATAATTTTTCGATCTAAAATTATTTTTAAAAGTTTAACTTATATCATTTTAAAACGAACATATATTGAGCTCAATTATAAGTGTCAATTGATATAATACATAAATCTACTTTTTAACTAAGCCTCGATTGATAACTTATTCTCCAGCTATGGACATGCATAAGTAGCTAGTAGACGTATACGTTCTATATGACATAATATCCGTAAAACATCACATAAAATGTGAATTGGCGTATAGGACTCATGTGTTTACTTACTTAACTTTACACATGATTAAGTATTTACTTGTGCATATACTTGCAAGAAAATAGAGAATATAGTTTTTAACTAAAGCCAAATTAAATGATACATTTATGTATTACGCCTTTATTATTTTATTGTGTACTTTATATTCTTGGCTGAACTAACATGAAAGTAAGTATAAGTTCAACTTGATAGGGCTTGTAGTGAAAGCGTTATTATTGAATTTCGTATAATTATATCTAGGTCTTCCTCTATTCCTTATAACGTAAATTTATATAATTATTTTTATACTTTTTATGGTTTATTTTTATTTATTTATTATTTTTTAAAAATTGCTTTTCTAATTTTTAATATGTCAAGAAAACATATTTCTTTTTATATTTTATTTTAAGTATTATTTATTTATCTTTTAGCAAACATTGATTAATATGGTCATTTTAGTAAAGTGATCATGGCAATCATCATTTAGAAAAACATACAAAATCCAAAATAAATAAATAAATAAAAATAAGCAAAGAAAATACATTTTATTGCGGGATAATTATCTCATTAACATGGCTATATTATGAAAGAGTAACGAGGAAGACCTCAAGAAATAGATCTCCCTGTTTAACCAAAAAAACAAAAAAGGAGGAAGACCTGGTCCTTCGTCAATATGTGGAAAAAAAATGACCAAAATGGTCCTTAAAATATAGATAATATTTTATTTTGATCCTTAATATATTTCGGTTGATTAAATGGTCCTTAATATATTATAAATGTGTTCATTTTGATTTTTGATATATTTCACTTAATTGAAATGGTCCTTAATGTATAACAAAAGGTATTCATTTTGATTCTTTATCCTAACCTAACAGATTTTATCCCTAAAAAGGTAAAAATTTTAGTTGTTGACCCCACGGACTTACAAAATTCACCATTATCGTCTTCTTTGTTAGCTCCAAAGAAAAATTTCATGAATTTAACATCATTAACTTTATTTTTTATTTTTAAACAAAATTTACTATTTTGTCTAGCTTAAAATGTAAAAATTTGCATTACATCAGTGGAATAATATTTTTAGAATGAAAAAAATAATAAATTTAATGAAGAAAATGATGTTAGATTTTATGGAGTTCTCTCTTTGAAGCTAACAAAAAAGACAATAATGGTAGATTTTGTTAGCCATGTATGGTCCATAATTAAATTTAATATTGTTCTTTAATAAATTTATTAGGTTTAGGATAAAAATAAAAATGAATATCTTTTGTTATACATTAAGAATAATTTCAATCAAGTAAAATGTATTAACAATTCAAAATAAACATATTTATCATATATTAAAGACCATTTTAATAAAATATAATATATTAAGAACTATAAAGTATTAGTCATATACTAGAGACCATTTTGATCATTTTCTCTCAATATGTGACATGACTCCAATTGATTGCAATCATTCTTGTTACTTTGTAAGTACTATTTGTGTCCTAATGTACGAAAAAAATCCAATCAAGTATTATTTTTCTTCTAATATTAAGTAGTCTAACTCATTAATTCATACTATATAGACTATAAAATAATTTATAGTTGAGATTTATTCTAAATCATACACTTAATAAAAAAGTTAAAAATTATTAAAAAAATAAATACTAACGACATTCATTTAAAAATATTTATACTTTTCGTTTAAATTCTTTTTTTAAGTGAAAGCAAAATATATCAGATGCTTAACAATAAACACAATTCAATTTTATTTATTAATATAACTCTCAACAGATGAATATTTTGCTAATTTAATACGATGCTTAATTTTATTTTTTAAATTTGACTCCAAGAAAAAAATCACTTTACAAGACTGTAAAACTCCAAATAATCATAAGTAACAATGATTTGTGAAATGAAGTATTTTTTTTTTGGGGG
>JAABOM020000103.1:20105814-20116442 GCA_011800125.2 Solanum clarkiae
TTTTATTATAGTCTTTAGAATTAAGGAGTCCTAATAAAGTAATATGTAAGTAGTATTAGAAATAATCAAGAAGTCCTTTAATATATGGTAAGAATAAAATATATTTATTATAACTCTAACGCCCGATAAAATTACTAAAATATCCCTAGAACGGAGACGTGCACGTAACGCATCTTTCAAAGCTCGGATGGAAAATTCAAGATTAGATTTGCGATCAGCACGAAAAGTTGAGTCAGAAAATGGTTTCGACTCAATTTAAGAGTAACCGGAACGAAAAATAATTTTCGTAAAATTGATCAAAAATAGTAAGGGTACGCGACAGGATCGCGACGCGGACCTATTACGGACCCAAAACAGTGAGGTTATGCGACAGCTCCGTGACACGGACCCAACCTGGATGAGTTTTTATTTTTATTTTGAGGGTACTTTTATCCTAAAACCTTTGGGGGTCTGTTTAAGGTCCCAAAACGCATAAAATGTTAGTTTTCATAACCAAAAATCCTCTCATTCACTCCAAATATAAATGCTCAAAAATCATCAAGAAAGTCATCAAGTTGGGATTAACTTTTAAGATTTATCATCAAGGTGAGTTATTGTTCTTAAATTTTAATCTACCCGACCCAAATTTCTTCATCTATTCATGAATCTCTAATAGTATCTTAAATCATAACTTAGGATTTCAAGAAAATGAATTCAAGAATCCCAAGAAAGGATTTATTGATTCTTCTTCTTCAAGAATTAGGGTTCTTTATCAAAAACTGGAAAGATTCTAAATCAAGAATCAAAGAGAAGCTTTTCAAACAATGTCTTTTCAAGTTCTTTCACTTTAAAAGAACTACCAAGATCGAGGATTTTCTCCAAGAAAGCTAGTATTCATCAAATTTCGATTGTAATATCAACTTTCAAGGTATGTAAGGCTAAAAGAAAACATGATATTGTTCTCTCATGTGCCACCTAGATGGTCTTAGATGGTTGACTGAAGGTTCTTGAGCTATATGCATGATTTCTTGATTGTATTCTTGAAAACTATATTAAATGTACGTATTTTCACATGTTGATGATCATCAAAAACTTATTTACTTAAATTGAATATTTTCTTGACATAATGTATAAATCCTTTATGTTAATGGTTAAGAGCATGCATGAAAGAAGATAGAGATTGAGTCTAGACCCTTGATAGAGAATGTGATTGCGATTGTGATTGAGATTGAGATGTGAGAACAATGATGAGTTGATAGAACTTGATAGTCTCATGAGTTTCTATATATGAACTCTAATGATTTGTATATTCGATTGTTCCCTGATGATTGTTCAAATCCTTGAGCTGTTGATTGAGATGTTGATTGATTAGATGATTAGAGTCTCTATGAGATTGACTGAATGATGAGAGCCTTTATAAGGCTGAGTTGAGATGAGTCAATTGAGATGTATTGACTGGATTGATTGTTTTATGAGCATTGAGTCATGGGAGGAGTATTGAGTACCAGAAGAGTAAAAGGTAGTCCAACTCGCACTTGTCAAACCACGTAGCTAAGTAGGTGAGGATTAGAACCATTATGTCTCATTGTGGTTCCCTCTAGATAGAGTCCCTGAAACAATAGAGGACTTAACTTTAACGGATAACTAGGGTCCCTAGTGGATTCAATTCGTCCCCTACTTGGCAAGTATGGGATGGTTGTGGCAACAACGGCGATTTGTTGTATGATCACTGGCTCATAAGTGATTATTGTCGGATAAGAGAAACTCCCAGAAAATTTCTAACTGAATACTCTGAGTCGAGATAAGATGAGTCGAGATGAGATGAGTTGAGACGAGTTCATCTAAGATGAGTCTGATTTGATTGATGAGTTGATTGGTTAATGGGTCACTTTTCTACTATTTATTCTTGCTTTAGATAGACATTTGACATGTTGATTGTTATTATTTCGAGTCAATTGTTATATCTATATTATTCTACTAGTTTCGATTTCATTCAGCTATTTTACATACCAGTACATTCCACGTACTGACTTTCCCCTCTGGGACTGCATCGTTTCATGATGTAGATATAAGATTTGGAGATCGTCAGCAGGCGTATCGTTGAGGATTTGAGATGTTTAGCTGATTAGTGAGCCTCCCCTACTTCGGAGGATTCATTATATTTATTTCATCTTGCTTTAGAGTTAGATTTGATTAACTTTATTTCAATTGAGGTAGTCATGGGTCTGTCATTGACATCACTTGATAGTGGTAGAGGCTTCATAGACTAGAGTCGAATGTTGATGTTAAGACTTGTTGAGCTAGTTTCTTTCCACTAGCCTTTCCATTTATAATATTATTTTGAGACTCGATAAGATGTGCCCATTTATTTTCTTATGTCTTCAGCTGATTAGTAGAATATACGAATGAATGAATGAGTTGAGGCCAAGTGCTTCATTTGGGGACTAGCAATAGTTTCTGAGTGCCGGTTACGCAAAGGGTACCCTCCCGGGACGTGACAATAACCTAAAGAAACATTCTAATTGGAATATAAAATTTTGTTTTTTTTAACTCTCAAGTACAATAAGATGATTCACTTCAAGATTTTTTTTCTTTATTATTTGAATAATAACTTATTAATTCAAAGTACTATTACTCTTAACGAAGTTGAAAGACTAATCTTTTTATTCTTTTATTTCTAAAAAATTATAGTGTCGAATCTTTAAATTATGTTATTTGACAATATTTTTAAAGAATCATTAAAAAAAGTGTATTTCAAAAAATATTTAATATAATATAGTTTTTCGAGGTTACTCTTTTAACAAAATATGATCATTTTGATCCCAAATAAAATAGTTAGAACTATACAAATAATTCATAAAAATACTATTTACATCATATTTAAATTAAATGTATATTTTGGATCATCCATTATTGTTCCATTTACTTAGAATTGTGTAGGCTAGGTATGAAAGAAAATCTTGGTAAAGAGCGTTATTCCAGTCTGTCAAGTTTGAATTTGAATTAGTTGGACTTCAATGTGGATTCTGAACAATAGATGAATAATTAAAAAAAACTGACAACATTTAGAAGTTTTCAAATATTTTTAATATTCAATTTAATAATATTGACGTGACACACATGTGCAATGCACATACTCTAAACTAGTTAGAAAAATAATATAAGGTGTTCTATGTAACGCTCCAAACTGAATTAACTAAGATGGCCCACAAAGTATGAATGTTTTTTGGAAAATTTATGGAAGTATCGTATTATATTTGGTATTTTCAAATATTGCCTAATATATGTATAAATTTCTAAAAAATTCTTGTTTTCCTATTTATGCCTGATACACTTCACTTCTTCACACTTCTGTTGCATTCTTTTTTCAGACTTCATCTTTATTTCTTTTTCTTTCAGCTTCTTTGCATTCTTTTTAAATTAAAACCTGAAATTTCTTCCCTATTCTCGTCTTAGCAAACCCTTGCCTGCCTGCTAGCAAATCTTCACTTTTGATTCAACTAATTTGAACCACGAAGAAGAAGAAGCAATCATGGGAGAAAGAAAGGTTTTAAACAAGGTTTAAATCAAGCTTCTTTGGGTTCTTTTTTTTTTTTTCCTTTTTCATCCATTCTTTATTTGATTCATTATGAAAATATAGTGATTTTTGTGAGTTTTGGTGTAGCTAAAATTATGCACGCGCGGTGTTTGATAAAATGCTTAGCTAAAAATTAATTTATTTAACATATGCCTGATCCAATACATTAGCTAACTTATATAAAAATTATCAGTTATTGTAACAAATTAATTTAACACAGCATGATTCAATGTATTACATAACTTATATAAAAAATTGTATAACCAAGAATCATGCAATAGTGATGTATCATGTGTTAAGATATTCTGCATTGAATACAAACAAGTTTTCACAAAAATGAATCAAGAGATACGATACACCACATGTTTGATTCAATTCATCAGATAACTTATATAGGTTTGTATAACAATGGATCATACAATATGATTCATTGCAATAAAATAGTTTAACACATGGTTGATTCACTGCATCAAATATTAATTACAATGAATCATGACTTATGAATCATGTATGAGTGCTAGTGTATCCACATAATGGCCAGTGTATCCACATAACTTATATAGATTTGTATAACAGTGGATCATACAATATGAATAATTGTAATAAAATAGTTAACACATGGCTGATTCACTGCTATAGATATTAATTACAATGAATCACGTATGGCGCCAAGTATCTATATAAATGGTCAGTGTATCCGCATAATGGTTATTTAAATTTTTTCTATAAATATGCAAATGATGAAGATATATTGTAATTTTTATATTTCATTATGAAATTTATGTAAATTCGTGTTTTTTTGTCTAATAAAAGAAAGAATATACACATCTAAAGTAGATAAATACAGAAGTGTTAAAAACGCTGAAAAGATAAAGGTTAGGGAGAATATCCTGGCCATACAACTTTCTTCTTCACCAATGAATTCTTGCACGTGTTTCATTGACGTAACTTTGTTGCTCACTCTCACCGAAAATAATTGTTCACTATATTAAAATAAATATATAATGAGAAATAGTATTTATTTAGTTTATAAAAATTTAAAAATTATTTTATATTTAATTATTATTAAATATAATTATTATATTATATTATATATATATATTACTCACAAATGTGTTTCAAGGCACCTTTCCGTCAATATGTCTGATTGACTTGTTTATTTCTTTATCGCTATTATATGAGATCCGTAAAAATAATTTTAATTCAATAAACAGCTTAATTATATTTCTTCAGCTGTTACAGTTATGATTTTACAATATCGTTTCAATTATGATTTTACAATATTAGCGGTATTGTGATGAGTTTCTTAATTTAATATTTTTAAAGCAGTTCCATTATTTATTTTTGTAAGCTTTTTAATTTAATATTTTCAAAATAGCTTGATTATATTTTTTTGACTACTTTAATATGAGACCCATTAAAAGAATTTATGAATTTTATAATTTAAATATTTTTTAAAACAGCTTGATTATATTTCTTTGACTACTTGTACATCTAATAATTAATAATTTAAAAGAATTTGAAAATGCATAAAAATTTTCCATTCACATCAAAAATTTGAGATTAAAAAATATCAGCCGGCGGTGCTCGTGACTAGAATACTAATTTTCCTACCATTTGACGTCTGTTTTTCTTTTTTTCCTTTTATTTAAATCAAATTTTATAAAATATTTATCCTAATTCGTCCGAACTCCGGCGACAGCGAACACTCCTCCGGTCCATGCCCGATCTTCCGGCCCGGATTTTTCCGAGTGAAATAGAGCCATATGAAAATGGAGGGTACATTGAAATGCTCAGCAAACTACGTGCCGTTGAGTCCAATAAGCTTTTTAGAAAGATCAGCGAAGGTGTATAGCGATAGGTTCTCTATTGTTCACGGGGATGTCAAGTTTACTTGGAGAGAGACCCGTGAAAGGTGTATCCGAATTGCTTCTGCTCTAACCCACTTAGGAATTTCTCGTGGCGACGTCGTATGTCTTTCTCGATCTCCTGCACTTTGATGGTTTCTTATTTGATATTTATTGCTCTGTTGTTAATTTTAGGCCTCTCAATCGTTACATCTTTAGCGTTGCAAGTTTATGATTAGTGCATGTATGTTCACTTTTTTCCTCCATGATTGTTAGGGAGATCGTTTCGATTCACTTTTTGGCTTCCTCCATACTGGCATGAGAAACAAATGACAGCTTATGGTGTTTTTTTGTATAATTTTTGAATATCTAAATTCTAATGTGAAAATGTTGAGTTTATCTAATCCAATTTTAGCTTCAAAGATTACTTTCCGAAGGCGAAAACTGTATTTTATATTGAGATGGAGGGAGTGGTTTTTCTTCATATATTGTTTTTGTTAGTGGTGCGGTGTGAGTACTGTTTACTACAGAAAGAAGAGTCTCATTATTAAGTTGAGTGTTGGTGATTTTGAAAAGTGAAGATACCTTTATCTAGATATATGTATCATATATTCTTTTTTGGCGGCACAAGGAGGTCATGTTTTCAAGTTGTGGAAACTTCTTGCATAAATGCAGGGTAAGACTGTCTAGATCGTTGTGATCTTGCCCTTTCTCCGGACCCCAGACATGCGGATCAGGCTGCCCTTTTATAATTGTCAATTTCTAGTGCAGGTTGAATAATCATGTTTCTTTGTTAAAAGTTTATCTTAGGTAATGTAACTTTTGTCTTTGACATTAAACAAGTCAAATCATTTTAGAATCATTATTTTTAGTAATGAGATAGAGGAAGCAACGAGATTAATCAAAGCAGAACCCATTTTTCAAGATGGAGCATGGATAACAGGATAAGAAAAAAAAAAGAATCTTTAGACCTAAATTCCTTTTTACTATTTGCTTTCAATGTAGCTAAGCCCAATTTCCCTTAGTTGACATTGTCAATTAAAAAGGTGTACTTTAAGTTTATCCTTTTCCAATGTAAGAGTGCAATGCAGTGAAATTAAGAAATGAAATAAGATATACCATATATACCACTTCTTTAGAACTATTGAGGAAAAACTTCTAAAAGAAAACAAAGGAAAGACTCAAGTCCTTCAATCTGATGTTTGTTGGTACTTCTTTAGAACTATTTCGAAAGGAGTTTATGAAAGCGATGTAGCAGATAATGAAGGAAAGGAAAATCTAAGAAGGATAAACGCTATTTATTGGCTTTAAGACACTTACTTTTCTTATGATGAAGTTTCTCAAACACTGAAACAATTTCAAGAATTCAACTTGAAAAGTTCTTGAGTACCTCATTTCACAAAGTTTTGTGCTTTTCCTCTTTCTTCTCCCTTTTTGGGGGTGAGAAGACTTCTCTTTTTATTCTGAACACATCTATCACTAGTTGATCCTCTCTTTTTGTTCCTGGATTATTCAACAAGTATAGATAGCCCTTTCCAGGAATGAATAAGTAATTGGCCTTTAATCCATTTGCTGCTTTAAAATCAATAACAGGACTTCCCGTTGCTTAGTTGTTGGTTTACCTTCTATTATTGAGATCTTTTGTGCAACAATGTACAACATTAGTAATCAGGTTAAATTAGTCTTATTCTACTGTTACATCAATATGAGTTAACTCATGCAAATTCTTCAAAAAACACTGAAAATTAAAAGAAGTATATATACCAATGCCACATACTTACGCAGGTCCACATTGAGTCAGTACCTACACTTTATATTAAGGATCTGGTCAGTTATTAAATCTTTTTGAGAAGTGTGTGTGTGTGTGTGTTTTGAGAAGGAGGTCAGTTATTAAATTATGAACTCAGATTAAAAATAACAAAATTTTATTTCAAAGGCTTGGTCAGATAAACATAAAAGATGTGGCGTCAAGACTAGGTATCAGTGATGAGTCTATGAAACACAAGTATCTTTGAAAGTATAACATATCTTGGAATCAGATAGCATTTGCCTCCTCTTCCATGTAGTTAGATTTTCTTTTATGTTTTTACCAAGGAGGAATTGAGTTCTTATTCAGATCACCATCTTTTTATCAGTACTGCTCTTACATTTTGCCAAATTTCTGAGCAGGTTGCTGCCTTGGCTCCAAATATTCCTGCAATGTATGAGCTACACTTTGCAGTACCAATGGCTGGGGCAGTTCTTTGTGCACTTAATACACGTCATGATTCAGCAATGGTCTCTGTGTTACTTAGACATTCAGAGGCCAAAATCATATTTGTAGATCACCAGTTGCTCAGTGTTGCTAAGGGTGCATTAGAAATTCTATCAAAGGCAAGCAGAAAGTTGCCGCATCTAATCTTGATCTCTGGTAGAGAGAGTCAGTTATCCATCCAGAATGATAATAAGAGGTTGGCTTCAGAAGATCTGGAGTACGAGTCCTTTTTAGCTAGTGGAGAACCTGATTTTGAGATTGTATGGCCAAATGATGAATGGGATGCTATTGCTCTCAATTATACCTCAGGTACAACATCGAGACCAAAGGGGGTCATTTATAGTCACAGAGGAGCATATCTTAATTCTCTGGCTGCAGCCCTTCTCGCTGAAATGACTTCAATGCCTGTATATTTATGGACTCTTCCCATGTTTCATTGCAATGGATGGTGTCTTTCTTGGGCTGTGGCAGCACAGGGTGGTACAAATATTTGCCTGAGAAATGTCACTGAAGAAGGGATTTTCAACAGCATAGTTCAGCACCAAGTGACTAACATGGCTGGTGCACCTACAGTCCTGAACATGATAATAAATGCACCACCAAGTGTCCAAAGGCCACTGCCAAGGACAGTAAATGTTATGACAGGTGGTGCCCCACCTCCTCCTCGAGTTCTACTTAAGATGAAAGAGCTTGGTTTTAATGTCACTCATGGATATGGTCTCACCGAAACCTATGGTCCAGCAACTGTTTGCTTTTGGAAGCCAGAATGGAACTCTCTGTCACCTGATGAGCAGGCTAAGATTCAGGCTCGTCAAGGAGTGAACCATATTGGCTTGGAGGATATAGACGTAAAGGATGCTGAATCAATGAAGAGTGTACCCTCGGATGCAAAAACCATGGGTGAGGTGATGATTAGAGGAAACACTGTAATGAATGGTTACTTAAAAGATCTCAAAGCCACAGAAGATGCTTTTAAAGGGGGCTGGTTTCGAAGCGGGGACTTAGCAGTGAAGCATCCTGATGGTTACATAGAATTAAAGGATCGTTCAAAGGACATCATTATCTCCGGTGGAGAAAACATTAGTACAATCGAAGTGGAGTCCGTAATCTTTAGCCATCCCTCTGTTCTTGAAGCTGCTGTAGTGGGAAGACCAGATGATCACTGGGGTGAGACACCCTGTGCATTTGTTAAACTGAAGAATGGATGCAACGCCAGTGCTGATGAGATCATCAAGCATTGCCGTGATCGTTTGCCGCATTACATGGCTCCTAAGACAGTAATTTTTGATGATTTGCCAACAACTTCAACAGGAAAGATTCAAAAGTTTGTTCTGAGACAGAGAGTCAAAGCCATGGGAAGCGTTTCGAAAGCTAGCAAACTCTAATGAATTGTGGTGTTGAAAATGGGACTTGCTTGGTGAAAAACACTAGGATTGTTCTAGACATAAGTTTGATCATATTGCATAAATAAGATTAGTTTAGGCACACATAGAGGAACTTGACCTTTTGAAAAAGGGTTATTATTATTATTTACTGTATATGATTCATGATGCTTTATGATTGTCATTCATGGAGACCACGTGTCACTGATTCATCGAGAATGTAGCTCCTAATTGCTCAGCTAATTTCCATTCGTGGTGATTTTCTGGTTGGCACTGTATGGGAATTACCCCAGTGAAGACGATTTTTACAGCCCTTCAATATTTCCTTCCGGACAGTTGTCAACACCTTCCTAACATCCCTCTCCATAATATTGTCCTCGCGTTCTGGGTCAAAGAATAGACTGTGGAGCACTTTTAGAACAGAGGCAAGCATTGTCGACAACTTGAGTTAAAGAAATGATATCTATCGATCAGAATTAGATTCTCCCAAACCATCTCAGTATCGTCAATGATTAGAACAGCACTTCCTTGACCCAAAACAAGTTTGCCATTGCCAATGCATAAGGACGTTCGCCCATGGTGTAAATATACATCTCGAACAAACTACTGGCTTCTTTCAAAAAGCTCAGCTTTGTCATCATGTGTATCCTGTCCAATTTGAAAAGGTCTGGTTGGTCGTTCAAGTATGATTCTTCAGCAAGTCTAGTGGAGTTCAAGAGAGTGTGATCTAGATCTAGGATCAGACACAACTTCTTTTGGCGTAGTAAATTCTTGAGGTCCTTTCATCATGAGCAAGCCTCAAATTCTCATGAATGTATGAAAAAGCAATGCCAGATTCATCTTCGACTTTCTGGCCACATCGTATACGTATCCCTCCCATGACACCAGGATGTGAGCATATATCAAGTGCAGCTTCAATCAAGTCTATTTTGCGCCTCTTGGTAGAATGCATGCCGTATTCGTGTTGGGAAAAAATATGGACTAACACAAAATAAATATGGCACAATAATATGAAAAATGGGAAAATAATGACATCAAATATTTTGTGTGGGAACCCTTTTTAAATAAGGGAAAAACCACAGGCCAAGAGGAGCAACTGATATTACTATAGTAAGGAATTTTACACCATGTAGGCACGAGTACAATACTCCCAAAGACTCCAACACGCACAAAAGAATTACCCTCTTTTGATTTTTCAACTTACTAAAAATATCGCTCACACTCTATTTTTCTTCACAGACTATTTTATTTTATAGTGTATGGTATACCTCACAGAAGAAAAAATACTCACTATTTTTTCTGTGGCTCTATTTTTCCTCTCTTTTCTGATGCAAAATGACTGCCTCCATTGATGTCATTGTTGACATCAATGTGTAGCACAATTTTTCAAAGTTGGTTGCCTACTTTGAAAAATTGATTGGCAGCCATTGTTGAATGGTAAAAGAAAAGGAAGGAGCTGGACTCCACAAATCTCCCCCTCCAAACCCTTTTCCAGAAGGAGGTATCTCTCTCTTCTCAGAGAGAGCTCATGCCGACAAGTTCTTTGCACAATTCAAACTTGTCTCTTGTCACAACCTTGGTCAGCATAT
>JAABOM020000103.1:20130771-20142757 GCA_011800125.2 Solanum clarkiae
TTTTTCAGAACTTAAATTTATTAATATTTAAAAGTTACTGATATAATAAAATTATCGTTCTATTTATTCTAATTTTTACACGCAAACAAACACATATGTAGTGCCTTTCCACCTCCCTCTTCCCTCTATTCCTAGTTTTGTATCATTCAATTCAATGTTCCCTTTAATATAATCCCATTATTATCCTTATTATTAAATACAATCCCATTATTGTCCTAATTATTCCATGTCTTTTTGAGTTCCATGCAATAATACCAAATACATAAGTTTTAAAAATGTCATTACTCAAAAGTATCCCCTCTTCTCCCCTCCTAAACCTCTATAAATAAACCTCCTAATTATCACTTCCAACTTCTAGAGAAAACAAACATATTTCAAACATGGTTTTGAAATGTTGCACTTTCTACTTAATCATGTTAACTTGTTCAATAATAACAAATTTGAGCAACGTTAATTCATCCAGAGACGTACCAATATTCCTTGCAACTGCGACCCCTAAACCCCTTCGTAAAAAACTCACAGTTTTCATAATTTTCAAGCTTATTTCTTGCATCTCTTCTACTCTTCATAGGTGCGGTCATTACAACAAATTTAATTATCAGAGATAAATAATTTCGTTACTAATTAATCATATTTCGTCACCAAAGATCTTGTGTGATGAAAAAAATTTCGTCAATCAATCGTCTCTAAAAGTGGGTCGCTAGAAGTATATAAAGACGATTTAGTGTGTCATCACTAAAAAGGTTATATTAACTACGAAAAGTAAAATTGTCCCTAACTGTGTCAATATTTATGACAAATGTATTTGTCATAAAAAGTGTAAATTTTTTGTAGTTGATTGTATAATTTTTTCACTAAAGAAATTATAAATACTGACAAAACTACCTCGTCACTAATTTTTTAATTCAATTAGTGACTATATGAATTGTCTCCAAAATCATATATATTTCGAAGTTAAAGAAAATTAATTTCGTCATTAAAGACATTCTTTTATACACAAAAATATATTTTGTCCCTAAATGTATCAATTAGTGACAATTTTAGTTGTAAAAAAATGGCATACAATTTTGTGGTTGAAAATCATCGTGTTGTCACCAAAATAAATATTGTTACTGACAATAAAATTGTCATCATAATTAGTGAGAATAAAATTGTCATAATCAGTGACAATATTTGTGATAAAATACAAATTTAATTCAGAATCAAAGATTAAATTATATTATTGATCAGAACACAATTTTAGAACAAAGACTATTATATCCCAAATATATTCAATTTATGACAAGATAATGTTCTATGATTAAATTGTCAGTATAAAAAATTCAATGTAATTTAATCATTGCATTTTTTCCTATCTTGTGAATCCTACCACTTGTTTGAAGTGAGAGAAAATTGAGCTATTATTTCTAACTTGATTGATAGCACGCTCAAAATTATTTCTGTGCAGCTCCTGCATAAAGAAAATGAAGAGAAGTTAAACACAACTTCAATAATAAGCTTCCTAGTAAATCTCATGTCTTATTAATAGTACTCATTAAGAATAGCAAATCATAGGACACTTATAAGACATGGAATGAGCCTTAAAGCTTAAATCTTTACCCGCTTTTTATTTGTTGATGTAATATTTTTGAATCTTTAAAATGCCATATGATTGAACATCCAAAAATAATGATATATAATATAATAATAGAAAGGTCACGACCCATGTTGAGCAAACATACCAAAACAGCAAACTCTCGGTTAAAGTTTCATTTGAAAAGTTAGTGTGTTAAGTATCAACACCTTTTCTACCATAAGGCCTACATTTCAAGTTTATTTAGAAAATTCTTCTAATTAAAATGATCATATTGCGGTCATAGGTTAACACCCCTTTTTAAGTCCAATTTCCAGAAATCAAACACAAACTCCACTCAGAAAATTTTCTGCAAGACAACCACCACAAATGCAAGATATTGACCACATTTTCTCTAAAATTAAATTTAAATTAAAAAACACAAATAAAGATCTTCAACAACACATGGATAACAATATCACTTGAACCACCAACCATAAGATTAAGAAACAATAACTTATAGAGTTGGGAAAGTTCAGAGTAGAAAAGAGAAAAAAGTTTGTTGGCTTGCTGATGTTACTCAAGAACAGGCATCTTTGAATGTCCTGGCCATTGAAGGAGTAATCAGATGTCTCCTCACTCAGTGTTCTGAAGAAGAACTCCATTTATTTGATTCTAAACAAATATATCAGCAAAAAAGACTATTAAAACAGGTACGAAATACTGATTACTCATTTTAGACACAACAACAACAACAACAACAACAACAACAACAACAACAACAACAACAACAACAACAACAACAACAACAACAAGTGAAATCCCACAAGTGGGGTCTCGAGAGGGTAAAGTGTACACAGACCTTACCACTACCTCATGGAGATAGAGAGGCTGTTTCGGGAAAACCCTCACATTAACTAGATCAATTTCTCTATATTGGAAAAATCATACATTAATTTAGATTTCACATAATTACATCACGTTATCAAGAGTCATTAAGATAACCTATTAGCAAATTACATGTTATTGTTCAGGAGAAAAGCTGCCATGTAAACGCGAAGAATATAGAAATCACAGAAACAGGAAAGGTTGATATCAGATTGAGAATATGTAAAGTCAGATATGACTTAAATTGTTTGATAATTACAATTGAACATCATCTTGCACACTACCTATGATTCAGTTTCTCCCTAGATTATTAGAAGTATTTGAAGTGTTTAAACTTCTTTATACATTCAGCCACATGTGCAAGTATGAATGGATTTTATAAACTAAATCATTCTTGTATAGAATATTGATTCTATCAATCATTCCTTATCTTAATCAAGTCTTCGACCCCCATAAATAAAGCCCTATACCAAGCCAACTAATGGTCTTACCCAACCTAACCAAACCAGCCAGGGAAAAAGAGCATTTGAAGGGTTAATTTATATTTGGTTGTTGTTGACACTCAATTTTAGCTCAACACTTCAAAAATTCTTACTTTCTATGTTGATATTTTTAAAATTATTTTTGTGTGATTTTAAATTATTTTTGATAGTTACTTTTATTCTTATAATATTAAAATTTTAATTAGTTTAATTTTAAATTTTAGTGCA
This sequence comes from Solanum clarkiae, assembly GCA_011800125.2. NCBI lineage: Eukaryota > Viridiplantae > Streptophyta > Magnoliopsida > Solanales > Solanaceae > Solanum > Solanum clarkiae. The sequence goes on from JAABOM020000103.1 coordinate 20,133,922, forward strand.
GTACGATAATTCTTTTTTCTTGTTCAGGTATAATTATACGTGTATGTTCAATTAGCCCACAATTTGAACTCATTATCTTTCTAGCCCATTAAATTTAGGTTTTGAGGTGCATATAATTTTTATCACCTTGTGTAGAATGTAGAGTAAATTCCTAATTTGAGAAAATCCTAAAACAATAAAATATGTCCCTTCTTTCTTTTTTACTTTTCCGGCGCCCCTCGCCGGAATCCGGCGAAAATGCCAGTGATCTCTTCTTCCTCCTGCTCCAAACCACCAACACATTTCTTCATTCCTCACCTAGCCGCCACCCTCACCAGCTGTTACCCGAACTCATCGAAAAACATCGAACAACCCATCTCTGCCCTTATCTTGGCGGCGAAATCCCTCCACCATCTCCTCGCCACACCAGCCGCTTTCACCCTCCTTTTCCGGCGGGTTTCACCGGAAACAGATCCAAACAACAAACCCAAACGATCCCTCTGTCTCCTCCCTTTGCCACCATCGGCCACCCTCTCCAGCCACCACCATCGCGACAGCAAACCCCAAACCCACCGAAAACAACGTCTTCAACCAACACACCAGCGTTCCTCGTCGCCACACCACAACAACCGGTTGAACCCCACCGACGACCCCAAATCTACTCGCCATCGAGTCTTGCCGACGAACACCACACGAGTTTCGAGCTCTCACATCAGAAGCTTCACCCCAGAGCACAATCGTGAACCAAATCAAGCTCAACAACGCACTGGTGACCCTTCTCTTTTACTTTTGTGTATATTTTAAAGTTTTGATTATATTTGTTTTGGGTTATCACTTTTGTATTGATTTGCTAACATTTGAAACCCAACAATGCTACTGTCTTTTCTTGCTTTTAATATTCTAAATGGGTTGCATGTTTGATTTTGTTTATTACAATATTTATTCATATCTTCGTAATGTTGTTATTTTAAATTAATTATTATTATGTCTAGCTTATGATATTGTTCTACTATGATTATTTCCACTTTTCTCATTTTTTGTTACTTGCATGTTTCTGTTGAGTTGGTAGTGTCATTTTTCTGATCACTTACTGTCGGTTTAACTTGATGTTCTCGTTTTAATATTTATTGATAATTTCAGGACGTTGATATTACTAGTGGACCAATTTTGATACATTGTTAATTTATTTTCACTTACTAGTTTATGTATCTATATTGATTATTACTTGTTATATTTGATCGATGACGAATCTATTCATCGGATTTCAACGCCTCCCCATTCAGAAAGACGGAAAAATTTAATTTAGACTAATTATTATTATATTTTAAAATTCAAAGGATAGTTAAGTTCATAACTTATTAAATTTGACCAATGACGAATCTATAAGTCGAATTTCGAGGCCTCCCCATCCAAAAAGACGAAAATTTTTTAGTTTAAATTCATATTTTGTAACATTTTAAAATTTGAAATTTTAGTTTAAATTCACATATACATTACTTTTTAAATTTGGCCAATGACGAATTTATCCATCGAATTTCGAAACCTCCCCATTAAAAGACGGAACAATTTTAGTTTATTTTATTTTTTTCATTATTGTGTATATTATTTTTGTGAGTTTATTTCATGATTATCGTATTTATGTTATATTGTATATCTTCTCCCCAATTTGAAAAAAAAATGAATTCACCGAGATCCACAGTTGTGGATTCTGAAGGATGCTAATACCTTCCCTTCGAAATAACTTGAACCCTTACTTGAAATTTTTTGATTCGCAGACTATATTTGTAATAATTAATTGGTTTCCTAATTATCCTTAAAATTAGGTGACGACTCCAAAATTAAATTATTTTTCCTATTTAAATTCTTTTAGTCATAAATAATTTTTTACTGAGTTGTCGCGATGTTGCGCCTTTGGAATATCAACTGTTATAATGCACCAACCTATGCAACCATTAACTACAATTATGAAATTTTGATAGATGATATTCATCAAAAATGCTGCATGAAGCTCCAGTGGATATTCGAAACAAAAATCATTGTAAAGAAGGGCAATTCAGTGTAACTAGATCATCCAATCACCGTGAAGATTGTACCTTCTAATTAACAATTAATTACCCACTACACTACTACAAACATAATAATACAATAAGTTACGCTGCAATAATAGAAGTTACAAAGAGGAAACAAAAATCGAATCAGTGAAACAATCAACTAAAGAATCCGACTGTAAATGAGTGTACAACATCAAGATTGGTTCCAATCTGGTGGATTATATGTGAAATCCAATTAAATAACTTTAACTAATAATAGTGACGAATCAACAAAAAACAATTTTCTGCAATTAATAACAACTATATAATCTTGAAAATGGTTTATTCCAAGATTATTCCAACCTGTGCAAGAAACAACTACAGTAGATACTAATACATCGAAGTTAATATATCGAACTAAGCTCAAGGATGGTGTAGAATCAATATATCAAAGTTCAAATCTAATACTCATAATAGATAACAGGAATTCCACCTAAATCTCTACTTTATCATCAGGCACAAACACATTACAAAAGAAGTCAGAACTTATATAAAAACCAATCGAAATCTATCAATGAAATTCATAAAAAACAGTGTTATCACAAAAGCAAAAGCAAAAAAACAAAGAAAGAAACATACCCCTTGAATTCTCTTCCCAGTTACAGGGCACTTAGGTCCACTAGCCCTCTTCTTTGTAGTCTGATAAATCAGCTTCCCACCTGGGGTTTTTACAACCCTATGTTGATTGGATTTGGTGGCATAGTTGTGCCGTTTACGGTAAGTAAGCCATTGCACCATTTTTTATGGTGGTTGTGTTACTCTCTTCTCTGGTTTTGGGGGGTTGAAGAAGAAGGGGCTCCATTTTAGACACTGGGTGTAGCATTTATGTCCACGTTTATATGGATGTCATTCACGCAAAACTAAAGATAAAAAACAATATGCTTCAGTCCCAAACAAGTTGTGCTATATGAATCCTCATTGACCATGTTTCTCCATTTAAATTTATCTCAAGACAACATTTATACAAAGTGAAAAGAAAATGAAAGGTTCTAGAGGATTCTATGTCTTCTACAAGCACAACAATCTCGAATAGAGCTAAAAGACCCAATCTCGTACAGGTAGCCTATGTGACTCAGTATCAAAATCATTGTGAGGATGTTTTGTCGAGCTTCGGTGAGTCAGATGTACTCTCCCCAGGTTGCGCATATGTTCATCAACAATGCAGCAACATAACTCACTCAATATTACCCCAATATCATGGAGAACAAATAGAATGCAAAAGTAATATCAATGCATGCAAGGTACTTGATGAATTACCTGATAGCTACAAAGATGCAAATCCTCATGGTTCATCTAGAAAGCCTAATGAACTTCCCAGTCCCCTCAATGATCTGGTAAATTTTGTCTCCCAAATTGTTGTGGTAAATGGAAGAAATGTTGCTAAAAATGAAGACAGGGATGATGAAGAGGAAATTGTTACCATTAGAGACAAACCTGTAGAATTTGTTGCTGCAAATGCGAATAAGCCTTCATTATGGATTAATTTTACAGTATGTATTCCTTGTGACCTTGCCATGTTTGATATGCACAAAGTTTTAGATAATTGGAATCAATTATTTGTTGGGAACTTTGAAAAAGTCTTCTCTCTTGACTTTTGAGCTTGCCCAACGTTAGGATGGGACGCCTTCTATTCCTTCCACTTATAGTTTTGCCAAGCTTATAAACAGAGGTATAACTGATCATCTTAGCGAGCTTAGTCATATTGCACTTATCTTCGCTTTGCTTCTACTTCCACCTGATGTCCTCATCAGTTTGGATTAACATTTCCATTTGATCTTCGCTCTAGTTTACAAACTATGTTCCTTAGAGTGAAAAGGTCTGCGTACATTCTACCCTCCTCAGAGCCCACTTGTGGGATTCCACTGGGTATTATGTTGTTGTTCCTTAGAGTGACAAGAAATTCTGTGTCTTGGTTCTTGATAAGTTCACTATGTCAACCTTGTGGAGTCCTTGCAATTGGTTTGATACTGGATAAGATGCACGTCCAGCTTATTTTTGGAGATGCCTGTAGGAAATATATATGTAGCTTTAAGTCTAATCACAATGAACAGAATCTCTCCAACTTTACCATTAACTGCTCAAATTTATTCAACAGCTTGAGAATGAGCTGCTTGCAATTTGCTACTCGAAGTGCTGAAGAGCTACAACCTAGGTACTTTCTGGTAATTTCATGTCAATCAAAAGGGATGCTACGTCCTAGGTCTTACTGATATGTTATGCATAATTGCATACACTTATTTTCTGACTGGAGTATGGGATATCAGACATCACATGCTTGTGAATCCCTACGTTAGTAAAATAATTGAAAATAAAATTGATGGTGTGGATATTAGCGACATATTATTGCAGGCAGATAAAGGTGGCACTAATGATTCACCAGTTGAACGATCAAATCGTTTATGGTTTCGCTTGCGACCGACAACACAAGACCTGACATTGGTAACATTAGAATCTTTGAGTTCATATTCCACAATTACAGGTGGTCAAACCTTGTCCATTGAGTTCTCTGTTGGCTAAAGCTATAATGCATTCAAGGGGCTTTACATTGCAGGAAATGTATACCTACTAGTCCTATATGTAAGCTTTGATATTAAACGTGAAGATTATGTACATTGTGACGGTTGTTACAAGGAAGCAATGCCATATCAAACAAGTTGTTCAATGCCATGGCGTTCTTTGTTATCTTTTAATTATATGCACAATGAGAGGTGCATTACAGTTTGTTATCCAGAGAAAATAGGGGTGAAGCTTCCTTGCCCTTTCGTTGATGTTTTTCAACAGTCTAACTTGGCTAAGCAAATGATTGTTCTTAGGATTGTTTTTAGAACTGCTGAATCTTTCTCCCTATTTGTTCGTTCGAACAATGGTCCAATTCGAGAAAGTGTGGAAATGCTAGCTATTCCAGGCTCTTCACCACTTCCAAGAATTGATTACCTGCCTCCAGGAGATGTCATCGAGAACCTGCAGGTGCCACTGCCTTCTATACGCTATCACATCGCCCAAAATTTTCACAAAACAGATGTTTCAGTGTTGAGCTTTTCTTGGAAATTGTTTTATGAGAGTGTTATATTTTCCTCGTTGGTTTGGCTCTAATTGAACCTTGAGGACGAGGTTCTCAATACATGGGGGAGTATTGTTGTGAAAACAGATAGCCCAAAGACTGGCCACACTGTTGGGCCTTGGGCTAAACCACAAACAAGGCCACGAATTAGATAGCCCAATAATAGATTTGCTTGGGATCCAGGTTGAGCAAATATAAATGGTTGTCGTCTAGGATTTAGGAAGATTATGCATATTGTGAAGAAACTGACTCATCTCATCCTCTTTCTAGAATCTAATCTTCTCATCCCCATTCTTATCTTTATCCTTTGTTACTTGTTATTTCAATATTCTCGTTGTAATTCAATAGCGCAAGTGTTGACTTAGTAACTTGGCTTGGCTATCAGTGATTATATAATACTTACTATTTGTGTTGAGAATTTGGGTTGTTACATCCCCTTTATCAAATTATCAACTAGATTGTCAAGATACATTTATCTTATGAACTCTTTTACTAGGTTTTAAGACATCAATTTCTCTCAATGAAATCTTCCTCCTCGCAGTTGGATCAAATCTTTTCATCGAGAAATTGAAGTAAATCATAGCACAATCAATTAATTCCAACTTCCTCAACACTTAAGACCCTATTATCCCCTTCTGAACCCCTCTCTTTACTTTCAGTTTTATTAAATAACTACTATATTTTAGCTCATCTTTCTGCCTAACGCTACATCATCAATTACATCAAGGTCAACAATCAAAATCCATCAATATTAAAAAAAAAAAAAAAACTCAGCTAAGCACATACAGAAGAAATCAGCAACCTTAGATTTATTCGAATTCCTACACACACAACACCCAAAATAAACCAGAAGATCTACAATATTCAGCAAAATTGAAACAAAAGGAATATACACTCATATATGCAAGAGAAATAATAATTAAATGACGATAATCAAATCGGGAGCTACTGGAAAAGTAGGGCAAAAACTTACGAATTCCAACGGTTGCTATAGAAGTTGCAGAAGAGGCCGGCCACAAGCAACTAAAAGCATGTGGTTAACACAGATCGGAGCAAAAAAGGAAGGAAAATGACTATAACCGGTGATCGATCAGGTTCACAGCAGTATTGGTTGAACCAAAATGGTGCTGCACACATAACAAACATGGAAGTTGGGAGAGCTAAATTGTCGTTTTTAATTTTATAAAAAGAAAAATACAGCTACTCTTTGATTAGGAGTAGTGTGAAAAATTTCTTTATCTAATTTGATTTAAATTAGGAAAAGATTGATTAATATAGTAAATTTGTTTATCTATTTTGATTAATGACTTAAGAAGTGTTGATTAGTATTGCAATCCATTTCCAAAGGAATCCTATGATTTAGAGATTTTATCATATCAAATATTACTTTTAATAGCAATAATTTACATAAAAAATAAATTATGTCACTTTTAATAGTAATATATTTTATTATTACTATATAAGAAGTAGGTAGCCCTTCGTCCACATACCTGCTTGAGCTACTTATTTCATTTCCTCTATTATTATATGCGGTCCAGTCAAAATATTTCATAAATTTTGACGTAGCTGCTTCAGCTACTTAATTATATTCCTTTAGCTGCTCCAACTTGATTTTACGATAGTGTCCCTACTAAATTATTTCTTCGGATGCTTCAACTATGATTTTACAATATCACCCTAATAAATTATTTTAAGTCTAAATAATAAACAACTTAAATGTTAAAAAATTATAAAATATTTTATCAATGTCATTTAAATCGAGATTAGTAAATAGTAATCATTGGGTGTCTGCTTGAGTTGCCTGCTTCATCTCCTCCTTTATTATATGTGGTCTAATCAAAATATTTCGTGGACTTTGACGTATCTGTGTTGACACCCAATTTTTACCCTCCACGGTGTCAAAATAATCACCGAGATCTATTTTGTTTTAACGAATTTTTTAAACAATATTTTTTTTAAAAAAAAAAATATTTTTAGTTGGGCGCGTGGGGGCCACACGCCCCCAATTTATCAGAAAACCCCATTCCCCTTAACCCTACGCCCATTCTCTTCTTCTCCTTTCTTCTTCTTCAAATGCAAAACCAGTGAACCCTAGCGCCTCCTCGTCGTTGCCATTTTCGTCCCCTCAACGTCAAATCGAACAACCCCAAAACTCCCAAGCCCCGAATCCACAACTATTTCTCTCCCTTGTTTTCCCGTTTTCTCCTTTTTCCCAAATCCGATAAAGACCCGAAAAAATCCAATGCCGCTTTGCCCAATAACGTTACCTTTTCCTCTCAACGCTCCACTCAACCTCATATTCTTGTCCTTACCCATAAAAGTTTGGTCGATTTTCGTAATTTGCGGGTCAAAAGTTGAGACACGATGATTCCCCTGGTTTGAATTTCAAAATCCGTTGTTGGATTCCAGCTTGTTCTTGAACGTTTTCCCCCCTCAATTTACCCCAATTTGAGGGCTATATAATCCTTCTCCTTCGTTTGAAACATGGCCGGAGGGAGTTCGAAAACCCTAGCCGTCGACTGAGAAACTCAGAAAAATCCTAGCAAGAAGCCCAATTATAACATTCGAATAATTCATCCCCCTTCGAAATTCGTTTTACAGTAGTTTATTGATTTTTGGGGAAATCCTGAAATTCTTGGTTTTTTTTTGAGTCAGTGTAGACAAGTTGAATCACATTGGTGTGAGTTCGTCTTCTTCAAGCTCGTCGTCTCCCGTTCGCTGTCCCGAAAAAGGTAATACCCTCTCTCATTCTTGGTTTCGCGATTTGGGTACGGTATCTTAATGTAAGATTTACAGTTATATCGAAGTTTTCATGTCTATATTCTGTTTTGGTTTAACTGAAAATGTCCTGTCAAAGAAGGGTGATATGTGATGCTGTCGTTGTTTGGTTGTTAATACATTTCTTGGACTGTTGGTGATATCGTTAACTAACTATGTGGTGGTGAGGTAATGCTGTGATGCCGTTATTGTTAAGATGATTCCCAGAAGTCATAAAGCCTCGTTTAGTTTAGTCTTCGATATCAAGTTGGTTTATTCAAGTTTCGTTTAGCTGATAATGTTTTGAGGATTGCTAGCCTTCACTGTTCCTGTATGTTACCTGTTAAATATTGATTTGAGTTATGATTTTTCCAGCTGAAATAATTTAAAACTCATTATGCTATGTCGAACACGCTCCTGTTCTGCTGCATTTAAGTTGCCCAGATAATGCTGCAATGTCGTTATGTCAGCTGTTTTGGTTCTTGTTCTGAACACTGTAACTTATGTATTTTAGTTGCATCTGACAGTCACTTTATGGGCAACCAAATTAAAATAATCGACGAAATACGAAATGTTGTGAATCTTTACAAACAGCCCATAACTGTGATGCTGAATTTTTTTTAATTAGCTGCAACTGTGATCTGTGCTATGGTGATGCTGTAACTGTAGCCTGCTGCCTGCACTTGTTTTGCCTCAATACACACCAGGAATGCCCCTATTCTGATGCCTGTTTTTCCAGTACATTTAAATGCCCAAATGATCCTATTACTGTTATTTCTATCTGTCTTCATATTGATTCACAGTTAACTGGATAAAGTCAAAGCTACATGGAAACAATGCATAAACTTGTTCTCATATGTTTGTTCCGTGGGCCTGATCATCAAGATTAAGTTATATGCATTTCTCCCTATTGTTCTAAAAAATGATAACTTTAATCTTGTTTCTAAGC
>JAABOM020000103.1:20142857-20155136 GCA_011800125.2 Solanum clarkiae
AAAGATTTTTCTGTTAGTCTTTTAAAATATTTTTGGTTTCCTAATTATCCTTAAAATTAGGTGGCGACTCTATTTTCCTTGAATTTCAAAAAATTGATTTTTCTCAAATTAATTGAGTCTTAATCGATTAATTGAATTTTAAACCGATTTTCAATTTTTATTTTTCTTTAAAGGTCGGTCGTTTTTCGGCGTAACAGATTTGATTTATTAATTCTTTATTTTTAAATCAGCTAAATCAATAATAAATCAATAGAATAATTTTTATCAATTTTTGATTAACGATTTTAAGTCCTTAACAGTTCAGTTTTCGATTTACCTGATAAGGATGATAATAAGAATTTACATTAATAAAAACAAATAGAGAACGGAAGAAGACTAAATACTAGAGTAGTTAATTAATCCTTTACTATTAAATTACTAATATTTAATATTTATGAAAGGGTAAAATAGTGAATTATTATAATCTCATTAGGTTATCAATATACCCAATAACCCAATAATAAAAATTGGTATCGAACCAATAACTCAATAATTTTTTTTCTCAAAACCATTAAAAACCTGATAACCTAATAATCCAAATAACAATAAATTAATAACGTTTTATCGGTTCGATTTATCGGTCGGTTCAATTTTTGCACACCCCTTATCAATTAATGCTCCTCTTGTTCATCTTTACTTGTCCTTTATACTATTTTGGATGTCTAGCAATACTTGTTCACTTTATAAAATTAAATGATAATTTTACACTTAGTTCCTAATTTATCTTTATCATTAATACTCCCTATAATATTTTTTAATACATTGTAAAATTAATCATATTATTTACTACTTTCTTTTGTCCCTTTTACATGTCATCAATTTTTGTGATTGCATTTACATTAAAGGAAAAAAAATAACTTTACTATTTTACCCTTGTTTAATGTATATTAATTGTTTTTTTAATTCTTCTAGTTAGCAAATTATATTTTTTCAAAGCTCATTAACTATCAAGAGTAAAATAGAAAGAACAATGTCATTTATATATTGATTTAGTAAAATGACATATATTAAATACCTTTTATTTATACTAAGAATGATATATAAAAAAGACCAAGCGAAGTACTTCTTAATTCATATGCCAAATTAATAATGAACAAATAAAATTTAACGGAGGAAGCAGTAAAATTTTAGAAATAAATGCAAACACTAACCCCAAATAAGTACAGTAGAACAAGCAAAATAAATGTTCAATAAATATTGATTAATTTTATATTTGATAATTAAATACAAAATTAAATTATATATGTATATTTGTGTGACAGTAAATTATTTTTTTTATATATATAAATTTAATATAAAAAAAGTCTATTGAGATGTCATTAATTATTTTTCGTCATTTATTACTTATTTCTTTCTCAAAATATTTATAAATTATACACAAAATATTATTGACACTCGTAATAATAGAGTGACTCTGAAGTATATGAATTTAAAACTAATGATTATATAAGTCTCATAGTTTCGAAAAAGATATACATCAATTATATTAAAATAGAGAAAGAAATATAATTATTTAATCTTTTTTTCTGATTTATTGACATTTAATTTTATTTATCGAGAAAAATATTTAAATGAAAACTTTGACGGCAACCGACTAGGGAAATTACTACTAGAAGTCAATAAACTAACCGCCGCCCTTGACCTAAAATGCCATTAACTCAAAGTCAAAATTCATGTGATCTTGTTTTTCCAATAAAGGAAAATAAAAGGAAATTTTTTGAATCTTATTCCATATTTGATTATATTTATTTTATGCTTAGGTAATTAATAGTATTTTGTAAGGATTATTTTACTAATGTTTAGATACATTATCTTAAATTTAATTTGTGATAAAATTAAATATTGACATATGTTATCTTGTTTCTTCAGTTTTTTATGTGTTTTTTTCTAATACAATGTACATTTTTTTTTACTTATTTGAATGTTTTCGGAATTCCATCATTCCAATGGTATCGAATGTTTCTCCGATTAAAAATTGCAAATGAAAGCATAGCAATGCATTATGAATAACAACTATTATAACAAATTAATATGATAATCAAACTACAACAACTAACATATAATAATAAAAAATTGAAAGACATGAAATTGTTGAAGCAATCTACTAGTATGGAGTCAACACATTACTACTTATTAATTTTTACCTAGTATTCGTTTTATACAATCTCGTATTTATAGTCACGTTCTTATTAAAATTAAAATGTTTCATTAATTTGCGGAGAAAAATTATTTTAAAGTATTATATAAAATCGAATCAAATTTGAAAAAAATTAAATTAAACTAAATTAATTCGGTTCAATATGTGATACACACTTATTTAAAATTAAAAACTGAAGAATTCAAACGAATTAAAATTTATTAAAATAAAATCGAATGCCCACCCTACGAGCAGATTTCATGAGTGTGTCATATCTATATAATATAATTTGTTTTAAGAAAGAGATTCCACAATCTATTTTGTTACAAAACAATCTTGGTTGGATTATTAACTATCACATAAATATTCTTAATTTATTTTTAACTTTTATATTTAATCAATATATTTATATAAATGGAGATGAAAAGAATACCCATAGAAAACGAAGAGGAGTTTCCCTTTTTTCTCTAAGAAAGAAGAAAAATAGAAGTCACCGCTAACATCATGGGGGAGGAATCATTTTAGTGGTAAGATACAATCATCTTTTCTTTTACCGTTTACCTGATCAAGAATTCACCCAGAAACAGACAAATCTGTTACAAGGGTAAATAGAATTTCACCCCAGAAACAAACAAAAAAGAGAAAAATCTATACAGTAATTTTTTTTGGTTCCTATACAGAGACAAAAGGAACAGAGAGATACAGAGGGGCCATCATGATGAAGAGGTAATTTTAATAGACAGCTGTAGAATAACCAGAAAGAAAGAACCACGAACCATCACATTCATACTTTTTTTTTCTTTATTAAAAGAAAATAATCTTCAAGGGGTTGTTTTTTCTTCCTTCTTTTTCATATTTTTGTATACATATATGTGAAGTTTTCATATATATGTCACTCCATTCTTCTCCTCCTCTTTCTATAGGTCCATATTTCTGGACCCATTAATCTTTCTTGGAGAAAAGGATCTTTCTTTATTGAAAGTACATTCATTAAAGCTCAGTAAGAGAGGAGAATTGTGGGTCTTTAAGATTTGTCTGATTTATAATTGTATTGGAGGTACTGGTTTTTTATTTTCCTTCTGGTATTTCAATTGCTGTTGTATTTCCTTCCTGGAAAAGCTGAATTTTTTTTTGAGTGCTATCATTTTTTGTGTCAGATCCTGGCATTGTGTCTTTGCTGTTTGTTGCACATTTATAATCTTTGCTAATTGGATGGTTTTTCACTAGTGGGGTTTCTATAATTTTGTCAGAAATGACCTTGGTTTTTTTACTTTTGTTTCATGAATCAAGATTTGGTTTTAGAGGAGTGAAATTGTCATAAAGATGGAATCTTTTTATCATTTTGGAATTCTACTGCAAGGATTCTTGCATTTAATATATATTTTCTTCTTCTGTGTATACTTTGTTGGCATGTTTATGTATTGGGAGTAAATAAACAACCCATAATCTTAATGTCATTAGTTTTTTCAACCAATATAGTTTCAAGTTTAACTGATTGGTCCACAATCAAGCTTTGTTGGTATTATTCTTCTTGCTGGATTTCTTTTTTGTCATAGTTTGTTGTGAGTTGTGCTTTCCTTACTTTCTTGTTTTCTTGTTGCTATAGTACAATTCAAGTTAGATCTACATGGATTGGATTGATTTCATATGTTTGCTGAGTTTAGAGGCCTTGGAGGGCCCTCGTTAGGACAGCTGAATTTGTTTAATCTAAGGGGCCCTGTGTCATGTGCAAAGTATAAAGATGATATGACTTGTAAAGACTAAAGTATTCCTTTGAGTCTTAACAGAACTCGTGGTTTTCAATAGTTAGTTATTACTGCCTGATTCTGACAGTTAATGGTCCTATGCTTCACCAATAACTGTGATTATTGCCCCTTTTAGAAAAGACCCTATACTTGGTGGTTGTGATGAATTACTCTTGATTTGGGCTTGTGAGTTTGCCAGTTGTAAAGGTAGTGGAATACTGTATTCTTAGTTGTGACTCTATTGATGGATGCTTCTCTTTGCATATATAGTACTGTTTAGTTCAAGAAACATTAGATGTAAATATCATATGCTTGAGTGATGTTTCAATTCTTTGGTTCTACTTGACGATCTATTGAAAGAAGCTAGAATTGATTTTAAGCATTTTCAAGTGTTTTCTTTGACTGAGTTAGTATTAATTAAAGAGGTGGAAATGATTTACCAGGTTGTTTGCTTTTTATGCAGGTAAGTAATCAATAAAAAGATACAACATGAAGCACAAAGATGGAAAACCGTATCCACCAAATAAAAATTCAAAGAAAGTTCAATTGACATTACTTGTTGTGGTGCTCTGTGGGTTGTCATTCTATCTTGGAGGGATTTTTTGCTCTGAAAAGGAGAAATTTGCAACTAAGGAGGTTGACAGGGAAGATGAAACTCCCATAGTGAATTCTGTCAGCTCTCTACAAACCAGAGCCAGTTCCTTTCCTGAATGCAGTGCTGACTATCAGGACTATACCCCATGCACAGATCCAAGGGTATGTTATCTTGACGAATCTAGTCTTGTTTATTCTTTTGAGGTGTAATCAACCATGTGAATGAGATGATATATTGGTGATATTGCAGAGATGGAAGAAGTACGGTCTTCATCGCTTAACTTTCATGGAACGACATTGCCCTCCTAATTTTGAAAGGAAAGAATGCTTGGTTCCACCACCAGATGGCTATAAGGTGCCAATAAGATGGCCAAAGAGCAAAAATGAATGTTGGTACAGGTAATACTTATGTTCTGTATCTTTGTTTGTCTATGTTTTGTTGTTGGATTTGATTCTAGCATTGATTTTTTTGCTAATTTTGCTGTTCCAATCTGGCTTCAGGAATGTTCCGTACGATTGGATTAACAAACAAAAGTCTAATCAACATTGGCTCGTAAAAGAAGGGGAGAAATTCATCTTTCCTGGTGGTGGTACTATGTTCCCAAATGGCGTCGGGAAATATGTTGATCTGATGGAAGATTTGATTCCACAAATGAAAGATGGCACCATCCGAACGGCCATTGATACTGGTTGTGGGGTGAGTGCATCGTCACTCGGTCTTCTGTAGTGTTATTAATGCTGAAATATCTAAACTGTATTCCTTAGTCATGGTTGCTTTCCATTATGCTTTTTTCATAAGATAGTCACTTGATTTATCTCTTCATATTTAGCTATCTTTGAGCATAAGGTCATGGCCAATCTGCTAATTATATATTTGCTGAATTCTACACAGCCACTAGCTGATTCTTGTTGTTTGTAACATAACATCTTCTTGTCAAGTTACTTAGATACAAAACTTTATACATCTGATCTTCCTCCTGTGTAATTTTGTTGAGATGTGTAATCTGGAATTCATTTATTTGAGGCACCACATGAGTGATTGATTGTTATGTTAATCTAGAATGTCTACTTAATTTATGTTTTTCTTAATCTAGGTGGCAAGCTGGGGAGGCGATCTACTGGATCGTGGAATCCTGACAGTTTCTCTTGCTCCAAGAGATAATCATGAAGCTCAAGTTCAGTTTGCTCTGGAACGTGGAATTCCTGCGGTTCTGGGCATTATTTCAACACAGCGTCTTCCTTTCCCTTCAAACTCTTTTGACATGGCTCATTGCTCAAGATGCCTAATTCCATGGACCGAATTTGGTAAGCAACATGAATAGAAAGAAAGTTACATGCTTGTCTTGAGTGGAAATGCTTTATTAGGCTGCTTTCTAATCAATTCTCACTGTTGGCAGGTGGAGTTTACCTTCTTGAAGTACATCGTATACTGCGCCCTGGAGGTTTCTGGGTCCTTTCTGGTCCACCTGTGAACTATGAGAACCGTTGGAGAGGATGGAATACCACCATTGAGGAGCAGAGATCAGATTACGAGAAATTGCAAGATCTGCTAACTTCAATGTGCTTCAAATTATTTAACAAGAAGGATGACATTGCCGTGTGGCAGAAGTTGACAGACAATAGCTGCTATAAGAAACTTGATAACCCTGATAACTACCCACCAAAATGTGATGATGGTACTGAACCTGATTCCGCGTGGTACACTCCTCTTCGACCTTGTGTAGTTGTGCCTCCAGCTATTAAGAAAGTTAAGTTGAACGCCCTAGCCAAATGGCCAGAAAGGTTGCATGTCGCCCCAGAACGTGTTTCTGATGTTCGTGGAGGTAGTGAGGGTTCCTTTAAGCACGACGATAGCAAGTGGAAGGTGCGAGCAAAGCACTACAAGAAGTTGCTTCCTGCTATTGGAACTGAAAAGATCAGGAATGTGATGGACATGAACACCTTGTACGGAGGTTTCGCTGCTGCTCTGGATGAGGATCCTCTTTGGGTCATGAATGTTGTTTCCTCTTATGCTGCCAATACACTTTCCGTGGTCTACGACAGAGGTCTTATCGGAACGTTTCATGACTGGTAATTTAGATTTACTTTCAAGCTTGATGCCTAAACTGCAGTGTTGATTCATTTCTAAGTTTTACTTTTTAACTAATCCTCTTTGTTTGTCGTTCTATAGGTGTGAGGCCTTTTCAACCTATCCTCGAACGTATGATCTCCTTCATCTTGACAGTCTCTTCACTGCTGAAAGTCATAGGTAAGAATATTTGTGCCTTTAAAGTATACTCCCACTCCCACACCTATCGTTTAGTTAGTAATGTGTGAGTGTCTGAGCAAGAAAAACAAGACTATCCTGACATCACTTATGTACTTCTTACAGATGTGAAATGAAGTATGTTCTGCTGGAAATGGATCGTATTTTGCGACCTAATGGATATGCAATCATCCGGGAATCCGGTTACTTTGTAGATCTCATCGCCCCTATGGCTAAGGGCATGAGATGGAGCTGTCGCGAAGAAGACACAGAATATGGCTCACAAAATGAGAAGATACTGATTTGCCAAAAGAAGCTGTGGTATTCAAAAGAGAGTTCATGATAAACATGGTATAAACTACACAAGTTGTGATTACATATTCACAATACCACCAGACTACAGGAGAAAAGCTCCAGAGAATTTATTTTGTTTCTACTAGATTATGAGAAATTGAGATTTTGATTTGAAAAATAACCACACTGTCTTGTGCTAGTAGTCTCTTAGTTTCATTTCACGCTATAATATTCTTTGTAAGAGTCATCAAGCTAAGCTTTTCTTCCCTGTATCTTCTTAGAGGTTGTTGAAAAGTAACAGCATCACAATCTTCTTAATTAATGTGTTCATTGTCAATTTCTCATGAATGAATTAAATGGTTAACATTCGAACATTTTTTCTTGTTGGAGGTATTGATGGGTTCGACTTTTAAGGTTCTTACCTCTGAAATTATGAGTTTATTTGGAATTTTTGGTGAGCTTTTGTACTGCGACGCTATCATGCTATGAATGAAATCTTGATATCATGACAATATGACACAGTTTAGTATGGTTATCAAATATGACATAAAGTCTTACCGATTTGTCATGACTTGCATGCTAGTATTTGAAATACATTCTTTTTCCTCCACTTTATTTGTATCTTTTAAAATCACGACTTATGAACAATTTAACATAACTTGATTGAATATAAAAAGTCGTATCAATCTGTCATGACTTGCCTGCAACAACAATTGCCTATTTGCTTTGCCATGTCTTATCACTCAAACTTTTTTTTGAAACAAAAAAATTATTCTTGAGTTTTCTATTAACTTTTTTTTTTTAAAAAAAAAAAACTATTTTCGCGTAATATTAAATTTGAAGAACAATATTTAAATAGTACTCCTAGCTCAATTGTATTCTTTTTGTGTAAATCATCCTCTTCTTGCACATCCACAATTTGGTGGGCCTCTCAAGCTTGTTAATGGGCCTATTCAGAATTCAGATAGTGGCTACTTAGTCTTCCAAGAAAAAAGGGTACAAAGTGGATAAATATCTATTTTTGAGGCCGCTATTTACAATTTATACTGATATTAAAAGAAATTTTCAAGTTCATTTGCTTTGAAATAACTTTACATGTACATGATTAAAGTTGAAAATTTGTCTTTTAACGTAAGATATTATGTATAAAATGACTTTGCGAAGGTCAAATATAATTCTTTTTTTGTCTATATTTTGATATGATTTTTAAAGGCCAACTTCAAATATGTTTTCTAAAATTATAGACTTGACAAAGACCAAATTCAAATAATTTTTACTGAAGTTTTACCTAGCTTACTGAAGATAACTTCAGTGATGAAATATATGTCAAAATTGCTAAAATTTCACGTTGGTACGTCTGAATTTTTTCACAACACGTCAGTCATAAATGTTGACTAAAGTTTGTAAGTCAAAGCATTTGAAAGACAGAAATTAAAGAAAAAACTATCTAATTACACAAATATTCCTATCATATTTACTAATTCTCTCTATAGTTTGAAATAATTACATATTGTCTTACTAATTAATAATTTCACACTAAATTTTAAATCAAATAAATCTAAATACATATATTTTACTATCAAATCCTCTGAAATACATATATGTAAAAATAGAAACGAGCTAATAGGTGAGAGACAAGTGAGAAAGTCCATATATCCTAAATACATGAGAATCACTTAGATATATGTACCTGAATCTGAAATATAAAATATAATCCAGATATATTCTGAAATATAAATATATGTCGAGAATATGAGAAGTGGACCAGCTGGTCTTAATGGGATGATGCCCAGTCATTGTTATTTTTAGCGTCAGCTTATCAAGTGAAGGGTTGAAAGGGAAAGCACGTGAAAAAACTATGCTCCCTCCATTTCAATTTGATGTGATTTCATGTAATTGAATATGAAATTTAAACAATATAAAAAGATTTTATAATATTCCAAAATTATTCTTAAAAACTTAAACTTTTAAATAGAATAATATAGATTTTTTGAATTTTTGTCAAATAATTGAAAGTTAGTGTGAGAAAAATATTGATAGTGTCATTAAGACATTAACTATTGGATAATTTTAAATATACATGATAAACTAATTAATTTACAGTAAATATAGTCATATTTCATTTACATAAAAATGGTCAAACAATCATAGAAAATATACAGTGACTATATAATATAGTTTGCCAAGAGTCATAAAAAGTAGAGCAAATTTCATAAATGACAAACATATAAAGCCGAATTATGCTTCATCACTATAGTTTGGGTAATTTACATTTTGTAACTATAGTCATAGCATGATTTACGCATGGATTTTGTATAATCGCGCACAATGTTTATATAAATCACACGAATTATTCAAAACTCAAACTGTAATTACAGCTAGATGTTTGTCAGGAATCGTAATTAATTCAAACTGTAACTCTATTAGCTAATTAACTAGTATATGTTTGCTTATTTTGTGAATTTTTTCCTAAAAAGCATACATTGAGTCATACATGAGCTATACACTAAATATATATCATAATACACTCAAAAATTTAACATAGTTTGACTATACATGAAATATACACTGTTTATTCATGTCTATACAATAAATGACTAATTTTTTTTTTACCATTACTATGATCGAATGACTATCTACTCTATCCCTCAACTCTATTTGCCAAATAAGAAAAATGCATGTATTTTTTTTTTTTGAAATTAACTAAAAAGAAAAATGTATCGCATAAATACAGATAGAGCAAGTAATTAACTACTAGTTACATTACATATATAGAAGGTATACATACATATTTGCCTTACATTACACAATACACATCATCATACACTATATAATTCATTGTATGTATTGATCACATTAGACTACATGCATTGACATTATCATCATTAAAGAAGTTACTGACTTTGTCATCACCTCTATGAGTAACATGAAGATTGCCATGTTTATCAGCAATATTATAACCATGCCTCCAGTAATTGTAGCTGTCTCTATA
Source organism: Solanum clarkiae (assembly GCA_011800125.2). Taxonomy (NCBI): domain Eukaryota; kingdom Viridiplantae; phylum Streptophyta; class Magnoliopsida; order Solanales; family Solanaceae; genus Solanum; species Solanum clarkiae. The sequence goes on from JAABOM020000103.1 coordinate 20,152,904, forward strand.
CTCACTTGTCATGTCTTTGAAGTAGTTACTTGACGATGTGAAGTATAGAGGGGGGTTCGGGTATGGCCAGAATTCCGCTCGCTTCCCATGCCTCCTCACTGCTTTTAGCACCTTATTACGATCCACATAGCCCACTACTGTCACTTTCTCCATCTCTATCTCCACCGATACTGATTCTACTCCTGCATATATTTGTATAGTCAGATTTATCTGTAATAGTCATTTCAATATTATATGTTTTTTATATAAAATTGTGTGATCTTTCATGTTGTGTTATATTATTCTCTGTAATAGTATTTCGCTGCAGCAGTTGAAGAAAATTTTGAGATAAATGATGTTACTTCTGTTGTTTCAATTTATATGACACATTTTGTTTTTAATATGTGTCAAAACGAATGATATATTTTTAATTAAAAATAATTTAACTTTTTAAATTTACTCTTCTTTTATCCTTATTAAAATGAATTATTTATAATGTAACACACAAATATCTAAAATTGTTTAGAACTCAAATTTTGAAAGTGATTCTTTTATTTCTTAAACTTTGTGTCAAGTCAAACGATCTCATATAAATAGGCCAACAGATTTAGCTATAATTAATTATTTCTTCCGTCTCAACTTGTTCATCTTACTTTCCTCTTTAGTCCGTTTGAAATAGAATGTCCCTTTCCTTTATTTGACAACTCTCCTAAGTTTAAATTTTTCCATATGACATATGTTTAGGACTCCAACATTGAAGAACATTTGGTATATTCTATGTGTCTTTCAGTGTAAGGCTAAAAAATTCAAACATCACCTTTACTTTCTGAAACTTCATATTCAATCAAAATCACACAAATAAACTGAAACGGAGGAGCGTTGAGCTACATCGACATCCATCCATGGATGATAATCTATTTAATAATTATACCTCTAAGCTTGAAGAGAGCATCTTTAATAACTCTCTCACAACCACTACAACACATCCTTACTTTGAGTTCCACTGTCTGTACAAAATATATAAAACAAAATTAAGGACACATAATTACTTAAATTAATCTTCTCTTATAAGAAATTAAACAAATAATAACAATAAGATTTAATACCTGTAAAGAAAGTGGTCTAGCCTTTCTCATGTTGTGTTTGTTTGTGCCTTGTTGATGATGAGGATGATGATAGTGAAAGTCACAATAACTAGTGATGGCTGAGACAAAAGAGCCAAATAATTTCTCTAGTAAGTTAACCATTTTGTCGATAGTTTTTTCCTATATATGTAGATTGAATTATTTCTAGGTAGCAAAATTGCCCACTTATAAAGACAAGGGAGAGGAAGCTTTAATTTTATCCCCATTTATAAAATATTCCTCCAACACTAGCCATCTTTTTCTTAAGTTCCAATCTCATGGCAAATAGATTCTAGTAAAACCAGCAAAACTCCTAGTTTGTAATACAAATTAATTAATTGCCCCCACTTTCTCATTCATGCATAAATTATAAATACATTATCTATTTTCTTTCTTTTACAAAGAATAAAAATAAAATAGTAAAAGTATATTATCCCATTAGGAAAGAATAATGGTATCGTTGTTTCGGTCGAGCACTCTCTTTTTTTTTGTCCAATTTCGTTTTATCAAACTAGAGTGATTTTCATCAATTCGCGAAGGATTGTGAGGTTGGACGTTTTGACTACAGTTAGACCTCTTTACAACAATATTTTATTAGCATAACATTTATATTTTTGTGGAACTGATATTCCATATTATGTTATATTATATATTTTTTATAATAATATTTTGCTATAGCAATTAAAAAAAATCAAAACGAACGATGTGATTACTGAGATGTTTGGATTATTATAGTGATGATAAATTAAATTATATTATACTTAAATTAATTAAGGTGGATGAAAACCTGTATAGTGGATCAAGCCTATATGGCAGCTAGCTGCTGACTGTACTAAAATATATAAAGGAAATGGGGGAATATAAGGAGATGGATGGGCTTAAACAAACAGAAATTGACATGTTTCGATGCAAAGCATAACCAAATATTCTCTAAATATCTCCTTCCTTGGGGGTGGAACAAAAGAACTTTCTGTCACCATTGTTTAATTAAATTGCATGCCAAATATAGTGACGGAGCTACAATTTTCACGAAAAAATTTAAAATAAAAAAAAGTTAGCATACGAGGAAGACAAGACAATTTAATATCTATTATATGTACATAAAAATATATTATTGTCATCATCAAACA
>JAABOM020000103.1:20161871-20172110 GCA_011800125.2 Solanum clarkiae
ACCTCACTGAGGACATGACCTTAGATAGAAAGGAGTGGAGGTCGCGAATTAGGGTAGCAGGCTAAATTATTTCTCCTTTTTTCATCGTCCCCTTCGTCTTCTTCCCCCTCTTCCCCCTCTTCCCTCCTTATGCATTTATGTTGATTTATTATTATTTTTAATTTTTATTATGCATTTGTGTTTCTACGCTCTCTCTCATACGCTCTCTCTCATACTGCTAATGTTTTCCTTCTCCTTTCACTGTCTGGCTGATATGTGTTATTTATTGCTAGTTGCACCTATTGTCTATTTCACTTACACTCTTTTGGTCATATCTAGTTATTTGTGCCTATGGGTTTTGAGCCAAGGGTTTTAGGAAACAACCTCTCTACTTCTACGAGGTAACGGTAAGGTCTGCGTACAATCTACCCTCCCCAGACCCCACTTGTGAGATCAAACTGGGTATTTGTTGTTGTTGTTAAAGTCATATCAAATGAGGTGATTCAAAAATAGAAGTGAAAAGTTCTTGAATACTATTTATTGTGCAGCTTAGTTAAATTTTGAACATAAACTTGTCATTGATTCTTTAGTTTGTTCGCGAAAGAGAGTTCAATCTACTTTTCGAAGACGTCTTGGTATACAACAATAACAATAACATAATCAGTGAAACTCCACAAGAGGAGGTTTAGGGAGGCTAAAATGTATACAAACCTTACCACTACCTTATAGAGGTAGAGAGACTGTTTCCGGAAAACCCTCGTCAGAAAAATATCAAGCCCCAAAATAAAAGAAACTAGATATGAAACAAAGAAAAAAGGAAAAGGAGAAAAAATCGACTAAAATGGAAAGCCAATGATAATAATATAAAAATACAATAGAAGTAACAAATACAAGCAAGGAAAAAAACAACGCAAGACATAAAAACACGACTAATCCTACTATCTTATTGAAATACTAGGCCAGACATCAACCTACCCCTACTAGCCTATTAGCCTGTTATCCTAATACGTGATCTACACTCTTTTTTATCTAAGATCATGTCCTTGGTGAGATGAAGTTTCGTCATATCCTATCTAATCACCTCATCCCATACTTCTTCGGTCTACCTTTATCCCTTCGTATAACCCGTAAATCTAACCTTTCGCAATTCCTAATCGGAGCATCAATACTACTTCTCTGTACATATTCAAACCATCTCAGTCTCAACCTCAATATGACTCTAATAATTAGAAAAGAATATTTTAAATCAATAACTGATAATTTATTAATTCTAATAATTTCATGATATTTTACTTTGTGGTTAGAAATTCTTATATTATCCTTGCCCCAACACTACCTGCACCACGTAAATCAGTACCTGTTGGCTGCTGTATAAAAATTGACAAAAAAAGAAAAATATTCCTTCTTATTCCGTGGCCAGAAAAAATCTTTTTTTTTTTTCAAAAACTTAAAAAAAAAAAAGATCTTGGATTGTTTTTGGGAATATTGAAAAAATCTTAACGACCACGTGAGTTATGCGTGGCATCAAATCACCACCAAACCAAGGAATCATTCTTTGGTTTCTTCTCCTCCCTTTTTTATTTTTTTCACAGAACAACAAAACATGGAAATAAAATTAAGGAAGGTGCAAAGGGGATAAACAATTATAATTATGTAGTAGATTTTTTCTCACAAATAAAGCCAAGATTTCACATCATTATTATCATTATTATGATACCTTCATCATTATCATAGGGTGGCTCATTTGTTAAAGGGGAAAAGTCAGAAGAATAATAAATACACTATTTTTTTATAGGGTTTGGTATTAAATTTCCTTTTCCTCTCTTCTGTGGCTTTTTCTTGGTTATGCCGTTTCAATCCCAGGTGACATATTTTGCCTTTCTTTCTTATTTTTCTTTATTTTGTGTGATTCTCGTATTTAGGTGTGGATTTTCTTGATGTGGTAAGGTGGGGTTTCGAGATTTTGATTAGATCTGATAAAGAATTGTTTTTTATGCTGTTTATGCTTTAGATATGAATATGTAGGCTGTAAAGTTTGATTCTTTATTGATTTGGGTTTGAATCTGAGCCTAAAGTTTGATTCTTTAGTGTTTGGGGGTTTGAATCTTGTCAATATCGTTTTTTTTTTGAATAGTTGGAAACCAATTTTTCGATTTATTTAGAGTGTTGTTGTTGTTGTTGTTGTGTGTATCGAGTGTCTTCCGGAAATAACCCCAAGGTCTGTGTTCCACTGGGTATGTTGTTGTTGTGTGTATGCTGTTTGGGAATCTTTGTTTTTATTGGAATTAGTGCTATATGACTATTGGTAATAAGGTTTTGGTTATTCAAGGTAATTTTGTTATGGAAGATGGGAGATTGGTTTAGGCTATATAATTGGATTTTTGTGGCTATTGTATGATGAAATTTTGGGAATCATGGTGTTGAATTAGGCTTTAGGATAAAGTTAAATGTTGGATTTTTCTGCATAATCGTATCTTGTTGAAGCTAATAGTTTTGTTGAGGTTTGTTGTTCGTTTTTTAACTGCTCTATATATTTTTGTTTTCCGGAGGTTCTAATTAAGAGTACAATGAAGTTCTTTGAATTTTAATTTTTTACATAAGTAATTTTGTTATTGTAAGTAAAGGGTGTACCTTTTTACTCATAATCTTGTTCCACTATGTAATGAAAGGATTGTATTGTGCATTTAATGACTGTTCACTGATATATATGAGCTTTGAGCAACGAATGTGAAATAAGTTTCTTGTAATCCAACTGTTTAGTTCTTGTTCCTACTTTTGATTGCTAGATGGAATTTGTGATAGTTGCAATATCATTCTGAAGGCTGGTATACATACAGGGATTTGTACGAACGGTTATTATTACATACCAATAACCCAATGAGAACTTGAAGTTTTGTACAACTATGAACGATCTTTCTTTGTTTGTGCGAATCTAGGCAAGGGTGTTGATTGGGATCCTTGGTTAGCGTGTTTGCATGTTTAAGAACATAATTTCAATACTGAACTTGTCAAATGTTGCTCTGCCGTTGTCGTTCTCATTCTCAAGCGTGAATTTGTTAGTTGGCTTCTATAGGTGTTGTCCTTTTATTTAGTATTGTGCCTTGACATACTGACCATTTTCACCTGGTTATGATTTTTTCAGGGTCAAGTAGACTTCAATTCCAACAGAATAATATTGTTTAGGACATGGAGCAAGTCTGCCTTTTCTCAGATAAATTTGGGTATCAAGCTTTCTCGTTTCATGAAGTTCTTGATTGGCGGTTTCTCATCCGTGGAGATTTCCTTGTTGTTGCCTTTGTCAATTGGACATAGTAAACAACTCCTCTTGAGTTATCAGCACAGGAGACCATATGCGATTTCTTCATAAGATAGGTGTTGGATGTTTAGCGCAGTTCCACTAGTAAGCAGCACACCTTATGATGTCAATTGTGACTGTACTGTTAACTACCTTGTGCAAGTTTTTTATTTCTAGAGCATCGCCAATAAGACAACCATTCAGGATCCTTTGGAAACCATCCTCTGAGGTATAGCTGTGGTTGTACTTTACTTTGTTATAGTGCTCGTATTTTCTAGTAGTCTTACATCATTTCCTGTGTTTGGATTCACTACAGGGCTAAATTCAGCAGACGCTTGTATGATGTTCTGATGCATCATTGAGAATTAGTTAGCTTTTTACGCACTTGCTTCGGGTTTGGTAGTTTCTAGAGACCTCTTCTTCACAGTTCGGTTGACTGAAGACTTGGTATCAGACAGAAGTGTTATTGGAGGCAAGGAGCTAATGTGTTTTTGAGAAAGAAAGGTTGTGTGACTTGGATGTATAATTCGACCTGTTGAATCAAGCTATTTGAATCTCAGTTAGCTTTGAAGTGGTAGCATGATGCACTGCAGCACTTGCCTTTGCTTGCTTTCTCTTCCCCGACACAGTTTTGGTCTTTCTTATGCCATATATCTTACAAATAAGGCTGTGAAGCCCGTCCATCCTATCACTGCCGATTCTGCCCTCATCAGTTTTGCAGAAGGATATTAAGGGGGATTTTGCTGAATCAGCCAGGCCATAGTTCCTTTTAGTATTTTTTTCTTTTTCAGTCATCCTGAGACAGAACAAATCCACTTTGTTTATGTGTGTGCTGTCACTCTACTCCATTTAATAGGAGTCCTACGTGCTTTTGAGAAGCTGCTAAAATGGAAAGGTGCTGGTCTAATTCCGCTTACTATTTTTGGTTTTTTGGTCCCGTATGTTTATCTAATCTAATCCTTCTTAATGGTGCAGGTACCAGATAATTAAGGAAGTTGGTAATGGTACATTTGGAAATGTTTGGCGTGCACTTAATAAGCAAACTGGTGAAGTGGTAGGTGCAGATGTGTAAGAAACACCTTAGAACCTACTGATATTGCTGAATTTTTGAAGTCCGTTAATTCTGTTCATTTGTCCAACATAGGTTGCGATTAAAAAGATGAAGAAGAATTATTATTCCTGGGAGGAGTGCATAAACTTGAGAGAGGTCAAGGTTAGATGGTTTCCTTCCTGTTGGCCATATTTGTTTTTATCTCTGCTGAGAATTCAATAACCGTGAAGTCTTTTGCAGTCGCTGAGAAAACTGAACCATCCAAATATTGTGAAGCTCAAGGAAGTGGTTAGGGAGAATGACATTTTGTACTTTGTGTTTGAATGCATGGTATGCCATGGTTTTCCTCTGTAATGTATATTTGCGACCAGTCAGTTAACTGAATGTCTAAGTCTGAATGAGCTTTTGCAGGAGTGCAATTTATACCAGCTTATGAAGGACAGGGCAAACCTTTTCTCAGAATCTGAAGTAAGAAATTGGTGCTTCCAAGTATTTCAGGGTCTTGCTTACATGCATCGACAAGGATATTTCCATCGTGACCTTAAGCCAGGTGCTTTGCCCCTTCCTCATTTTTTGTCTGTAAATGCTGTGGATGATGAAGAGAAGTTGACTAAACAGAAACTATGTTATTGAACTATATGTACTATACTCTCTTTTAATTTCCCGTGAGATTCCTTTGTCCTGAAGACATATATATATCTAGGGTGATTAGTGTCCCTGCGCCCTTCCTTTCTTTTATTTATTGTTTTTGTAAGTTTGCTCTTTCCCTCCAACAGCTTAAGCTCAAATTCTTTATTTAGTCTGGCTCGCACTTGCAGGTGTCATTTTAGTTATCCGTTTAATATGTTTACTGCTTTTTGAGTTTGGTTCACTGAGCTACATATGCATTCAGGATTTATGAGAAATACTATAAGGCTAAGTTGCTCGGACTCTTCACTTTTGGTGCCACACCCTTGTCGACACAACATGGGTGTGGGATCCGTGTCCAATTTGGTCAACCGATTTCGGGTACTTTGACCAAAACCGATAGGGAAACTTTGGATGGTTGTAATGATTTCTACAATCAATACAAATGTTAAGATGAAACTGAAGAAAATGGAATATCTTTTATGTAGAAATTTCTATGTCATGCCTTTTTCTTTAATTTCTTTCCCGGATTTTCTTCATGTTTTCCACATCTCATAATTCAGATTTTATCAGTCTATTTTTAGATATTTTGATTATTTTTAGGCGAATCCCCGCACCCGTATCCGTACATGGATCCATATCCCTGAATCTTAAAAATGAGACCATGAAGGATTAGACCTCTAGATCTGCACCAGTATCGGACACCCGCACCGAGTCCGAGCAACTTAGCTATAAGGCACCAAGGAAATCTAGAAGAGCTTATACATTTTATTTGTGTTTGTTGTGTAAATATGCATGCAGTCACAACAATCTGCATGTTATAGCAATTGAATATGTGTCTATGTTTATGATATCATAGTTCATTCCACTGTGGTCTGAGCCATTTTAACATGTAATACTGATGGTTTTCCAGAGAACTTGTTGGTTTCAAAAGATATAATTAAAGTTGCTGATTTTGGTCTTGCTCGGGAGATCAACTCTCAGCCTCCATATACAGAATATGTATCAACACGTTGGTTAGTATGCCAGCTCTTCTATATGTTCTTTGGTCTAAATTGTTAGTTAATTTTTTCCTGATATATATTATGTGGTACTGCAGGTATCGTGCTCCTGAAATTCTCCTCCAGTCACCCATCTATGGTCCTGCTGTCGGTAAGTAAATACGCAACATTTGTTTCAGCTATTTTTCCCGGATATATATCGATTTTCTTTCCGTACTGCAGATATGTGGGCAATGGGTGCTATAATGGCTGAGTTGTTTAGTCTTCGTCCTCTGTTTCCGGGTTCAAGGTATGCATGGTTATAATATTGGTTTCTGGGCTGCATAGAAATGTATATAGAAGAGGAGAGGGAGGGATGGTTGATTATAATGTCATATGCAATCCATGTACGTTCCGATGACATTTGGCTGTATGCTTTTCTTCTTTGGGTGCAGTGAAGCAGATGAAATCTACAAAATATGCAGTGTTATAGGGACCCCAACCAAAAGGGACTGGGCTCAGGGACTTGAACTTGCTAGTACTATTAACTACCAATTTCCGCAGGTAAGATGACTCTTCCTTGATACGAAGATATCATAGCCTTTCAACTATTGAAAAGGAGGTCCTTTAGGTTTCCCTAATGGAAAGAAATGATATTAACTAGCATAGTGATTTCTTTTAAATGTGGGTTGACACCTTCCCTGGTTTTATTTGGCAGATTGCTGGTGTAGATCTCTCCTTGCTGGTTCCATCTGCCAGTGAAAATGCTATTAGTCTAATCACGGTAAGAAGTTGATAAAAACATTCATATCGCTTTCTTAATTGTTCGCAACATCGTCATATATGTAACTATCTGAACATACTTCCCAAAATGGGAGTGGAATATCTGATCTGATAGTTTGCTATTTCATCTTTTTATGTTGCTTCAGTCACTTTGTTCATGGGATCCTCGTAAGAGGCCAACGGCAATCGATGCTCTTCAGCATCCTTTCTTCCAGGTGGCAAACTCCTTTTCTTTTTTTAACTTCATTTACATAAGTCGTTGTCTGTCCTCTATCAAATTAGATGATATCCTTTGTATTGTTGCAGAGTTGCTTTTACATACCTCCATCACTGCGCACCAAGGCTGCCATTGCTAAGACTCCTCCTCCTGGTTTGTAGTGTCTTCTATATTACCAGTAAAGAAACCTGGGTTTTATGTTGTTATGATGAACCCTAAAAAGATTTTTTTTAATTGTAGCTATCATGCGGGGTGCAGTGGAGCAGAAGTACAAGTGGTCATTGCACAACGCTAAACATAATGGCAACTTCTCAACTGTCAAGTCACAGCTGCCATTTAACACAGGTAGATATAAGAATTCAAAGGATTTTACTGTGATCCAGCTAAATCAGAGGGCTAGCATTCTTTGCACTAACCATTTAATATTCTTTCCTGCATCAAATAAGTCCTTACCTTCTTTATTCAGATTCTTATTCAATTGTTTTCCCCCGACACTCTGTACAGGTGTCCAAAGGAAGCTGGATATGAATTATCAGGTATGTTTTCCTATCTGGTGACTGGTAGACAAGCCAGATGTTGTTGCCAGAGGTAGTGGTATTCTTCCTGAATCTAATTTCTGCAAACAATTGTTCAGGATCCAACGAGGAACGATAAATCCCTGCAAAGCTCTGTTAGCCAACAACCAAAATATCGACCTCCTGGAAGGAACATTCCAAGTGATACAAGTGAGTCATTCAGTTTTTTTACCCGTTCTCGTCCATTGGAACAAATATTTTTGGTATAATATTTGCATTCTCGTGCCCCTAAAGCTATTTCTTTTTTCGGGTGTGGCAGTGGTTGGTTCTGGAGTGAGGAATTTTGCCGTTTCTGATGCAGCTGAGAAGCTGGGGAACATGAGTATTGGCTCTGGCAGAGGACCCAAAATGCAGCCAGTGGTCAAGCCAATGAAGGCAGGAGGGTGGCATGGGCAGCACGACTTGTTCCATGGACGGTCTAAAGATTTTCTTCCGGGAAGAAGCTTTTCGCGGAAAGTTGCTGGATGAAGATGTCATTGCTGAGCGCGTCCAATGTTTGTCATTATATGCATGGCTAAATTTGATGTTACATGGGTGAAGCCAGCAGTCTTGTGCTTGCAAGTTTTGTGTCTAGTTTTTGGTGATACTGTTACATCTACGTCAGAGATTGTTTGAATAACGTTTTCTATTCAAGTTGAATAAATGTTTGCATAACTTAGGCGCTATAACATATAAGAGTTCACAGAAAGTATGTAAGCTCGCTGACTAGGGTTGGCAGCTAAGTTTATGGCATATATAATACTATGTGGTATATTTCCATTACTACTTTTATGCATAAATGAAATTGTCCTGGTTAATACAGGGACTTGATATTTATTTAAGTGCTCAATGACTAAAGTGTCATTAATCTAGTAGGGGTGTGTGTGTAAATATGTGAGAAAGAGAGACCATAAGTGGCTTAGTGGTTTAAAAGCTTACATCCAAGGTAAAATTTTATTAAAATAATATGATCTCGCAATCCAAATATATTATTACTCATTGATATACTAATTTAAAAGTGAATGATAACCTGTTCGACTACTTTCTAGAGAGAGAATAAATAAATAAATTTAGAGATTCGTACATCTCTTTCTGTGGTGATTATTCTACAAAATTAGAGCGGAGATTATGAAACTAGGGCCGGAGAGAAAACTATTCTTAATCTCAAATACTTGATACTCTTCCTCTTCTTCATCGTCGATGTTATTAGTCCATTAAATTCGCCGCCGTTCGACGGGTGGCAAGGTTTCGCCCATAATTGAAACCACCCTGCTCAAATCAACTCAATTTTCTTTTCGATTTTGAAGATTCTTTCAGCAGAGAAGAACAACACGAAAGCTCAAGATTTTTCGGCGTAGCTGATTCAACACAATTTCAACAAGGTCAAGATAATCCGGTTTCAATTTTCAGTCGGAATTTTTCAAGTGATATCTTCCATTTTTCCTTAGTTTCTGGTCAGAATCTTGTCCCTCTTGTTCAATTTTTGCCACTTCTTCTTCCTTGTTTAATTTTTGTCATTTCTTATTTTATTTCTGCCAGTTATACTAGTTTTGGTTTCTTCTTGTTACTATTTATCAGTTCTCTAAATTGAACTGCATTACCGAGTATGCTCCAATTTGCTAAATTGGATTGCATTACTATAGTGATGTTATACGCTGTTGCTACATTCGTTTTCTCTATGGCTTTCTTTAATTTTGCTTATCCTGAGGCCTTCCTTTTTTACTAGTTTACTTTCCGTGTTCGATTACTATTTCATGATTGTTTCTGAGTTCTCATTCTTACTATTGATTATATATTATTGTTGGGCTTTTGATTTCGAAAGTTCATATTTTTTTTAATCTTCTATAGTTTTCTTTGAGTTATTTGTTCATAATTTAGTGGCATTAGGGATTGGTGATGGACTAAGAGTCATGCTTTCAGTTGGGATCGAAGGCGAGGGATAGTAGTGGTAAGAGGGAGACAACCTTATTTAAGTTATAAGTTGAGAGTAGGGTCGTGGAACATAGGATCACTTAGAAGTAAGTCCATACAACTAGTAATTAACATTGCATGTGTTCAGAACACCAGATGAGTAGATACCAAAGTACAGGATGCACACGAGTTCAAATTTTGATACTTTGGTGGCTCTAAGGATAGAAATAAATACACTTTATAGCCTCAGGGCCTAATGAGGAGACTATACACTTTATAGCCTCAGGGCCTCATGAGGAGACTATGCCATAGAGGGGACTATACTATATATAGAAAGAAAGAAAGAAGAGAAATAACTGTGAAAACAAATTCTAATTAAGAAAGAAGATTCTAAATAAACTTGACTAGAATTTTATATAACATTAGGTATCCTAGTAGATGCAGATCTTAGGAGTATGTGATTGAGATCAAGAGGATAAATGATAGCATGAGGTCTATTAAAATTGTTAATATATAGTGAATGTAGTTAGTGCCTATGAGCCTCAAGTAGGCTTGGAGAAGGAAATCAAAAAGCCCTTTTGGAAGGATTCAGATGAGGTTGTAAGAGGTATACTAGACACAAAGATCATTGTTGAGGGAGATTTTAATGAGCATATGTGCGTAACTTCTGTTGGGTTTTGATATTGGTGAATGGGAAATGGTGGGATGAAAAGCCGGAATCCGCTTTCTTTCGCGGATTAATTTAAATTTTCCTTCAATGTCATGGAAAGGTGCAAACCATTTCAGAAAGGTGCAACCTTTCCTGAAAGGTGCAAAATTTCCCAACACTGGCTATATATATA
>JAABOM020000103.1:20173472-20188546 GCA_011800125.2 Solanum clarkiae
GTGAGGGATTAGGGTTTTCTGACTGGTGTTGATCTTGGGGAAAAATGAAGAAGAGGGTCGGGGTAAAAGGGGATAAAGGGGGCGCGTGCACTTTTAAGAAATTAATATATATATTATTTTTTTTTAAAAAAAATTGTTTAAAAAATGTTAAAAAATAAAAAATAAAGCCCTCGTGAATAATTTGACACCGTGAAGGGTAAAAATTGGGTGTCAACAAATAGTGTGCAAATTGACCTTATTCTATCTTGAATTAGAGAGTTTGATTTAAATAAAAAATATATATAACAAAACAGTCTCTTTTTTTTTTCAAAAAAAAAAAAAAAACAATCGAAATGTAAAAACCATGACAAAATACATAAAATTTACTTGCCAACAGTATATGTTTTCAACCGAATATTTTGTTCTATTGTTTCATGTAAAACTATTTCATTTCTTGATTGAAACTTGGAATGAATAAAAATTATAATAAGTTCAGTGTCTTAATTTAGACGCATATTTAAAATGAAAGAGAACTTTTTGAAATTCCTAGTATAAAATATATATATTTTTTATTTTAATTTGTTTGATGTATTTTCTTTTTTAGTACTTTATGAAAAAAAAAAAATTTTTAGCAGTTCTTTAAGTTTAATTTTTCACAAGATATGATTAAGATTACAAGATTAAATATCATTTTAATATATTTTTAATTTTAGATTATACTCCTTTTGTCCTTTTTTAGTTTTGTGTTGTGATTTTTGAAAGTTAATTTAATTAATTATCAAAGTTAAATCTAGATTAAATTAATTTGATATTTTAAAATAAAAATTAAATATTAAAAAATTATAAGAAAAGTATTATGTATTGATTGTAATCTTTTCATATCAATATGATTAAAAATATATTTTAAAATATTAGTCAAAATTTATATAATTTGACTCCAAAAATAAAAAATTCTAACAACTGAAATGAGACAAAGGAAATAAGATTTTACAATTCTCATTATTGTCTTAAATTTTGTATCTATTATTTCCTCTGTCCCATTTTACGTGATATCCTTTCTTTTTTATTTCTTTCAAAAACAAATGTCACCTTATTTTAATGAAAAGTAATTCAACTTTACAATTTTATTTTAGATTTAATAAAATAATTCTCAACCAGATAAAATTAATTTAGATCACAAATATTCTGTTAAATATCGTGTCAAATAAGAAATGCGAGGTGGATAAATGAAGGCAGCCACGTGCAGGCCAATGTGTATATTCGCATTCCACTATACAACTGTTTAGTTTTTATAAAATTGAGTGTAAAATAATATAATAATGATTCATAATTATTACCACACTCACTGCTGCATCTTTTTGGTCTCTATCTCCCATCTCATCCTTTATGTAGCATTCTCTATTTCTATTTTCCTCAATCTGGCTCACTCACCATTTTTATCAAAGGTAACCCTTTACCCCTTTTCTTCATTCTTTTGCCTTTTTAATTTATTGTTGTTACTACCTAGATTTGCTGCATTTCACTTCTTTTTATGATTTTAATTGCATTTTGACCAAATGTTGCTTATAAAGATGAGTGGGTGTCAGATTATTGAATTGATATCTTCGTAGGGATGACAGATTGTGTATGAAATTGAAGAATTTGGATCTTTTTTACTCTAATTAGTTGCAGATTTTTACCTATTCCCTTTCTCCTGAGCTTAATGACTTCTTTAAGTGTCACTTTACTCGAAAAAAGAATCCCCAATTGAATCTTGCTGTGGGAATATATTCAGGAAGTTGTTTCCAACTATACCTTTATATTAAAGAATTAATTCTTATTTATCCATGCTACAATTCTCCAGAAACATCTAATACTTTGGGGTAACTTAGTAGTAAATTACATCTTACATTTATTGTTTTTTCTTAATGGACACGAAATGAGCTAAATCATACTACTTATTTTGGGATGGAGAGAGTATGATTTATCTTCTTTTATCTGTCTGATCCGCCTCCAAAGGCTAAAGATTACATTACATATCTTTAACTTCTTTTTCTGTCAGGTTTCTCAATATTTAATTTTGAGCTTATGGTGGACTTTCATTTGATACTTATATTGGTTGTCCTAACTGGCATGGCGTCTTTCAAGACTATAGTGGTTCCCATTGAATAGTAAAAATTTGGTGTGATGATGCATGATACCTACTATTATTTGTTCAGAAGTGCCCCTTTAAGGAGCTTAATGAGCTGCAAGTTTTATGTTGTTTAGTTTTGTGTCAGAATTGTAGTTTAGAGGAGGCATAAATTCGGGCAGAAGAGTAAGCATGTCAAGTGACAGTTGCAGCCACTGGTGTTATAGTTGTAGGCAACCCGTGAATCTCAGCAGACAAAATGATGTTTGCCCAAATTGCCAAGGTGGATTCGTTCAAGAGCTTGAAGACATAACGAGTAGTAGTGTAGATAATCAGAGCCAGAGACCGAGATTTATGGAATCCGTCTCAAACTTTTTAAGACGACAAATCTCAGCTAGAAGTAATACTCCTGAGACAGGGAGATCTGATGAACGAGGAAGTTTGTGGAATCCATTGCTGATTTTTAGTGGTGATATGCCTGTTCAGATGCCTGGCAATGGTGGAGCCTTGGAGTTTCTTAATGAGGCACTTGGCTTCCGACAAGAAAATGGTGGTGATTATTTTGTTGGTCCAGGAGTGGAGGAATTTTTTGAAGAAATTGTAAATAGAAATCAGCGTGGTGCTCCTCCTGCCTCAAGATGTTCAATTGATTCCCTACCAACAGTCAAGATATCGAAAAAGGATGTTAGATCGGATTCTCACTGTCCTGTTTGTAAAGAGAAATTTGCACTGGGGACAAAGGCAACGAAATTGCCTTGCAAGCACTTATATCACTCGGATTGTATCATTCCATGGCTAGAACAGAAGAACTCATGTCCTGTTTGTAGAAAGGAGCTGAAACCTGAAAAATCTGGCAGTGACCATTGTTCTCGAAACTCAAGGAGTGAAAGCAGAAGCAGCAGTAGGCGAGTCAGTGATAGGGAGAACAGTTCTCAGAACCGAGACAGGCGGAGACCATGGTCTTCCCTCTGGAACATTGGTTCATCTCGTTCTAGTTCCCGTAGTACTCCAGCTGCTGAAACCAGCTCACAGACCAGCCCTCAATACAATAATTACTCTGAGTACTCTAACTGGCCCTTTGAATAACAAGGTTTCTCGAAATGTAACCTGCTTTCTTTTTTCAATTCTTTGTGATCATAATGTTCTACCTCTGGTTGAACCTAGACGGTTTCTCTTGGTAGAGAAAAATGCCTTGTGTTACTTGCTTGTAATGTACATTTGAAGCTTTTCATGTGTTTGTGATGACTGAATCATATCTGTTTCTCAACGTATGATTTAACATTGTACCTTTCTGATAACTAGCTAGTACATTTCTGGCCTACCTTGTCATTTACATTCCATTACATTGTTGCTATACATTTCTCATATGTAGTAGTATTTCAAGGAAAAACCTTTGGTTTGGGTAATAGAAAAGATTTTGTTATTATGACAGGCCAGCCTTAATTGCTTAAGTTGAAGCTTGCATCATGTTTTGGTAGTGAAAGTTTACTTAACAGGCCAAGGCATAAGCCTTGAGAAATGGGCTTGTACGCCCATTCTGTCCTTTAATCTTTCTCTAGTTTGAAATTCATTGCACAAAAAATGGAACAGTGGACCACAAAATTATCAATTGACAATAGTAATGAACAAAGCAGTATGTTTGCATCATCTAGCATTTGGTTCAACTAATTTTCTAGAAAGATATGTTACAAGGAAAACAACTTAACACCTTTAAAGAAATATAAGGAGATTCATGAGAGAATTTGCAAGATCATGTATAACTAGAGATCAAGAAATGGCATGAAAATTGCAAAAATGGCCAAAGTGACTTTGTTCCGTAGAATGGAACCATTCTATCTGAACTAATATAAATACTTTAAATATAAGTATCTTGTAATGGTCTCTGTTTCAGCTTCATCACATCCAAGAGGCAAAATTGTTCCCTTTTCCATGGAATAATTCTTCTGTTCAGTGGATAGAGATTTGTTGATTTAAAGGTATTGAGATTGTATTCTCTCTCTGTTCTGTTCCCACCACTGCTTTGCATGCATCTCCCCGAATTTCTCCCGACTGTATGAATGAAGAAAAAGTTATATGAAAATGTCCAAACTGGATACAAATTCCAGCAAAATATTGCTCAGGCTTTTCAATCATGTCTCGAGTTCATATACACAGAAATGAGATTTTGAAATACCTGAATCTTACACGTCGTAGCTCTCTAGTGCCATCAACTAGTTGTCTGATGGTTATATACACTCCAGGCTCATCTTGTTCTATCCATTCTGACTCCATTTCACTGGCATTACTAACGGAAAGTGAAGCTTCATCTCTAGAGTCAGTGGTTGTCCTTGATGCGTCCATATATGACATATCCCCCTTTGGGAAACCAGTTGATCCAGATGGTTTATGGTAATTGTTTGGTATCCAGTCCTTATTTGTTGCAGGAGTCATCATAGGGCTCTCCATCGCAGATCCAACCCTTGAATAATTGGAATCTCTCTGCAGAAAAACATCTCAGGTACATAAATTTCCGATCTATTATATCCTTTTGATCTTTAAGCTATTATAAGTGATCCTTTATCGAACTTGATGAGTTTAGAGTCGTTTAAATCAAGTCATTTAGCAGTATTATGTTGGGTAATGTGAATCTGCAACTTCCAAGTAGAAGAAGAAGGAAGGAAGAAGAAGGAAGAAGGTGAATAGTATCTCGGATTTAGAGAGAAGGAGGAGAGAATATTTTTTTGAGAGAGAGTATTTTCGTGGTAAACCCCAAAAATTGGGTAACCTCCACGGCGACAAAATTATATATATTAATGATATCCGGATATTTACAATTACACAGAATACTCATATAAATGGAGAATGAACAGTAGCACCTAGCAGGCTCCACTACAGTTGCTAAATATATTATCAGGCTCCACTACCTAACATATTATTGATTAATAGGGCACAGAAGTATAACTTCTTGCCTGTAGAAAATAGATGATGACTTGATGAGTAAAGCTGGCTAATTACTTTGAGCAGGGTAACAAGCTAATGAAGGGAAACTGGTTAGCTAAATACTAAGTATTTCGGTAAATTTAGCGGTTCATCTATATAAGTGACTTAATGTAAACCAAAGCAGAAAGAGAATTGTGGTTTAGACAAATCAAATCTAACTTACTCCATCCTCAGACCGTCCAGGCGTGTTAAGAGCTTGTTTGTTGAATCTCTGAACATTGTACAGCTCCATAATTCGGTCATAATTCTCACCCCACCATCTTTGAGCTTGCCATTTGTTGAACATATCCCGACTTCAAAAGAACCCGGTGATATTTATTGTCAGGACCATCGAAGGATATTTCAATAAGATATAGATGACACTGATATTTTCAAAACTATAGGAACAATACAGATAGCAGTGGACAATTCGACAGCTCAACAGGCCAGTCAGAAAGCTACATAACTCGGATACATTCAATGAAATAGGTCATCATTTCAGATGGCTTTTAAAACACATCAACTAAGTAATAAGAATGGCACATGTAGTAAGTAAATATAATTGAAGGCACAGTACTAAACAAGTGAGATATTTTAGCAGACATGAAGGGAACTAAGAAAATGAAAACTCAATAAGAATTCATTTCATGAATGAAAGAGACTAAACATTGAACTAGGATAAGATTATGTAAAGAAGCTTTCATTACAAAAGAGGCTGTTTCTTCAGAGTGTTCATAGGCAAGAAGTTGTCATAACCATAATTTCCATATTTTTGTTCCAGACTACGACTCAATCCGAAGTAAGTCGGGATCAATTACATGAATCCTTATTGTCCATGTCACTCATTTAGTTCATCTCAGTCCAATAATATATACTATGATATAGTTTCTAGGTAGAAACGATATATACCTGAATCGGATTCTTTTAAGATCATTTCCGCCATTAGGGAGAGAAACAAAAGTGATCTGAACACCAGGTTCAACATGGGCAGTCCACTCTTTTTGCCGATCATCTTCCACCACTACATCACCAGACTGAGAAATAGATTCTACACCACCACCACCACTAAATCCTCTAGCAAATCTTGAATCAGGCCGCGGAGTCCTTAGATTACCAGCACTTGTAAAATCCCAAGCTGGAGTAGAACTTGAACTTGCTGGTTGAAAAGGATATGGAACTCCTTCTGATATTGTATCAAAATCAGGATATGGTTTATGACCTTTACTGTAAGTACCAGTACGTGCTGATGACTTGCATTTATATGCACCAGAGACCTTTAAAGCAATATCCTTGATCTGCCAATGTTTAAAAATTTAATGAGTTCATAGCAACTAAGTACAACATCAAGATGGATTCTTGATTAAAAGATTAACTATAGTACTAGAATAAGTCAAACATTTAATCTTGGTTTAAATTTTGTCAAAGGTGAAAAGTACAAATAAAGTGTGGTCTTTAAATTGGAGAAAAAATATTAATATATTTATGAAAGTATAAATTTTTTAGGATCGCCTCTTCAGAATTATGCTCATTGGCAAGAAAAAGTGTCTTGGAGCCTTGACGATGACATTGGAGCCTCACTTAGAAATAAAAGCGCTCAACATGGTTTGCATCTCTCTTTAGAGCTTAAGAGCGTGTGCCTTTGACAACATTGATTATAACAATTAATGGCCAAGCCTGGTGCACTAAGCTCCCGATATCCGCAGGATCGAGGAAGGGTCCGACCACAAGAGTCTATTATACGCCCATTTCAGATAATAGAAAGTGATTCTACCTGTTACTGCTGCAAGATATGCACTTTTAGAGAAAATAATCAGATAGCTCCCGATCTATTGTCATATTCTCAACTACACACTTTATTTTCACGGGGTTCTATCACCCCCTTAAACTATTTAAAATTATAATTAACTTCACACTAAATGCTTATGTAGCAAAGTGAGTGGATTCTACTCTCTTTGAGAGAGTGAACACTTTATCTCTCTTCTCTTTTTATTTTTCTTTTTTTTTTTAAATCTCTCTTTAATAAAATCCACCCCCCAAATCCAACCCCCATGCTGCTTCTTCTTCTTCTTCATCATATTTACTTGTACTTTTCTTCACATTCATCTACATTTTCAATTCAAAAATTCAACCAGTGATTATGCACTAGAAAAAATTTCTTAATCATAAATTGAGTATCTTTAGAAAAATTTTAAGAAATCCAACTTTTTAGTTTCTATCTCTTACTCCTTTCTTCCTTTCAGATTCATCATCATTTTTACCCAGACCATCCATTTCCACCAATGTCACGACAGCTATGTTGGTGGCCAAGACTATGATACAACCAGTACCATCGATGACGTCACATTACAACTATGTCAACTCAGTAATTCCTCTCCAAAGTCACAACAACACCAATTTTTGGGATGACCAACGGGAACAACCACTAATTTCGTCAGTGATGGCGGAACGTCATCCCTCGATCTTACGAGTTTATGGGCTGGATTTGGAGATGGAGATGCCATTGTTTTAATGGAGGTTTTGTAATAACTATAATTAAAATAAAAGAAAAGAGAAAAAAGTAGTAAAATAATTATAAATTTATTATATTTATTACGTGACATTGACGTGGCGATAATGTGGAATTGATGTGGCGCGTGTGTGCATTACACCACAAGATCCGTAACTGGTTATGACATTTTGAGGTGAAGTTAATTATAATTTTAAATAGTTTAGGGGGGGTGATAGAACCCCGTGAAGATAAAGTGTGTAGTTGAGAATATCTTTGGCTATTTTCTCAGCTTTTTATGAGTCTAAAGCAAAAATTACTGTTTAAAAGTCACTTAATTTCAGAAATTTAACTTTCTGGGGTAGTGATGAATTTAACAGTTGAATTTGGGAAGGATTGAGTAAATTGGAGGCTGGACTACAGTGATGGACAGTATATCAATGGCTGGTCATGTCAAACATAATTCAAACATGAGTATTGTCTTTTCTAAAAATCTCCACTACTCTACATGTTGGACTGTTCATTTTATTGGGTTTGCAACTTCTAAGTAGACTGGACCAAAACATAATCACAAAGATCAACTCACATAATCCTTCATTAATTTGTCCTATGCTCCCCTTTTTTTCCATATCTAGTATTTTCTGTTTATAGGGCTTGATTTTTTAGATGAGAGTTTCTCGGAAACAACCTCTCTATCTCTATGAGGTAGTGGTAAGATCTGCATACATTTTACCCTTCCAAACCCTACTTGTGCGATTCCACTGGGTAGGTTGTTATAATTTGAAGGTGTCCGTGGGATCCTCCAAAAGTTGGACATTTTTTAAAGATTTAATCGGTGCAACAATATTTTTGACATGTTCGAACGAGATAGCTTATGATATAGTGTTTGTAGGGCCAAGTTGGTATAGGCCCTCCTATACATTGTACTTAATATAATTTTTTCTAAGCTTGTTACTCCTTTAGTGGTCCAATTGGTCAGTCTAAGAAACTTAAAATATTTTTAGTTTCAAGAACTTAGGGATGGAAATGAGTAAGATAGAAAAGTAGTAATATATCATGATTGCAAGATGATCTAAAATAAGGACCACTAGATGAAACCAAACTTAAGTAAGGAGAACATTATGGGACCAAGAACTTAGACACATGATCCAAGAAATGACCCAATCTACATGCTAAACATAAAGGGTGGGGTCAAATTATTAAAAGTCATCTTATAAGTATCATAGTGCCCACAAATAAAGCCTTAAAAGAGATTTTGGACTCACTGGGTTTCTGTAGGGGATAACTACGAGCATGGAACATTCCATCATCTAGTTTATAAAATAATATATACATACATTAATAAAGACAGTGTCAGAATTTTCACTAAGATGGTTCAAAATCTGAAGAAATAGATACACAAATAGTTGAAGAGGGTTCAACATCTACTGTATATACATAAAAAATTATTTTAATTATGTATAAATAGTACTTCCTCAGTCCCATTTTATGTGACATCCTTTGACTTACACAGTGTTTAAGAAAAAGAAGACTTTTGAAACTTGTGATCTAAAATCATTCTTAGATATTTATGTGGCTAGAATCATTTCATTAATGGTAAAAGAAAAATTTTAAGGCTAAATTGTTTTCAATTAAAGTAAGGTAATATTCTTTTTAGAACAGACTAAAAAAAAGATGTCATATAAAATGGAACGAAAGGGATATGGTATTCGAACCCTCCAACCATAAGATTGCTTTGTCCTACATACATTTATACAACATATAAACAGATATGTTGCGGTCTTATTGATAAACTAATTGATCGAACGATATATATTGGTAACTTTTTCTTTTTTTATAGTGACATTCCATGGGCCTCACTTCACCCCCGCGTGACCAACAAAAATGTTCATTCATGTTACCCTTGTTAACCCAATGTCCAAATATAGCCCAAACCCAGTTAGGAAATGTGGGCCCATAAGGATGAAATGTGGGGCCCTACTAAAGATATAGGGGCTAAAGTGACAGATCTCGTACTAAGAGTTAGCTCTTGCTTTGGACAAAGAAAAGAAAAAGAAAAGTAAACATATTTTTACATTATTTTATTTTTATTTAATTTCTATGAATTTTAATTTATCAAAAAATTACAGATTATATCAGACATAATCTCTCTATCCTTATGAAAATATTAACAAAATTTATATGCAATCTACCGTGTTTAGATCCTATTTAGCAAGATTTCACTGGACACATTATTTTTGTTCTAGGGGGCAAAGCTACCTTATGTTATACTATTTATATACAATAAATATCGAATTTTCTTTGATTAGTTTATATATTTATTTCATCAGAATTTGAATCTTTTTAGTTTAAAAAAATTTAATTTCATCACTAGTCATTGTATTAAATTATGTATATATTTTATGTTTTCCGTATCAAACG
Source organism: Solanum clarkiae (assembly GCA_011800125.2). Lineage (NCBI taxonomy): Eukaryota > Viridiplantae > Streptophyta > Magnoliopsida > Solanales > Solanaceae > Solanum > Solanum clarkiae. The sequence continues at coordinate 20,183,426 of JAABOM020000103.1, forward strand.
AAATAATAAAATAAATATAATAAAGTGGAAATAGGACCTGTGCAGTTAGGCTTTTGATGGAATCTTTATTATGGGGAGTAGCACGGCCACGAGGTCCTTCTTCACCTCCATCATCTTCTATCTTTTGCTTACACGTTATACACGTCAACATCCTCTACTACTATGTCTATACCTACAAAATCAAATAAATAAATGAGTAAAAAAACAAATGTACTAAACAATAACAACCCTTATTTATAACCAAAAAAGTGCTTACTCTTGTTGGTAAGAGAATTCTGAATATATAATTTTAAACTAAAAATGGGCATTACGTAACAAAGTGCTCTTTGAATCTTGTAAAATTATCACTAAATATGGATAACGAAGATCGTTTTGAAACGGATTAAAATGAAAAGTGAGATAAATGGGAAAAAGAAACTACTTAAACATGGGAAAATCATGATATTATCTCTATAATGACCTCAAATAATATATTTAGTGAAAAATTAGAATATAAGAAGGTTCTATCTCTACACCTCCGATTAAAAAAAAGGGTTCAAGGCAAAGTGGGGTATATGTTGATTTTTTTTTCTAAAAAAGATTTTAGGCTTATTTATCCATAAAATAAAAAGAGTTATATACACCAACATGAGTTGTGATGCATTGGTGGGAGTGTTTTCACCATTAACCAGAGGTCTCAATGGGAATGAAAAAAAATCTTGTTGGGAGTGCCACCCCAAAATGAACCCTGCAGTGTGCGATCCAGATTTAGTCGGGGCTCCACGGGCTTTGGACACAATTTGATAAACAAACAAAAAAAAAAGGAGTTATATACTTATGGAGACAATCTTCATTTGACATAATCCCATTACCCATAAGAAAGCTAAACTCAAGATTATAAACTCTTTTAAGAGCACAAGAAAAAGTAGGTAAGTAAATACTTGGACAAAATCACAATAACAACCATACTAGAAAACAAAAAAACATAACAACCTTAATTTGGACACAACACAAATAAATATAAAAATAAAAAAAAAACTCAATAACAACAACAAAATACGATGTGAATAGACAAAATAAATGCCAAAGACAAAAAGAAAAGAAGTTTCAAGAGACAAAAGAAAGAAAAAGAGAGACAGAGAACTCTGAGGATCAGAATAAGTACATAAACAAAAAGGGAAAAGAGTGTGTGTTTATATTAAACAGGAAGAAGAAGAAGATAAAAAGAAAACTTATTCTGTCATATTGCTTTAATGTGCAGACAAATAAAGAAACTTCATAATTAAACGAAAGAAAGAAAGAGAAAAACAGAGCCTCATTCGAGAATTCATATTTTTTAAAAAAAAATCATTTCATCAATGACCAGAGCCGAATTTTCTGACAGATAAATTCATCATTATTAATCAATTATAACACCCTTTTTTTCATGTTCATTATGAGTAAAAAGAGAAAAAAAAATAATAAGGGTCATTTGATTGACAAAATCTTATCTCAGGATAATTACTTTTAAATATATAGTTTGAAATAAATTATTTTACTATATTTTTTATTTTATTCTAAAATTATTATAATTTATACCTTACATCAACCAACCGATCTCTAACAGTAATAGAAGTAGCAGCAGAGTATAGAATGAATGATATATCACTGTAGAATTTAATACACAGTTGTCGAGTTTCGAAAGCGGCCACTGATTCTACTTACAGACAAACACCATTTAACTAAAAAAACACTCTTGATATTGACCCACCCCCTCTATCCAAAAAAAATAATAAAAAAATCCTTTTAATTTAGTTATCTAATTTTGATTTGATATAATTTTAAATTAAAGATATATAAAAAGTTAAAATTTCTCTAAAATTATTTAAGAATTAATATATCAATATGAAAAGCAAAATAATATGTGACCTATATACTTTATAATATAATAAATAATTTTACGACAAAGATGCTTAACTGATCATCTTTTATTGTAATTTATTAGGCCACTAATAGAATCTACATACGGGAAAATTGATATCTTCTTCGTCTCAATTTATGTATCACATTTTTCTTTTCAGTTTTTGCAAAAAAAATGTAACCTTAATTGAACTAGAAATAATTTTAAGTAAAAATTCTCTTTTTATTTTTGATGAAATAATTTTAAATTACACAAATATTTATAAATAATTTTAAACATTAAATTTCAAAAGACTTCTCTTTTTCTTTAAATGTCATGTCAAATTAGATGAATCTATATAAAATGCGACATAGGGGTAATAAAAGAATGTCATAAAATAAGACTAAAATAGGAAATAATTAAGACAAATAAATTAAAACCGTGAGAAATTTCATTTTTTTTTTCAATTTCATCAGAATATTCATACCTCAGAAATGGACAACAAAATCAGCAGCAACTGAGCTAAAACCCTTCACAAAATACTCAAAATGCCTTCGATAAGACTCTTCCTTTTTGCTTTTTTTGGATACCCTTTTGCAAATCTTGAAGAAATATATAATCAAATCACCATAAATACAGAAACGGAAAACATTCACCGGAGCCGGCGAGTCTCCGGCGACAACTTTTCACCTGATGAATTTTCAAATATATACAAAAAAAGAAGCATAAACAACAAAAAACATAGAGCAAATATGTAATAGAAGAGAACAAATATAGAGTGAAGACAAAGTAAGAGAAAACAACATTGGAATTTTTGCAGAGGTATTTATAGAAGGAAGTGACGCCGTCAAATTCTGTCGTCGTTACATAACGGAAACCGTGTATTTATATATTGGATACAAGTGGGGTACTGTGCCATGTTGGGTTGTACGTTGTGCTCTAGGAGTTGGACTTTTTGTCATTTAGACAAATGGGTTAAATTTGGTCTTGATTGGGGAAGACATGGTGGGCCCATATGTCGAGATTTGTACACGTGGCATTATTTGATTTGGTTAGAAGTATTAAGGAGTGGATCAACCTTGAAATTTTTAATAAATATTTTGGTTGGGAGAATTAGGAAATTAATATTAAGTGAATTTGATGGATCAAAAAACAATCAAATCATTGTCTCTTTTAAAGTTAATTATTAAATGACTTACTTTTATTAAATGTTTGATTCCACTTAATTTTACTGCTTTTTGGACATATATATTTATTAGAGGAAAAAGTAAAAGTGAACTGGAAGTGATTTCCCAGTCACATAGGTTTGTTGCGGTAATCAATACTTCAACTGCAAAATTAAATTATTAATATTAAGTTATAAATTTAATGGTTGATGAATAGATTAAAATTTTAAAGATAACAATTTATTGGAGTAGGAGCAGATTAATTAAAAAATTTTAGTGTGTGATTAATAGTTAATCTATTAAAGATTACATATTTAGAATTTTACCTCCAGGCATATAAAGTATCTACTGGTGCATATACTTTTTAATATTAAAATATAATATTAAGTGCATATATTAGTATATATAAATTCTGGTAAAAGATGATTATATAGTTTTTGTAATACTCATGATTATTAGTTTTTTTTAATTCATATAATCATTAGTTTCTTATAATTTATTTAATATGTATCCCATTATCTACCCGCATTATTATTTTTCCCTTATTCCATCCATTAATTACACGAAAAATATCTTTACCTATAAATAATGATGTATCTTCTTTTGTCTTCGGTAAGTGATGAAATATATTAAGTGTGAAAAAAATACTACAATGTGTAGTAAGTGAAAGAGAGAATTAAGACAAAGAAAATATTATAAATCTTCAGCTAGTTCTCTATACAAAAAGAGTAAATTATATGTTGAAGGAATGCGTTTTTTTTTGTGAAGCTTTAGACTTATCAACTAATTCAAATTTGTTTGAGTCATACAACGTTATTGGGTTGTTGTATCTCGAAGGGAATAAGTCAAGAGATATACTGTTGGATTGGTGTAGATTATGTCAGTGAGCTTGAATTCCATAAAGGCTTAAAGAGAACAAGATATCTATGCCTCATTCTAAATATATTTTAATTCATTCTTGTCGTTTTATTTTCAACTATAATTTCTTATATTTGTAATATATTACAACAATAATTTTGAGGAGATTCGATTTTTGTTATGGTTTAAAAAAATGCAAATATCAATTTTGTACATATTCAATCCAAGCGGAGTAAAAATTAAATATAAATTGCTAAATATTCTTCAAGAATAAAGTGATACTATTTTCATGAAAAAAAATGATATTTAAGTTCTAAAAATAGTGAGGATTCATGAAATGAATAAAATATAAATTTGTAAAGCCACAAAATAGGAATTACTAACATTCGCTTTATCTTTGCTCTATCTAAATATAAATTTTGCAATTTTAGATTTTTCATAATTTTTTGCTTATGTATAAATTTTTCTTTAGATTTGTAAACTTCTATCAATGTATATGAGGTCTCTCATATATTATACATTGAATAATATTTGCTGGTAATGTATACATTTTTCTTCAATTTTATAAATCATCTTAATATATAAGGTCTCTAGTCTCCTACACATTGTTATTCTTTATTTCTCTGCATTGATGAATCTTCATAAAAAATTATAATTTAATTATAGTATCTATTAATCTTCAATTTTTTAAATCATCGTTAATATATGAGGTCTTTATCTTTTATTGTAGAATAATATATTATTTAGTTCATTATAAAAATGATAATTTTATACCGAACTTATCTGTATCTTATGTTTTGTGATGATAAATAATGAATTTCATCAACGAAGATCCTATCTAATATAGGGTTATCAAGTATATTTATTTGATATGATTGAAGTTTTTTAATAGCTTTTTAGCATTTATAAGTAAGTATAAATCATGATTTAAAGTTTTTCAAGAAAAAAAAAGTGAAATGTGTTTGAAAAATTATAGCCAAACACAATTTTATCATGAAATTGCTCCTCAAACTGTGGAATCAATCTTAGAATACTTTTTAAAAGATTACGTGGTATAATTAAGTAGAATAAATTCATTTGAAATGAGTATTTAGCTGATGAACCTTCAGATACTGTTTTATTCATTATTTGTTTAATTAAGTTAAATTCACTTTTCGGCCTAATATGAAAATAAAATTGTTGACACCCAATTTTTATCCTCCACGGTGTCAAATTATTTTACGGGGACTTTATTTACAT
>JAABOM020000103.1:20200019-20215279 GCA_011800125.2 Solanum clarkiae
TCCCCTCTTGATGTCATTGATGACATCAATGACAAGCAAAACTCAATTCAAACTTGAACTGAGTCTTGCAGCCTGCAACCATAATTGACCATTGAATAGCTGCCATTGTTGACAGTTGACAGCACCCATGGAATGTTCAACAATGGTGGCTGGTGGCTGTTCAACAATGGTGGCTAATGGCTGGAATTCTTCATGCATAGGAGCCAAACACACAGAATGATTTTAATTTGGAAGTACTTATTTCTAATAGTTATCTCTGATGTGCCAAATACTCACTTTTTTTGCAAGAGCTAATTCTATTTTCCATTTCTTCCTCAATGTTAAACAGTATTTCAATGAAAAAATAAAAAATTGCATGAGAAACACTATTCAAACAGAAATAATGATGAATATATTAAGCAAACTAGGATCATATCAAGTCTTCCATAAAAAGGAATTCCCAAGTAGATTTCACATACGTTGAAATGAACACGCCACAACTTTGTATATATGTTTTTATACTGGCTGTCATATTGTTCTGGTGATCTTGCATAATCAAAAGAAAATTTTCCTATTTCATGTTCCATATACTAGGAAAAGTAATATTCCTACTTAACTATATATATAGGATAGATAACAAAACCACTTATCGCCCCATATGATTTTTCAGGTTTAAAGAAACATAAGACACATATAAGTACAGCAATATAGCAGCAGACGGAATTACCTCAAATGCCAAAGCCTTCAACTAGCAGAAAATTATTAATGGATCCCATAACGGTTCTTGAGAGTATCTATTGCTTTCTCGAGGGATTGTGACAGCTCGGGGATGGTTTGTTTGCACACTGTAAAGTATGTGAACAAGATTTATGAGATGTTCATCCTAATCCAGAAGGCAATACAGAAGAAGCTGTTACACTTTTGGCAAAGTCAAAAGAAGAACAATAAATCCACTTTTTCATCTGCTCATTGCAAGTAGTTAAAGCCTAAGGCCTCAAGGTAATCATAGTGTTCAGCATTGTTAAGAAACTTGTGGCAGTAGTTGCAGTTTCTAAAAAGCATATCCTCAATAGTTGACATAAGGCTAAGAACTTACAGCGAGCACCACTAGCTTGAAGTTCTGCCAAGAAGGCAGAATATGAGCCCTAGAAAAGAAAGAATGTATTAAATAATGGTAATAACACAGGGTTTGAGATTAAATAGGATCAGGCTTGTGAAAGGTAATAGCAGATAATGGAAGATTCACCTTCATTGCCTCCCTGCCTTCAGTGATTCGTTCAGACATCTTTTTGTACTCCCTTTCTGCTTCATCTGCCACTTGCTGGCAACCTTGTGTCTGAATCTGCTTAATTACCCAGAAATTAGAAGGAAAATGCAACAACATATCACATTTAGAACAGATATGAAACAGCACCTGGAATATGCTATACTAATTGGAAAACTGGTCATGGATGGTTATTCTAGATGAAGCATAACATAACGAGTAAAAAGTCAATGAGAGAAAAATACTTATCATGAGCACGAAATGCAAGCAAACTCCATGTTCAATGGAATCATGAACAACAGAAATGATATAACTCAATGGATTATCATTAATCTGGTGTATCCAAAGGAAAGCATGAGATACAGGATACTTACAGCAGACAAGATTCTAATCCTTGTTTAATTGATTTAGGTCAATAACTCAAAACTGACCTAATCTCATTAAGCATAAAAGAAGAAGTTTGGGCTTCAGTAACACAAAAAAAGCATTATATAGATCGTTTCTGTTCGTAAGATGATGTCATTGAAGACCATGACTTTGCATATAACAAGCTCGAGTTTCTACAATAGCATTCCCATTGTTATATTTACTTTGGATTGAACATATGGCAGAGAAGATCATTACTTCAAAAAGAAACTCATTATCTCTTGCAAGTCTATTAGATATCTTCTTTCAATAAAGTGATCAGCAAAACATTCTGGTTCATGTTTAAAGGCAGAGTAAGAACTGCACTAATTATCGCACAAAATGAACAATTGATTTGGTATTCACATTTTAGTCCATGATTTGAGGAAGTTATAAGCTTATTGATATTCAGCAAACAGAGTAACTTCACTATTCTGAAAGCCTATCAAACTGGATAAAGCAGTTCCAACTCTCCCTTGTTACTACTTTCAGCAACAATCAAAATTTTTCTGCACTCGAGCATTATGGAAACATCAAGGGGGAATACTTCATAACAATATTTTCATGAATGTATATTCATTATTCCAGTTTTTTCAGCTTGTTATATTACGCATCTTACGTCTAAGTTTCTAGGATTATAAGCTTTGGCAAACACTCAGAAAGAAGCTGCATCTCAAAACTCAAAAGAAACATCAAAACAGAGAGCAATAATTTATTTCTTCAACAAGATCAACAAACCGGAAAACTATGATAAATCACCAAATTGAGAAAATTAGCTGGAAATCAAAACACATCAGCAGTGTATCCATCTGGAAACAAATACCAAAAATCTTCAATCATCTTGCCAATATGTGGAAGCATAGATGATAGAACAAAAAAGGATTCCGCACATGTCCATACACTTTGATATTTACTGCAAGCACACAAACACACTCACATAAAATATACGTATGCATGAGATCTAGTTCCACCATTAACCTCTAACAATTACCAAATCAACGTTGAAGGAAAGTAAAATCAACAAACGGCAAGAGCTTATGCTCTATAGTAGAAAGAAGAAACACAGAAATGTATGAATAAAACGGCATTTTCATAATCTAATAGCTACGCGCGTAAACACATACGCACACACAGACCTTGAGTCGTTTCTGAAGGCGAGACTGAGAAGCCTCGAGGTCCTTGAGAATCTCCACATGCGATCGCTCAACCTGGCCCTTAACCGAGTCCAATTGAGACGACGCAAATTCCTTCAGATCCGCAATCGTTTTCAGATTTTTGACAGATACTGGTGAGCCGACAGGCTTCAACTGTACCGGACTTGAAATGAAGCTCTTCTTTCCGCTCCTCCTCTTCGATGATGTTGGCGTAATCGTACCAGCTTTGAATTTTTTGAAATTGAACTCGAACGGCTTCGGAGATTCACTCATCGACTGGACAGGACTTGCCGCCACGGTCGCCGGCGGAGTTGACAGAAAATCCATCGCCAATGACTTCCTCGTCGATCTCGATCTCTTCTTCATATCTTCTCGAAACTTCTCTCTGCAATGCGAATAACTATGGCTAATTTGAATATGGGGATTTTATACACCCGGGCTTTTTCCAAAATTCGAAATTGTCACGTGGAAGTGAAGTTTGAGAAGCTAATCTAAATTATTTTCCAGAAAAAGAAAAGGAAAAGAATTAGAATTTCTTTTGGTGTCTCACCGGTATCCGATTTCATATTGAAGTTCGGCTAAATTTGGATTCGCACTAGGAAGTCCACATCGGGTATAATGTTCCCTAATAAAGGCGATTTTATACCCAAATGGACTCAAACTCGAGATCTTTAGTTAAAGATAAAAGAGTATTTATCACTTTATCACAATCCCTGATGAAAAAGAATTAGTTAGATATAATATGATGCAAAATCATAATAAAACATACATGGAAATTTATAATAGCAGTGCAAGAATGCCAAAAAATTCCATGAAATATTTCAATAACTCATGTAAAATAATTTTCTGACTTATTTAATAGCAATAAAATTCTCCGATTTTAGTGAAATTCTGTTGGGTATGTTGTTGTAAACGTTGATGGTATAAAAAAAACTAAATGTGGTTATATGTTTATTCAAACATGTGAATATAAGGTTGCATATCAATTGATTTAATTTTGAAGTTTATCAGTTAGATTTATTGATTATTCATTTGTAGATATGCAAAATCATCATAAAATTATTAAGATAATGACTTATGGTTATCTATTTATCTATTATTGATCATTTGGTTTAATCGTTCAAATTTGATGAAAAAATAACAATTAAAAATCATTTAGAAACAAAGTGACAAACTAAATGAACCATACACAACGAGTTGAAAAATATCATCTTGTTCAAGCAAATATTGATATATTGTTAAATAACAAAGTATTTAAGACGCCAAAAATAAAAGTATGAAACTGAATCCTAAGTCAAGAACTTTATATACCGAATGATATAAATATAATTTATTAATTTACTATATGGTTAACATGTTAAGAAGAAATCTTAAACCATTATGAACCGATAAGTCAACAATAAAATAATCAAAATCATTATCGAAACTGTCAAACTAATAAACCATTATTGATAAGTCAATAACTTTTTTTCGATTCAGATTATCAATTCTATTCAACTTTGAACAACTCTACATGAATGTTTAGAAAATCACACCAATTTTTTTTAACAGTTATAAATAAATTATTCTCAAATTTATAAGAGACATCAGCAAATCACAGTATCAAACTGGAGGGATATACCCATGCTGAAGAGCTCCTGGCACAATAACTTTGCACCATATGGCACATCGACCTTCACAACATCTTCAACTGATTCACAGAACCGGCAGAAGGGACCCCGTACCTTACCACCTTGCACGGACCTCTGGATCACATTCGCCATGTTCTTGCACTTCCCACAGATGTGCATCTGGGAGGAGTCACTGAGTGTGAAAAGGCGTTCGTACAGATTTGTTGCAGCACCATGAGCTATAAGACAGTCGCGTTCCATCTCACCAAATTTAATTCCACCAAACCGTTTTCTGTCTGCCACAGGTTGGCGAGTAAGGGGGTGGATAGGCCCAGTATTACGGAATTTCACCTTGTCTTCAGCCATATGGGTGAGGCGTTGGTAGAACGTAGGGCCCATGAAAATCAGGGAATCAACCATTTCACCAGTCCGGCCGTCGTAAACTCTCTCATTTCCCCATTTGGAGAATCCTCGCCTACAGGTCATATATCGTTTAAATGGTCAATGACAAATCACCGGAATTCACGATTGAGCACAACAAAACAAATACAGGCTAACTGTTAGGCACAAGAATACGTAATTACAAAAAGGATACAGCCTTCGTATATCTTACCCATGAAGCTGCTCAATTATGGCATCAACTGATAATGCGGAAAAGGGAGTGGCATCTTTTCCGCTACCACCTAGGGCAATGCCCTTTCCCAAAGCGGCTTCCAGCAGCTGACCTGGCGTTTGCCTCGAAGGAAATGAATGGGGATTGATTACAATATCCGGAACTATCCCCTGAACTGTAAAAGGAAAGTTCTCCTGACACTCCAGATATCCAAGGACTCCCTTTTGTCCATGCATGCTAGAGAACTTGTCTCCAAGACATGGAGGACGAACCTGCACAGAATGTAGAAGAATACTGGAGTTACTAAAGTGAATTAGGATTAGTTATACAGTGTCTTCCAGTTACTCGAGTTTGTTTATCTTGTCGAAGGATAGGATTGAATAAATGTAAAGATATAGTAAGAGACGATCAACTTTCTCACACATGTATTTTGAAACATAATGCTTCCACCAAACAACTTTTCTTTGCTAACTCTTTTTTAAAAAGGCAAAACACTATTCCCATATCTAGTCCTGTGGGGATTCTGACATCTGTATAACAGATTCAGCCGTATTTACATGTTCCAGTTCACACCATAAGCAAGACAAAAATATACAATTGGGCTTTTTTTGCAAACTCTTTTTTAAAAAGGCAAAACACCATTCCCATATCTAGTCCTGCAGGGATTCTGACATCTGTATAACTGATTCAGCCGTATTTACATGTTCCAGTTCACACCATGAGCAAGACAAAAATATACAATTAGGCTTTCTTTGCCAACTCCTAAAGAGTACAAAAACTTGTGAATAGATATGTCAAGTAATGTACTTCAGTGAGAAAGCTCAATTCATTTCATGTCTTAATATCAGCTGTCGGTACTTGGGACCTTGTCCAATATATGTCAAAGACAAGGAACTTGGATGGCAGCTTATAAGCACTCTCCATTCACCTCAGCAGGCATCTTTTCATGACAAAAAAAAAACCCTCACCTTGTTGGTGGCAGAGTAATACCTCCAAAAGTTTTGTTGCCGGATCTCTGTGTCAACAAATGGGGTAAAAGGAATACTTTGTTGGGGGTGGAAAGGGCTCTGTTGGTACATTGGACATTTCCTACATTGATTGGAAACAGGGAGCTTGGACAATACTTCACAAGGACACGTTGATGGACCATACCATCAACATCAGATTGTTTAAATCATTCAGTTCTAAAATATAAAACTGAAGGTTTTCTACAAGGGCTCTTGGTTTCTTGTTTTTAAGCTTTAGCAGAGCCTACTAATGTTGCTTACAGACGAAACAGCTTTGATTCAGTTCAGTGGCTACACTTTCAATGTGTTCATTAATAAGACGGTTCAAGGTACTTATGGTCTTTATGTACATAGCATAGCCTCTTTCTATCATGAAGACATCCCTAATGTAGCACAAGTACTTTAAGAAGCTTGCTAAATACCAGCAAACAGTTCTCCAAAGACTCAATATGGTTTTCTAAGTAATGATAGGTTTCTCATAAATCTGCATCTTAAAATATAATTTCCATATAGAAATTTATACAATCACATAAGTAGAAGCATATAGATATAGGGCATCTTACTTGTCTGAGAGATACAATGGCAAAATTCTTCCCTTCATCATTAGCGGAGAGCAAAACCTTTTGAACCATTCCCCTTTCAGTATGCTTCATCTTGATACTGTGATCAGCGCCTGATTCAGCATATTTCCCAATTATGATATCTCCACTCTGGAGATTTGCACCAATGAATGGAAAACCATCATCATCTAGGTTGTCCACTTCTCCAATTTTACTCTGGGTTTTCCCAAATTTAACATAGTCCTCAACCTTGGACTTCTTTCCCATGGCTTCCTCATTGTCGACCTCGGCCTTGTAGCTCCTGATATGCTCTGATCGAAACATTCCACGCTCTAGTGATGCACGATTCATAACCAAGGAATCTTCTTGGTTATAGCCAAGGTGAACATTCACTGCAACAATAGCACATTGACCATTGTAGTATTCAGGCCGTGGAAGCATTCCTTTCTGACGACGAGCACATTTAGATCTCCCAAGGGAATCTGACAACACAGTCCCGAAAAGTGGCCTTTGAGGATAATACAACTGATGGGTATTCGTATCAACTCTAGTGTTTGGATTCACTGTTGAAAATCCAATTGCCTGCTGAGAGTGCTTCTCAGATTGATAGAGGACCCTCCTAGCATGATCATGATTTGCAAAAGGGATTAAACCACAGCTCAAGCCTAACAGAAATGACATGTCCAACTCACAATGGGTATAATTAGCAGGTGGATTCTCTTTATCTGCTTTTAAGAGATACTCAACTCCCCATGCAGTTCGACAGTCTTCTTCTTCTTCAGGCCCAATAAGCTCAATAATCCCATTGTCCAGAAGAGTTTGGAAGCCATAATCTCCCCCTTTCATTCTGTCCTTCAAAGCTTTAATCTTCTTAAGATTCGAAACAACAAGAAGAGGGCGCATGATCCTTCCCGCATCAGAAAATATGTGAACTTCACCCTGCTGTTCATCTCTCTTAACTTCAACCTAGAAGAAAATTTTAGATTCTTCAGTATATGTGTATCAAATTGACAGATCTTATGGGATAATATAGAAATCTCCCCAAGAGAATAAACTAGACTAAATTTTTGATAACCACGTACAGAGACTGTTCGCAGCACATCCACTGCTAATGAAAAAGGTAAAAAGGGCAAGCCCGGTGCATTAAAGCTCCTACTATGTGCAGGGTCGGGGGAAGGGGCAGACCACAAAACAATTTTTCTTAAATCTGATGTAACGTCTTAAGAATCTGCACATAACTAAATCATGAGTTAACCTGATGTGAGACCTTATTTCAGCAGTGGTTACATGATACTGTACACCCCATACAGTATACCGAAGAATTTTTATCCTACTTGAGAAAAAGGAGAAAAGGGCAAGTTTCTATGTTTGGTTGACAGTTTTATAACCATCCTTTTGATTAATCAATGACAAGCTTGCAATATAAACAAATATTTTTCTAAAGAACTGGAAAAAAGTAGATAAAAAACTTTGTTGATATTGTACATATAAGCAAATATTCAATAGCAAGGTTCTGTGGTTCTGCTGTACAATATTAAATGAAAATGATCAGGATCCAACCTGGTGTGGCACTACATTCCTGCGGCGCTTCCGTCTCAGTTTTGAAACAAAGAGTGCAGAATCTTCACATACTCCGACCCAATCCCCATCTAGAAGTACTTTTTGTTTTCCATGGAATGAGGTGGCACTATCATCGACTAACTTTTGCATCCCACAGCGGAGCAATGTCCCAAGAAGTGGCTTCATAGTAGTAGTGCTGACAAGACCCATACAAGCCAAATTTTTCACCAGGCCACAATTTTCTCCATCTGGGGTAGATAGAAAGCATACCTTTCCCCAGTGTGAAAGATGTCTGCATAGGTTATTTCACAAGTCAGTAGATTATCATGCTTAAGTTGAATAAAACAGAAAAAAAGGCAGCCTGGTGCACAAAGAATCCCCTGTTCACAGGTCCGGGGAAGGGATGCACACCAAGGGGTGTGATGCAGACAGCCTATCTTAATGTCAACATTAGTGGTTGCTTCCACGACTCACCCCCATGACTTATAGGTCACATAGAGACAACTTTATTTTGCTCTAAGGCTCCCCTTCTTCACGAAAAGGGAAATAAAATACCAAAAGATTATGACAGAATGAGCAAAGGATCAGGAGGCAACTCAAATAAAGTGACATTTTTTATAATGGAAAGCACGAAAAAGAAATGGTTGATATAAATTTAAAAGCACTCACGGGTATCTAGCATCGCCAACCTTCCCAGTGTATGTAACCTGCTGACGTGTTTTCCTCAGATCAGCTGTCATTTGCAATGGATTTGTTCGTCTAAGAGTTGCAACTACCCCGGAAACCCTCTCCATTCTCTTGTAAGGGTGACACCATTTACCAGTAGAAAAAGCCCTGCAGAGACCATTGGTAATTATTGATGCATCCAAGTAATACTCAATTGGTTTCACTTGTCGATCTCCGCAAAGATCTCTTTGCAGTGCCTTGACCATACGCCTCTCTGCATGTTTGATGTGCGCCCTAAGCTCTCGTTCGAGGAGCTCACCAGCCAGATCCAATCTTTTGTTTCGAAAATCGTCTCTGTTGTCAATCTTTCTGCGACCAATGTAAGACAGTAAGAGGCACTTTACCATATAGCCTAGGAAGCGAGCCTTCTGCTTGAGACCACAAAGATTAGGAAACAGGTATTCTTTTATGCACTCCTCAAAAGATTCTTGAGGTGGAAATTTACAACTCTTTATAAGTCTATCACCATAAGCGAGAGCCTTTTTCCCCTTCCTGAAGTCCTCAAAATTCTTGTCAGCATAGTGGATTGAAGCTAGTAGTATATTGACGATATTAGTATCTTCAATATCTACATCAATCAAATCTACTACTTCCCTGTCAGAGGATACACCCAGAGCGAAAAACAAGACCCAAATTGGCATTTCTGCCACGAAATACACACTGAGGGCTTTTTCTCCTCCCTTAATGTGCTCAAGCTTCAATGTCTCAGTCAGTTTAAGGTAGACTCTGTTCCTCTTTTCACCCGCGCGATATGCAACCATCCAAGTGGGATTGTTTGACACCCAGAGTCTTCTTAAACAGATCTGCTCCTGGGCAATGAAGATCTGAAACGGAAGTTGCAAAAGCTTTCAATCTTTAAATAACTGCAACAGGAAATATACTTCTAGAAGGCGAAAAGGTTAAACAATATTCTATATCAGTATATCACTGTAGTAATAACATAAGGTTAGAATTCACGCCCAAAATTATTTCATCCATAAGAAAAAATCTTCATCTGATCTCTTGTAAGAAAGTTGAAATGAAAGCAGAATCAGTGACTGGTTCCTTATTCGATCCCCAGAAGTTAGAAAAAGATTGTCCTGAAAGTATACATCAAACTCATTCGTACATCATATACCCCTTTTTTTCCCAAGACATCAGAAGCTGAAAAATTGTTATTTGTTTAACTATTCTGTAAATGCTGGTTCACTGTCACCAACAGCCAAGTTATGCAGATGATGTCATAAAATTGTTACAACTGCATTGCATTCAACAAGCACAGTGGGATTTTACTTGGATCATTGTTTTCAAGTTAACAGCTTTAGGTCCATAACCGCATCTTTTGAGTGGGTATCACCTAATTTTCACTTCAAAATTCACAATATAAGGATCAACATAGAGCAGCATAATCCATTTGATATACATAGAATCATGAGTCTCTTAGTTTCGTAACAATGAAATCTGATCTTCAACTGGAGTGTGTAATGTTGCAGAAAGATATTTGCAGTTGACATTGAATCATATATAAGATACTAAGTAGGCACTCCAAAAATTGTCTACTGTCTTAATGGAACACAAAGTTCATACCGTGAGTTCCTGCATCAGAATTTTTAAGCTGCACATGTAGCTCTAGGCTCCATCAGACATTCGCTATATTCTATATATAGGTCATGTCAAGTTTTTGAAAAAATCAAGTTCCTTATTTAGTTCTTGTCTATTTGACTCTTGCCGTTACATTAAATTTCTCTTAGAACTGAGCTTATTCAAGTTCCCGGTTAAAAGATAAAAACCGAGACTAATTGATTGGTTTTCAGAAAAGTAAATAAAACCTCTCTTTCATCCTCTTTTGTTACATCAGCCAGTATAGGGACACAACGTTGTAATTATCTGATTTTTCAAAGTTAAATTTGTCAAATAAACACCTATTCAGGCAACAATACTACTAGTATAAAACTATGCCTCAATCCTAAACTACTATGGGTCGACTGAACAAATTATTTATATGCAGTTGACTCCAATGGACTCATCTTGTTCCAATTCTCAGTATATCGTATTGTAGGGAAAAGATGTCATATTCCAACTAAACCAAATTTTAAACATGAATTCTAACATTAACAAGTGAAATTCCACGGTTTATGTTATGCTAGGTTGATGTGTAGTAGACAGTTAGGGTGGCTGTACTATGATTAGTATCTTTAGTTTTTCCCTTTAAGACTCATTAGGGCCTAAATAGTATATTAGCTTCCACCAACTGTCCATCCTTGTTTTCTATACCCTCTTTAGGTGAAGATGGTGAGCATCCTTAGTGAGGTGCTAGCAGGAAGATTTTACCTTTTCAGCCCCTTTGACTATGAAGTACCCCCCGTGATCAAACTCACAATCAGGCCTGTTAGCATCACTCATCCAGCACAACTCTGAGTTCACCATCACAGGGATTCTCCCAATCATGACATCCCTTTTATCTTCCATCACACATTCCTGGTGAATAATCCGTTCTAACCCAGTTTCGAACTTGTCACTGCTAACTAGCTTTTCCGTATACACCTGAAATCACATACAAGGACAGATAATAAAGTTAAAAGAACAAGAAAATACCAGGAAATAAATGATTTTTTGGATGTGTTCTCAATGCTAACCGGATTAATCTGTCATTGCATGATATGGTTGAAAAGGGATTAAATTTCAAATATCAATAGTACTCCAGATAAAGGGTGAATTTTGTGAAGTTCAAAAAAATGATATCAAAGTATTAAGGATTGGGATGCATTTAATAGAGAACTGATATCAGAGACTCTTGTTTCCTTTGTGAGGACCATTTTCTTACTTTTTGTCAGTTGAGCAATGCATTTAATAGAGAACTGTTCAAGAAAGACCAACAAGATTGACAGCTTAATCCAAGGAAGACCAGCACAGTGCAATCATTTTAGAAAATGGCTAACTAACCCAACCTTTTTGATGTAATAGTAATTTTACTAAAGTTAGGGCAAAAAGTCACTAGTATACAAAGAGTAAACAAAAATAGTGGAAAACCTGCAAACTGGCAAAACTGAGAATAATAAGAAAATGAATGAATATAAATAAACAGAGAGAATAAGATCCATGTAAAAGAATAGACTACAGACAAAAACAAAAAAGAAATTGAATATTAGAAAAAAACAAACATTCTCTAACCTGAATATGAGTCTCAACCATAATCCTGGCAGAATACGTCATATTCTGAAGGCGAGCATGCTGTGGCCACAAGTCCAGATATCCATTCCCATTATACGCAGAAAACTTTTCCCCTGCCCAAAACTTTGGCCGATCGAGTGTTACTTTCCCAAACTTGACAGAAGCATGCTTCCAACCATCTTCACCTTTCTTTGATGGATCATAATCCGGCTCAACATGGATCTCCCCAACTGAGTCGAACACCCCTTGGATTCCGTAGTTGATGAAGTCGTTGTAGGAATTAATCTGGTGGCTAATTACACCATACTTCTCAAAGAAACCAGCTGATGCCTTTTTACAGAAGTTTCTCAAGAAACTTCCACCCAACTCTTCAATTGAAGCCACATCAAGATTATCATTTGCATCCTCATCCTCATCCCAATCATAATCATCTACTTCAAAAAGACTATCCACATCAAAGTCCGCCATTGTTGATCCATTGGAAGTCTTCTCTTTTCCACTAATACATCCCACATCTTCCATGATATCAGAAATTGTCATCAGAATGAAGCACCTGCATCAAAAACAAAATCAAAGTGCATCAGTTGACAGTATTATATTCCAACTTGTACTGGTGCACAAACATGATCTCTCCTTTCAAAAAGCATATTCAATCAACAATACATCACAGAGACAATCGATAGCTAAAAGACTTTAGTTACCCCAGGTGAAAGAAAAGCCCTTCCAGGAAGGCCAAGGGAGTATTCTCTCTAAAAGGAAGAAGAGGAAGAACTAAGGCTTGGTCTTTTATGCAACTGAAAAGAAGTTTCTATTTAGAAACAGTATCATAACAAAGAAACAAAACAAAAGACTAAACAAATGTCCATCAGGTGAAAACCGAGATTGCTTGGTGAAATTTTCTCTTAAAATGTAAACTGTGTTTTTGACAACCAACTTCCTCTCTAGTTGACCTATTTCTAAGGAAGATAAAAGATAAAAAGATAGAAACTATGAAAGGTTGTGACTTCTAGTATCTTTTGTGTAGCTTTTGAATGTGTAAAATTTCTTTTAAAAATTAAGAATCACTGACTATTAATACTGAAAATTGGAATGCATTGATTCATTCTTCTTGGGATGGTGGAGTATACGTAACTTTGTGCATGACTTCAAAAGAAATTATGAGAAATTCCAAAATCCCTACGAGTTATAATGAGAGCCAACAGAGAATAGCAGGAAAGCAAGCTTGACTTGAATTCACTCTTAGCATTGATCCATACAACAACATATCATACCAAGGTTAGTCCCACAAGTGGAGTCTGGGGAAGGTGGTAGGTGTGCAGTCTCACCCCTACCTTGAGAAGGTAGAAAGGTTGTTTTTAATATCAAAAATCAAATTTGTAAAGCAAATATAGTAGTGAAGAAGAGTTGGCATTGATCCATCCAATCATGAAAACAGAAATATCTTGAAGACTCAAGACATTCTCCAGTATTTCAGAACACAAAAACTTAAAATAAAATGTATTAGCTACCCACATTTCAAACTTTTTTAGGAAACCCTTAACTTAAGTTGCTTTCAACATTTGCTGAAAAGCATAAGCTGCCTTAAAGGATCTCTTCTTTTCCTTTTCCTTTCACCTCTAGAATACCCATAAGATGCCTTCAACATTTTCTGAATAGTATAAGCTACCGTAACTTTAACAAAAAACAATTTCCTTTTCTTTAGCACGAAACCCATAAAGTGTTTTCAACTACTTCAGGGATTTCAGCATACTAATATTCCTATTTCATTCAATTCACCTCTAAACCTTTGAAACCAGATACATGAAAAAGAGACAGAAGAACTCGACATGCAAGAGGTATCAGAGAAGTTCTTAACTTCCTTTTACTTTCTACTTGTACAACAACATACCCATTCTAATCCAACAAGAGGAGTTTGGTGACACAGTCTTACCCCTACCTTGTGAAGTTAAAGAGGATGTTTCCGATAGACAAACCCTCAGATCAAATAAAGGATATCAAAATCCAAACAAGTAAAGCAAATACAGTAGCAAATAAATCATGCCAAAAACAATGAAGAAGCGAACAACAACAATAACAAATAACCCGAAGTAATACTAAAATTGAAAAAAATAATTGCATGATAGTAATAATAAAAATACTGATAAAGGATCTAGATGACGCTCGACTATTTATAAACCCTAATCGGATCTGGATGCCGCTCGACTATTTACTAAACCCTAAGCGGATCTAGATGATGCTTGACTATTTACTAAACCCTAAATCCTCCACCTTCATATCTTTCTGTGTTGCATGTTCCATCTAATAACTTCTCCTCCTTTTAAGACTATTTCCGCCTACCTCTTCCTCTCTTTATGCACACATACATCCAACCTCTTATGCCGACTCACTAAATCATCTATACATCTTCTCTTCACATATTGGAACCATCCAGATATCGCCTCTCTCGTCTAAAACCCCGGCATTTTTCATCAAAACCCCATAAACGAATTGCAGACCATACTACATTACAACTATATATCCATATAAATCAAAAACAGATGTTAAAAACAAAGAAAACACACAAAGATTACTTAAGAACAAACACAAAAGGCTTGAAGCAAGTATCAAACAAATCATTTCTGAATATTTGTTTCACGATTTAGAAAGAGCAAAAGAAGAACAGCTTACAAAGTATCGTAGCTTCTGCTTTGCTTTTTCCGCAGAAGAATTTTTTGGGAGTTTTTCTGCAGTCACACAAACAAGCAGAGAGAGAATAAGAGCAGTGGCCAGTGAGTGTGAATTCTATTCAGTTTTATTTATGCATTGGGAAAATGGAATCCAAAAGGTATAATGTGTGCTCACTCAATCAAATGATGCCATGTGTCAATGATTTTAAGAAAATGAAAGCTAGACTAATTACTTCACTATTTAATACATACTTATAAAGAATTCTTTGATATGACAAACATTGGGATCTGTAAGGTACGAGGAAACACAGATGATAGAACAAAAAAGGATTCCTTACATGTCCCATTGTCCATACACTTGGAATAAAATATAATTACCAGGATGGATATACAAATGCATATTTACTGCAAACACACACACTCACATAAAATATACGTATGCATGAGATCTAGTTCCATCATTAACCTCTAAGCATTAGCAAATCGATGTTGAAGGAAAGTAAAATCAACAAACGGCAAGAGCTTATGCTCTAAAGTAGAAAGACGAAACAGAGAAATCTTATATA
>JAABOM020000103.1:20215859-20266622 GCA_011800125.2 Solanum clarkiae
AAATCATTAAAATAAAATACAAAGCTTCGTAAAAAAAATTAGACAATGTGACGGGTAAAAATTGGGTGTCAACAATACTCTCTCCGTCTCATTTTATGTGACAGTATTTGATTTAGTACGGTATTTAAGAAAAAAAGGAAGACTTTTAAAATTTGAGGTCCAAAATTATTCTTAAATATTTGTATGGCTAAGAATCATTTCGTTAAGGGTAAAAAGAAAATTTTAAAGGTAAATTGTTTCCAATTTAAGTAAGATAACATTCTTTTTAGGGCATAAAATGGGACAGAGAGAGTATTTGTATACATTTTATACCTGTTTTGGGTGAAAAATCAATGATCAATGGCAAAAAATATTTTAATTACGGATATATCAATAGACCTCTTCACATTAGATTTGCATGGAAAAAAGAGATTATTTATTACCACATAATTATATATTTTAGAGTAAAAATTTAAAATTATTTAATCAATGCCATTTAAAATTTATCAATATTGATCATATTATCAGATATGTATTTTACACTTAGAGGTTGTTTGGTAGAGTTAGTGGTGGTAAATGGATGGATTGGTCAAATTTGGGCTAATTGAAAATGTGTCAACATAAAATGGTAATAATGCATTCTGCACATATTTTGCATGGGTAAATATGAGTTGGGTACCAAGTTTACCCATATTTTCATGAGCAAATAGTATTCTACTTAAAATTCAATATGGATAAAATATTTTAATCTATCTTCGCATACAAAATATTGAAAATATTTTTATTTAATTTTATTATATCATGAAACTAAACACTCAATGCGACATTCCACTCCTAAATTGTGATTTGATCCCATATCAGTCCTAGGATTAGACTTCTAGGACTGTGGGTGTCTATCAAAAGGTCCTTTCTTGATCTAGCTAGACGATGGGGCACATATTCGACTAAACTGACTGGGTAGTATTTATTTCCATTTTATGTGGCACATTTTGTTTTTTGGACCGTCCAAAAAGAATGTCACCTTGCTTCAATTGGAAACAATTTGGCTTTAAATTTTTTCCTTAATGAAATGAATCTCAACTATACAAATTTCTTAGAATGATTTTACACCACAAGTTTTAACAGTCTTACTTTTTTATTTTTTTGAAATACCATATTAATTCAAAGAATGTCACATAAAATGAGACAGAAGAGTATCATACTACAACAACAACAACATACCCCAGTGCCTCAAAAGGCTCCCTCTCATTGGGGGGTGAGGGGGGGTCGGATGTACGCAGCCTAACCCTTATGTTTAAAAACATAAAGCGACTGTTTCCGGACGGGAAAGTATCATACTATCATATAAAATGCCAAGTTAAAAAGCAGAGTCAACATTTTCCGACTTATTGTGGTTATCTTCCCCAAAATATTGCAGTTTTCGTTCAATAGTTGTATGAATGAAATTGTAATGGTCAGAAACTTACTCTGAGGTTCTGTTATTTCTGTAATGACATAATGTTTTGTGCCCATAGCCCCATACCAAAAATATCTTTGACTGAAATTCAAAAATTTTCCTCTCCAGAACGTGTTCTTATTAGAATTAACACAAGTAGCCAATACAATCACTATCATTCCAGCATGGAGCTCTGCAGTTACTCAGGCTAAATCTTGAATTTCCCATTTCCATTCCTTTCGCATTAATCTGAAGTCCCACATTGGTAAAACACAGGGGAGAAGGTGGGTATACAAGTAAAGATACTATGAGATACCTTTTGGTAACCTCACAAGGACAAATTTGTGATGGGTTAATCTCATGCCGCCAGGTCATTACAACCTTGTCTCGTTAGACGTGCACCAATAGACATAAACTCTCCTGATCTTGATTTCAACCATTACACAAGTCCCAGATTAAAGAACCATTTGAATTCATATCACTCATCATAAAACTGCCTGATTCTTGAAAAGTAGCTGTGGTGTTAAGTGTAGTTTGCATTGCATAAAGCTCAACATTGCCTCTTCTAGTGTTTGATACTAGTAATCGACTGTAAGAACACCCCAGTTGTTATATATGTTGAAAAATATTGGACCAAGTGTTAATTTGACTCGACTTTGAGCAACCACAACTCACAAGTAACAACAATGGATGTCTTCGCAAAAAAGGGTGTGATGGGATGGTGCAGACACCTTTATTCTTGATCATATGTCTTGGAGTGGATATTTTTTCCGCAGAGAGTGATCTACTCTCTTAATGGGTTTATTTTGCGAATTCAAATTAGTCGTGAATCATCGACTTTCAAGTGCAATAATGAATGCCATCATTGTCACCTCGAATCATTCTTTTGAAGATCATCCTCTTCATCATAAATAATCTGTTTGTCCTGAAATGACCTGGATCAGTAGGGAAATTTCAATTCATTGGGCCTTTCGATACAATCAAATAGAAAGCCCGAAGGGCGCCATATTCAAACAGCCCAAACTATGTAGTTGAATAAATCCTACTGTGTCAAGGGCTCCTTCTCCCTTCCCTTCTTCAAATTTTCAAAGAGTAATCTCTTATCAAGGATAGACGAGAGACCTTTTACTTCATATCTAAGGAATCCCTTGCATCTGGACAACCATTTTCCTTCTTAGTGCTCTTGCGGAAGACTAAATTGATGACATTTGTTAATTTGTACTTCTTTTCGGTGTCAAATCGAAGCATATCACATTTAGTCAATGAATTCAATCTGTTGTATTTGTTGAAATTGAGCTATCCAATAACTCAAAATGCAAGTACATATTAAAAGAGTGTTTTTTTTAATCATAGGTTGAATTAGAGTGTAACATATAAACAATGGTAAGGTCAGGTCTGCGTACATTTTATCCTCCCCACAGACCTCATTTGTGAAATTTCACTAGATATATTGCTATTGTTAATGTACTTATGCCGATACTTAACAAAGTGCAAATCACCCAATTTTGCAAGCTCATAATTTTGCTCTACAAACTTAAAAAATCCTTTCAACTTACATGTAAGGCCAAGAACTAAGCATTTCTTCACCCAGACGGAAAATAAATCCAAAGAGATGGAGATTTACAAAGTTTCTTCCAGGAAATCGGATATACAATTGCACCAAAGCAACTAAACAGTTCAATCTCATACCAGTGGAATGGCTGGTAAAACACATTTATTTTCGACAATAAACATGAGCAGTATTCAAAGACAACTAGTTTTTTCTTCTTAAAACACTGTTGACATTAGAAATTCTACCACAAAAACGTGGGATAACTCGATGCTCCAGGAACATAAAGGTTACATATATATAGCTCATGCAAGCAGAAGTCGGGTTAGAGCTAGCATATCTGTTCCTTTGCATAGCACCAAACTGCTTGGAGTTTATAGAGCGGCAGCTTCCTCAAGAATCTGCAGGCAAGCAAAACCGCTAGCTATTAATAAGATTGCTACAAAAGATAATGCCTACTACAATGGAACAAGTCATTGTCCTACGGATGTTAATATTCACCATTTGGGGAGCAGGCACTCCTTGATGAGAAATTGGAAGGTGCGATTGGAATGGATATGGAGAGCTGTGTAGTGGAGAAATTGTTTTTGTTGGATCCCTCATCATCGAGGTTGGACCACGAGTCTTTAGCAGTGGGCCATTCATTAAAGAAAGGGTGCATTGAATGCTGCTCCTCCTTTACTGTTCCAGGTGAATCAATGTCACTGCCAAAGAAGCAATGCTGGTGTCGTCGTTTTGAAATTGTTGCATCAATCATAGGCTCAAGTAAATTAGGTAGATGCATCTCTGTTGAGCTAGCCAGAAGCTGAGAATCATTCTTTTGTCTTGCCATGGGGCTTGAAGAAACTTGAGAAGGCAATACCCAGGTACTGTCTGTGTTGGTCCCCATCCCTAAACTTCTGACAGTTGCAGAAGCCTCTGAAGATAAATTGTGATCATCAGCATCAGGAGCAAATCCATGGAGATACCTGTGGTACATTTTGTCATTAATGAAACTGGATGTTACAACACGTATTTCTCTGAAGGCAGTACAAAACTGACAGCATATTAGACATGTTACTTTAACCAGCAGTCAAGAACAGTATCAAAAGAAGTACAAGGCAAAGTACCTTAACAATACATAGTATTTTATCAATAATAGCCTTAAGTAGATTAGCTTTTTCTATTCCCAAATTGTCGTCAACTTCCTAATTGGGAAAGAATAAAAGAAAGGGAATGCACTTAGAAACAAAAAAGAAGAAACTTGCAGGGAAAAAAAACCCAAGGGGAGACGGTGAACAGTTAGCAGGGATTATGCATCCTTCAGCACCCCAAAGACTAGAAGGCAACTTGGTGGAAGGCCATCGTCATTTAATGCTAAGTTGTCGTTATTCAGGCTATCAGATATAATTAGAGTGAGAAAAACAAGATGATTGTGGTAAGTACAGAATATTTCCAACATTCCATCACTGAGCTCTGCAAGCATGTGTCATGCTAATACTGATTAAAAAAAATATATCATGCTAAAAATAAACACACACTATATGCAATAGTGAGTTCTAGTTTATGACTTGATAAGTAACTGAAAATACTTTTTTTTTCTTGTTTTAACATAATAGCAGGATCCAACAGAGGAGAAGCCTTTCATCTATTGTATGCAAATATTGGCACTGCTCCACCTTGAAAGTACTAAAGAGTTGAATATATTCCAATTTACTAGGAAGTATTTCAATCTTGACCTACAAATTAATGACAGATTGTGTGACTTGGTTGCGCAACTCTCTTCCCCTCTCCTCTCTCCTCTGGGATCAGTGCAACTCCCAAGTCCCAAATTCGTTTTACAAGACAATAGCAATTGCCATCTAGTAGCATAAAGAGCACACTCAAAGGGACAACTTTGCAACCGACACCAGCAATCAGACACATTTAACTGTTTCATGAGATTCTGTCTGTGTCACACATACACCTGGGATATATTTATACATCCACAATCACCATATATCCAGTATCTAAACACAACTCTCACCTGAAAATTGGCAATCTTGAAGGGCTGCTAGGTTCAAAAGAAATACCTAGAGACATAATAGCTAGTTTTGCTCTCGGCCTCGCTATCTTTCGTTTTTGTTAATGGTATAAGCTGCATGAGAAAATAGGCAGCTTTCCTGCACCTATTCAGGACAGGACTTCGATAGATAAAGGGCTCCAAAATAAGAAGGAAATAGCATTAAGAGATGGATCAATAATAAATTATCAAGCTAGCAGAATTCGACAATGCTAGTAGGTCTGAAATTAGCAGAAGTGGAAGGATGAACTTAAGGCGTAAGTGGAACTGAAGGTGCAGGGGCTACAAAATGGGTCATAAGCTGACAAAAAGGGAAACCTTGATGTCATGACAATAGTCCCCCAAGTCCTATATAGCATTCTCCTAATGTGACTTTTGAGTTCACATATCTATCATTTACCAGCCCAAAAGAAAAATGACCAAAACACAGAACCAGTTTTCAAAACAAGCATTGTTTGAGATCAAGGCTTGAAGGAACATTCTTTTCTGTAATCCAAGCATAAGAAGAACTGCAGAGTACAAAACCAAGGTACCTATAGTCCTTGTTATCTATTTCATAGGAGACAGACTCCATCTGCAGCTTTGTAGCAGTGCTTCCAAAATTCAGTGTTCCTGAATTAGCAACAGAATATAGTGGCATGTTTTGGAAGCTTCCACTGCTGCTATTTTGGAAAGTTCCTCTTGCATTGCTGCTCCCAGTTGTAATTTGTGACATACTAGTCGATAGGGACTGGGAAGTAGATTGAGATTCCACAGGCTTTCTTGAACGGTTGCGGCCTCGATGCATGTGCCGCTCACAATATTTGGAGTCAGGATACGCATCTTTTGAGCATCTCCATTTCTTTCCATCAGTCCTTCTACACCTTCCTGGCTCAGGATCGAACTTCTTCCCATAATAGGAACAATAGCCCACTGCACGTAGAAGAAACAAATCATTAAGCTCCACATTGAGCTAATGCAGTATAGCCAAAACCACCCCGAAAGAAGTCCTTTCACAAGAAAAGAAAATATATACCAAGATCTAGTTAGCCAGACATCAATCAGAAATCAATGAAATAGGAGCATACCACAACACAGAGTTGCAACTACTGGAGCACTTCTAAAAACACCGGCATCCAAAGTAAGCACTTCTGTAAACTATTCATGATCAGTTGGGGATGTAGCCTTAGTGCTACCAGTTCAACCCAATACTTTTTAACAGAATATTGATATTTATGTGTAGAACAATAAAAATTTCAACAAATATTAGATTCTGAAGCCATTATTTTAAAAGTACATTGAGTTTGTTGCTAAGAATTTCAAAGGTTGAACTCATTAAATTAAAATTATGGATCTGCCTTCATTCACGATAGCATGTGACTTAAATAAACAACGGAGAAGCTTCTAAAAGGCAAGTCCGGTGCACTAAAGCTCCTACGCAGGGTACGAGGAATGACCCAACCACAATGGTCTATTGTATGCAGCCTTACATTGCATTTCTGCAAAAACAAGTGTGTTGCTTCTACATGGACACAAAGAAGACAAAGCTACAACACACTAGATGCCAACCCCAGATAGACTAGGTTAGTGATCTTTGCACTCAAAATGGATATACAGATAAACAAGTCTTTCCTAGAACCAAAGCATTACAGTAGTACAGATTACATAAAAAAAAAAAAGAAGTAAATCCAAGACTCTGATCCCAAACAAAGAACAGAAAATGGTAATAATTGCACATCCAAAACCAAGACAGAAAATTTCAAGAATGCCAAAAGAAAAAGAACCCTCTGTTCAGATCTGCATGCTTCAATTATATCACCAAAGTGAGCTAAACCTCTGAAGAAGGAAGACTTCTTTCAGTTTTTCAAATAGATAAAGATAAAATAAGGAAGAGAAGATAGAAGAACCTACAGCTTGGATGATGAAAGAACCTAGCTGAGATGGCTTCAAAGCTACGACGAATAGGAACAACAAGATCAGGTGGCACAGGAAGACCCGCCACCAGGTACTTGTATATCATTGCTTGATGCTCCAGCTCCTGCCATTGCACCGCCGTGAACGGCGGCCGGTAACCATACCCATACCCCATTCCCCCATCCCCCCCACCCCCCACCACTGATGTAGAGGTGCCACTCATTTTCTCCCTCAAAATAATTTTCTCCAAATTTCACCCCACCCCCACACTTCCCCCTTTTCCAATTCACTCAAAAAGCTGCACCTAGAAATCAACACAACAGCAGTTAATATACAGTCACAGAGAGAGAGAAAATGTGTTTTTTGTGTTGTGTGTGTTGAGTTATAGAGAGCAAAGGTTGTTGAGGTTACCTAAGAGGGGGACAGATCTAGGGTTTGGACAAGCATGGAAGGAAGAGCAGAGAGAAAAAAGCTGAAGAAGGAAAAATTATAAGATATAACAAGAGTGAAGAATCAAGAAAATGTAGAGACAAAGTAACACATAATTAACACTAGTAGTTATCTACAAGACAAAATTAATGAATCCATTACATTACCTACTATACTTCCATTAATGGTGATAATGAGGGGTTTAAGGTTTAAAGAAATGGGAGTGTTGATGGTTAAGGAAGCATTGGGGCATGGGAAGAAGAGGGACCTTATGGAGTGGGGTAGATTGAATTATGTCTTCTTGTGGTCCAATGATGTAACACCTCTTTTAATATCTTTCAAATTTGGTCATGTGAATGTATCATGACCCCCAAAGATGCAAACTTTGTCCTTAAGGTTCAACAATTATTAAGAAGATGACCTACCTACAAAGATCTTATTCTAGTTTGATATATGCTTGTTTTTCCTTTTTGAAACTTTGTGCTTTTTGTTTGAGCAAGAATGTGAAATATCTTAAGAAATAAGCTCCAACACATGGCATAGATGAGATCACTCACCTTTTAATGAGAAGTTTCATATTTGAGCTACGAAAGTAAATACATTGAGCATTTTTGTATTTATGAATTTTGAATAATGTGAATGTGATTAATTTGATACTTATATTGTACTAACTTAATTTCTATACAACTCATGTTAAGGTAGATAAAAATTTTGTTTTAAAACTTACAAGTTATGTCATGCCATAGAATTTAATTCCTAGAAAAAATTTTATTGAACAATACAAAAAATTTCAGAAGTTATGACGTAAATAACGTAACTTGATTCCTATGAAACTTGTGTTCTTAAATTCAACTCACACCTTAAAAATTAATTCAACAAAATAAAAATTGTTCGAATCGTATAAGAAGCCCCAATATAAGAGTTTCTTCATAAAATAATCTTAAATAGTTACAATTGCACTATTAATCATAACAACAACAATAATGTATTTAATGTGATCCTTCGAACAAGACATTATTTTGGTTAAAAAAAAATAGTTAGGTTGCTTGTCACCAACGTGTTGTACCTTATAAGTTTTAATACCATGGAATTTAACTAGTGTAGTAGAGCTTTTCATTTTTCATTTCTTTCTTATCAAAATGAAATTAAATTATTATTTAAAAGTATTTGAGAGATGAGGGGCTAGGACATGGATTGTGGAATGATGAGGATGGAGGTAAAAAAATGAGATGTATCAGAGGATGAATAACATTTTAAATCTTTTTTTTATCAAAGTTATTTTTTTTTCTTTTCGAGAAATTTATTTTTTAAAGAGTATTTTTTTAAAATTTAATTAATTGAATATGAAAAATATTAAAAAATAATTCTCGAATGAACCGACGGCCGACCACACTCGATAAGGAAAGTGAGGAGAGAAACATACATTTAAATAATTTGGGCATATTGAGATAACAATATGTATTTGAAATATTAATATGTAGTGTTGAGTTAGAGTTAGAAATTAGTTAGAGAATTAATTACAGTTAGTTATGATTGTTATTAGTTTATTGCATGTAATTAGTCCAAGTAATTACTCACACTAATAGTGTGATCGAAATAGCTGTATATGTACCTATCTCTCTTCAATGAATGAAATAAGTTGTTCATTCCACAAATCACATCTCTTTGTTTCAATTCTTGGAGCTCTTCTCCATGAAAGGAGATTGAAGCTTTTCATCAATATTTTTAGTTCACGTTTTGTCATGGTATCAGAGCCTACTGATCATGACTCTCTCTGCCTCTGTATCAATATTTTTTTGTTGAATCTACATTGTTGAAGCATCTCCTCTCTGCAATTTCTTTCTCCATGGCCATGGATGCTCCAATTGGAACCTCTACAAGCAATACAACCTCTACAAGCAGTACAACCATCGGTGTAAGTGATCCCTTGTATATTAACTCATCTGATAATCCAAGTTTCACCTTAGCTCCTGTTTCATTCGATGGAACTGGTTATCTTTCATGGAAGAGAAGTGTTCTCAGATCATTATTAGTGAAGAACAAACTAGTGTTTATTACTGATGAATACACCAAGCCTGAAGTATGATCGACAAAGCTTCGCCAATGAGAAAGGTGTGATGATATGGTTACTTCCTGGATCTTAAATTCTCTCTCTAGAGACATTGCAGACTGTGTTGAATATGTAAGCAGTTCAGCAGAACTTTGGAAGGAATTGGATGATTGATATGATCAAGCTAATGGAGTAAATTGTATCAAATTCAAAAGAAAATCAGTGGCTTAAGCCAGGGTGCATTGGATATTACAGGTTACTATACTAGAATGAAGAAGTTATGGGAAGAACTACATACTCTAGCTGCCAATCACACATGTAATTGTCAATGTACTTGTGGTGCAAAGGATCTCATGTATAAGGCTGAACAGGACAAGCGTTTGATTCAGTTCTTTATAGGACTAAATGAAGTTTATATAGTGATTAGAGGAAGTATTCTGATCATGAATCATCTACCTTTTATGGGACAAGCATTTGCACTTCTTGTACAAGAGGAAAAGCAAAGAGAACTCAAGTCTCATAATCAAATGTTCACTGAGTCCACTGTCCTTGCTGCAAGAACTTCAGGAACCAGAAATTTTAGGACGAACTACCTACCTAGTAAAGATTTTAACAATAACTATAATTCTGGAAGTCACACCAGTACCTACACCAGTAGACCTACGCCATTCTGTGAGTATTGCAAGAAACTTGGGCATACAAAAGACAAATGCTACAAACTACATGGTTATCCTCCTCAGGTTTCGGCTGCACATTCACAAAGAAACTTCAACAATGGTTATAATAACAGGTTCAGTAAAGAAAAATGAATTGCCACCAATGCACATGCTCAACCATCAGAAATGAATGATAGAAAAGATGAAGATCTTACACACAGCACATAAAACACCAAACTTGTCTAAGAAACAATATGATCAGTTGGTGAATATACTGCAACACTTCAACAGTTCCAGCACATATACTGATGCTCAAACTTATGGAGCTGCTAACTTTGCAAGTACCATTGCTTGCACTTCTTCTATAGATTTTGTTAAATTACCTTGTGGATGTTTCAAAGGAAAGGCTGACTTGTGGATCTTGGATTCAGGAGCATCTCACCATATGATCTTTGACAAGAAACACCTTTGTAGTCTTGTTTCACTGCCCTACCCTTACTTGTAAAACTATCCAATGGTTACAATGCGAAGGTGACAGAAATAGGAAATGTGATACTATCACTCAAAATTATTTTATACAAGGTCCTACCGATACCATCTTTTAAGTACAATTTGATTTTCATTAGTTCTTTAACCTCACATCTCAAAACTGTAGTTTTATTTTCTGATATTGCTTGTCTACTGCAGGCCCCTTTATTAAGGAGGCCTCTGGAGATTGGTAATGTACATGATGGACTCTATCTCCTATGCTCAGGATGTCTCAAGAAAATCAGCAACATTTCTGTATTAGAGAGTTGTTTTTCCAATCTAGTTTTTCATTTTACATGTAATTCTGTTGATAAGATGTACTGTTTCTGTCACTCTTTTTCTCATTCACGTCATTCTTCAACTGTAAATAATATGCCTTTTTTTTATAAAGACAGTATTTCTTTCTTTTCATGTGGTGTTTCATCTCACAGTAATAAAGTAGATTTGTTGTGGCATTATAGACTAGGTCATGTACCCTTTGCCAAGATGAGAGGAATGTCAATCCCTGTAACTTTCTCACCTAGACAATCTTTATTTTGCTCCATATGCCCTATGGTCAGGCATACTAAATTACCTTTTCCTGATAAAACCACAACTGTCAACACAACTTTTGAACTGGTCTACGTAGATCTGTGGGAACCTTATTATGTTGCCACCTATGATGGATACAAATATTTTATCACATTGGTTGATGACTATAATAGAGCCACTTGGACTCATCTCCTAAGTTGCAAAAACAGCACATTACAGATCATAAAAGCCTTTGTAACCGTGGTGCAAAATTAGTTCAACACTTCTGTTAAGCAGATAAGATCAGACAATGGACTTGATTTTACAAACTCTGATATAGCAGCCTTTTTACAATCCAAAGGAATTTTGCATCAAACATTCTATCCATACACACAATAACAAAATGGTATGGTAGAGAGAAAACACAAATACCTTTTTAAAGTGGGCAGATCCCTTCTTTTTCAATCCAAATTACATATACAATATTGGGGAGAATGTCTCCTCACTGCAACATATATCATAAATAGACTTTCAAGTCCCCTCATTGTCAACAAATCCCCTTTTGAACAATTACATAAGAAAAGACCTGATTATTCTCACATGAGAAGTTTTAGATGTTTATGTTATCCAACCATTCCCAATGCTCAAAGAACCAAGTTTGAACCTAAAACTACCCCTCACATTTTCATTGGCTATCCTTTTGGTACTAAGGATTACAAAGTCCTAAGTCTAGCCACGAGAAAGATACTTATTTCTAGAGATGTTACTTTTTGTAAGCATGTTTCTCCTTTTACCTTCCCTGTCAGTCCTAATAAGTTTCCATTTGTACCTAACACTATACATTTTGTGGATGATATCCCAAAATTACACATGTCAGATAGTTTATACAGTAACCATGGAAGTGATAATATCACACATCTTAATCTGTCACCTGATCACAGTAACCACAATTCACCCACTACTTGCACCGACACACCTTCACAAGCAAATACTGAATCTTTACAAAATGGACCAACAAAACTTAGAAAGTCTCATAAAGTACACAAAATCTTATCTTATTTGAATGATTATGTCCACAAACTGCCTCCTCTAAAGTCATCTCACACACAGTCATAGGACTCAACCCAAGAACCTGTTTCTCAAGCCACCACTGCATCCCTTCTCCATGAATCCTTCATATTAACATAACCATATAGCATTTAACGCCTTGATCTCTATTAGTCAGCAATTTATGAGAAACATCTGTCTTGATAGTGAACCAGGTTCCTATGAAGAAGCAACTATATGTCCTGCTTGGCAAACAACTATGACACAAGAGTTTGAGGTCTTACATGAAAACAACACATGGACTTTGGTCCCTTTGCTCATAGGAAAGAAGCCTATTGGCTGCAGATAGGTCTACAAGATTAAGCACAAGGCTAATGGATCTATAGAGAGATTTAAAGCTAGATTAATTGTGAAGGCGTACACTCAACACGCTGGGATAGACTACACAGAGACTTTTTCCCTAGTTGTTAAAATGGCAACTGTGAGAACACTTATTGCCACTGCTGTCAAGAATAATTGGGATGTTTTCTAGTTAGATGTGAACAATGTTTTTCTACATGGTGACCTACATAAGGAAGTGTACATGGACATTCCTCAAGGATTGCAAACTGATTTACCAGGGCTACTATGCAGGGCTACTATGCAGACTGAACAATTCCTTATATGGCTTAAAATAAGCCAGTAGACAATAGTACGAGAAGTTATCTACAACTCTCCACTCTAGAGGTTATGTGCATTCACTACATGATTATTCCCTATTTTACAAGAAGACAGACACATCCTCAATATTTGTGGCCATCTTGGAGATGATGTACTGATCACAAGAACAGACATACATAAGATAAATGCCCTGAAACATTTTTTTCATGACAATTTTATAATCAGAAATCGAAGTAAACTACAGTATTTCTTGGGATTGGAGATACTATACAAGGATGATGGAGTGATAATATCACAAAGAAAGTTTCTTCTTAATCTATTAAAAGAGTTTGACTGCCATAATTTTAGCACCCTTAGTTCTCCTCTTGGTCCCAACATTAAGCTGAGGGCTACGGAAGGTGACTTGTTGTCTAATCCTGCTTGTTATAGGAAGCTTATCGGGAAACTTCACTTATTGACAAACACCAGACTAGATATTGCATATTGAGTATAACATCTCAGTCAATTCATTAATGAGCCCAAAGAACCACATCTACAAGCTGCCGTACACATACTCAGATACTTAAAAGGGGATCTTACACTTGGAATTTTTATGTCCAATAAGTCTGACTACACTATCAAGGCTTATTGTGATTCTAATTGGCTGCATGCCCTAATTCTATAAGATATGTATTAGGTTACATTGTGATACTTGGAGATAGTCCCATAAGCTGGAAGTCCAAGAAACAAGAGACTATTTCTCTTTCATTAGCTGAAGCAGAATATAGAGCTCTGAGGAAAGTGGTAGGTGAATTGGTGTGGCTGACTAGGTTGTTTACTGAGTTTAACATTCCATTTCATGGACCTGTTTCTGTTTACTGTGATAGCCAATCAGCCCTACATATAACTAGGAATCCAGTTTTTCTTGAAAGAATCAAGCATATTGAGGTGGATTGCTATTTTGTCAGGACAAAGCTAAACGAGGGCTTAATATCTCTTCATCATATAAGAACTGGACAACAGCTTGCTGACATTCTCACAAAAGCTCTAATTGGTATCAAGCATACATCTTTACTCAACAAGCTGGCAGTGATTCCATCACTTCCACCTTGAGGGGGGCGTATTGAGATAACAATATGTATTTGAAATATTAATCTGTAGTGTTGAGTTAGAGTTAGAAATTAGTTAGAGAATTAGTTACAGTTAGTTATGTTTGTTATTAGTTTGTTGCAAGTAGTTAGTCCAAGTAATTACTCTCACTAATAGTGTGATTCAAATAGTTGTATATATATCTATCTCTCTTCAATGAGTGAAACAAGTTGTTCCATTCCACAAATTACATCTCTTTGTTTCAATTCTCGGAGCTTTTCTCCATAAAAGGAGATTGAAGCTTTTTATCAATATTTTCAGTTCATGTTTTGTCAGGGAACGAGTACCAAAAGGATGATCATAATTTCCTATAGAATTCATATTCTTGATTATCCACTTTCATATTTGTGAAATAAAATATTATATTCTCATTTGTTATTGTGAAATAAAAATATACTACTCCCTCTGTCTCAAATTGATTGAATTTTTGAGATTTTTTTCAATGTTTAAAATAGTTGAATTATTCAAAGTTCAAGAAGAATATTTGAAATTTTTTTCCATATTTATCCTTTCATTTATTAAAGTTTTATATTTTTTAGGAGATAAATTACACTACATATTTATGATTTTACAAAGGGAAATAGTGAAAAGTATGGTGTAAATTTTATCGTTAAATATTTTTTTTGATATATGTGCATTATCTCATAAATTCAATTAATATTGAACAAAGGGAGTACATAACCATGAAAATGAAACTTTAGTGCATCAGGGGTTAATGAAATTGAACAGAGAAAATGAGTTGTGTTAAAAGTAATGTGAATGTTTGGGAAAATTCCCTTAATCAAACAATATCGTGCAGTGGATGAAATTATTTTTTTATTAAAAATCTGAGTTCAAGTCTTGAATATAATTTTTTTAATATTAAGTATTTTCTTTCAAATAAATTCTATGTGAGATGAATTTAAATCGATCGAGCTCCGATGTAAAAATCGAGTGTCAGATGAGAAACTTCAAATGTAAGTGTTAGAGGAGATAAATAGGCAAACGATAGCCGTGGTGGGGCCACCCTGTAATTAGGGTTCATCCAAATTCCCTTCGACGAAAACTTATATACTATTTATATATGATAAAATATTTTTTATCTATATATAATAGAGGTCGAACCTTCTTCGGCTAGTTCGTGTGTTTGCTTCTTAAAATTTCGAACCCCATTAAAGAATTTTTTGACACCACCACAGAATGATAGGATTATCCAAATTGAATAGTAACTGGTAATTCAATCACAAAATAAACTTATTGTTAGTGGGTTGTTGGATTAATGTTTAAAGAATGATTTAAAATTTTATAGTCAATAATTTAATGACACGGAATACAATTTACTCATTTTCCTTATCAATTTAGGAGGTGCTTAATTTGATTTTTTTTAGTGACTTATAAGTTAAAAATCAAAAGTCATAAGTTAAAAACCTCCAACTTTTGCATTTTGGCTTCTTTTATTTTTTTAAAAAAACTTTTTCAACTTTCAAAAAATGCGTAAAAGCACTTATTTATCTATCCAAACACTTTCAAAACTTAAAAATGATTAAAATCACAAGCTAAAACAAAGAATTCAATTCAAACACTAACCATTGACCCGATAAGAGTTAATACAAGCCCAAAGCTAAATGTATTTTGTACTTCTATTTATATTTTAGTTTCTAGTGACTGGTGAGATTTGCAATATGATAGTATCAAAGATGATTGTGTCAAAGAACTATTTGGACTCTGTAGCTTGTTTTGTTGGATCTATTTGTTTGCGTCAAATTGCTTCCGATAAGTCCATTTCACTCTAGCAGATTCATTTTAATAAATAATTATTGATTTTTATGATATTTTTTATTTATTATCATTTATAGCAATATATAATAATACTGTGATAAATATGCACTTGTATTAAAAGTGCATTATACATTCAATATAAATATATTATAACTGTTTAGTAAAAATAATTTTTTATTGCTATAAATGTTAAATATTTTCTTAATCTAATATATCTATGTAAGTTTCCTATTATAATTTGACTTGTTAAGAATGTATTCACGAACATTGAAATATAAAATTTAGGAAAAACTAAGCTTATGCGGTTATGCCAACCAAACTATTTATATCCATATATTTTTTTTATATTTTATGTCCTCTATTAAAATTCGCATGCTATATCACAAAGAATATATTTTCTATTAAATTCAGAGTTGAGTAATTTTTAAAATTTATTTTTTAAAAAAACACAATCCAATATGATACCAATTGAGTATCAATATAAGTGTATAACACCATATTAGCATAGAGGATTGAGCTTATTTTATAGTATCACCAAAGGATTATTTTATAGTATTCATGTTGATATCAGCACGAGGTTAATATGACGCCATAAAGAAATAAAAAGGAAAAAGTGAGATAAGAAGATAAATAATTTGAATCATAGATCCATTAAAATTTAGATTGAACCCATTAATGATAAATAATTTTTCATTAGGTCTATTTTGTATACTTTTTCCTATTTTAATTTTTGGATCAATCCTAGAAAACTCAACACATTGACCTTCCTAATAAGTCTACCATCATTTCTTTCGTTAAAATGAAAATATTATTAACTTTTTTAACAAGAAGAAAACCCACACTCTCTTTTTTGTGCAGCTAATAATAACATCACATACTAACGTCGACACTCAAAATTTTGGTATCCACACTACGTTTTTGCTCCATCAAAACAAAAGGAATTCAACTATATATGATAATCCAAAAGAAGTTTTGATATTTCCATAATATAACTGTTGCACCATCCAGAGAATATAAAGAGAAATCAGTCGATTACCATGAAAGGTAACAAAACCATATTTTTTTGTTTTAAAGTAATATCAAAGCACAAATGCTGATGAAGAAACAACAATATGTGTTGCTAAGTTGCAACCCTTCAGTTTTATACTTCATCTTCACTTGCATCATATGCAAAGGTAGCAATCACAACCTGCAAGGGACACCAGATTACTCATCATTTTGAAAATCGAAAAAAGAACAACTGAAAATACTCAATCGGATGAACCTTTTAATCTTAAATCAACCTGAAGAAGATTACTACCAAAACAAAAAACAAAATGCATAGACGAGATAATGATTATTCTATATAAACATGCCCTTATTAATGAGTCCTCCATAAAGGCTTCAATAACTACTAATTTGGACGAGATAGAACCTGATACTTCAAATCCATTTTAAAAAAAGGTGGTAATTTTGGTATCAAAAAAGTAAATAGTAAGAACCTGGACATTCCCCGCTGCAACCAGAGGACCAGCAACTTGACCTCCAAAAACAACAGCACAACTTGCATCAGCACAGGATATAGTCAGAGGTCCACGCTGCAGCACTTGACCATCTTCAGATATAATATATCTTCCCCCAAGACTTGCTATAGTATATGAACCCTGCAGGATGACATGTATAATCATAAGAAAAGTATTTTAAGAGTTTGAGATAGGTAAACTCCTGCATCCCATGTTTACAAAGTAAGATCAGTTAACCAAAGATGGAACTTAATAGGCAGAATAACAACATAAGAATGACATCAACTAAAAATTCAGAGGGATATGGAAAGGTAACTCCTTGTTTTCAGATAGTTTGCTTTTAGAAACTTCATAAATACAGTAAAGATCTAACATTTATTGGTCTTATAAAGGAAATTCATATACTGACACACTTAGTACGAGTTGTAGAACTTAATATGTAGATTTGACTGCGAATAATATACTCATCCCAGTAGAAGAAACATTAGTATAACTAAAAAGGTTAGCTTTTGCGAGAGAAAAGCTAGCTTCATAGGGAAACATCACATTAGAAATATAAATATAACTAAAAGGTTAGTTTCATAGGGAAAGATAACATCAAATTTAAAGTGAGTTGGCAAAAATGAAGTTCAAGTATCAAACATGTGAAAGTCGACCAAGTAGTATCATTTATATGTCAAAGATTTTGAGGTTTAGGTTGGAGTCTAGCAACCCACAAACAAAGATATTTTCACATGGCCCCAAGGAGACAGGTCTGCATGTAAAAAAGCCTATTTTTCAAACCTTTAGATGAGGCAGTTCACAAAATTCACCACTTCCAAAAATAAAAGTTGTTACAAAAATAAGGAATAATATATCTCAAAATAAAATCCATCAAATACAAGTAATAGCAGAAGTTAAATGGAAATGCTCTCACGAACGCATCCCAGGAACCCTCTCTCTCCTACTTCTTAAGGCTTTCAATCCAAGCCATCACCTTCTGAGTTAGTTTTTCCACCTTTATTTTCATATCCATATCTTCTTGTTTCGAGATTCTCAGTTTTTACTTCATAGGAGAAGATAGGATTAATTATCATGTGGGTTTCAATTCTTATGACATTTCTAAGTCCAGCTCTAGATCAGAAACTTGGTTCGAACAGGCCAAACACAACTAGAATTTAATGAGGAAAGTAACTTTAAGTCTTGAAGTTATGAAATGACTAGCTCAAGTATTTATTGCAGCATCAAAGGAGCAAAGGATGTCGGTCAAAAGGTGGAAAACCAGGGACTATATTATGCTGATCTGTTTTGCAATCTTAAAAACAACAATCATTGTAGGTACATCAGTGTTATTGCAATACAAGGGAGGAATAGATCAGTGACAATAACTCCTGAGATCACAATAAATGATGGGTGCACTGCAATAGCACAGACAAATCTCAAGATTCATTATGTCCCCAGAAAGGGGTGAGAGAACAGCAGTTACCTGAAGCCATCAGAAGTAACAAGTGGATGACAGAAGCAACAAAAGAGCGACATCACAGACTGTAAATTCCAGAATCACCTTCCACAGTGGTTCTAGGGTTTCAGAAGAAGATGTATTTGACATATGCATGTGCGGAAATTCATGCCCTCAAACAAGCAATTCCAACTTTGAATGACATTTGAAAATTGATGTATAGTGTTTGGAACTGCTCTCATGGAATCAATATATGTAATGAACGATTCACAATTTTTATTATTTATTTTGAGCATGGTAAAAGTTAATCTATATATCCACAAGTATACTACATCGAAATATGCAGTCCCCTGAAAAAAGTATTACAACTTACAATCTGAACATCTATCCTGTTGTTCCTACAAGTAGTCTAAAACATCAAAAATATCTTCTATATATCCACAAGTATACTATAAATCCACACCTAATACTACATCAAAACATGTAGTCCCCCAACAAAAGTATTACAACTTCCTGAACATCTATCCTGTTGTTCCTATAAGCAGTCTAAAACATCAAAAATATCTTCTGTTTGAGTAATTTCGGTTTATACCAAAAATAAAACAGAGTTAAACAATTCATTTTAAACTCCTACAAGTTGCTTTGTTTGTCTTCAAAACATCTCCTACTCCTTTCTTTCCACATTGTCCAAATGCTTGCAGGGACAATCTTCCATCTTTCTTCCTCTTTGGCTGCATTGACATCCTCGTCTCAACAGTTTAGTGGTCCTCTTATGTTCCCTGGCCTCACCCATTTAATCCTCCTTAGACAGATGAACACCTTCCATAACTGGTCAGTTTACATACAATGTAAAAGAAGATGGTTGATGGTCTCAACCTGTTCCCCACATCAAAAATATATAAAACGTGGATGAAAGCCTCTCTTATTCAAGTTCTCATGTATCAATACTGCTTCTTTAACCAATATTCAAGTAAAGCAGTTCACTTAAAAGGAATGTTGATTTCCAGATCATCTTCCACGGGAAATCCTCCTCTTGTGCCTCTGATGAGTTTATTTCCTATTATGTTGAACTGACAGAGAATATTCCTGTGTTGTCCTGCCACACCTACCTATCCCTTCCTCTGATAGATTGTTAAAAACTACAATTACACCGTAGAAAGCAGCTACACTCTCTCCATTTCCCAATCATTCAGGTGTCTTCTAAGATACAGATTCCATGCTTTCCCAGACTACATCTCAGCAACTGTAGCTTCTTGTTAGTATAAGGCATATAGCACAGAGTATATCTGTTTCAGAAGCGGATTTCCAATTCCATTTACCATTCAGGAATAGAAAACCTTCAGTCCATTACCAACCTTGAAGCTGATCCTAGTTTGCATTAATTTGAAGGCCACAAGTTTCTAATTGCTCTCCAAATAGAGTGTCCATATGGAATTCTTAAAAACTACAATTGTACCGTAGAAAACAGCTATACTCTCCATTTCCCAATCATTCAGGAGTCTTCTAAGATATAGATTCATGCTTTCACAGACCACATCTCAGCAATTGTAGCTTATTGTTGATGGCATAAATGTGTATAGTTCAGGGTGTATCTGTTTCCGAGGGGCATTACCAAAATTCTAGTTTGCATTCAAGACAACAAGTTTCTAATTGCTCTCCACACAGTGCATCCATATGGAATTGTTACCATGTTTGTCAAGTGTTTATCTTACAAACCATATGTAGCTATAATGACATCCTTTCCCAGCATGTCATCACCAGTTGCAAATTTCCGTAGTCACTACATCATCAAGCTCTGATTTTGCTTCTTCAAATTTCTGATACCCATGCGTCCTGCTTCCTCGCTCACTGTCAACTCCTCCCATTTGACAGGATGGAACTTCTTCGTGTCTTCACTACCTTCCCATAGAAAGTTTCTTCCCACAGCATAAGCCTCTTGATCAAACTTGTAGGAACTAGAAATATGAATATCATATAGGAAAGTAGTGCATCGAACACCATTTATTAGGGTCAACCTGCCTCCCTGGGACAGGTACTGACTTTTCCAGTTTGTTAGCTTCTTTTGACACTTCTCCAAAACTCCATTCTGTAACCCTTTGGATCTGCTTTTTGCACCCAAAGGCATACAAAAGTGTATGCTAGGAAGTTCCCCTATTCTGCCACCTAACTTATCTGTTGAGTTATCCAACTCAACTACTTGATATATAAAGCTTTTACCCCAAATAATATGTAGCCCAGAGACTGCTTCAAAAATAACGAAGTTAATTCTCAGATTCAGAATTTGTGCTTCACTGCTTCAAAAAAACCAGAGTGTCATCTGCATATGTAAATGAGTTATCTCCCTACTGCATTCCTCTCCCACCTGGAAACCCCTATCCGTCCCTTCATTTTGGCTGTGTTTAGCATGTTGTTCATACCTTCCATTGCTAATATAAACAGAAAAGGAGAGAGAGGATCACCTTGCCTTAAACCCATTTCAGAAGGAAAAAGAAAACATTTAGTGTCCAGCTGATTAAAATTGAAAATCTTATCGTCCTAATACAGTGTTTTATCCATCTTGTACAATACCCCATTTTTTGAAGCATATGAATGAGGAAATTCCAGTGCAGATGATCATGTGCTTGCTGGATATCCAGTTTGCATAGAATTCCTAGATTTAGGCTTCTTTGTCTGCTCTCCACAGTCACTAGCAATTACAATTGGATCCATGTTCTGTCTCCCTTTGATAAAACCATCTGTTGCTTGTCCACCAACCTATGTATGACCTTTTTAATCTCTCCGCCAATATTTTGTCTGTGATCTTATAGACTCGTCCAATCAAATTGATGGGTCTAAAATCCCTTTTTCCCCCTAACTGGTAACTTTTTTGCATTCCTCAGCATTAAGGACTGTGCTGGCCACCTCCAAAAGGTGTCACAAGAAAGGCAAAATTACAGAGATACTTACAAAGAGCCTATGAAGTCCACTAATTGGATCCCTCTTTTATATCCTGTTATACACTAAAAGCCCATAGTAATTACTTTCCATTTGACCTTCTGTAATGTACAATCCTTCCTTAAAAAATTCTTTGATTGCTTTCTTTCCATACAATCCATCAAATACATGATGGAACTGTTCTCCACCTTCTTTCCTGACTCTTACTGCCTCCCCTTCTTATCCAGCAGCTTAGAAGGTCAGAGGTATGTTCAAGCATAGTCAGGGATTCATTGACTATGCTAGTGAACATAGCCCACACCTGTGCAGTCACATTATGTTATGGTGCAGGAATAAGTGCTTGTTAGTCTCCAGAACCTCTTTACAAGCAGCC
Source organism: Solanum clarkiae (assembly GCA_011800125.2). NCBI lineage: Eukaryota > Viridiplantae > Streptophyta > Magnoliopsida > Solanales > Solanaceae > Solanum > Solanum clarkiae. Next base: position 20,237,770 of record JAABOM020000103.1, read on the forward strand.
ATCTAGATGCTCTGTTGATGTCCTCTTCTGCATTGCATCATGAGTCAAACTCCTCTTCCTTGCAACCAAGGAAGTAGCATTTCACCTTGGTAGGGGCCTATGTTGCTCGGAATCTTCAAAAATGTCATCAGGTGTGTGTCAGATCCTCCAAAAATAATGTATATTTTGAAGGATCAGATACAGGTACGCCAACAGTTTTGGAGAGTCCGAGCAACTTAGGTAGGGGCCACACTTTTTCAAATTGTGCTCCAAGGTCCTATGGATCTTTTTGCACTTCCTCTTAGTCCCCTATGGTTGGCGACTTGATACCACAGCTAGGTTCCAAAGACTATACGTGGTAGGGGCTGGTTCAGAAAATAGGTTTCCAAACCCGCAGATTCAAGAGTTAAGTTAGAGGCTGACAAGTTAAACAAGAAATTCAAATGAAAGAAGGTTCTTTCACCTTATATTGATTCTTTGTTCCTGCTTCAACTCATAGTTGGGGAGCTCTTGATGAGGAGAACTTAGGATAAGTTGCTAAAACAAACTGGACGGGAGGATCGACCATTGAAGCTTCAGTCTGCCTCCTTGTCTTCTCCAATCTCGCATCAAGACACTAACTGCTGCCTTTCTAGAATGAAATTAAAGAGGAACGACACTCCATTTCCATCGTAAACTTGGACTCCTTGTGCTCCTTTCCATGTTTGTCGCACCCATCATCTTACATCATTTCTGGTGGGTGCATCATCTTCTCCGAAGAATTCCTCAACCAAACAGCGTCCCAATAGATTTGTCTTCCAGCAGGACTCGAGCCTTCGACCTATCGCCATCATCAGATTCTACTATCCCTGTTTCTGCCAGAGAGCCTATTTGGATTGTTTTTTGCCTTATATTTGCTTATAAGCACTTCTTAACATTTCAAAACTACTTAAAAGCACCTAAAATAAGCTAATCCAAACAGGCACTGCGTCTATTTATTTTTTTGCAATGAGTCTCGATAGCTCCTTTTCCCCTTGTTTGCAGACGTGTCTTCCTCCCCTGTGTATTTAATGGTTTTTTAAGGTTTTGTGCCCCTATTAAAGGAAGACTTTAATTTTTTCGCTAACTTCTCCCATCCAGCAGTTTCTAGTATTATAATAACCATTCTGTCAACACCTTTCACAGAAATTAAGCATATGTATCTCCCGTATTGATTGAATTTAAGACATAAAGAGATTTGTAGAGAAATCCCTGCTTCTCCATGACTTGGAGACCTTCCCTCTAATGCCCGATGATTCTACAAGCCTCTTGCATGTCCAGCCAAGAGCTCCCCTGCTAAGAACCATTCTCCTCATATGGTGCCTAACACTTTCAACCCAGTCATAACACTTCAGCTTTTGACCTTGACACTGCGATGTCAAAAGATTTCCCCCAGATCTGAAATATACTCTGTTGCCATCTAAAAGAATGATAGGCAAAAAGGAGGAAGAGAAGAGAGAGAAAAGCATAAGAGAGTATTATTCTGGTGGATTAAGTCCACCAGAATAATGAAATCCAAAGTCCAGAAGGGACTTCAGAAAGATGTCCTGAAATTAGTGCCTGGGAGCATTCTCTTTTACAACCCTAATACGGTCTACATTCTAAAATTATTTAACTCCACAATGCCTACCTTCTTAGAGTAAAGCCACAAAAGCTGCATTTAGGCTTTCTTCTAAGAATCCTGCATCATGAAAATTCTTGATTGTTGCTACCAAGTTTTCTCTGATGGTTTTCCAACGTTGGGTGAAGAAGGCCATGGAGAATCCATCTGGACCTGGGATTACGTGGGGCCTTATTCCCTGCACATGCTTTAATGTTCTCTAAATTTCCTGTGCTCCAAGAGGAGCCTCTAAGAGAATGTTATCTTCTCCATCAATCATGGGACAGTTTGTCATGTCTAGCTCTGGTCTTCTAGCCTTTGTTTCTCTGTTTTTGTATAGAGATCCTCAAAATAAGACACAATCTTTTTCTTCACCTCTTTTGCATCATTCGGTACTGCACCTCTCACTTTCAGATTATCAATTGTGTTGAACTCTTGTGGGCATTTGCAGTTCAATGGAAGCACCTAGTGTTTCTGTCCCTTGTTTTAGCCAAGTTGCCCTGGATCATTGTCTCCTAACTAGTTCTCTTACCTAAATGAAATGTGTTCCCCACTCTCAACCTTGAATATGATATTCATGCTGAAAATCTTTCAAAGATTTCTAATGGTCTTCCAAATGCTAAACCCATAAACAATGTTGCAGATTTGGTTTTCCAGGCATAGTCTTCATACTTTTCTTTAGTCGCCTTCTTCCACAGTGATTGATCCTTATTTGAGTATCTCCAGAGCCACTTCATGAGCACTTCATGACTCTAACCTCTTGAGATTTTTTATACCAAGCCCCCCTTGTTTGTGAGTGTCAGGGTTTCTATTTTACAAGATGGACACGTTTTTTTCTTTGTTGCTCGCCACAGAAAAAAGCTACTCAACATATCCAATCTCTTCTCAACTTATGGAGGTATGGAAAGAGAAATATCACGTAGGTAGGTAGAGCATCTACGATACTATTTATGAGAATAATCCTCCACCCAAAGGAAGGGACCGGCTTTTCCATCTAGTAAGTTTTTCTTCTCGCATTTCTCTTAAACCCCATTCCAAATGTCTGTAGATCCGCTATTTGCACCAAATGCCATGGTAATTGCGTTGAGTAAGCTCAACAATTGTTTATCAATGACCGAAGATGCCTATGTAAATTGTAGGCAAAGATGCCACTTCTCCTCCTAATATATCCACACATTGCTGGAACGGTTGAGGCTCATTTAGAGGGGACATTAGGCTCTTCCTCGAGTTTACATGCAATCCTCACAGCCCTTCAAAGATAAAATAATTATCAAAATCATCATTTGATCAACATTTGCATCACATAGGATAATTGTATCAACGGGGTAAAACAAATGTGTAATTTCCATGCTATTACCTTGGCAGTACTAATGTAAAACCGAATCCATTTCACCCATTTAGTGCCAAAGCCCATTCTCTTCAGCATATTCAATAGGAAACCCCAGTTCACATGATCAAAAACTTTTTCTATGTCCAGTCTACATAGGATTCTAGCTTTTCTTCTTATACTCTAAGAACCTAGACATTCATTTGCAATCAACGCAACATCCATGACGTGCCTGCCTTCGATGAAGGCCATTTGATGTGAATCCACCAGCTTGTGTGTTACTGTCTTGAGCCTTTCTGTTCAGTAGCTTTGGACGATCGTATATATACTGCCTATTGCACATAGTCCCTCATATCCTTTGCATCATTTTTTTTAGATAATCAAAGCTACATAGATGGCACTGAAACTTTTCTCGAAAAACTCAACCGTGAAAATTTTGAACTGACAGCATAATGTCTCTTTGATTATCTCCCAAGAGTGAATGTACAATTCCATGTTGAACCCATCTGGCCCTGGTGCTTATCAACATCACAAGGCTTGATACTGTCAAGAACCTCTTTCTTCAAAAGGCCTCTGAAGCCATTCCCTTTTCCTGTTCAGTGATCTCAGAAATTTGATTAAAATTTGATCTCCAACTTTCTGTTTCCGATATGCTCATAGAATTTGATTATCTCCTCCTTGATAGCCTTGGGTTCTTTTGTTTCTACTCCTCGAACCACTGAAAGATCAATGTTGTTATATCTTTCGCGGGCATTAGTTGTTCTTTGGAATAAAAGAACCATATTTTAGCTCCCACCTAGATGACTATGAGAAGCCTGGCAGCCTTGAGTTATCCTTCTCAAGTTGTACCAAATCTAGATTTGCCTTCTAAACCCCAAGATAATCATGCAAATAACAAGCATTAGTTCAATGTCGTACCAATTTAAGCTCTATTATTTAGAACCCAAAACCTAGTAGCTTCTACACCTAAAAGCTTCTGCTTACCAGCAAAATTTCTTAGACGCATGATATCAGAAAAGGCTGTATCTAGATAACACATCATGTGCATTAGCTATTAAACAAGAAAGGTATAGACCCACTATGTGCAATAGTGTTCTAGTTTATTGTAATGATCCAGAACGATCAACGCTCTAGACTAAACTCTTGAGATGAAGACGGGAATAATATGAATAAGATAACCAGGTACCTCATTTTTTGTATCCAGAACTGAACCACAGGCTGACAAGATAAAGCCCATCAGTTTGCAGCCATTAACATTTTCCAAACTGTTGATACTGTTCTGAAGATAAGTCACAATTGTTTCTTCAATATCCTGAAAGGTAAATGGAGTTCTTTGAGTACACTTTTATCACCAATTATGTACAGCTTGCCTATCTTTGTGAGGAAAAACTCATTACTTAGTAAAACAAAATGGAGGGCATGCAAGAAGTACACTTACAATTTACTACCAAGCAAATCTGAAGAGGTAGGCTACTAATGAACATGACAACCCTTGCAAGTAACTTATCTATTAGAGCCGAGGGTCTATCAAAAATAGCCTCTCTACACGACAAAGGTAGAGGTAAGGATGCGTACATCTTACCACCCAAATCTCTCCTGTAGTGTTGTGGATTGCAATGTACTTTAACAGGCTTGAAACTGTTGTCGGCAATATGAAGAGTTATATGAAAAGGATACATGCTAAGCCCAAGATTCTAGGATAAACTATGGGACAAAGGGGCTTTTTGTTGAAAAGTTTGATCAACAACAATCTGAAATTCCTGAAAGCTTTCAAAACATTTAATGTGCAATGAACAACATTTTTGTGTTTTGGCTAAGAAATGAAAGTTTTAAGAAAAGAATGAGAACTTCCTAGATAGTTTGGCTTATGTTTTGGTGGTGACAAGAAACCATCAACAACAAAGAATGAACTTAACAAATGAAATCAAAAGGCATCTCCCTTAGAATATGATGAACATATAAAGTAAAGCTTATACTCCATCCGTTCCGATTACAGTTGTCATAATTCAGCTCTTGGTTCAATTTACCACCAAAAAGTACAAAGTATCCATAAACAAAACACTGCCATATAGTTATTATGATGTATGAATATAATGAAGCAAACTTGGATGGAATTAGAAATGCACTAAATGAATTGGACAATCATAAATTATTTAGACACCAGAACAAAGTAGAGCAGATAAATATTTATGTGAGAGAAGACAAAAATGCACAAAACTAGAATGATTTTCAAGTCCAACAGAATATGACCACTAAAGAGGTACAAAGATGAGACCTGTCCATCATTGATAATAAAGGAATACTCAAGCATTCCTTCATTCTTTGTTTCTGCAAGAATAAATGTAAGAAGAATGTTTAGTTTCAAAATTTATACATGGAATATTGAATGAATGTGTTGTACATGTACAACACATGTGTTGAACTGACAGAAGCACAGAATATGCCACACAGAGCATCCGTATAAGATATGGAAATAATTTGAGAACAAGTATATTTTACCAAATCATGATCCGGGAAGCACAAAAATATTACTAGTTTCTCCAGCAAAGTACAACATTAGATCGCAAAGCAAAAAGGATGATAAGTTGAGAGTTTTGAGACCTATAACACGTAGTCCTCTTTATGCATCGTAACAATCAACCTAACCTGATAAGAAATACTTCAAGTAATAGAACTTTTTCGAGTGCATAAGCTGCACAACTGATTTTCTTTCTTTTTTACCTATGGGTTGATAAAAGGGATGGGAGAATGATACAAGTTTACAAGTTAAGAAAAAGAGTTAGATTTCAAGAAATCTAGAAAGAAAGAGAGAATTTTTCTCCATAATCATTTTCTTTCCTTCATTGACGTTCGATAAAATCTCAAAATCATTTTGTTTCCTTTGTAGAAGTTCTATAAAATCTAAAGATTTTGAAGACACATGACTCATGTTAAACAAAACTTAGGATACAAAAGACCGAAATCAACAAATATACAACCAAATAAAAATTACACAGTCAGTACCATTGACACGTTGGCGAGGCCTTGTAGAGTTTTGATATCGAGAAGGTGCCTCAAGGGCAAGCACCCATGTAAATTGCTCAGGCTCAGCAGAACTCCTTTTTGCGTTCTTTCCCATTTTTGCTGGGTTTTTTTTCAACAAGAGATTGTGTCTCATGACTTCTTGTCTCCTCGCCCTTTAACCTAATTTTTAGGATTGTGTTAAGCCCAAGATCAATTTCTTTACATGATATCATAGGCAAATCCAGCCCAATTCATGATTTATTGATGTTGGGCCCCCATATTAAATTTGTCATATACTAGATGTCCATCCCGAAGCGTGAGAAGGGCGTTGAGTGTTCCGCATCGATTAGTGTTGGGAAATTTGATCGTATATGGACTAGGACAATACTCACCCTATAATCTAGATTTTGGGGTTGAGTTGGGCCCAAGAACCATTTATTCATACAAACTAAGCACAGACTTCAAATAAGGCCCAAATTAAACGTCCTTGATTATTTCTTTTTTACAGACGTAGTCCTACTCATAGGCATTAATAAACCGCAGTCCAATCTTTAATTTTCAAGGGATCAAGTTTGATCAACATGAGGGAACCAAACTTTAAGGTCCACTCCCCTCAAGCTCCATTCCCAACCCACTACCAGGACAAAAGGAAATAAGAAAGACACATCTAACTAAGGTTTATAGTGACATCTTGATAAGGTCTATGCTTGCATTCTTGAAACATTAAGAGCACGCTAAAAGGAAAACACTCTTCAAGTTCCAACATTATAATACACAAGCCATAGGAGGCAATGGGAATACAATTGAATTCCCAGATACAGACAAGTTTGAACAAGTTATAATAATGGAGTTAACACGTGATGCAAGAGATTACCAAAATAATTGAGTAGAGCTAATGCAATTAATCCTATAAATTTTGTGCAACAACAACACAACTCAGTATAATCCCCACAAAGTGGGGTCTAGGGAGGGTAACATGTATGCCGACCTTATCTCTAGAGAGGCAATTTCCGATAGACCCTCAGCTCGAAGTCTATAAACTTAGTATCAAAATATATAACTAATTAAATAACCATAATAGTTCAATCATAAATGGGAACCAATTAATACCTGTCAATGTTTTTCCTGATTGGAGAACTCACCTTGATTTTTATACGTACTCAACAACTGAAAAGTACCCAAAATATACTTGCTTTCATTCTGACAGGAAGCAAGAGGGGGCAAATTCAGCTGAGGAACAATGGTGATTTTCAATTTCCAATGGTCTTCATGTAAGGACCCAAACAAGGCAAATTGAGCCAAACATGGATGCATAGACCGGCAAGAGAACAATAGTCACACATATAATAGAATCCAGAATTTCAATCGCCACCAGGAACACAAAGCCTATACATAGAGCAACACTTATCAGTATTTGGAGTAACCCCAAATAGCATATTTGCCTTTAAAGCATTTAGAAGTCCCTAAAAAAGACAGGCCGATCACTAGTCAGCAATAATATGAAAGAAACAAAATGCTCTAAGGAATCAAATCAGAGAGCAATAAAGCAACCAAATCAGTTAGCAAGTAAGCAACAGAATCTTTGAATTTATGTAAAAAGGAAAACAGAAAAGGATGCGATTGCTTACTGGCTTTGCCGATAGAGTATTGGCTCTTTTCCCGAGTCAGTGCTTCCATCTCCAAAAGGCCACCATTTCTCTTCCATTCCTTCTGCTAAGTGCTCTCAACAAAAACCCTCTGTTATTGTTTCTAGGTGATTATTATGTTAATAAAAATACCCTTAAAATGTCGAGGGCAAATAATTTTAAATTAAAAATTTTGTCTAATATACCAAAATATTTTGTTATCGTATGGTGAAACTAAAAACTTGTTAAATTCGGATTAAAATCATATATTTTGATTAACTAGTTTTTTGATTTGCGCATTGTACGCGAATGTTAAATCATGTACTTAATATATTAGTACTTGAAATAATAATGTCAAAAACGATAACAAATCCAATAAAATCTCATGAAATGGAATCTGGGAAAAAATAAAATATATCTGGACGTTATCACTATCTTTCCAGGGTAAAATGGATATCACTGAATTTCATTCAATAATATCAATACTGTTGAACCAAAGCTTTAAATAAATAAATATAATGATTTCTTGACATATGTGTTGAACGTGGGTCAAGGTTAGCTTTTGTCGGTTCATTCAAATGTCCTGTGTAAATTTTTATAGATTCATTTAAAAACACAAATTACTCTTTTTATTTCAAAAAGAATGACCTGCTTTGATTTGACACATAATTTAAGAAAATAAAAATAGGTTTTCAATTTTGTGGTACTAAATTGAAGTTATGTCAAATGTACCAATTGTTCTTTAATCTTCTGATTTTAAACATGTCATATAAAAAGTTGAAATTAAAACTTCACAAAAAAAGAAATAAATTTTCATTTTGAAATAGAGCAAAAAAATAAATAAATTATTCTTTTTGAAAGTAAGTCATTTAATTCTTTTTTAAAAGAGGAAGGTTGCATGTAATGGGTAATAAAATATAATAGTTACATATAAATCTTTAAAGGTATGACATGAAACATCAAATGAGAAAGTGTAAGGACCTGGACTTTGTAAGACCTCGACAAGGCTTCAAAACTTGTTTTCGAGAGATTTGGATCTACGGTGTCCACCAAGGAACACACCACCACTCATGGTGTATCACGTGGAGGGGCCCTTGGGGCTGGTTCTTGGCTACCTTGGGTGTCTTCCAGTGAAGGGTTCCACCAAAATCTCCCTAGCTCATGACCCCCACTACGGTCCATGGAGGACACCCTCCACTTGGCCCCTTTGTTTCTTTCCAAGGCTGCACACTATGGATCCCACCACGAGGCGTGGTGTACATCACGATCTGTGGTGTACATCACGATCTGTGGTGTGTGTCGTGGTGGTGCACACGGTGATTTTTCAGATTTATTATAATGAGGGTTTATTGGTAATTTTCTCTAATTCTAGGGTTATTTATGACGTTTATAACTCTTTTAACCTCCTAAATCAGCCCCTGTGCATGTTATAACTTTTCAAGCAAGCGTAATACTTAGCCTTACATTTCTATCTTCTAAAAACACTGTTTACTTCCTATATTCAAGTGTAAGCTTAGGATTCATCTAGGGTTTAAGTTCAAGCTGATTTCTCTTTAAGTTCTTCCATGCAAGCTTAGGTATGTGGGATTCATTATTGATTTCTTTTTAATTATGGAGCCCAAACCTTTTTCAATCTAAGTTCTTCTATTTTTATGCATGAACGAATAGTGATTTTCATGTTTTGATTATAAATTGTTGAGATTATGATATAGGTTAAATTCAAATGATAAATTTAAATATGAATTAAGCATTACTCTATTAGATCATAGAGTTTCCATGAGATTTGAACTTACGTGACTTGATAAACTATGAATTCATGCATGGGTGTAATGACCCTTTAGGTCATTTTTGTGTTTCTACATATTTTGCTTCAGTTAGAGCCTATTTATAGTGAGACCGAGTCATTTGTGACTCTTGACACTGATAGTTTGATTGCCTGATCGCTCATTTGAAATGTTGTAATTTTTCATAATATATGTCTATATAAAGTTGAAAATGAGTTTAGAAGTAAAGTTAGAGTAAATGGCCTCAGAACTAAATTATAACAGTTCCATCAACTTTGAAATAATCAAAATAGGCAAGAAACATGTTCGGATAGAGTACCGAGGTTTTTGGTGTTAGTTCATATCAAGATTTTGCAATTTAGCCTCCAGAATAAGCCAATAGTTGACTTTAGTCAATACCTTAGTAAACGTGCTCAAATGGGAACTGACAGCGCAGTTAGCTTTGAAACGTCGACTTTGATCAAGCAAAATCTTTCATTTGGTTCTCGAGGCTTTCAAGTATGTTTACCTCTTGGTAGATTTCAATATTGAGAAGTGAGACCCATACCTGATCATAACAACCTCGATAGGAATTTCGACTACCCCATTAGTCCAAAATATTGTTTTCAGTTAGATTTCATATGTGGTTTGTACTTTTTCGACTTTGGATAAGGCTAGAGCATCGAAATTAAGTTTGAGCGGTTGCTGAAAGTTAAAGGCGGCGAGTGACACGACTCACTGGGAAGCCGCCACATGGCAAGTTACGAGGACTTTTTAAAAAAATAGTATATACCCAAAAAATTGCCCAAAATTGCTCCCAAATTTGTGAAATATTGAAAGAAAAAAGAAATTGATGATATATCTCTCAATTTTGATCCATTTTAAGTGATTCAAAAAGGCTAAGTTGTGTATTTGTTTGAGAGGAACATCATGAAAGTGTCGAAAATTACTTTTGACATGTCATTTGAGGTAAATTTGTTGTTTTTATTGTTGTATATTGATATTATTTATCGAAAACTTCGGATATTGATATCTTTATCGTTCGGAATCGAAATTCACTGAAACTTTAGTCTAAATTGAAGAGCTTTCCAAGGCGAACGTTTGATTTCATCAGATTTTTTAGATTTATGGCATTTTGAGGTAAATTTTGCCGCTTTCCCGTTGTATATTTGATATGTCTTTTAAAAATCTTGACATGTGTTTTTTTTTATCCATTTTGAGTCGGATTTTTGGTGAACTTTGGGTCTATTTTGTGGGTTTTCGTGAGCTGCACATTATGGTAATGTCAGAATTGATTGATTGAGTTTTGTTTGCTGCGAAAATGGTTATATGTTTTGTTTTATATACATAAAGAAATTTTTTTCGTTTTTTGGTTGTTTTATATCATTTTAGACCTTGAATTGAGCCCGGAGGTACTGGCTCAGAGAAGTATGTCGAATGTTATAGGGCTTTTTAAAATTTTACTTTTGGGCCTATTTTTTGATCCAAAATTTTACTTAAGCTCATTTTCTATGATTTTAATGTTAAAATGACTATATTGTTGTCATGAGTCATGTTTTGACAGTTTGACAGCATTTTGAGATCGAGAAGAGGAGTACAACATTTGCGGATTGAACAGGAGCGCATGTGATTGACATCCATGTAGATTAGGTCTTCCTTTCTAGTTGATCGAGTTAGAATATGTAAAATATTATCTGGATGGCATGGATATCTATTGGCATATTAATGGCACGTGTGACTAGCCTATTGATTTTCTATTGTCTTTTTTATTGTATGGGCTAATAGAGTGATTATTTGATCTGCTAAGGATCCATTTGGGTCTGATATACTGATTTTTTGTCGTATACTGGCTGGTTGTTGTACTTCTGATTACTTGAGGTTGACAGAACTATTGTTGACATGCTGGGCAAGCCTGTAACTGTTGTATTTATCACTGTATACTATATTTATACTTAAAGGTTGTATATTTGTTGTGATTAATCTATTAAGGGTCGTAATTGCTAGAATTGATCTGTTAAGCGCTATATTGCTGTAGTTGACCTGTTAAATATTGTAATTGCTGAATCTTGGCCTGTGAGTTCCACTAATGAGACACTGAAAAAAAATAGGAAAAGGGTCACACGAGTCGTGACAAGTGACATTGATATAAAATAGCGGACAGTCTATACGAGTCTGATATGTAACACTAATTCATAAATAGGGGACAGTCTACACAAGCCGTGGTATGTGACATTAATTATACAGGGGACGACCCTTACAAGACGGGGCAAGTAAATAGACAGATATGTCTCTAATGAATTTCGGACTGATGATATTAGCGAATGTGCATCGTAGGACATACATATATCATTATTACTTGACATTGCATTGATTCATTTCATTTCATGTCATATTATCTCATTACATTTCATACCATCCCTTCTTATGCTTGTGACTTGTGATTGGATGCCGAGATAATTATACTTGGATTGTACCTGTTGAAATTTTTGGTGTATAATTGAGCTGAATATTGGTACATTAATATAGATCTGATATATATCCTACGGAATCGTTGAGAGTAACTATTGTGTATTTCGTGAATAAATATATATGTATATATTGTTATTGTTGTGATAGGACTTTTCTGAACGCAGGTGCGTAGTTTGGCAGTATGTGGTTGGTGTGAAGGGAGTATTTTGTTCTATATTTTTTACTTGTATTTAGATCTCCTTGTTGAGTGTCTGTTGTATTTGGTACTCACCATTGCTTCTATATATGTGTGTAGGTTGTGAGCTTGGTTCTACTTTAGTTATCATCCTTCTTTGACGGACCGAGCTTCTGGACGTTCGAGAGGTAACAACTTATCTATTTTGGCAAATTCTAAAAGTCTTTTATCCCATCTATGTTCTATTCGAGAACTTAGACATCAGGCTTCTATTTCCTTCTTCGATACTCTTTTATATTAGAGATTTGTATATGTGATATCAGTTTTGAGATGGTTTATTGACTTGATTATCTAACGTTTGTCCTATCTGTTAAACTTTATTTCTTTCGCTTTTAGAATTGTGTATTGAAATGAGCAGATTTAGGCCGACTTGTCTTGGTGAGTTAGACAAGTGTCATCACACCCATTTTTTGATCATGACAACATCGCCGAGAATTAAACTCCAATCTTATACAATATCGATATGGTATCAATATGCAGACAAACTATCACAATGAATATATTTTCTACTAATTTAGAGTTTATTTTTTAAAAAATTATTTTTTATTCTTTTTTAAAAAGCATAAAGTATCAATATATTGTCAGAGTATCACAGAGTATTGAATTTATTCTATATGATATATATATAATATATATATATATATCGTTGGAGTATCACAGAGAATTTTATCGGATAATATATGTAAATTTTATCCATTTTTTTAAAGAAGAAGACCTCGAATTATTTTCATTTTGCTTTTTCTTTTATTTGCTTTTTAAGTTTTTTTTTTTAAAAAAAAATATTACTATTATTAAGTATTAATGAGGTGTCAGTTGTCATGTCATGAGATGCGAAGTCAGTGCGAGGCAGCATTTTCGACACTTCTCGAATTATTTTACTTTCTTCTCCATCTCTTGCCGCTTCGCTCATCCACCTCCTCGCTTCTTTCTTCTCAAAGATCGAAATTTTAGGAATTTCCATATCCAACTCATCATGAGTCTCTTTGGTCTCGGAAGGTAAACTTGCAATTTTTGATTTTTTCCCGGAATTGGGTGTTGATTTCTGTGTTTTCATGATCTTTGATTGGTTTATGGTGGATCTGCTGATCTGGGGTTTTTCTTTGTACTAATATTCTTTGTGTTGTTTCAATTTTAGCTCCACTATATTTTGTTTTAGTCTACAAGGCATGTTTTCTGGTTTTTTGAATGCTGATAGTGTAGATGAGGTTTAAGGATTTTTGATTTGTGTGGTCAATTTTGGTTTATCTGTGTAAATATACTTGAGAGTTATGGGGTTTGTTTGGAGCTGCTTTTCACTGTGGCTTTGATGATACGCATGTAAAAGTAGTACTCCATCCGTTTTAATTAGATTTGGCACGTAATTTAAGAAAACAAAGGAAACTTTTGAATTCTGTAATGTTAGAGGCCATTTGGATAGGATTATTCTTAGGTGCTCTTGGATTTTAAGCTTTTTTTTTTTTAAAAAAATTTTTAGAAGTGTTTGGGGAAGACATAAATGCTTTTAAGCACTTTAGCAAAAGTCTATATGTAATTACTGATGGCGTTAGTTTTGGATTTTTAGCTTTTAAGTCACTTAAAAAAAGCTTATCAAGATACCCCTTAAACTAAAAAATTGTAGAATGTAGCAAAATGTCTTTTAATCTTGTGGTTTAAACATGTTGGGTGGAAAGTTAGAATTAAAGAAAGTAGGACAAATAAATTGAAAATAGGAAGTACTTCTAAAAGAGAAAATTGGGTTAGATATATGTGCCCCTTGACGTGCATTTGATATAGCCAAATATTACAAGTTTTAGGAGATAGTTGTGTGCCCTGTTTAGTTGAAGCTGAACATGTCTATTGAATGAACTGCCATGCATTTTTCCTTATAAAAGGATAAATCAAACTTATTTTTTATTGTTCCATTTGTATTGAAGCTGAACATGCCAAAGAATGGAGCTTTCACATATTAGCCTATTAGTAATAAATTATGTGTGTAAACAGAATAGTTCCTATTTCATATTTCGTTTGTAAAGTATGTAGCATTAGTTTACTTGTCTTGATTGGTTGAAGAACTAAAGTATAATTGACAGATTGTAACCTAGAAAAAAGCCAAGGAAACTTTTTAGCAAGTTTCTGGGGCTATTGATTAATATTAATGGTTTGTTCAAGTATATATATTTTCTTTTACACTGCGAATATTGCATTAGTATCCCAAATTTTACAGGTATTACTTTGACCTACTTAATGCTGATTGTGTACTTTGCTCACGTGTTTACTGTGGTTGTGTTCAACTTCAGCGTCTAGTGCACCTAGCTTTCAGATTTGACTGGATGTTTTCTGTAGCCATATACATCTGTCATCTAATGTACTGTTTGCTCTTTCCATACAGGAACCAGAGAACATTCCGGCCCAAAAAAAGTGCACCCTCAGGGAGTAAGGTTGCACTATTTCCTAGTCCAGGAGAAGGAATTCTCCTCTAGTCTTCTCTTATTTTCGTACTTCTTTCCTGCGTGTGAACTCTTCGGCTGCAACATTTTGATGTTGATACCTCCAATTTCTTGATCTTTAGTTGCATAGATCAATCAAGCTTTAGGGCAAACTGACTATGCTCGTCCGATCCTCTAGGAGGCTTAGGCAGCTTAGCTTTTCCAACTTTTTTAATAAAATGTGTTTATGACTGATTGACCAGTATAGTTGGGATTTTTAGAACTACAAGAGTTATTCGACTTGCTTAGATGGTGAGACAGTGTCTATTTGAGCCCTGTCTGCTAACGTTAGTACTACTTTGATTTTAGAGATTTTTCAACTTGGCGAATGAGATATCATGATATATAATAAATTGAACTTGAGAATGTTAAGTGAGCGAGTCATTTTGTCTTGCTGGTGCCAGAGAACTGCATCCTAAAATTATTTAACTATGTGGCTAATAAGGTACTTATATAAATATGTGCTTTTGCTTCACACAAAGTATGGTTTCTATTTGGAGAGGTTTGAGGCACAGATATTCAGGCTTGTATTTTTAGTTAGAGAAGCATCGGGATGATATGAAATCATTTGAGTAGTCTCATAACTTTGAGAACCATAATTGTATTTGGGGCTCTTAAGGCTCGTCTAAGCTTCAAACTTTGACACAATAAGATTTGGTTCAGTAGGCTAGTTCCAGAGTCTAGACTCTTAAGAGTATTGCATGCTATGAGTTTAGACGCTTGTGTCAGACATTGAACTTGTAACCAGTTCAGATATGCCTAAAGATACACCATTGAGTTGAGCAGCATTGCTAAACAAGTCTTCTTGCTAGTTTATAATTCTTCCCGAAAACTCTATTATGGACCTAAATATATCAACAAGCTGTGGAGTAGAAAATATACAAGAATAATATTTTTTCCCTACTGTTTACTATTTTTTTTAAAAAATGTATTAACTAGGTCATATTCTTTAATTTTCTCTCCTCTTCTGCACTTTCAGGGGGCACAATTGAGGAAGCATATTGATGCCACATTGGGTAGTGGAAACTTGAGAGAGGCTGTGAGGCTCCCTCCAGGAGAAGATATTAACGAGTGGCTTGCTGTCAACAGTACTCTTTCACCCTCTCCACCTTTCTATCTTTCATGCATGTGTTATGTGTAGATCATTATCTAGTGCCCTGTTTTGTGGCTTAATGTTTCTCAGACACAAACAGCACATATGATTGCTGTGTTCACTATCACCCTTGAGCTACAGGCCTAATCTGTCGCCGAAGAGGAGTTGCTCTAAATAGACAAAGAAAAAAAGAGGACATTAAAAATGACAAGGAAAGATAACCGATATATCCAAACTGACTGCTCTACTTTCTTTTGATTGTCCCAAAATCTTTGTCACTTCTCTGAAAAGGTTCTTTACTATTTCTTGTACCTTTTCAATATATAATCCTGCAAGAGATCACATAGATGACTTTTTTTTCCCCAATAAGTCTGCATATGGCCCTTTTTTATGTCTGAAATGGTAAGTGTTATTGATGTCAAAACCAGAACTAAGAAAGTGTTGTGATTACATTTAAAAAGTTAGGGGAAAAAGAACGTTGGGTATCTATACAAAAGATTCAATGAATTGTAACATGGTTTCATTATCCTCTTTCCACCATTCCCTTTTACACCAAATTATCAACAAATTTGATCTTCAGGATTGAGTTCTTTTTCCCTTCAAAGCATCTCTTATTCTTTCAATCAATATACACCACCAAATGATGGTTGTGTTCAAAGTTAACAGAAATTCCGATTCATCTGAGGTTTATATGAGGTAGTGGTAAGGTCTGCGTACATTCTACCCTCCCCAGACCCCACTTGTGGGATTTCACTGGGTATGTTGTTGTTGTAGTTTAGTTTCTTTTTTTTTTCAACAGAAATCTTCAACTACCCTTGCAGCCATGCCTTGTTGAATTAGGTTGGTAAATGTGATCAGAGGTGTGGTAGGAGTACATGTTGAATGGCCAATTCTGGCTAACAGGTGTTATAAAGAATATGGATAGGTTGTAAGCTCGTGTGAGTATCGTTATAGTATGAACAAATTTTAAGTTATGCAGTAGTTTGATCTCTATCTTTCTGGGTAATCGAAACGCCACAAGAACATAGCGTACCTAAAAAGTTCCACCAACTGTTAATAACTCACACTTTGAGTAAAGCTTTTGACGATTTGCTTACTAACAATGAGAAGTGATCATGATGTTTAAAGGCTGGTAAAAAGTAAAATGAATTGTGTAGAAAAGAATTCTAGGAGTAACTTTCATGCTGCTTACATGCTAGTTTCCTTTGAAGCCAATTGTGAGAACAGAGTGCTTCATATACTATGTTATCATTGGCTCATTCCTCTCATAATGTGCGCGCACACATTAATTTCGTTGCATTCGTGAGTTATTACTATTATCGAATCTAAATTTCAAAACTGAATGGAGACTTTATCTTGCAATATCCAGCTGTTGATTTCTTCAACCAGGTGAATCTGCTTTATGGCACATTGACTGAGTTCTGTACACCAGAGAACTGCCCTACAATGACCGCAGGTCCCAAGTATGTTCATAAATGACTGCTTTGATGGTATTTGTGCAAAGTACTATTTGCTATTAGTTCAGTGATGTATAGGATAATGAGTAATCATTTAGATGCTTGCTGATTATATATCAAAAAGGTTGCTTTCCTGAGAAAATATTTGAGAAAGATTAAAATTGTTAGTCAATCCCTCAGTTCTTTCTCTAGTTGGTATTTTGTACTTCCATTGATGATTTCAATACTTATTAGATCCTACTAATTGGTGAATGTTCTACAGTTTTGCAAAGCTATCCTCCAAGTGGACTTTAACTTATTTAGGTTCTGATTTAGATGCTAAAAAACTAGAAACATGTAAATCCTTCCACCAGGTTTGCAATTTGACCAGCATTCATGTGAATTTACCTTAATTCAGTTGAAAGAGCCGAGTAAAAACACAAATAAGGGTTTTGACAGATGGAGTAAAAACACCAAAGGAAGTCTGGACCAAGATTTTCTTTTCTTTTTCGGAACTTGTTTTTGCTGCAATGTTGACTTTCATTAGTTATTGGTCAAAAGGAGTTTCTGCTGCACTCTTATATAGAAATTTAACTAATTTTGCTGGTTATGTTAGCCTGTGAATTCTCATTCCTCCTTATTAAATCCAAAAGTTTCTTATGCTTCTGTTTTTGATGTTTCAAGAGAAGAAAAATTCAGATGGTATTCCTGACTTCTTCGCATATTGATTTCAGATACGAGTACAGGTGGGCTGATGGAGTACAAATTAAGAAGCCTATTGAAGTTTCGGCTCCAAAATACGTTGAATATTTGATGGACTGGATTGAAACTCAATTGGATGATGAATCTCTGTTTCCTCAAAGGCTTGGTAATTACTTGTCTTAAATCGAAAGTAATAACATGATATTTTACTGTACTGGTGCGAAGTACACAGTTTCAACTTTTGAACGTATCAAAAATTTGACCCTCATCTAAGATATTGATGTTCTCTGCTATTTCACATATTTCAAGAGTAAAATCTCATTTTATAATTTTAAGCCTCAAGTATCTTCTCACTGTTCCACATCGAACCATCTCGAGAAACTACAGTATTATCATTCTACTTTTCTACTCTGTTGTTGTTTCTACTTATACTGCATCATTCTGCTTTTTTGGTAAGTGGTTTTTCGACTTATAAAAGAAGTTACTAGTATAATACGAAAGTCTAACTTAGTCTTTAGGCCGTCTGAAGTTGTATTGGACAAAAAGATTGTAGAGAGGCCCCTTTCCTGCACAACCCCGAAGAATAAGAAAACAAATAAATTGCTAGCGTTGTTTATTTTTTAATTAGTCTTGTTGGGTCTGGGTGGGTGTGGGGATGTGGTGGGTGTGGGATAGTGTGGTGGCAGACTCTGGGCTTGGAAATGGGTCAGTGGGATGAGGTATTCCAGCTTACTAATATTAATCTATTTCCGTCTTAGTTTGGAGAATGCTAATGCCTTTGGTTTTGTTCTCTGTGCTAAATTATGTAGGTGCACCATTTCCATCTAACTTCAAGGATGTTGTGAAGACAATTTTTAAGCGTCTCTTTCGCGTATATGCACATATTTATCACACCCATTTTCTGAAAATTGTGAGTCTTAAGGAGGAGGCCCATTTGAATACGTGCTTCAAACATTTCATACTCTTCACCCATGTGAGTTATCTGAATCTCTTTCTTGTGCACATTACTAGTTTATCTTTCTTCCAAAATTTGAACACACGTTAATTGCATGTAACTACCCAAATTATTGATCAAATTTATGTTGTGTTATCTTTGTTTTTTTTTTTTTTTTTTTGTTTGTTTTATCTGTTTTACTTTCCTAAGGATTTGTATAGAAAGTCAAAAGAATTGATATTCGAGTAAACACCTGAGGGGATCTTTTTTGGTCTTCTTATGGTGTCCGTCATCCACTAGTTTAGCATCATCTGTTTGCTTGCTTGTTGCTGAACCAAAGTAATATTGGTCACGAGGAAACAATTTTAAGTTTCAATATTGGATGACTGTCAAATCTACGAGTAGAAGATCATCTTGAATATTTGTTCAAAAAGTGCCATTTAAAATGGAATGATTGATCCAAGTTTATTGTCTTGAGAAGCACCCAAAGTGTAGCCTGGTGTTCAATGAAGCGGGTTGAGCACCATGAGATATCATGTTCAACTCCAACTCCAACCGAATCAAAGTTACTAGATGACTTTCTCATTTCTTCAAAACTTGGTGGACAAAGTTACCCCGTATGTCTGATGTGAGGTAGTAGTCGGGGAATTGCGCATGTTCACCCAGTCATCACCACCAACATATCATCTAATCCCACGAGTGGGGAAGTTGACCTGGTCACCACGGTTATCAAAAAAAAAGTTTATTGCCTCAAGAACTTTAATCATTGATAGCTAGGAAAAATCAAATAGGTGTGTGTTCTCCAGATAAAACTAGGGCTCGGTTGGGTAAGATTGTGTAATAAACAGATTTTGGTGCTTTTAAGGAAAAATATATTTAAAAAAAAAACTCAAAACTGTATCAAAATTGTCAATTACACACGTACTCTTTATTTTGGGGGGGGGGGGGGATGACCCCCCTGAACTATTTTAAGATTAAATAGAAACACCATTGACATGCACAAACCAGATGTACACTAAAGAGTGAACTACACACGCCTTTGCTCTTGCATTTTTTTATGAGAAGGCAACCTTCAGCCGCTACCTTGTGTGTGCGCACAAGGTAAACTCCGCTCCTGTGCAATAGTTCGTAAACCACACGAGAGGTAACACACTGCTGTCACAAGCAAGGGTTGACAACTTGACATTGGCCATTCCCTGTCAGGTGTATTTTAATTTTATTTTCAGCGGATACTTATAATTGTCGTTAGAGAGCATAAAGTATAAATTTTTCCATGATTAGATTAAGTTGTGGGAGAAAGGTTAACTGGAGTATGCTTCTTTTATTCTGATTCTGCATCTCTTTCCCTGCTAGAAGGGGAGATTATGGAGCATACCTTTTGACTTTTGAAGGTTAGATCTTTCTCATAGGACCTGATTTACACCCCTGTACTCCCCAATTATGGATGGCTCTTCCTTCTCGCTATCCTTATAAACAACAAAATTTCTAGCACTGCCCTATCCAGAGACTGAAAATTGTCACTAGGAAGGAACAAAGATATTCACTAGTCAGTATCCGATGCTCTTTTTGAGATCAGGCTAACTTCATATTCACAAAAAATTCATCATCCAAGGGATGATGAATTGGAAATTTACATCTCACAGGGTTATGGGCACACCCTCAAAAAGATATACACAATTTTACAAGTTACCTAAAAAATTGACACTATGGTTTCCTTACCAATTCTTGCTTACATCAAAAAAACAAAAGACTTGAGCATTTGAGTTATCTTTTTGTCCTTCAAAACACCTAGCATTCCTTTCTTTCCATAGAGTCCACCATATACATTATCCAATGCTTCTAGGGGAAAAAGCTTTTGGTTAGTTATTCGAAGGAGGCTATGCGAGTTACTTGGTCATTGTGCAACATAAGTTTGTTTTTGTCTATGGAATTAATAAATGATTGTATGTTTATCTTGTAGGAGTTTGGACTGATTGACAAGAAGGAACTGGCTCCACTCCAAGAGATTATAGAATCGATCATCGTCCCATACTGAACAACATGATATTTCATTTTGCTGCTAAAGCTTGAACTAAATAGTGTAATGTAATAAAGTTTCTTGTGGTCATTGAAGTGTATAGCCTCAGCTGACAATTTGAAGTGTTTGTGAATGTATAATGGTTGTAGTTTTTTCTATTTTCAAGCAAAGCCTTTTGTGTATTGACTAAATGAAGACCAAACTGACGGAACCTAGACAAAATTAAAGTAATGTTCTTTTTTTGGTTGCTGTAATGATTAATGATCATCAAGGGGTTAAGTGTTTATGGTTAATGCTATAGGAGTCGGAGGTTTATCAGAAATCACATCTCTGTCTCACAAAGATAGAGGTAAGGTCTGTTTTATCGAACTCTCCCCAAAATTTCATTTGTGGGTGGTTGTTTGTTGTTGGTGACATTAACTGAGGTGGTGCAATATTTTTTTCCCCTTAAAAGTATTGTGAAGCCATTAACTTTTTAAATTTTTTAATCGTCTGTTTTAATAAATGATATCTTCGTTGCCAAAATTAGATAACGTTGAGTGATTTTTTTTTATCATAACTAAATAATTAGGTAAGTTGAACGACTTACTCTTTGTAAAAGATAATTTAAGGACTTTGATACAATCATGTATTAGCTCAGTGATCTTTTGTAATATTTTTTCTCATTCAACAATAATTGTTCACTATTGATTTGATACAAGACCTAAAGAGTAAATAATGAGAATAATTTTACCAAATTTATCTTTATTAAATGTTTCTTGTGCTTCATTGTATTTGATACTTTTTTCTTTTTATTCTATTAAAAAAAAATCATCTTATTACAATTAAAAATAATTTAACTTTAACATTTTGTTGTTATCCTTAATAAAATGAATTTCAACTAAAAATATTTAAGGAATGTTTATGATCATAAGTTTTAAAAGTTTTTTTAAACATCGCGTTAAGACAAAAGTGTCACGTAATATGGGACAAAGGGAGTATAAGTCATCTAAACATTGAAAACTGAGCCCTATTTACTCTTTTTGTTCCATTTTAATTGTCAGGATAAAATTTCGCCACAAGCTTTAAGAAAAATTAATAAGGAGAGCAATTTGACTAATATTCCATCTGTCTCATATTAATTAAATTTTTGAGATAATGTACACATATTCAAAAAAATATTCAAAGACAAAATTTACACCATATTTTCCACTATTGCTCTTTATGAAATTATATATATATATATATATATGTGTGTGTGTGTGTGTGTGTGTAATTTATCTCCTAGAAACTATATAATCAATAAATGAAAGGACAAATATGGAAAAATTTCAAACATTCTTCTTGAAATTTGAACAATTTAACTATTTTGAATATTGATAAAAGCCTCAAAAATTTAGTTAATTTAAGACGGAGGGAGTATGACCCAATAAAAATGACAGATACTTTTTGAAAATTGCAGTGATAGAGGTTTTTACATTTCAAAATAATTTAATTATTAAGTATAGAGTTGGAAAAAGTGACTAATGTTTCTTGATTGTTTAAATTGATAAATAAGTTAGAATAACTATTTTTAGTATCTTTGGCAATTAAAATGAGATGAATGGAATAATAACAAGAGTAAAATACAAACAAGATGATAACTTATTCATTGCTTTTCTAAATTACACGAGTACTATTGGATGTTCCAAAATAATATTGTGAAAACGTATAAAAATAAATGACAGAAGTATTATTTTTAAGACTATGAGTGTATTTGATAGAGCAATATGTTTTTTTTTTTTAAAAAAAACTTATTGGACTTTTTTTTTTTTGTGTAAAATTAGGTTTTTGGTCTAACTTACACTCCCAAAAGCTAGATCAAAATGAGGAGGTTACTCAATCTTTATAAGGAGTCCATCCATCTTATTTATAATTAATATTTGGTGCGTGGATAATTTTTAATTTTTGAAGGCCCAATATTGAGTGAGGTGAATCTTACTTTAATATAATGTAAAATTAGATTTTTATTTAACTCACACTTTAAAAACTAGCTCATGGAGAAGGATCGATATTTCTTATCAATACATATGGGTTCTTTTTTTCTTTTTTTCTTTTTTTTTTTTCGGTTCGAATAAGTATGGGTTCATTACAACACGATTACCCAAATGTGAGTTCCCAAAAGAAATTTCTATTCCCACAATTTCCACAAAATCAAACAACCAAAATTTGTTGACAGAAAGAAATATTTATTTTTGACAAAAAATAGATTTATGGAAATATCGTAACTTACCCCTAATATAAAGAACCAGTTATTGTCATTTTCCTATCTTTTCTTTAATTTGTTTTCTCTTATATCAATTATCCAGGAATAGACTTCGTTTAGTTTATACAAAAAATGTTATTTTTTTAATTATGTAAAATAAATAAAAAAAATGATGGATGCTTACACATTGTATAAAAGTTTTCTACCTTTTCACATTTTTACTTTATTCCTAGTCACTTTTTTCTTGGAAAAAAAATGACAAGATGTGTTGAATACTTTATTATAGACAAGTTGAGCTGGACTTACAGTAATTTCTATATAAAATAATTTTCTACTATTATGAAAAAGGTTATTTTTCTTCTAATAATCATACAGTGAAAAAAAGGTAAGAAAATAACTTTTCTTGTATTGTTAAAAAAATATTTTTCTTCTAATAATCGTACAGTGAAAAAGAAAAGGTAAGAAATTAACTTTTCTTTAAGTAGAAGATATTCGAGTGAGGGTCAAAATACAACTAAATTAAAACATTCTCTTCAGGTGTGAATAACTATTAGTTGTTCATTTTTTTTAGCTGAAAAATATAAAAAGGTGACTGAGTAATAATTGAGATATACTTTGATAATAATTCAAGTATGAAATTCATAAATTCAAATATTTTTAATATTTCTTTTACCATTCAACTCAAAATATTTTGTGGAAAGCACTTCTTTTTGTTACCAAACGAGTATTGAATTGCCGCCAACTTCTGCAGCTCAACCTAACTATCATTAATGTTATATTCAAATAATTATTTTTTATTCTCCACATAAGTTTTTACATCTTTTTTATTTTTCATTTACGATAAAAAAATAGAGTATTTTTCTTAAAAACAAGATAATAACAAAAGAAAAGAACAAGTTTGCTGTAAATAGATGGAATGTTACAATTTATGTTGAAAATGTAATAAGCACAATTGGTCAAAATGGTCCACAGTTATCAGCAACTACCTTCAAGTATAAAGTAGCAATACAACAATAGTCTGCCTTTTAATGTCAAATTGATACTTATCAAGCTAAGACTAGACAAATGAATAATTCAAGGCCTTTCCCTTTCCAAAGAATATGTTACAAAAATGGCTAATACTGCTATCAATGTTCCTAACCATCAAGAGGCACATGAGAATTCCTAATTTCTGAATGACTAGTCTTTGAAGCAGCAAAACCATAAGCTCCAGCAGTGGCAGCAAGGACAACAAAAATAATGGAGAAAAGTTGGAAGTTCGCTAGCAACTCCCCTCGAACCTCGCTATCTTCTGAACGACACATGACCATGTTCCCCTTGAGCTGGCAACCTTCTGGCATCATAGGACCATACAGAGTGAATGCAGTTTGGTAGAACCAGAGGCCTTGGAGTGCTACAGAAATGCCGCTAGCCAAGTCAATAGGGAAACTGGTGGGCATAAGAGCTCCAGCGATAGTTGACATTATGCAGAGGCCTATGAGGAGGACAAGGATAAGGTGATAGTACCCTTCGAGGCCTTTGTGGGTTGTGGAATGGAAAAAGAACAAAAAATACTCTGCAGCGAATGCTGTGGCAGCGATGAAGCAGAGAGCTCCTTCAGGCAAGGGAAGAAAACTGAAAGATGAAAGCAAATATTGTCGAGGTAAAGACTGATGGAACGGAAGATCCAAGACAAACAGGTAGTCATATACACAAAAGTATTCAAAATTAGGCAAGATAGTTCCTATATGTTCCACACACTCAGTGTAGCACAAATAACTCCTCAAGGAGATTAAGACAAGTTGAAAGTAGGATAACTCGTGGTGGAAATGACCCCTGAAGAAAGGTCTATTCATCATATGCCTAAAGCAAAGAACGTATGTAGTCGCTACATTTAAATTTTCCTTCACTCACCAAATGATTGTGAATAATGCAAAGTTTCCTTTTTACTTATTAAAGGGTACGCAAACTGTAATCCCCTCTGAAAATTTACGGAACTGCTGGAAATAAGTTATCATTATAAGGAAGAGTTTCAACACATTGCATGATAGCACAACTAATTCATGAATATCTTGTCTAAACCGACTCTTATCAGGCTTTAAAACCACGTGATGAGGTTGATGATGGTTATAGTCATCTATTTTTTTCTCTTTTTTGATTTTAGATAAAAAACTAATTCCAAAACACGTTTACGAGCATGATTTCCAAGGATTGCATGAAGAAGTATGAAATCTAGGGAATCCACATCCCTGTTCTGTTGCCCAGCAAGAAAGATGCTAATTAATTATTGATGTGGATGGAAGAAACATCAAATATTATTAGTTTAACATACACACAGTATTCATGTTTACATGTATTAGTTCATCCAGAAACTTCAGATCAAACATGTGATTGTAATAGTATGTTTTCAAGCATAAGCATGTTCATTGACTTGCAGACTCAAATCTCATTCTTCACATCGATTCTAAAACTTGTGAACGGGACTACTCAGTTCAAGAACGTATTGTCCTTTTAGGGAAATAACAAAGCAGGAATTGACTTCTTTTCTTGAGCATGGCTCAGTGCTGGTTCCTTCTAATCAAATTTTAACACGATATATGACTAAATTAAGACTTGCAGTTCCTACAACTGCCAGTAAAGCTCTTTAGTTCAGCCAGTTTCCAAGTACTTGTAATACCTAACTGGTACCACACTCATCTTGCTAGAAGAATGTGTTACAATGCCTGTTTTGACTGCTTCCCTTTAACTTTGAAGGGTTTCTATTGCTTAAATGCCTAAAGACGCGGATGTCTAAAAACAGGAAAAGAGAAATAAAGGGGAAAGTGGATGGAGTATCCATAGGACAAATCAAGAAAGGGAAGCTAGAAGACTAGACTTTCGTCATTTCCCTTGGGGAAGGGAGGAAAAACCACCTATATTAGCTTGCAATCTGTGATTTTCCAGTTTATCATGAAGCAGTCTTCCTCAAACAGGACTTACATGCATATAATTATTTCAATGGTATTGTTACTTCATTTGCAGTAATCCAACTTGACAGTATGTGAATTACATGACAAAAATTCAGACAATTGCAATTTTTGAGAACATTGTATAACCAACTATATTGATGCCAAAAACAGGAATATGCAGTGTGTGTGAAGTTCCAATAAATTCAAACTAGGCTGAAGAACTCAATGTACTTCTCCAAATATGACGAGAACACAAAGGAAAACTATCGGGGTTCTCTCTTTACTACCAAAATACCCTTTCTAGCTTTTGATCTTGGCTCATCAGTGTGTAAATTCATTAGAAAGATAACTAAAAATGATTACAATAGGATATCTGACACTCAATCTTCTCAGCATCTTCACATACAAAGAAAGAAGGTTCTAAATATAAGTCCTTTACAAAGAGAAAAGCCAGAGCCTATGCCCCTATCAGCAAATACTTCTAAGAAATCAATCAAATTTATAATTTCACTCAACCTTCTATCATATCAAGCACCATAGCTAGCAACTTCACAATTCACTTGTGATGACACAGAAGGAAAAATAGTTAGTGAGTATTAACTTTATGGTTCAGCATCAGAAGTCTAAAATAGTAAACTAGGTTGAACATAAGGCCAGTTGGATTTCACATGATCAAAAACTAAAAGAAGAGCAATTGTCTGGACCATTTCACTTCTACACTATTACTATGATTCTAACATATAATCTAACAAAATACCCTTAGGCCAATAAACATCAAAGTCAAGAAGATTGTGAATCAGAGAAAACTAACCTGGTTTTCTCTGAAAGTAGCACTATCAAACCAAAGATAACGAACATGAGAAGCATTCCAGCATGCTCAAAGTTATTCATATGAGTAGGATTCAAAGCTCCATGAACCAAAAGTTGGAGATGTGTGGAATAGAAGAGCTCAATACAGAAATCAATGAAACCTCCAATTGTTATGACATAAAGTTCCAAATATTTCAGCTTCCCATCAAAACCTGGAACAGGGTTCCAAACCCTTACCCTGAATGACTTGGGATTTGATGAATATCTAACCAAAGCAGACCATATATGCCACATACCAATCACAAGAAACAGTGTTCCAGGAAGAACATGCCCAGGAAACGAACCCATCTTTTCTTGCACAACAAAGAAAAGACCTACCACCCAATCCTTGAAAATTTCACTTCAACAAAATATCACCAAAAAGGGGGAAAACACTTCTCTCATATACCCTGTTCTTTGTAATTTATGCTCTGTAAAACACTAAAATTTGTTCCAGAATCTAAGAAACAGATAAGCAAGAAAGATGTACTCCTCGTACAGTTAAACTTTCTGTGAGAATATATTCTTAAACAGACTGAATCAACGCCCACTTACCCAAAAACAAGCTCGTTAATCACAACCTGTTCCATAGAAAAAACAGCAATTAAACATGGTGGTGAAGAACAAATAAAATTTGGTCATTTACCAAACTACAAAGCAAATCATCAGGAGACTTTTCCAACGAAATAATTTCTCAAAAAGCCAACTTTCAAATAGACAAAAGAGAATCCACAAAGGCAACTCCGCGTATTCTGGTCCCAAGTAAAGGCCCACTAATGACAACTACCATAAAAGTCAAAACAGTAATACTATTGGCGGAACTCCAATTTTCACTCAAATATAAAAAAACAATAAACCGCTTGATCCTAACTAGCTCCATCCCAAATAACACTACATAATTAAGTCAAAACACAACAGCTTGAAAACAAAGAAATTCAAACATTCCACATTTCCATGGTCATAGTTTTCAAGATTTTCAGAACCCAATATCAGATCTATAATTTATTATCCAAACACAGCTCCAGATAAGTAAACATCCCAACAAGAAGGGAATTATCAAAACCGAGTAAAGAACAGCAAAAGGGTAGTTACAGGTAAATGTACCGCACCTTTTGTTATTGTGAATGCCGAAAAAAGAGTTTTTTGTTGTTTGGGGTGCAAGAAAAACGAGGGATAAAAGTGAAAAAGTGAAAAGAATGATGAAGAAAGTGGGGATCGGAGAAAGTTTTGAGATGGGGTCACAGAGAAGACAGAGATGACGGCAATTATGGACGTATTATTGAGTCTATATTAATTTAATTTAATCTATTCCAATGAATGGTGTCTCAGCTTTTTTCTCTTTTTGATGACACATACATATGCTTTTAATCCAGCCATATTTCATTATTTTTCCTTTTTTTTTTTTACTGATTCATTTGAATAAATTAAGAAAAAAAATTGTCATCTCTTTTTTTCTATACTAGTTGACCATTTTTGAGGGAAGTATTAAAATTTTTTTAAAACTTGTGCAAGTTATTAGTTTTATCTTCAAATTATTGACAGTGATAAAAATATTTTTTAATATAACAAGAATTTAAAGGTATATTTCAATGATGTATTTAAATATAGTTAATCTAGTAGAGGTGTGTTTTTAACACTATCAATAGTTTAAAGATGAAATAAATAATTTATGTCAAGTTTAGAAGAGTGTTTTTAATGCTTTTGTCTATCTCTTTTTGTCTACACTAGTTGATCATTTTGTATTTTTACCTAATATTTAAAAAATCATAAATAAGATGGTCAGTTTTATTAATTTATTTTAAAAATGAATATTAAGATAAAATTTATGAAAAATATGTTTAATAAAATAAATAAATATTATTGGAACTGACACAAAGTAATTATGAACTCTGATAAAACAAATTAATATTGATTTGATTTTGGTTTGAACTTTAAACATTAAAAAGTAAGAAGAAAATTATTTATTTTTCAACAAATACTTATTAAGAATTAAGAATACGTTTTCCTTTGAACCAAATGTGTATATATATTTAGCCATATTTTATTGTGAAATTTGAAAAAAGCAATTGTTCTTTTTAAAGTGAAACGTGATATTTTTAGAATTTACTCACTCTGTTTCATATTAAGTGAATTAGTTGGTCATTTCACACATATTAAGAAAAAGAAACAAAGACAAATTTTAGTCAT
>JAABOM020000103.1:20266722-20309588 GCA_011800125.2 Solanum clarkiae
TGTATATTGAGAAATTTACTGCATAGTGATTTTAGTTCATGAAAGTATGGTTGTTTTAGCATGTTTTGAGCTCTAAACCTAGGATCTTATATTGGATTTGATGTAGGGTTTTGATGTGAACATCTTGGAGGTGTTGCAAGGCGTTGATTGATGGTTTTACAATAGATTTTCTTTCATGATTTCATCTCTAAATTTCATGGTCTTTTACCCCCATTACACACTCCCAAGGTGTTTGATAAAATGTCTAGCTATGGTTTCTTAAGAAATTGAAGGCCCAAAGAATGAGATATAATATAAATGATGTTATGGTGATGAAAAGAGCTTATGTATAAGATATAATTGACTCTATGATGATGACATGAGCTTATGCATATGATGAACTCTATATAAAGTGTTGCATTAGACTATGCCCGATCCGGGGGGACAAGAGCCCAGTTAACCGAAGGAAGGGTTCTTACTCTCCACCTAGTGATGGAGCGACATCATCACTAATCGAGATGGGGTTTATACTCATCAACTGAGGTGAGGGTTCGTATTTATCCATCTAGGTGATGGGGCGGCATTATCACCAACCAAGATGAGGGTTCATACTCATCCACCTAAGTGATGGGGCGACATCATCACTAAACCCAAGGGGTTTATACCTTGGAAATCTAGCTTGGTCTCTTCTATACATATAATATTCTATATGAGCATGGATTACTTAAGCACGTTTTACTTATGCATTGATCATACATGTCATCTCGCTATATTATGCCTATTGCCTATTATTATGCATGTTGATCATGAAGCTTATCTCTTGTTGCATTGCATCCCACATACTTAGTACATTCAAATGCACTAACTCATACTCTTACCTACATGACATCACCATGTGGGAACAGGTGCCCAAGTTTATCATTCTCCTCCTCCACGTAGCTAGACAGTACTATTCCAAGCTTGTTGGTGAGTCTTCCATTTCGGGGACTTTGATTTATGTTTTCTTCTTATCTATGTATTTAGACACTATCTTATGTTCTATTTGACTATGAGGGTGAGCCCGGTTACTTTGTCTTGGCCCCCACTCTATCTATGTATATAGAGGTGTTTGTTGGAAAAGTTATGTATTTATGATATGAGCTATAATTCCTTGTCTTTTGATGTTGATGTGTTGTAAAGCTTTCCCTCAACTCCAATACCTCATTCTATTCTACATGTCTTTTATATGCTTCTGCGACCAAGGATGTGTAATGGCAAGTCAAGAGGCTTGTTTGGGTTCCTTCGAGTTCCCCATTCACCGTTCACATCTAGGCCTTAGGCTTGGGTCGTCCCGCTGTCACATGATTTTGGTTTTCTAGACACATTTGTAGATGCCTTGGAACAAACTCTCTGGTCATTTTTCCATCCCAACTATGTCGCCTATCATGTTTCTTCTTTTTTCTTTTGTTGCTTCCACTGCTTTGATGCCTAGGTTAGATATCCCCATCCCTAGATTCATCCAACATATTATCTTCCTCATCCTCATCAAAAGAATCATTGTCCATATCAATAGCATTATTATTAGTGGAATTAAATTCCAATGCTAAAGTATCTGATTCATTCTTCTTTGCAATCACAATTTTAGGCACAAAATCTAGAGCTTGAGATTAACTTGTCATTCAAAAAAGGAGATGAAACCTTCTCTTCTTCATCAACCAAATCAGCCCAGCTAGGAGCACTCATCTCACCCTATTTTTCCTTTGAAACACTTAAAACATTTGTGATATTAGCTTGAGAAAGTGATGACATACCTTTCATCAAATCTTTATCATTCTCTTTGGACAATAGGAGTTATCCAGATTTTTGATGAACTTCTACTGTCAGCTCCAAAGATTGAGAAGGGACCTGTTGAGATATGTCCTTCAATGTGACTATAGGTGACTTCATTGGTAGATTGGATTAGAGTATCATGGCAGCCTGACATTCTTGAATTATCTTATATACTTTAGGATTAGAAAAGTGTAATGTTGGAGCCATAACATTATCCTCTTTTCTAATATCCTTCAAAAAAGTATCAAAACTATTCGAACATAATAAATCATTTGCGGAATCACTTTGTGAGCCTAGAGAAACATTATATAGTGCCTTCCTATGTAACCATGTTCCAGTTCTCTTTGCTACTAACTTCGTTCCCTTTATTTGAATCCTTGTCTAGTAATATTGCTACTATACCATCAGCTTCCTTCCTCTTATTCATAGCGGTCCCAATGTCAGAAACTCCACTTTTTAAAATCAAAAGATTATTCAACCCATGAGATTGTGTTGTTTTTATAGGCTTAACAACATATAAACTTGTGCCTATATCACCTTGACCTCTAAGAACCACACCCTTCTTGATGGTCTGCGCAGAATTGATCTTCATTGACCTTGAAGCTTCGGATAGTTTTTGCTGGTCTGCTTCCACTTTTACTGCTTCCTTGCTAATTAAAGTAGCTTTAATAGTTGAACCTAGTAAAATATCAGTCCTAATATCATTAGGACCTGTATGCAGCTTTGAGACTCAATCAACTACACTAGTTTCATTTAACTAGTAAAGATACTTGGGACCTGTATCAGTCCCAATCTCGTTAGGACCTGTATGCAACTTTGACACTCTATAAACTACATTAGTTTCCTTCACAATAATATCCAAAGAATTATGATTCCCAACCAATTGTTGTCTTACATTTAGACCAACTGTTTCTTTCATATCTTTTTTTTCACAGCAATCTTAGAGTTTAAAAAATCATATGCATATGATCCCTTCAATTGTTCCAAACTGTTAGCCTCAGAATCTAGTTGCATAACTGCAAAATCTCACCCAGCTTCATCTGCTAAATGACCATCTTGAGACAATATCTTCCCTATTAACAAATGACATTTATTTTCTTCATGTCCTTGATGTTTCCAATGAGTAAAATATAGTGGATTTGATAATTTTTAATAACTCTACCCGATTCTTTCTCTAATAATTAAAATCTTACCCGATTTTGGATGTTAGTCGAGTAAGTCTAGGATTACCTTAACTCTAGCAGTACTTGGCATGGTGTAATCTTGGGTTGCTATATCCACTATAATAAGCTTCCCTGTAGCTTCTGCAATTGATAATAAGGATCTCCTCGCAAAGAGATCTATTTGTAACTCTGGCAATGAAATCTACACCCAAGTATTAGTTGTTTCCTCCTTGGGATTGAATGATGGCGTTTCCTCCTTGAAATTGAATGATAGTGTCCATAGAAGAATAATAAATAAATACTATTCTCTGTCAAACTTAAAGTAGCCATATGAACTGGACAAAACACATACAAATTCCTCATATAAATCAAACCTGATTAACAAGTGACAAAAATCAAGTTGTCCAATATTATAGTTTCCTTTAACATCAAATTGCCTTGGTAAAAGCTTTCATAATTCTAATAACACTGGTTTACCATATGAAAACTTGATAATTATTGCTTGATGTAAACCTTCTTCCCTAGCAAATGCTCCCTAAATAAACTCAACTGGTTTTAGTATGGTTTTTGAAAGATTTTGGGTTGTTTGTTATGGTTTAAGGGTTGTTGTGTAGAGTTTATTAAGGTTGACATTTGACTCTCCCACAACCATAGCCGAGAAGAGGACAAAGCAACTATGGTTGCTACCACATCAACATGGAATGCTCGAGAGAGAAAAAAGCGTGGAGGCTAGGGTTCTATTATTTTCTATTTTTTGAAGTAGTCTTAACATTCAATTTCAAAATAGGCAACATTTTTCGAAACTGAGGCCTTCATCCAATTTTGGTAATGAAAACCTCTGAAGCCAATGAGTTTTAATAATTTCAGATTATGGTGTGGTCTCAGGGCTTCAAACACTTTTTCATCCAAATTGTTATCTGATTCATATCCATATGGCCCAATTTCCCTACTAATCCATAAATGGTGTAAATTTTCTTTTGTAGGTAAAGTAGCTTCTTTTGCATCCGTATCATTCTTCACTCTCTCAAGATGCCGATCAAAAGTGAGCCATGTAGGTTTAGGTTCCGTAGTTCACCAAGTTGATAACCTTTCCTCTCGCCCATAATAAAGTAATATAGAGTTTTTAGGCTTGTCAATGATCATATTATCGGTGACATAGAAGTTATTGGACAACCCTTGAACATAAGATCTCTAAGGCTACTTAGTTTACGTGTTTGTTTTGGAATATAAAAAAGTGAGATACAACATGATAGATCAAGAGCTTGCAAATTTTGAAACTCGCATAACTGCTTTGCAAGTTCAACAACCTTAAATATATTAGATCTCTGATAGAAGATGATAATAGATCTAGTTTTGTTGGTAAGCTTTTGCTTGCTATATCTAGTTTCACCACCCAATAACCACCTCAATTTTCCTTTCCATATGAGAAATTAAAAAAATTAAAAAAACCTTCCATATTAAAAAGAAAAGGTGATTTTCCCTCAAAAGAAATCAGAAAATTACATGCAGCGAGATAGTCTCCACAATTACAAATAATAATACTTAGGAATATATGTTGAGATTAGGAATATGAGCAATTTTATGCTAGTCTTGTCCTATTCCCTTCTCATACTTCTGGGCTAGTATTGGACATCTCCTAATTGTTAAACATGTGAGGGTTGTTAGCATGGCCCCTGCACAAGGATGACACACATAAATCGAGAAATGGTCTAAATTTACTGCTTATGAATTTTTGAGACGAGGGTTCCGAGGAAACAACCCCTCTATCTCTATGAGGTAGTGGTAATGTCTACATACATTCTACCCTCTCCAGACCCTACTTCTGGGATTCCACTAGGTATGTTGTTGTTTTTTGTTATTACAATCATAAACAGATAATTCTGTAGGTGAAGTTAAACCTCTCGCCCCTTACTTAGGGAGACTTTCTAGTGCGTCATAGTTATCAATTATCAGATACTCCAAAGCATTGAGGCTAGTCATGATAGACAACTCTTTGAGTTTCTGAAAGCAAGAGATTTTTCAAGTATTTGAGATTTGCAAGGCTTTTACATATCTATTTTGGGAGCAAAGTAGTTTTATCATTAAAAATAAGATTTAAAAACTTGTTGTATCTGCCTTTTCCCCATAAAGTTGTAATTTGTTGAGAGAAGAAAGGGTTGAAATAAAAACATGGGGAATCTGTTAATCTCCATCTCTTCAAGCATACTGAATTGCTCTTCTCCTTCCTTTTTCACCAACCCTTTCAGATTATGAAATCCACTTATACCAAGTTTTCTCAGAGATAGAAACTATTAAGTGAATGTTTTGATGATCAACAAACTGCTTGGAGGACCATGTCAACGATCAGGTTAAAGTGCAGAAGTATATGCGGGATACAACTATTAAAGCTGTCTTAGTTGGTGAAATGCCATCTTCATTATACTGAAGGACCAGTGGTCCATTAGGTGTCCTCCGTTGCGGTATAAAAAGAGCTTATCCAAGGAGCAAACACAACTTTTGGAAAATCACAAACTGAATATTCATATTGCTCTAAAAGTTCTTTCTTGGCTCCTTGTGAGAAGATACAACATCTACATTCAAGAGACCTGATGGAAGATGTCTATAGTTTCTTTTTATGTATGTTGTTATGTTGTGTTGCAACATTGTAAGATCACTTCCTAATATATAAAGGAACATAGATCATTGTTTAATTTTGGTTGAAAGCTGTAGACCTCTTGGAGTATTTAGGCCTTGAGGTATTTTTGGGTTTAGTAGTCTAACTTCATCCGGAAGGTGAAGTTAGACTAGACTAGTGTCGATTTTGGTTGCCCATAACTTATAGCTAGGGTTGCAAGTGGGAATGGTTTTTCTTATTTATTTAGTGGATGTTGGGTTTTGGAAATCCTGTTGGACATGCTGTGGTTATTCCTCCCTTGAGAAGGAGTTTTTCCCCGTAAAATCTATGTGTTAAGTTCCTTGTTGTTCTTCTTTATTTTCTTTATATTATATTGCTTCAAGGTATCTGGTCCTTTACTATTATGGATGCATATTCTTTCAACAAGTGGTATCAGAGCAGGGATCTATAAAAGGTTCACACCTAGAAATGAAGATATGGATGCTTAATTTAATCTTGAAGAAGGACAATCATCAACCAGGCCTCCGAGATTCAATGGCCAGTTTTATGGTTGGTAGAAGGATAATATGCATGACTTCCTTATGGCTGAGGATAGAGAGTTGTGGGATATCGTTCTTGATGGACCATATCTTCATACAGTCAAAGTAAAGGAATGGGAGATGACCAAGTTGGTTCCTAAAGCTAGGCACTAATACTCTAAGGCAGATTGAAAGAAGATTGAAAAGAATTACAAAGCTAAAAAGCTAATAGTTTGTGGTATTGGATTTGAAGAGTATAATAGGATTTCAGCCTGTGAATCAGCAAAGTTTATATGAGTGTATAAAATATTCTCATGAAAGAACAAAGTAAGAAAAGGAATAAAAACTAGATATAGTCACTTCTCAGTATGAGGATTTTATCATGATGGAAGGAGAATCCATACATGATATGCGTACCAAGTTCACAACCATAACTAATGAGTTGAAGTGTTTAGGTGAACCTATAAGTCAGAGCAAGCAGGTGCGGAAAATTCTCAAGATCCTTCCAAAATCTTGGGAAAGCAAATTTGATATCATTACAGAAGCCAAGGACTTGAAAAAGTTGACAATGGATGTCCTCATTGGCAACCTTCAAACCTATGAGTTGAACAAGCAACATGACACTACTAAGAGAGAGGGAAAGAAGGACAATACTTTGGCTTTGGAATAAACCTATAGTGATGAAACGATTGATGGTGTAGATATAACTTATCTCACCAAAAGTTTCAAAAAGATTATAAGGAAGAACCATGGGTTTACAAAGAAAGGGAATGCTGGTTAGACTTCAAAGTAATGTGGAGTTGTGTCATGGGTGAAGAAAGCCAAGGCATTATGTTAGAGAGTCTCCTCAGGGTAAGATTGACTATAAAGATGGTTCCAAGTTTGTAAAATACACAAGAAAGGACCAACTTTCTGAGAAATTTAGAAGAAAGGATGCAAGTGATGGGATAGTGATGAAAGCTTTGGGGGTGTGGGGAAACCCTTCTAGCGACTCTAAAGATGCTGAACAGCTTGAAGACTCATCTATGTTGGTCGCGAAAGATGATGATGAAATCTTTGACAACTTGTTTGCATTCATGGCTTAATCAGATGATGAAGAAGAAAAAGAAGAAGAAGTAACACTGCTTTATCTAAAAGAAAATTTAGATCTTTATTCTACTAAGAAAAAGAGAAAAAGCTTGCTTGTATTCTCATTGATTCCATTTGTGAACTAACTGCTGAAAAATATTTGTTAAACAATAGTGTTGATATTTCTCAAGATGAAAAAACTATTTTAACAAATAAAGTATCTGACTTGGAGGTGAAAGTTTTGGCTTTAGAAGTTGAGAAAAATAAGCTCTTGAACTTAATGGAAAATAAGTCTAGATCTGATGTTAAACAAAAAGGTAAAATCAGTGAAAATAAACTTATCCTAGAGGAGAAACTGAAAGATTGATTGAAGTTTATGCTTGCCTTAGAAAGGAATACTGTTTTGGAGAAGGACTTGGTCAATTTCAAGGATGATCTGAACTAGTCCTTGAAATGGATTACCTCTTCCAAGCTGCTGGGGAATATGTCTAACCACAAGGGACATGAAAAAAAGAGTCTAGGATATGTGAAAAAAATTGATCCTCCTTGTAATTCTCACAGTAAATATGTTGTTGTTGACAACTTGTTGTGCTTGCACTATGGTTAAATGGTCACTTAAAAGGCAGCCGTGAAGTTTTCAAAAGAACTCTGAAAAAGTAACATTCTGATTACTTTTAAAGTAAGAGAGTGAATAAGGGACCAGGTCTTAAACCAAAATAGAGTAACAAACAATTTCCTGCCTGGACTAAGAAAATTCTTATTAGGCCTTTGTCTCGTTACTGGGAACTCAGACTGAAGTAGATTCCCAAAACTAACAAATACGCTTTGTGCAGGAATAGTCTGGAGGAAGCAGTTAATACTGGTTCATGGATAGTGGATGCTCCAAGCATATGACTGGAAGGACTAAAAACTTCCTCTCCTTGAAAGAAGTGCAAGGTGGCAGTGTGTTGTTTGGTGATGGTAAGAAATTATACATTATGGGAATTGGCAAAATTAGAAAGTGTTTTGAGAAAGTTATTGAAGATGTGTACTATGTTCATGGTTTGAAGTATAGTCTTCTTAGAGTATCTCAAATTTGTGACAAAGGGAATAAGGTGAAATTCCTATCCGACAAGTGCATTGTAACAAAATTTTTGACTAAATAAATGAGCCTCACTGCAAAAAGTGTAGAAACATGTATGTAGATGATCTTAGAACTACCAAAGAATTCAATCTTACGTGTCTCAAGGTACGGGATGAATAAAGTGATCTGTGGCATAGAAGATTAGGTCATGTCAGTCTGCTGAATAAACTTGTTTCCAAGGACCTGGTTTGAGGACCGCCAAAGATCAATTTCAGCAATGCCAAAGGTGTGTGCAGCATGTGCAAAAGGGAAGCAGTCAAGGAGCTGATTCAAATCCAAAAATAAGGTCAGTACCACAAGGCCTATTGAACTTATTCATGTTAATCTTTGTGGTCCAGTTAAGATTCAAAGTCATGGTGGCAAGAATTACATTTTAGTGGTTGTTGATGACTACTCAAAGGTACACCAGGTTCAAGTTTTTGAGGTCCAAAGATGAAGTTGTTGAGTTACAATAACTCTCATCAAGAAAGTTCAAAATCAATTTGGAAATAAAGTAACAGGGATCAGGTACGAGCACAAAATAGAGTTTGAAATTCCAAGATTGATGGCTTTTGTGCTGATGAGGAATACACTATAATTTTTTAGCTCCTAGGACTCCACAACAAAATAGAGTTGTGGAAAGGAAAAACTGGTAGAAATTGGAAGGACAATGTTGATTGAATCCAGTCTAACTAAGATTACTGGGCTGAAGCGGTCAACACTGCTTGTGATGTGACAAACATGTGTCTACTTAGGTCCTTTAAGAACAAGAGCCCCCTATGAACTATTGTTTGGAAGAAAACCTAGCATCAGTCATTTGTGAGCTTTTGGTTGTAAGTGCTTTATGCTCATAATGGAAAGGAAGATGTCGGAAAGTTTGACGAGAAAAGTGGCGAGGGTGTTTTTGTTAGATATTCCACCAACAACAAATCCTATAGAGTATTCAATAAAAGAACCCTTTGTGTCGAAGAAAACATGCATACCATCTTTGATAAATTGAGAAATATTGAAAACCTTGGTGATAAAGATGATTCTGATTTAGAAGAGTCACTTCAACTTCAGAAGGACAACCTGATCAGTGACCCCTCAACTGATATTGTTCCTCTCAGTGGTGATATGA
Source organism: Solanum clarkiae (assembly GCA_011800125.2). Lineage (NCBI taxonomy): Eukaryota > Viridiplantae > Streptophyta > Magnoliopsida > Solanales > Solanaceae > Solanum > Solanum clarkiae. Next base: position 20,276,096 of record JAABOM020000103.1, read on the forward strand.
CTGGTGATGGAGATGCTGATGAGGAGCTCATAGAGGGACCTGGTACATCTTCAGGAGATCCTGAGAAAGCAAATGTTGGTCATGATCAAATATTAGGCACTGCTCAATCAGAAGATCATGATAGTCTTAATGCTACAAGGAGTTAGAGACAGTCGACAGGAAGGATGTCTAGATGGAAACATCAGTCCTCCCATCCTATGGACAATCTAGTCTCTCCTTTGGACTATGGAATCCAAACCAAGTCCAAGATTAGAAATCTCATGTCCTTTGTTGCATTTCTCTGCTCTATTGAACTAAAGAATGTTAAAGAAGCTTCCAAGATGCAGATCAGGTGAATTCTATGCAAGAGGAGTTGCTCCAATTTGAGAGAAGAAAGGTGTGACATTTGGTCCCTAGGCCCTTTGACAGATCTATGATAGGGACCAAGTGGGCATTCAGAAATAAGCTGGATGAAAATAGTACCATTACAAGAAACAAGTCAAGACTAGTAGTGCAAGGACTCAATTAGGAAGAAGACATTGACTAAAGTTTCATTGCTCCAATTGCCAGAATAGAAGCTATCAAAATTCTAATTACTTTTGCTACCTATATAGAGTTCAAATTATTCCAAATGTATGTGAAAAATTCCTTTTTTAAATGGATACCTTAAGGAGGAGGTCTTTGTGAAGCAACTACCAGGCTTTGAGAATGTTGAATTTCCAGACCATGTAATGAAGTTGGACAAGGCCCTGTATGGCTTAAAACAGGCTCCAAAGTCCTGGTATGAGAGACTATCTAGTTTTTTACTCAGTCACAAGTACAAAAGAGGCATAATAGATAATACTCTAATTCTGAAAACCAGGGGGAAGAACCTACTGATTCTACAAGTGTATGTTGATGATATCATTTTTAGTGAAACTACAAACTCTCTCTGTTGAGAGTTTGGGGACCTGATGTGTAGTGAGCTTAGCTTCTTTCTTGGACTGCAGATCAAACAAACACAAAATGGTACATTCATCAGTCAAGAAAAGTACATTCAAGACCTGCTGAAAAAGTATCAAATGATGGATGTCAAACCAATTGATATTCCTATGGGACCAACTCTAAATTGGATGCTGATGAACCTAGTCCTATAGTAAATGCAACCATATATAGGAGAACTACTGGGTCATTGTTGTATTTGACTGCCAGAAGACCAGCCATAGTCTTTCGTATTGATATGTGTGTTAGATTTTAAGCCTACCCAAAGGAGACTCATTTGAAGGCCACAAGAGGATTCTTAGATACCTCAGGGGTACTGAAAGCTTAACTTTGTTCTATCCCACTAGAGACTCTTTTGAACTGGTGGGATATGCTAAGGTAGATTTTGCAAAGTACCTAGTTGATCAAAAAAGTACTTTTGGAATGACTCATATCCTTTGTTCTTCACTAATCTCATGGAGCACCAAGAAGCAAAACTTTATTGCCTTGTCCACTGCTGGGGCTGTGAGGCTGAATATATAGTTGTTGCAGCTTATTTCTCCTAGTTACTTTGGATCAAACAGCAGTGCAAGGACTTTGGGGTTTTGACTAATACAATACCCTTGATGTATAATAATACTCGTGCTCTAAAAATGGCGAAAATCCTGTCCAGCACAAGACAACCAAGCACATTTATGTGCGACATCACTTTCTCAGGGACCTGGTTGAGAAGGAAAATATTTGCAAGAAGTTTTGCAGTATTATGAATCAGATTGTAGACATCTTCACTGAGCCCTTTTACAGGGATCAGATTGAGCGCAACAGACTAAAGCTAGGCCTAATCAAACAAAAGAACTCTGAATCTCTAAAGTGATATTCTCCTTGTCTTTGGCCAAAGTTCTTATGTAGGTATCTGAGAATTATTCAAAATAAGTTGATTTCTTTCAGGTTTACAACATTGGCAGTCTCATAGGATTTGAAGATATGACCTTGAAAGAGATTCATTCAAGTATCTACTTATCAGGGACCTGGTTCTCAACGAGGTCAGTATTCTTTGCATAGCATTGTAGCATTAATGAGACTCTTCAGGATCTATCACATCGATTCAGCTTTTCTGAACCGACATCCTTTCGTCCCAATACTCGAAGCATCACGACCAATTAGGGACCAGACACCTCTTTTCCTCTATTATTTAATACCTTAAATCCCTCCATGTTTTCTCCCATCTTTGCTGCTAATCAAAAATATTCCTCTTTCTTTCTTCAATATTTTCTTATTTTTTCGTTAGTTTGTTCACTTGATAATGTCTCAATCCTCCCCAGTCTCCAAAAAACAAGTCTCACCTGGTAATGAGTCACCCATGTCCCCAAAAATTGCTACACCTCCATCCACACCCATTCACACTCCTCTCAAACATAAGGAGTTGCAATCTTCGACTCATGCCATTTCTCTCTCTTCTTCCTTCGCTACATCTTTTGAAAAATCTGCACTCTCTACCCCTATCGTGAGTAAGAAATATTCTCTCAACTCACCCATTGGAGCACCTGGACTCTTTTCTGAAGGACTATCTCCTAGTATTGATGCTATTAAATCTACCGAAGAACAGGGTAATTCCTCTTATCCAAGTCCCATTTCATTCTCTAAGTCTGAGAAGCATTTTGATAGGGACCTGATTGTTGACCCAGGAACAAAGTCCAACATCCTTGCCGAAGGGCCGAAATGGATGGCGAAAGGCTTAGTTGAACTCAAAGAACATGAAATCTTTACTAGGGAAGACCTAGGATCCCCTGATCTGAATTGGTGCTGAGTACTCTCAGGTTCGATCAAACATCTGTGAGTGAAGTCAGACCACTGACTATTGCTAAAAATGTTTAAGGGGACCAAGATGATGATGAAGACAACATCTCTCTGATATGGAAAATCAAGAAGCCTGTTGTCTCTTCTGATCCTGCTTCAGTGAGGGACCAGGTTGGTACAGGAAAAGAGAAGGAGAAGGTCATTGAGGATGCTCTAGCAGTCACTAGGATATATCCTACCAAGCGTACTCATAAGAAAATACTGAGTGATGTTATGGCAGTAAATAAGTCTAGGGATGCTAAAAGGAGAAAGTTACGAAGTACCACAGCAGTGGAAGATGAGGAGGTTCCTGATAATAAGTTGGCTGATGTGGATACTAAGGGAGAAAACAGTGAAATTGAGTCTGATGAGGACCTGGTTCATCTCAGGTTGCACACAAAGATAACCAAGTCCTTCTCCAAGAGGACTGAGGGCTCCAAAAAAACACAGAAGAAAGATGAAGAAAATCCAAATGGAGTGACCCTGTCCCACTCGTGGACCAGGCTCACAAGTGAAAAAGTGAAGGGTAGAGAGAGTGTTAACTAAGGAGGAGAGGATTAGTGTGTTGGAAAAACAAAAAGTTCTAATTGGGCGTGTGTTTCAGCTCGATGCTAAGGAAAGGCCATGTATAAGGGAACTAGTCGATGTTGTGTCTCTTTAGGGTTGGGACCACTTATTTGAGTGGCATGTTCCCACTCTTTATGAGTGGGAAGTTTGTCAATTTTACTATAATCTGGAAATTCAGAAGGATGGGGGGTTTCTGACATTAGTTGGAGGTATTTCTTTCTGGCCTGACATCATAGGTCTCCTGCTAAAGGTTTTTTGCTTGAGGCTGGTAAGGTGCCAAATTTGAATAACTTTGTTATTGCTAAGAAAATTCTGAAGGGCCAATATCAACTCTATTTTGAGTTTGTTAACAAGGTCCTTCTGCCTAGGATAGAGAAGCACACCATCGTCACCATGGCTATTCTCTATCTCATGGAGGCCCTTAGCATATTGGAACCAATCAATTTACCTGCCTTAATGATGGAGCACATGACCAAAGTAATGAAAATGAAGGATTGAAGCATGGTCTTGCTTATGGGTATCTCCTATACTATGTGTTTGGATACTTTGGGGTGAGGCTGGGGAGAGGACTACCTAGTACCATTAAGCAGACCTCTCAGACTACTCTAGTTGAGTGTGATGCAGTGAGCTCAAGGTTGGGACTAGGAAGTCTCAAATGTCAGAATTGCTTGATCAGCAGGAGACTCCCAAGAACCAGGTAGAGGAGTTAATGATTGCACTGGCGGCCAAAGATGTTGAGTTGGTGACTTTGAAGGCTCAACTGACAAAGGGTGTTACAAAGGGACCTGGTTCTGAGGAATCTGTAATGTTGAAAGAGGAAAATGCAAAACAGGCCATGGAGATCAAGTCTCTCACCCAACAGCTTCTTCAGGCACACCAGGGCTCCAATGCTCGCATAACCTTGCTCCTTCAGTCCTTTGCTCCCAAACCCTCTGGTCCTTGGGGTGTTTAGTTCTTAGCCTCTTTATCCTATGTTACTCTTTTCCTGTTTATGCCCTTGTTTTGTAACCTGGTCCTGGACTAGTCTCTATCATGTTTTTCCTATGCTTGGAATGCTAACTTTAATGAAATGATAACTTGTTATGTTTCTCTGACATTGTTCATAATCTTTATTTTCTATGTTCTTACTCGTATTTGCTATCTCAAGTACCCGAAATTCCTTATTTGTGGTTCTTATCTCAGTTTACTGTCTAAGTTTTTAATGATGCCAAAAAGGGGAAGATAACTTTAATAAGGGGGAAGATATCTTTAATAAGGGCAATAAATTCAGGGGGAGCGGGTTGTCAAAGGAAAGATAGCTTAATAGGGGCAATATATTCAGGGGAAACAGTTGTTCAATGGGATTAGATGTATGCATAAATAGGATCATAGTTTGTCATCATCAAAAAGGGGGAAAATGTTAAGTGAATGTTTTAATGATCAACAAACTGCTTCGAGGACTAGGTCGACGATCAGGTTGAAGTACAGAAGTGTATGTGGGATACAACTCTTAAACCTGTCTTGGTTGGTGAAATGTCACCTTCATTGTACTGAAGGACCAGCGGTCCATTAGGTGTGCTCTGTTGCAGTATAAAAGGAGCTTGTCCAAGATGAAAACACAACTTTTGCAAAATCATAAACTAAACATTCATATTGCTATAAAAGTTCTTTCGTGGCTCCTTGTGAGAAGATACAATAACTACGTTCGAGGGACCTAATAGTAGATGTTTATAGTTTTCTTTTGTGTATGATGTTGTGTTGTGTTGTAATATTGTAAGATCACTTCCTAATATATAAAGGAACGTTGATCATTATTTTATTCTAGTTGAAAGTTGTAGACCTCCTGGTGTGTTGCCTTGAAGTACTTTTGGGTGTAGTAGTCTGACTTCATCTAGGAGGTGAGAGTGTAGACTAGTGTTGGTTTTTGTTGCTCATAACTTGTAGTTGGAGCTGCAAGTGGGAATGATGAGAGAGTGAGACAAATAAACCATGTGTGTTATATTTGGCTACTTTGTTTATTCATTTAGTGGACGTTGGGTTTTGAAAATCCTGTCGGATAGGTCGTGGTTGTTTCTCTCTTGAGCAAAAAGTTTTTCCACGTAAAATCTTTGTGTTAAGTTCCTTGCTATTCTTCTTTTTTTACTTTCTGTTTATATCGCTTCAAGGGATCTGGTCCCTTACTATTTTAGATGCATATTTACTCAAAAGAAACCTTCTTGTTGTGGGAAATCCAGAATGAACATCAACGTCCTCTTCAACATACTCCACCTTCGCAGACCCATATAGTAACTCTAGACTTCCTAGACAGGCAGTTCACCAAAGGGTGGTAAATATGAGCAATTTTTGCAACTTCTGATTACAATAGAGACAACATTTTTCAAACTAAATGGTTTATCCAACCTATGAGATGGAATCCTCTGAAGCAAATGATTTCTAAAGATTTAGATTGGAGTGTGATTTGAGGGCTTTGAGCACTTTAACTTCTTTTGGTTCATAATTATGCAGTTCATCCCGAATCAAGCTTAAAGAGTGCAGATTTGTTTTAGCAGATAATTTGGCTTCTCTTGCATCCATATCCTTCTTCACTCTCTCAAGTTTTGAGATTGAAATTGAGCCATAGAGATTCAGGTTTCGTAATTCACCAAGTTGACAACCTTTCCTCACACCCACAACAAACCTATCTAGTGTCTTAAGGCATGTCAAAGATCCCATCCTTGGTGGCATACAAGTCAATAAATGGAAACCATCAAGTAAAAGATTTCGGAGACTACCAAGTTTTCTTGCATGTTTTGGAAAACAACAAAGTAAACCAGCAACCTTGTACATCTAGAGTCTGCAAATTTTGAAGCTTGCATAACTGCTTCGGAAGACTACTTGTCATTGCCAGACAGGTTCAAGTATCTTAAATATCTCCAATGGAAGATGGTAAGTGCTCAAGATCAGAGTCACTTAGATTAAGCACTCTTAATGAGACAAACTTTTTCAAGATTGAAGGAGAGTCAGAAGGCACCAATTCAGCGAGACCAACGGAAATTCTACTTGAGTAATCCATATTTACTTCGCAGATATTGCTGCTTGATGTGCTTGCTGAAAACAGTGATGTAGCCAAATCATGGATGAGATCATGCATCTCGAAATAAGTATAACCACCTTTAACTTCAACTTCTTGGAAAAAGGACCTCAAATATAATTCTTTCCATACTTCACTACCCACTTCCTTTGGCTCAAATTTTCCTTTCAATAAAAGAAAGTCGTGCGCCATCCAGAGAGCGATTAACTTTTCCTTTACCGTTTTGGTGTCCTTTGGGAATACTGCACAATACGCAAAGCATTGTCTCAAATCAAGTGGAAGATGATGATAACTAATCTTTAGGGCAGGACAAAGAGACCTTTCATCTTGAGGTAAATTCCAGATCTCATTATCTCTCACATGTTCCCATTCTCTTACTTCTCTCTTGAAGCGCAAAATACCTCCAAGAGTCTTGGCTGCTAGTGGCACACCACTACATCTTGTCACTATATATCTTTCTTTTATTTAATCTTGAGGTTTTTTCTAAGAATATCATATATAGTATATATAGTATATGTACTTTATTGTCTAATAGACTTCTCTCTTTAGTAAGATTTTTCTTTTCATAATCATAATGTTTCCTTATGATTTTCTTTTTCTAAAAACACAAGTACGAGTTTGAATAGAAATCCTTTCTGGTTTGTTTTAGCTTTTCCAGCATTCTCGTATGTGATCAAAGTGATATAGCAGAAACCACAGAAAACATTTGAAACGATGAAGTGGTAATCTACCTTTGTTAGAGAATAATCAGAATTAGGAGCATATAGAATAAAATAGCATCTAGCAAGTACAGAGAAAGGAGTTTCACATAATTAGTTAATAATACAAATAGATCTTAATAGTTAATCTGTTTCCAAAAGAAAATCATAAAACTACATTCAATAGCAGGAAAATAAATTGCTTTCGGAAACTCACAAATAAAGAACCTCAGAAACAAAAAAACAGATGAAGACTAACCAATATACACATTGTTATGTGAGCAATTTTGTGTCAGTCCTCTCCAATACCCCTCTCATACCGCTTTGCCACTTCTGGACAGCCAATAACTCTTAAACTTGTGATAGATGTTAGGTGCTGCAATGCCTTGGGTAAAGATTTTAGCATATTACAGTGTTCAACAGATAACTTCGTGAGTGAAGTTAATCCTTCCAGCCCTTGCTCGAGGAGACTCTCTAGTGCATAACAATAATGAATATCCATACATTTCAAACCATTGAGACTAGCCAGGCTAGTAGGCAGCCCTTTGAGATTCTCCAAGTAAGAGACACTCAAGTATTTGAGATTTTCAAGGCTTTTGAGCATCTCTTCTAGGAGTGAAGTCACTTTGTGGTTACTGAAAATCTTGAGGGAATTAAGAGTGCTAAGATTAGATATGGAGCTCAAAATTCTTGCATCTGCCTCCCCCCAAATTTCTAATTTCTTGACAGAAGAAAGGGTTTGAAGAACAAACATAGGGCAATCCGAAATGTTCATCTCTTCAAGCATGAGAAAATGCTCTGCTCCTTCCATTCTCTGCAATCCTTTCAGATTACAGAAGCCACCTATATGAAGATTTATCAGGGATGGAAACCTTCTTCTTGTGGGGAATCCAGACTGAACAACATAATCTTCAACATACTCCACCTCCACAGACCCGTCTTGTAACTCTAGACTTTCTAGACAAGGCAGCTCCCCAAAGGGTGGTAAGCAAGAGTAGTTTTCGCAACCATTAATTAGAATAGAGACAACATTTTTCAGAACTGACCGATTCATCCAGTCTGAGAGCCTTAATCCTCCTAAGCCAATGATTTCTAAATATTTCAGATTGGGATGTGGTTTGAGGGCTTCATGCACTTCAACTTCTGATTCATATCTGTGTGGTCCATCCCAACTCATGCTTAAGGAATGCAGATTTGCTCTTGCAGATAAATTGGCTTCTTTTGCATCCGTATCGTTCTTCACTCCCTCAAGGTGTGTGATTGAAATTGCACCATGGAGGTTAAATTTCGTGGTTCACCAAGTTGATAACCTTTCCTCTCACCCACAAGAAAGTAACTTAGTGTCTTAAGGCATGTCAACAATCCTATTCTTGGTGGCATAGAAGTCAATGGACAGTGAGATCAAGTACAAGATTTCAGAGACTTCGAAGCTTACTTGTCTGTTTTGGCAAACAAGAAAGTGACTGGCAATTATATAGAACAAGAGTCTGCAGATTTTGAAGCTTGCATAACCTCTTCAGAAGACTACAAATTTTATTTCCAGACAGGTCCAGGTACCTTAAATGTACTAGATCTTCAATGGAAGATGATAACTGTTTAAATTCCGAGTTACTTAGATTAAGCACCCTTAACGAGACAAACCTTTTAAAGAGCGAAGGAGAGTAAGAAGAAACCACTTCGGAAAAACCAATGGACATCATATCTTTATAATCTTTTACAATGAACATGATATCTTCATCTTTTACATTTATTTGGTGGATACTGCTGCTTGATACACTTGATGTAAACATAGATGTAGCCAAATCATGGATGAGATCATGCATCTTGAGATAAGTTTTACCAGATTTTACTTCAATCTCTTGGAAGAAAGACCTCAAGTATAATTCTTTCCATACTTCATCACCCACATCCTCTAGCTCCATGTTTCCTTTTGATAAAAGAAACCCGTGTGCCATCCAGCGAGTGATGAGATATCCCATAGAATGCAAAACATTGTCTCAAATCAAGTGGAAGATGATGATAGCTCAGCCTCAGGGCAGGCAAAACAGAATTTTCTTCTTGGGGTAAATTTCAAATCTCACTATCTCTCACATGTTCCCATTCACTTTGTTCCCTCTTAAAGCGTAAAAGACCTCCACGAGTCTTGGCTGCTAAAGGCACACGCCCACATTTCTTCACAATCTCCTTTCTGATTGCTATAAGTTTAGGATTTGTTTCTGTTTGGTGGAAAAACGTGCGTTGCTTGAACAACAATCAACAATTTTCTTGAGACAAATTTGATAACTCATATAGTTGCAAAGTTCCCATAATTGATCCAATCTTGTCAAGACGAGTAGTAATTAGAATTGAAGCACCACTTGCTCCCTCCTTCAACACTGCTCTAAGATTAGCCCACTTTTCTTGATCTTCATTCCAAACATCATCCAAAACAAGAAAGTATCTTTTTCCATTCAACAACTCTTGAAGCTTTTTCTGGAGAGGAGCCAAGTCCATGTCACCCAGTGACTTTCCTTCAATAGATTCCACAATTGCCTTTATCAACTGCTTCTCATCAAAATCATATGAGACGCAAACCCATATCTTTAGATTGAAATGCTCAGCCAATCTCTAATTATTAAAGACCATTTGGGCAAGTGTTTTCTTTCCTAGTCCCCCCATAACAAGTACTGGGAGAACTGAAAGTTGTTGGGCATCACTAACATTGTTTATCAAAATGGTCACTATCTCATCCTCCTCTTTGTCCCTTCCATAAACTTTTGGTTCAGTTAAAACAAAACCTGTTCCAAACGAGAATGTTGTTATATTCTAGAACATCAGGAGTCAGCAGAAAATAGAGAAGATATTGCACAATAGCATTTAAGAGGATAAAATATATTTTTGAAGAATGTTTAGAGGATTTCCTAACACTTCTAATTTATGAAATTACTTTCTATATTATCACATAAAAGTAAGTAATCATTAAGTCTGGACACAGAACACTTAGATTAGAGATAATCTTCGAAACTTCCTCTCAGCTTAATGACACACATGACTTTGATAATTGCCAATAAAATAAATATAAATCCCTTGTTTAAAAAAAGATATTAAGATGAACACCTGTTTCCCGTCTAGTAACTTGTCTCTCTATAATTCTTTCATCCAAATGAAAATTACTTCATTCCTCTGCAATTGCGTCTAGTTTGTCCATTATTTCTTTCATTCTTTTTCCCATCTTGTACTAGAAAGTGATGGCCCGTGGATGATAACACCCCAATACAGCCTGTTTGAATCTTGCTGCCTCAGTTTTACATTCATCCAAGATGTCATCAATTTCATATGAAGCAAGTTGAGTTTCTGAACCAATTCTTTATTGCCTTGTACTTCAGTTGCTTCTCTTGAGCATCTTCCAGCACAGCTTGAATCATAGTAAATATGCTTGACAGTTTTTTAAACTCCTCAAAGCCAAAAACCAATCCAAGTTCCCCTTGGATGAAAGAAGCGAGATTATCTAGCAGAACTTGAAGGAAAGCTTCAGTAATATGTTGAAGTTACTATAGCATATACTAGATTACGGGAATTGTAAACAATGAATTATATTCTTGAAACAAAGTAAGATGTTGGAATAAAATATGGACAATCTAAAGTTGACTTGAGCAAGCCATGGACGTGTAATATAATAAATTATCTTTTCTTGTGGGTTGGTGATCAACTTTGTACATTTTGATTAATTTTACCGATAACCTAATACCTACAACTAGCTATTTTGGACCCATTCAAATAGTCATCTATTCAACCATTTGCAACAAAAAAAGACTCAAAGTCCCTTCATATACACAAATATAGGGGCCTTCTCTGACTAGCTATTTTCCTGAAGGATCAAGAACCATTTGTGTAACTATTTGAATGTCCATCTCACATCGGTGGGTGGACAAGTTGTAAGGGATATTTTTCCCCTATAAATTGAAGTGTAGTTTTAGGATTTAAAACACACTTCTCACTTGCCTTCTCATCTTCTAAGACATTTATTCTTCTTTCTGTCCTGTAGTATTTCACTTGTATTTTTTGGAGTAAAATAAAATTAGATCAGTTGTGTTTGAGGACTCGGTAAAAATAATACTTTTACTGAACCTCGTAAATTCATTGTTCCTTTTTTTTATTTATCCTCTTTTACTGTTTTTTAGCGGCTTTTATTTTTGGATAGTAGTTGTGAAATTATCACACTCTACCCAATTAGCTTCCGCAACAATTGGTATCAGAGTCAAGGTTTTGTCTGAGTATGCTCTGTTGTTGCAGCATAGTCTAATCTTCAAAACAACAACAACATTACCCCAATGCCTCATAGTCTAATCTTCCGCATCAGAAAATATTTTTCTTGGATCTTTATTGTCAAGATATTTTTTCTTAGTATGTATGCTCTGTGATTGCAGCATAGTTTGATTTTCCACATTAGAAAAGAATTATCTTGGTTTGTGTAGCCAGTTATTAAATAGTATATGTAATACAAAATGGGAGAGGGAAATAAAGAAGTATCCAGATCAGACAAGCCACAGGATTCCACCTGAAGTGTCAATAACATGTCGTTAGTATTTTCGCTTATGTCAAGAAGACAGAAAAATGTGAAGTTTGTAGTTGAAATTTTTGATGGAACAGGACACTATAGGATGTGAAAATCTGAGGTCGAAGATGTCCTTTTTCATCAAGGATTAGATCTTGCTCTAGAAGAACAAAAACCAGACAATATAGGAGATGCAAATTAGAAATACATCAACCATGTTGCTTGTGGTACCATTTGGTCCTTCCTTAGAAGAGAACAGAAGTATCCATTCACAAAGGAGACTTCTGCTAGTAAATTGTGGAAGGGATTGGAGGATAAATTTTTGGAGAAAACTATTCAAAATAAACTTTACATGAAGAAACAAATATTTCACTTCAACTATGTTCCTAGTAGCACAATAAATGATCATATCACCAGCTTTAACAAATTAGTTACAGATTTGCAAAATATGGATATAACTTTTGTTGATGGTGATCTATCTTTGATGTTGTTAGCATCCCTTCCTAATGAGTACGAGCACCTTGAAACTACTTTAATTTATAGGAGGAATGAAGTGGATCAGATTTATTTGAAAGAAGTTTTTTCAGCTTTGTATAGCTATGAGCAAAGAAAGAAAGAGAAACAGAAGGGTGGAGAAGGAGAAGCATTAGTGATGAAAGGTCGTTCTCAAAATCAAATGAGAATAAAGAAGGGGAGATCCAAGTCAAGGTCTAGACTTAGCAAAGATGAATGCACCTTTTGTCGAGAAAAAGGGCACTAGAATCCTGATGTCCAAAATTCGTGCATTTGTCGAGAAAAAGGGCACTAGAATCCTGATGTCCAAAATTGAAGAATAAGGCCAAACCTAACAAAGGAAAGGTTGTAATAGATTCAAATGTAGCTGATTGTGATGACTCTGATTTCTCACTAGTTACAATGGAGCCATCGAAAACATCTGGCATATGGTTGATGGACTTAGCTTGTAGCTATCGTATGTGTCCTAATCGAGATTGGTTTGTTGATCTACAAGAAGGAGAATGTGGAGTTATTCACACTGCAGACAATAGCCCTCTCACCGCATATGGCATTGGTCCAATATGATTGAAGAACCATGATGGAATGATCAAAACATTAACAAATGTTCAACATGTACCGGATTTGAAGAAGAATCTCATTTTTGTAGGAACCCTTGACTCAATAGGGCTCAAAGTAACTACAGAAAATAGAGTGATGAAAATATACTCCAGTGTGTTTGTGGTAATGAAGGCTATTAGGAAGGAAAACAATTTGTACCACTATCATGGTAGTACAATTATTGGGACAACAATAGTAACGTCCAGTGTTGATAAAGAACCAGAGGCAACCAAGCTATGGCATATGAGCTTGGGACATGCAGGAGGAAAATCCTTGAAAACCTTATCAGATCAAGGATTGTTAAAAGGTGTTAAATCTGAATACTTGAAGTTTTATGAGCATTGTGTTAAAGGAAAACAAACAAGGGTTAAATTTGGAACAACTATCCATAATACGAAAAGTATTTTGGATTATGGTCACTCTGATGTTTGGGGTGCTTCCAAAACACCTTCATTAGGTGGGAAATACTACTTTGTTACCTTTGTTAAGTATTTTTCACGAAAAGTGTGGGTATATAGGATGAAGACTAAGGATGAAGTATTGGGAATCTTTCTTAAATGGAAGACAATGATCGAAACTCAAAGTGATAGAAAGATCAAGTGTCTTTGCACAGACAATGGTGAAGAATACAAAAAATGATCTTTTCTAGAAGATTTGTGAAGAAAATGGCATCGTCAGACATTTCACCGTCAGAAATACACCACAATAGAATGGAGTAGCAGAACATATGAATTGAACTTTGTTGGAGAAGGTTCAGTGTATGTTGTCCAATGCTGGCTGGGGCAAAGAATTTTGGCTAAGGCAATAACATATGTGTGGCACATCATAAATTGTTTACCATCTGCTATAATTGGTGGGAATACACCATTTGAAAAATGATATGGAAAACCTGCTATGGATTATGACTCTTTACATGTATTTGGCTCAACTGCATACTATCATGTAAAAGAGTCAAAATTGGATCCGAGTGCTAAGAAGGCTATCTTTATGAGAATTATTTCTAGAGTCAAAGGATATCGCCTATGGTATCTAGAGACAAGAAAAGTAATATTCAACCGAGATATTACTTTTGAAGAATTTGATATGATGAAAAAGGATGCAAATGAAGACACAAAAGTAACTGATAGTGCTTTAAAGCAGGCGGAGTTTGAGGAAAAATTTATTTTTTCTCCACAAAAAACAGATGAAGAAATAAATGACAATTTGAAAGTAGAGCCAATTGAGACTCAGGTTCGAATTCAGGAATCTGAATAACAACTTGAGTCAATTGCAACCCTCAAACACAAAAGAACAATAAAGAAGTCTATGTGTCTCATAGAGACAATGGCATGTACAACTTCAATCATTATTGATGACATTTCAACCACTTAGAAATAAGATATCCAAAGTAGAGAAGAAAAGTGGAAAGTTCCAATGAATAAGGAAATGAAGTCCTTTCATCAGAACAATACGTGGAAACTGGCCAACCTCCCGAAGGGCAAGAAAGCTATAGTGTGCAAATGGAAGGATTTCCTAACCAAGAAGATATTCGCTACAAAGTAAGATTTGTGGGCTAAGGATCTTCTCAAAAGGAGAGAATTGATTATAATGAGGTATTTTTTCCAGTAGTAAAACACTCATCTATTAGAGTTTTATTGGCTTTAGTAGCACAATTGGATTTAGAACTTGTTCAGATAGATGTAAAAATAATGTTTTTACATGGTGATTTGGTAGAGAAAATCTACATGACTCCGCCAGAAGGATTCAAAGTTACAGGGAAAGAGAACATGGTGTGTAAACTTGAAAAATCATTATATGGATTGAAACAATCTCCAAGACAATGGTACAAAAGATTTGACAAGTTTATGTTGTGAAAGAAGTACGTGAGAAGCAAATACAATCACAGTATGTATTTGCACAAGCTTAAGGATGGTGCTTTTATATATCTTCTCCTATATGTTAATGATATGTTAATAGCTTCCAAGAATTTGGCAGAAATTGAGAAGTTGAAAGCTCAACTAAGTAAGGAGTTTGAGATGAAGGATTTGGGAGATGTGAAGAAGATTCTTGGCATGAAGATAATAAGGGATAGATTTTCTAAGAAACTTTGTTTATCTCAAAAAGAATACTTGAAGAGGGTGCTAGATTGATTAAGTATGGATTAGAAAACTAAACCAGTTAGCACTCCATTGGCTCCCCATTTTAAGCTTAGTGTTGATATGTTGTCAAAGGATGAATTCGAAAGAAAATATATGTCAAGGGTACCATATACAAGTGTTGCTGGTAGCTTGATGTATGCAATGGTTTGCACAAGACCTGACATTTCACATGTTGTTGGGATTGTGGGTAGATATATGCATAATCTTGAAAAGGAACATTGGCAAGCTGTGAAACAGATTTTGCGGTATATTCATTAGAATGTGGATGTTGGGTTAGTTTTTGAGCAGGAAGAAAAATTTGTGTATTCTTGGATTTTATGACTCTGACTATGCTGGTGATCCGGACAAATGAAGGTCAACTACTGGTTATGCGTTTACTTTTGTAAAAGCACCAGTTAGTTGGAGGCCTACTTTATAGTCAGTCGTTGCTTTGTCTACAACTGAGGCAGAGTATATGACAATTACAGACGCTGCGAAGGATGAAATTTGGCTTCAAGGATTGCTTAAGGAACTTGGTATCAGACAAGAAACTATTACAATATTTTGTGATAGTCAAAGAGCTATTCAATTAGCAAAATTCAAGTTTATCATGCAAGAACGAAGCACATTGATGTTCGGTATCACTTCATGCAAGAAATCATAGAAGAAGGTGGAGTCATAGTGCAGAAAATCAAGACTACAGAGAATCCTGCTGATATGCTAACAAAAGTGGTGACTGCGATCAAGTTTGGACATTATATGGACTTGATCAACATTGTTGAACATTGATGTTCAAAAGCTGAAGACACTATCAAAATTTGTTATTGAGAGAGTTGAAGATGTGGGATGGCCAAGGTGGAGAGTTGTAACTATTTGAATGTCCATCCCACATCGGTGGCTGGACAAGTTGTAAGAGATTTTTTTCCCCCTATAAATTGAAGTGTAGTTTTAGGATTTAAAACATACTTCTCACTTGCCTTCTCATCTTCGAAGACATTTATTGTTCTTTCTCTCTTGTAGTATTTCTCTCTTGTAGTATTTCACTTGTATTTTTTGGGGTGAAATAAAATTGGGTCAGTTGTGTCTGAGGACTAGGTAAAAACAATAAAAACAATATTTTAACTGAATCTCGTAAATTCATTGTTCTTTTTTATTTATCCTCTTTTACTATTTTTCAGCGGCTTTATTTTTGGGGTAGTAGTTGTGAAATAATCACACTCTACCCAGTTTGCTTTCGCAACAATTTGAAGGTCAATATATAAATGTAATGTGTTACGAGATCAACATATTCACACTGTAAAGGGATTAGGATAATGCATGAATTACGAATTCTGCAATTACATAGGTCACAAAAGAACACAGATATGAATAGTTTCTCTTCCTTGAAATACAGGAGAAAGAAGGCAAACTGAACACTTCCACTGTGTAATTTATAAATAAAAACAATCAAGGTGATGGAAGGATGTCCAAAGCAACTTCTTTCAAGGATGGCATCGATTCCTGTTGATGCACGCAAATGTAGGTACTTCCTACTCTTCAGAAAACTTTCCAAGGACCGGGGTAACACCTAGTTTTCTAAGACAGTCGAAGTAAAAAATATAAATGAGCTAAACTCAAGTGATAACAAAACAATCTAACAAATAGTTCAGTTATTCGAAGCTTAAAAGATTACCTTAACAGGACTCCTCCATTTCGTCCTTTAAAATTGTGAATATAATATACCATATCCATCTTAGGAAAAAGAGTCTTGGAAAGTGCAGCCAACTTCGGATAAAAGAATGGCGGATAATCTTATTTTGTCAAAGATAGCATGGAATACAGTAACTTAACATGGGACAATTGTTAAGAAGATCTCTTTTCTTCTCTGTAATTCTTAAAAGGCAGCAATATATACTACGATGTCCATCCTATTTCTGGTGAAACAAGTTACTCATTACCACAATATGCAGAGCAATAAGAAATTTTTATTCTTTGATCAGATTAAAGATAAAAAATAGATTCAAGAGTGTAAGTAGGAGTGAGCTTATAATCAGATAGAACTTCAAAAATGGTGGTAAAAAAGGATACAACCAGATCTTATTCGATCAAGCTCTCCGTTGAATATAATCAGTTTCCTAGAAGTGTTTGTCCCTGCTACTTTGTATAGCTCTTCCACGACAAGCATCTCTACATTGAAGAAGTAAACGCTTTCATCATACTATTTCTATGAAATCAATCACTCGATATACACTAAGGTGCAAGAATTTCGATTTTACCATTGACATTAAAATATGGATACGTGACTATAAAGAGTTCATCTTCTGGCTTGACACGGTCAACCATCTTGACCTTTTCGGTGAAACCAAAATCCTCGAAAAAAGAAGGCTTTGTCAAATAGTCCAACTTAAAAGATGATCCCCCGAAAATTGATTGTATTGCAAATTTCACTTCACTAGCCTCAGGGGAAAACTGAAAGGTTTAATGCAAGTTTGATAGATCGGACCTGGTAGAGTAGAAGAGCTTAATGGGAAAAGAGATGATGACAAACATCAACAGGGAACACTAATTTTGAAGTACAAGAATATGATAAGAGGTAAAAGTATGAAATATCTTCAGCTTCTAGTCTTAGTTGTAATGACAGCTTACATGTGAAACAACAATTGAAGGTAGATTGATTCTGCTATATGGAGAAATAATTAACCAGAGCAAAGATCATGCAAAGTCACAAGTGAGATGAACTCAGCAAATTGCCGAATTTTGGTTTATTTTATATAATATGGCAAATAGAATAACTAGGCGCACACTCTATGCAGTCCAGTTTTAACTTCTCCTTGCTTATTTTGTGAGTTCATCTTTTATGGTTAAAATTGTCCTTATTTATTTTCCGATATGCCAGGTGTTAGTTTCTTCCAATAAAATGTACATTTATCTCTAAGTGGAGTGAACCAAATGAAAAGAGCAGTAGCCAGCAAGAAAGCCTTTTTAAGACTCACAGTGCATACTATAAAATTCATTTGGAACCAGAGACTTACAATTCTTACTAATATAACCAAGAGATCACAGAAGCGTATTAATTGCATCACCTGTTGACAGTTAACACCAGAGTAAAATCATCTGACCTGAACGGGAAATAAGTGAGCTAGTGTAGAGTATACCAATCTTCACATGCCCAAATCAGGAGAAACTGCCAAGTTAAAGAGGACAATTAGGCATAACCCAATCCAGCAGTTGGAAATTCAATTTCCTGTTACAAGAAAGATTTTGCTCTTAAAGTCCACGGGAAGTATGGATACCATATTATTTCTTTAAAGTGTTGTTGTCACTTGAAGACGTACAGGGAAATTTGACTGACCAATTCAGGGGAAGTTGTTGTCTGTTGTCCTTCAATGCTAATTTATTTGCTTCTTTGGCCTGTTATACATGAAATTCCAGAATTATGACTGCAGCACAGACTCAAGATAGTGAAGAGAATAAAATGAGCAACAACACAAGCATTATTCATAAAATGGAAATTTGAAATAGAAAAAGTTTGTGTTGGTAGTAGACATAATTTCAAGAATTTTAAAACCAAAAAAATATCATGTAATGGAAATGAACTGTTATGTCTTTTAGTGAGTGTTTAATAATGTTTTACTTATCATCGACATTCCGATTTTAAGCCACAAAAAAGTGGACAGATTTGGCAGTTGATAAAGAGTTTCGGTTGCACATTTACAAACATAAATCTTGAAAATCTAGACAAGTGCAAGATCTTAAAGAAATATAGTCTATTAGATGGTAATTAGACATGATGTACATAAAAAGGTACAAACGGTAGCATGACATTTCTGTATGTAACATACGAATTTAAAGTAAGAGGGATAAGAGCATTCAATTAAGAAAGAATCAGCTAGGTTAAGCAGAGCAAGTAATTTAGCTTATATTAAGGAATTCAAGCAAGTATTGACAATTAGTCAGTCTTGTAAGCACACAACACCACCTCGTACATAAGGGCTTTGGGATAAGAATCCACACGTAGAATAGTCTTCGCAAGGATCAATGAGAGCTACGTGGTGCAGATAGACAAACTTCTTATCTAATCAACTCAGGATGGAATTTCCATTTCTGAAGGAGATCAAAGTGATATAACAGAAACCACAGCAAAAGTTCAAAAAGCAGCAAGTAGTTTACTTTTATATAGAGAAATACTAGCAATAACTATAAATGATTCAGCATATGATTTACTTGAGAAATTAGAATCATTCTTACTAACTTCACCCAGGAGTCGCTTTATACTAGTTCATCGCTGTATGTTATTTTTTAACTTAAATTTCATCTTCCTATCTTATCTGTATACTGAATGATCCTTCATATATTTGACCACAGACTCAAAACACTCTGGAAAAAAGGGCTTTTAAAACTCCAAGATGCGTGTAGGCCTTCTTCACATTAGCAATTTAGTTAACCATTCTTAACATGTTAAAGCTCTTCACATTCTGTCAGTCTACTTCTCATCACTTCAAGCATAAGCAACCAACATATGTGGCACCAAGATTTGAAGTTTGTAAATTCAGGTTTTGTGACCGAACTCATTGCTCTTCTTAGTTAATGGGTTTGTAATTAACTGTATCGGGCTAGTGTCCAAATACAAAAGATGGCCCAGAAAATAGAAGGAGACCGTAGAGCATCCGAGGCCGCTGATGCTCACCAAAGTCTCCCAACACTTCTACGAGCTCCCAAGAAACAGACGCAGATTGTACCGGGACTTGAAAGGCCAATGCATGCGCTCTGGATCAGTCTGCACAAGTTTACCTTGTCTGACCGCCTCCAAATGCTGGTCAACTCAAATGGCGTGCCAAAATCAGTTTCTAATGCCTCCACAATGTTCCTCTCAGAAAAATACACAAGTTAGTATTTGAATTGCCCAAATCGAATAAAAAAGGAAGGAGATATTGTTGTTCGAAACTTGTACATTGATTTTTTAAAGTTTGCTGGAAAATTTCCAGATTATATAGGAAATTTCTATTTGTTTTCTTTTTTGAACTGCCTGCCACGTGGCAGCCTGTGGCTGGGACACGTCAGCACCGACTTTGATTTTCTCAACAACCACTCATACTTAATTTTGATGTTCCGGCCTCATCCGGAGTCAGAAAAATACAATCCATATATGAAATCTGATCAGAAACGACATTCTAGACTCAACAGTGTAGTCAAAATTCCCATCAGAGGTCGTTTTAGTGCAATGTGTGCAACGACCCGGACCTAGGGTCTAGACATGGAAAATGGGAACCCGATAGTCTCCACACAAGCCTCACAGTATCTAAAATTCACATCGTCCATTCGGAAGCACATTCAAATAGTAAACACATAATACAAAGGAACGGGAAAGTATGACCACGCTATAGGAATATCATAGGGAAAGGGATTAACATGGATTCACATAACACATAGCACATAAAGACTAAGGGGCGGGTAAGTATTACTCACTCTAAGGGGGAAATTCGGAACTTAGGATCTTCCATATTTCCACATCAAAACATACATACTTATCATAATTCTTATAGACAAACCACAATGGTCATATCCAATAGATAACTATAATCATAAACTCCAAACTACAATACATAGCACATATCCGTACAAGAGTCTATAAGGTGTCTAACAATACCTCTAGTCATAAGATGGGATGGGGGCCAAGACACATCCCGAGCGCACCCTCAAAATATACAATATAAAGAAAAACACCATAGGTAGAGGAATGGTGACTTCTCCTTTGAAGATAGGACTCACCACAATAAGTATTTCAAATCAACTCTAGTTGTCCAATGGTAGAAGAAAGTAGTCTGCGGTCCCTACATGGTAAGATCATGTAGACAAAAGTATGCGTTAGTACGTTTGAATATATTAAGTATGTGGGGTGCAATGCATGTAACTTACCAAAACCTGCATACAATGTTAGATGACAAGGGAACATATTATAGAAAGAGAGATATATGGGAAAGAATGTAGTATAACAAGATGCTATGAAATTCATAGTACATGAAATGCAAATGATGCTAATATATAATGGGGATGTGATCTCAACAGACATAAGTATGATCAAGCGAGCTATTACTTGGAATCCCGATGAAATCTCCTCATCGGTAAAGAGGTGGTCTACTTGCCAAAGGTAAACCATACTTCACCTTACGAGAACATATCGCATTTCGTATGAAGCAACCTTCCTTACAAGAACATATCCCATTTTCGGATAGGATTTCCACATATAGAATATCATGTCACATTATAATTCACCTTATGGGAACCCATCCCATTTGGCATGAAGCAACCTTCCTTACAGGAACACATCCCATTTTGGATAGGATTTCACATAATCTATGTTAGACACATAGTTCAAGGAAAGAGAGGGAACCCTCCTTCCATCGGTGCTAAGTCGTCATCCCACTAGAATACTTATAATATACATAGTTATACATACTTTCAAAGAGATACAAGTCTTACCAAAATATTTCAATGCACAATTGGGCTTAAAAGACAAACATCATTCGTAATAATTCATACATAGGCGCAAATCCAAAACCATACTTTCATAGTCATAATAGTCATGCATAGGAATAGCCCATTCACATACAAAATGGTGCAAACACCTAAAATTGCTCAAAGAGCCAAAATCATAGACATGTATGTGATCACATTATTGTCATAACCAATATCTTAGCAAAATCACATCATAGAACAAAATTGGGCTTAACCCACTTTATTATTTCTATAATAATCCAATGTCATGAATTCAAATGCCATGAATGATGTGAGAAAGGCATGAGTAATTAAGATTCAATCTAAAATCAACAATATAATATGAAATTCAAGTGAAAACATAATTAAATCCACATTTAGAAGTATAATAAAATCACTCATGCATAAACAAGTCTTAAAAATAGACATGCATAGTCATAATGTCATAAATTCAATGTAAATCATCATAGTAGGGCTGAAAATAACTTAAAATCATCTAATATGTACAACCCATACATTATTTTAATTTAATTATCCAAGTAATGAAAACCCATATTCAAAGAGAGCTTAAATTCATGAAATTTGATTGGAAAGATTTGGGTCTCCTTGATTGAAAATATTTGGGTCTCCTTGATTGGAAGGAATTAAAGATCAAACCCACATACCTTAGCTAATGAAGGGATTTCAAGAAGAAATTTGAAGAGGAATGAGTCTTCCCTTGATTCCTGGGCTAAAATCCCCATTAGAGTTCTTGAGAGAAACTTGAGAGAATTTAAAATGTGAGGAGTGAGTTTTGAATGTTGGGAATAGGGTTTAATTATTTAGATGGTTATTAGATAGCATAGGAAATCCCAAAAGACCAATAGAAATAACCGAATTTACAAGAAAGTCATTAATGAAACAGAATTAAAGAAAACCCATATGTACCCCTGCACAGACGAGTTCTAAGAAAACGGGCATAACTTCTTCATCCGAACTCTAAATGAGGTGAAATCAAGTGCGTTGGAAAGCTAATTCAAAGAGCTTTAATTTTAAAAGGCTGTGGTCCACCCATTTCCTTTTGTGCTAAGAGATATGCCCATTTAAATTTGACTCTTCTATCGGTACTTGTGAGAAACTTAGTCAATGGAATTCCTTTGAACTTGGCTTGATGTAGGATACCCATGATGGCCTTAAACAATATAAATAAGCTTGAATTGAAGGCTTGAAAGTAAACTAGCTTGAGCTTGAAGATCCCATACCTAGAATATTTTTGAGCCAAAAATGAGCTATACGGTTGGGCCACATGGGCATATGGCTTCACACGGTCCGTACCACTGCCCGTGGTACCAACCTTAACCAAAATAAAATCTTCCACGCCAAGAGTGAAGCGACACTTAGAATATTTTCCACCTCGGAGGCTATATGGGAACCCTCACGATTCGTAAGGCATCATACGAGCTGTGTAAGGGGCTATGTGACCTCACTTAGTCTCAAAATGTTGGGACTTCATGCCAAGGCCATGATACAGCCTACCACATGGTCAGTGGAGTGTCACACGGACCGTGACAGGTCAAGTGTGATGTGCATTGATTTTTCAATCCCCAAAATTTGGAACCAAACAACATTCAAGGGCCAAGGGTTACTCCACGAGACCCTACACGGTCCGTATGACCTTACAGGGGTCGTGAGGTCCTCCTTGGAGTGCCATTTGGTCCAAAAACTTCCAAAAAATGAAATTCCAAGCTCCAACGAAATCATATAATACCTAGGTCATTATATCATTTCCCTTTTGGGAACATTCGTCCTTGAATGTTCTAGAACAAGGCTTGAATGACTTGACTTAGAACATGAAGCTTCAAAATACAAGGCACAATGCATAATCCATCATTTGAAAATCATCAAGTTGTTAAAACTTATATCAAGATGTATTCAAATCATTTTAAAACATCATAAAATAAATCATTTCGTGCACATGTATGCATGTCAGGTCATGTCATGAGACTCAAGAGTGAAAGAATTAGGACCATTGAGAATAGGGAAAAAGCTAATACCATAGGATTGAGTAGATTGGAAAGGATAGAGGTATCGCCGCACCCTACTTGATTCCATTTCCCACATTGCACTTTTAACATGTGATTTCTCCAAGGCACCTAACCAAAGTCACATCCTTGTAATGAAGCCGTTTAATTTGTCTACCCAAAATTTCCACTGAAATTTCCTCATAAGATAAGTTCTCCTCAAACGCCACCCTTTCCAAAGGCACAACAGTATTATGATCACCCACCAATTTTCTCAACATGGATACGTAGAAAATCGAATGAATTGAACTCAAACCCGGGTGAAAATCAAATCTATAGTCCATGTTCCCAAACCGTCAACAATCTCATAAGGGCCTACATACCGGGAAACTTAACTTTCCCTTCTTTCCAAAATGCATCGCACCCTTCATAGGTGATACCTTCACACCCACCCAATCACCAATGAAAAATTCGTGATCCCTCTTTCCAACATCCAATTAAAACCTTTGGTGACTTTGGACTATCTTCAACTTTCCCCTAACTAATCCTACTTGTTCCATAGCCTCGAAAATTAAATCTAAGCCTATATAGGTCATCTCATCTAACTCAAACCATCCCACCAAGGACCTACACCTTCTACCACACAAAACCCCAAATTGTGCGATACCAATGCTAGCATGAAAGCTATTGTTGTAAGCAAACTCAATAAGTGGTAGATGATCACCCCAATTAGCCTTGAATTCCAACACACAAGACCTTGACATGTCCTCCAAAGTTTGGATTGTGCTCTTGACTTGCCCAACGAATTGACGGTGAAAAACGATATGTACTCAACTTCACCTTAGGGCCAAGGCCCTTTTAAGATGATTTCCAAAAGTGAGAAGTAAGTTGGGTATCACAATAAAACATAATGAGAGTAGACATACCATCCGACCTAACCAACTCCAAATTACATAACTTGGCGTTGCCTTCAACACTGAGAGTAGTCTCAACTGATAAGAAGTGAGCCGACTTAGTCACCCGATCAACAATAACCCAAATTGAATCAAATAGCTTTCGGGTCCGGGTCAACCCAACCACAAAATCCATGTTTACCCCCTCCCACTTTCGAGTAAAAATTTCAATATCTTGAGTCAAACCACCGGTCCTTTGGTGTTATACCTTCAGTTGTCAACAATTAGGGCATTTGGATGCAAATTTGGCTACACCCTTCTTCATACCATGCCACCAATGCCCATCTCTCAAACCTTGATGCATTTTAGTAGACCTTGAGTGAATAGAATAATGAGAGCTATGGGATTTACTCATGATCATCTCCCTAAGACCATCAACATCCCAAACACGCAATCGACCTTGGTACCAAATTACACCATCTCCCCCTTAGGAGAAAACCTCTATCTTATTTCCAAAAACCATCCTCTTCAACACAACCAACGGTAGGTCTAAGTCTTACCTTCTATTAACATCCACAACCACAATGATTTGGCCCCATTTTGAACATGGATACCACATCATTGGAGTTGGCCAACCTAACACCTAATCTAGCCAAATGTTAAACATACTTTGCCAACTCTTCCTTCCCTTCAGTAATATGAGCCACACTTCCCATAGACAGCCTACTAAGAGCGTCAACTATAGTGTTGGCCTTGCCCAGATAATATCATACACCTATGTCGTAGTCCTTAAGGAGCTCCAACCTTCTGCTTGGCTCAAGTTAAGACCTCTCTGAGTGAACACATATTGCAAACTCTTGTGATCGGTGAAAACATCAACATGCACCCTATACAAGTAGTATCTCAAAATTTTCAAGGCAAACACCATCACTACTAACTCAAGATCATGAGTTGTGTACTTACACTCACGCACCTTCAATTGCCTCAATACATGAGCTATCACTTTACCATGTTGCGTAAGGACACAATCCAACCAAAATCGAGCAGCATTACAATACACCACTAACCCATTTGAGCCTTTTGGTAAAGTCAAAACAGGAGCTGATGTAATCCTGTCTTTCGAAGTTTGAAAACTCTCCTCACACTCACGCAACCGTACACACTTGGCCTGCTTTTAATTCAATTTTGTAAATAAAGGAGATGCAATACATGAGAAACCTTTAACAAACCTTCTATAATAAACAACCAACTCATAAAAACTTCAAATACCTGAAGGAATAAGCTTGTCAAACAATACACATCTTTTACCAACTCCCCTTTGACCTTATCCATAGGATCTCGTACAACATCTTCCTCGCCTGGATTGCATTACGAACCCAAAGTAACTCTTCTATCCGATAGGAAGGGAGGGATATAGGGAGTCTTAAGACATGTTCCATAGCACGATAAGAATCATGAAAAAGTTAAACATTTCCTAAAACGTCTTATAGCCTTCTACCCATAGATATGGCGCGCTTCAAACCCATGAATAAGAATCTACTTGCCACCACATATTGGACTCCGGGGACCAATTATAAACCTAGTGCTCTGATACCATCTCTTTCATGCCCCGGACATAGGGTCTATGAGTGACATGGTGAATGGGAACCCGAGAGTCCCCAAATAAGCCTCAAAGTATTCAAAATTCACACCATTGGTTCGATAGCGCATTCAAATGGTAAACACATAATTCTAAGGGCGAGAAAGTAAGACTCACGCTATACGGATATGATAAGGAAAGGGATTAACATGGATTCACATAACACATAGCACATAAAGACTAAGGGGGGCAATTTGGGACTTAGGATCTTCCATATTTCCACATCAAAATATACATACTTATCATAATTGTCATAGCCAAACCACAATAGTTATATCCAATAGATAACCGTAATTGTAAGCTCCAAACTACAGCACATAACACATATCCGTACAAGAGTCTACAAGATATCCAACAATGCCTCTAGTCATAAGATGGGACGGGGGTCAAGACACATCCCAGGTGCACCCTCAAAGTACACAATATAAACAAAAGCACCATAGGTAGAGGAATGGTGACTTGTCCTAGGAATATAGGACTTACCACAATAAGTATCTCAAATTAACTCTAGTTGTCCAATGGTAGATGAAAGTAGTCTCCGGTCTCTACATGGTGAGATCATGTAGGCAAAAGTATACGTTAGTACGTTTGAATGTACTAAGTATGAGGGGTGCAATGCATGTAACTTACTAAAACTTGCACACAATGTTAGATGACAAGGGTACATAATATAGAAAGAGATATATATGGGAAGGAATGTAGCATAACAAGATGCTATGAAATTCATGGTGCATGAAGTGCAAATGATTCTCATATATAGTGGGGATATGACCTCAACCAACATAAGTAAGACCAAGCGAGCTATTACTTGGAATCTCGATGATACCCCCTTATCGGTAAAGAGGTGGTCCACTTGCCAAAGATAAATCATACTTCACCTTATTGGAACATATTGCATTTTGTATGAAGCAACCTTCCTTATGGGAACATATCCCATTTCAGATAGGATTTCCACATATAGAATATCATGTAACATTATACTTCATCTTACGGGAATCCATCCCATTTCATATGAAGCAACCTTCGTTACGGTAACACATCCCATTTTGGATAGAATTTCACATAACCTATGTTAGGCACATAGTTCAAGGAAAAAGAGGGAATCCTCCTTCCATCAGTGATAAGTCATCATCCCACTACAATGCTTATAACATACATAGTTATACAGGCTTTCAAAAAGATACAAGTCTTGCCAAAACCTTTCAATGCACAATTGGGCTTAAAAAACAAACGTCATTCATAATAATTCATACATAAATGCAAAACCATACTTTTATAGTCAGAATACTCATGCGTAGGAATAGCTTATTCATACAGAAATGGTGCAATCACCCAAAATTGCTGAAAGAGCCAAAATCATAGACATATATGTGATCACATTCTTGTCATAACCAATATCTTATCAAAATCATATCATAGGACATAATTAGGCTTAACCCACTTCATCATTTCCATTATAATCCAATGTCATGAATGCAAATGCCATGAATAATCTGAGGAAGGCATGGGTGATTAAGATTCAATCTAAAATCAACAATATAATATGAAATTCAAGCGAAAACATAATTAAATCCACATTTAGAATCATAATAAAATCACTCATCCATAAATAAGTCTTAAAAAGGAACATGCATATTCATAATGTCATAAACTCAATGTAAATCATCATAATAGGGCTTAAAGTAAAAATCATCAAATATATACAACCCTTGCATTAATTTAATTTAATAAATCCAAATAATGAAAACTCATATTAAAAGAGAGCTTAAATTCATGAAATTGGATTGAAAAGGTTTGGGTCTCCTTGATTGGAAGGAATCAAGAATCAAACCCACATACCTTAGCTAATAAAGGGATTCCAAGTGGAAATTTGAAGAGTAAAGATTCCTCCCTTGATTCCCGAGCTAAAATCCCCCGTTAGAGTACTTGAGAGAAGCTTGAGAGAATTTAAAATGTGAGGAGTGGGTTTTGAATGTTGGGAATAGGTTTTAGGTCTTTAAGAGAATGCCATTAATGAAACGGAATTAAAGGAAACCCGTATATACCCCTACAATGACGAGTTCTATAAAGACGGGCATAACTTCTTCATCTGAACTCTAAATGAGGAGAAACCAAGTGTATTTGAAAGCTAATTCAAAGACCTTTAATTTTATAGGTCGTGGTTCACCCATTTTCCTTTGGGCTAAGAGATGTGCCCCTTTACAGTTGACCCTTCTATCAGTACATGTGAGAAACTTTTCCAATGGAATTTCTTTGAACTTGGCTTGATGTAGGAGACCCATGATGGCCTTAAACAATATAAGTAAGCTTGAATTGAAGGATTGAGAGTGAACTTTGCTTTGC
This sequence comes from Solanum clarkiae, assembly GCA_011800125.2. Lineage (NCBI taxonomy): Eukaryota > Viridiplantae > Streptophyta > Magnoliopsida > Solanales > Solanaceae > Solanum > Solanum clarkiae. Next base: position 20,304,298 of record JAABOM020000103.1, read on the forward strand.
GCTTGAAGATCCCATACATAGAATATTTTTTTAGCAAAAAGTGAGCTATACGGTTGGGTCACACGAGTGTGTGGATTCACACGATCCGTTCCACCGTATGTGGCACCAATCTTAACCAAAATAAAATCTTCCTCGCCAAGAGTGAAGCAACACTTAGAATATTTTCCACCTCGTAGCCTATACAGATACCCTCACGACCCGTGGGGCATCACATGACCCGTGGGGCATCACACGAGTCGTATGAGTGGCCATGTGGCCTCACTTTGTCTCAAAATGTTGGGACTTCATGCCAAGGTCATCACACGGCCTACCACACAGTCCATAGAGTGTCCCACGGACCGTGAGGGGTCAAGTGTGATGTGCCTTTTATTTTTCAATCCCCATAATTTGGAACCAAACAATGTTCAATGGCCAAGGGCCACTCCATGAGACCCTACACGGTCCGTGTGACCTCACTCGGGCCATGGGTTCCTCCTTAGAGTGCCATTTGGTCCCAAAACTTTCGAAAAATGAAATTCCAAGCTCCAATGAAATCATACAATACCCGGAAATGTGTGTCCCATTTCTCAGTATCAAAATCTCCCGAAGGGCCCAAAATGCACCCGAAAGCCTCGGGAACCGAACAAAAGGTCTTCCTAGACCAAACTCGATGTTCTGGATCTAATGATGTGGTCAAAATTTCCTTTTGGGGCACATTTCCCAAAGACACTGACTAAACTCAACTATTGACCCATTTCGAAAGCTAAATTTACAAAACTCGACATAATTATATGGGATATGCTCCTAGCCTGATTTGGCCATTCTAGAGCTGGTGAAACTATCAGAGTTTCGCTCCGAGTCCTTTTACTAGGACATTACGAGAAAATTCATTTTATAATTATAATTTTCCCCTTAACTTGAAGAACTACATAGATGTCAAACAATTCACCCAATGACCGAACAATCAGTGTCAATAAGTTTAAAATAGCTTGAGGTAATGCAAATCCTCAATGGACAAAAATATTCATGGAGCCACTGAAATAACTTGGAGGGTCATTACATATACTAAATTGATTTTTAAGTAGGGGACATTATAGTAATTTAACATTCAAGTTAGGGAGTACAAGTACTATTGAAAACCATTTATATTGAGAAATAATGTTATAATCCAAAAATATAATTAAAAATAACTAGGACATTAGCAATATTACATTAACAAAAGTTCTTGAGATAAATTTATAATGCTAAACTTTTTCTATAGAAAGAACTTAATAACTTTAGAGTATTTTATTAATTTTAATATAATGATATATTATTCCCTTGACACGTGCATTGCACATGTGTCCGATGTTACTTTTTATAGATTTAAAAAGATAAAGTTCTATGAATTAGGAGTGTGATGAGTAATAAAAATATAACAAGTACAAATTGATTTTCAAAAGTATGATAGAAAATATCAAATGAGAGACGTATTTTGATCTTTAAAATTATTATTTTTTTGAGGAACCAACTATAAAATTTGAACTTAAGTTTCAATAAAGACACAAATGACTAATTTGAATCCAATAAAAATATAGAGCTATAACAATTAGAAATTCATAGAAAATTAAATAAAAAATGTCTAATATAAAAAACAAATAAAAATAAATAAAGAAGAAAAAATACAACGTACAAATACTTCTAAAGACTTTAATCATAACAATTTAGATGGAAAATAAATAAAATCAATGTATACTTTTGGGGGTTCTTTTCGACACCTTCCCCTTAAAAACAATCAAAATTCAAGAGTCATTTTCCCCAATTCAAGCTACAGCTTGAATCAAGTAGTATAATAAATTAATAATAATATAAGATGTTCACAACTTTAACTATAGAATAAAAAGGATAAGCTTGGGTAGGTCCCATGAAACAAAAAAATGAGCTTATATAAAATAAAAGTTAAGGAATACCAAAAGATATCTTAAAGTTCAAAATTTAATATTTAGAGGTTATGAATATGAAAAGCATAGTTATAGATATAAAAAGTAGCAATTGAATTTAGTAATTAAATATGAATTCTGAAAATAAATATTTATAGCAAATAAAAGAGCTAAATGATAAATACATAGATTCCAATGCTTAATTATAAGATTATTTTTTTTAGCGTACCTAATTCAATAAATAAAGGAGTAGAAAAGTTACCAAAGTGATTGCTAGTATTTTCTACGTATCTTTTTTTTTTTCATTAGTTAGAAGAATTTCATCGTATATTTAATTAGTCAAATTAAGTTAATATAATATTTTTTTCTTAATTGTAAAAAATAAAGATGATTTTTTGGAGGTACCAAGATCTCAGATATTTAGTAAACTTTTCTAGAATTTTGTATTGTAATATATTTGATATTTGTATTTAATAAAAATCTAGAAAGTCTATAGTATTAGATATGTTAAGAAGATATTTGTAGATCAATCTAGTTTTTAGTTAGATATTTAGAAGAAAATATTTAGTTATTTCTTACAGAAGTATGTAGAATAATATCTAGAACCATCCCTACACAAGTATAAATAGGGATGACCATTGCGCATTTGTAACCAAGAACCCAAAAATCCAAAACAAAGAGTCTTCTTCTTAAACAAAGTTCTTCTTTCCATAGTCTTCCTTCTCCTTTCTGTCTTCTACATCTTTTGTTGTGTAATGACCCGGACATTGTACGACCGCATCGAAGCTTGAAAATTCACTTTGGACCAACTATGGACCAAGGTGGCACCTCAAGGGAGGCCTCACGGTCCATGTGAGGTCAGACGGCCTATATAGGGGTCCCTAAAGTGGCCCTTGGCCTATGGAAGGTTGTTTGGACCTTGGTATGGAGTTACAAGCTAAGGCACGCCATACTTGGACACTTCACAGGCCGTGTAATACTTCACGGACCGTGTGGTGGGTCGAATGGTGGCCTTGAGCTTGAAACCCCACCGTTTGGAGCCATGTTAGGTGACACGGCCACTCACACGGCTCGTGTGGCATGACACAGGTCGTGAGACCCTTCTGTATAGCTTCAGGAGTGAAAATTTTGTTAAGTTTTTAATCACCGTCTCGTAAGTTCGTCGTGGAAAATTTTTATTCAAGTATGGCTTTAGGGGTAGTCACATGGACTGTGTGACCTCACACGGCCCGTGAAGCCCCCTTATAGATGACTTTTTATAAAATTTTTCTAAGTATGGATTATCCTTATTCAAGTGAAATTTTTTCTAAGTGAGGGTTCACAGGCAAATACATGGACCATGTAGTGCCAACGGGCCATGTACCCCCTCTTTGAAGTGGTGACGTCCAATTTTTCTACTTATTTCATTAGTGGCATTTTTGTAAATTTGATTTATTCTAACAGTATTTTGGGACTTCCTATGCTACCTCAATACTTCCTAATGATCTAAACCCTATTCCTAATATTCAAATTCAGTCCTCATATTTGAAAACTCTCTCAAACATTTCTCTAAGAACTCTTGTGGATTGGGAACTTGGAAATCAAGGAAATATCATTTCTTCTTCAAACTTCTCTTGAAATTTTTCATTGCCAAGGTATGTGGGTTTTGATCCTTGGTTACTTCTAATCAAGGAGACCCAAATCTTTTCTGTCATGACCCAAGCCTAGGGCCTAGACATGACATGGCGAATGGGGAACCCGATGGAACCCCAAACAAGCCTCTTAACTTATCATTACGCATCATCAGTCGTGGAAGCATATAAAAGACATAAAGAGTAAGAATAGGGGCAAAGGGGGAAAAACTTGCATCATATCATAATCAAGGGACAAGAGTCAAACTCATATCATAGATACATAATATGTCCAACAAACACCTCTAATACATAGATAAGAGCACGTGCCAAGACAAAGCAACCGGGCTCAGAACATAAAGAAGAGTGTCTCAACACATAACAAGAGCAACAAAGACTAAGGTTTTCAAAGTGGAGGACTCACCAACTAGCTTGAAGAGTACCAAACTAGCCATGTGGAGGAGGAGGATGATCAACTTGGAGTACCAAACTAGCTACGTGGAGGAGGAGGATGATCAACTTGGGCTTCTGTTCCTACAAGGTGTTATCATGTAGGCAAGAGTACGCGTTAGTACATTTGAATGTACTAAGTATGTAGGATGCAATGCAACAAGAGATAGACATCATAATCAAAATGCATATCAATAGGCAATAAACATAATATAACAATATGAAATGTACGATCAATGCATAAGCAAAACATGCTTAAGTAACCCATGCTCATATAAGATATCATATGTGTAGGAGAGACCAACCTAGCTTTCCGAAGTACAAACCTCTTGGTAGGTTGGTGATGATGCCACCCCATCATTAGGGTGGTGAGGTACGAACCGTTCACTAGATTGATGAGTACGAACACCCATCTCGGTTGATGATGATACCACCCCATCACCCTGGTGGTGAAGTACAAACCTCTCACTAGGTTGATGAGTACAAACTCCCATCTAGGTTATCCGGACTCTAGGTCCCCCCTGGATTGGGAATGGTCTAATGCAACACTTTATATAGATTTCATCATATTCTTAGACTCATTTCATCATCATAATATCATTTATATCATATCTCATGCTTTCAACCTTCAATTTCTCAAGAAACCACATTCAGACATTTTATTAAACACTTAGAGAGTGTGTAGTGCTAGTATAAAACCATGACATATAGAGATGAAATCATGCAAGAAAATCCATTGTGAAACCATCAATCAACACCTTGCAACCCTCTCAATAAATCTACATCAAAACCTCTCATCAAATCTTACATTAGCTCTAAGTTTTGTTGCTCAAAACATAGCAAAACAATCACAAGTTTTCATAGCTTTAATATAGTTCATAGACATGTTCATACTAGTAAACTAAATTGTAAATTCAACTTTAACTCATGCAAATTGAGTAAAAAGAAGATTAGGGAACCATGGGTGGAAGGACCCAATGGTTAAAACCGACATACCTTAGCTTTGAGGAAGCTCTTGATGAAGATTGAAAATGGAGGCTTGAAGCTTGAAGGAAATCCTTAGTTTCGGATGAGAATTTTGAGACTTGAATTTGGGAGTGAAAAATATGGCTAAGTGTTTGAAAGGTTATTTGGGAATGTTTATGATGATATGAGGGTTAGCACCTAAGGCTTTTAGATCATAGGGGACAGAGTTAGCACCTAAGGCTTAAGTGGAGTGGAAAAGATAAGGATATAGCTTTTGCATATCTGCTTCGGCCTCTCAAGTAGCACTTTCGATTTGTTGGTTCCTCCAAAGGACCTTAATGGATGCCACCTCCTTGTTCCTCAATCT
>JAABOM020000103.1:20309688-20320913 GCA_011800125.2 Solanum clarkiae
CGTCCATCATATTTCCAGTGCAACAAGTTACTCGTTACCACAATATGCAGAGCAATCAGAAATTTTGATTCTTCAAGAGATTAATGGAAAAAAAAAATAGATTCAAGGGTATAAGTATGAGTGAGTTTATAATCAGATAGAACTTCAAAAATGGTGGTAAGAAAGGATACAACCAGATCTTATTCGATCAAGCTCTCCGTTGAATATAATCAGTTTCCTAGAAGTGTTTGTCACTGCTTCTTTGTATAGCTCTTCCACGACAAGCATCTCTACATTGAAGTAGTAAATGCTTTCATCATAATATTTCTGTGAAATCAATCACTTGATATACACTAAGGTGCAAGATTTTGATGTTACCATTGACATTAAAATATGGATAGGCGACTATAAAGAGTTCATCTTCTGGCTTGACACGGTCAGCCATCTTGACCTTTTCGGTGAAACCGAAATCCTCAAAAAAAGAAGGCTTTGTCAAATAGTCCAACTTAAAAGATGCTCCTCCAAAAATTGATTGTCTTGCAAATTTCACTTCACTAGCCTCCGGGAAAAACTGAAAGGTTTAATGCAAGTTTGATAGATTGGACCTGGTAGAGTAAAAGAGCTTAATGGGAAAAGAGATGATCACAAACATCAACAGGGAACACTAATTTTGATGTACAAGAAGACAAAACTATTATGAGCAATATGATAAGAGGTAAAGCACGGCCACTAGTTTTGAAACACCATTCCTTTAACATTATTATGAAATGTCTTCAGCTTCTTGTCTAAGTTGTAATGACAGCTTACATGTGAAACAACAAATGAAGGTAGATTGATTCTGCTATATCGAGAAATAATTAACAAAAGCAAAGCTCATGCATGGACACAAAGACGAACTCAGCAAATAGCCAAATTTTGGTTATTTTGTATAATGTGGCAAATAGAAGAATTAAGCACGCACTCTATGCACTACAGTCTCAGAAGCTTTTCCTCGCTAATTTTGTGAGCTCGTCCATTATAGTTAAAATTTTTCTTATTTATTTTCCGATTTGCCAGGTAATCTCTTCCAATAAAATGAACATATGTCTCTAAGTGGAGTGAACCAAATGAAAAGAGCAACAGCCAGCAAGCAAGCCTTTCTAAGACTCACAGTGCATACTATAAAATTCATTTGGAACCAGAGACTTACGATTCTGGTCTTTGTGGCTTTCTCTGGTATAACCAAGAGATCACAGAACTCACGTATTAATTGCATACTTCCAGTCATTTCTGTTCCACCCTCACCATCACCTGTGGACAGTTAACACCAGAGTAAAGTCACCTGACATGAACGGGAAATAGGCGAGCTAGTGTAGATTATACCAATCTTCACATGCCCAAATCAGGAGAACTGCCAAGTTGAGAGGACAATTAGGCAAACCTGGTACAGAACCCAATCCAGCAGTTGGAAATTCAATTTCCTGATACAAGAAAGTTTTTGCTCTTAAAGTCCAGGGGAAGTATGGATACCGTATTATTTTTCTTTAAAGTGTTGTTGTCACTTGAAGACATACAGGGAAATTTGACTGACCATCAGTTGTCTGTTGTCCTTCAATGCTAATTCAGTTGCTTCTTTAGCCTGTTATACATGAAATTCCGGAATTATGATTGAAGAACTGCTGCACAGACTTAAGATAGTGAAGAGAAAAAAATGAGTATGCAATGAGCAACAAGATAAGCATCATGGAAATTTGAAATAGAAAAAGTTCAGCATGGTAGTATACATAATTTCAAGAATTTTAAAACCAAAAAAGTATCATGTAATGGACATGAACTGTTATGTCTTTTAGTGAGTGTTTAATAATGTTTTCACTTATCATCTACATTTCGATTTGAAGTCACAAAATAGTGGACAGATTTGGCAGTTGATAAGAACCCCATAAAAAGTTTCAGTTGCACATTTACAAACATAAATCTTGAAAATCTAGAGAAGTCCAAGATCTTACAGAAATATACTCTATTAGATGGTAATCAGACATGATGTATAAACGGTAGCATGACATTTCTGTATGTAACATATGAATTTACAGTAACAGGGGTAAGAGCAGTCAATTTTGAAAAATTTACAGTTAGCAAGAACCAGTTATGGTAAGCAGACCAAGTAATTTAGCTTATATTAAGGAATTCAAGCAAGTATTGACAATTAGTCAGTCTTGTAAGCGCACAACAACACCGCGTACGTAAGGACTTTGGGATAAGAACCCACACGAAAAATAGTCTTCTAAAGGCTGCATGAGAGCTACATGGTGCAGATAGACACCAAACACAGGTGGCGCCAGATTTGAAGATTATAAGTTCAGATTTTGCCACCAAACTCATTGCTCGTCTTAGTTAATGGATTTGTAATTAAGTATTTATCCATATTTAATGGATTCATAATACAAATACAGGTCCAAGCAAAAGCTATTAGGTTCATCCAACCCGTAAGTAATATACTCTATCTCCACCCCTCGCAAATAATTACCTTAATCTCCCTGCCAATATTCAAGGAAATATGAAAAGGCAACCTAGTATGGTTAACAATAAGTTGGTGGAAAATGGGCTTTTCAAAAAAAAAAAAAAAAAAGAAACCTTCCTTTTAATGTGAGTGCAAAAGATGAGGAATCTTAGTAGCTCATCCGGTTGCCGAGGGCTCAATTTTGAAGTCCCCACCTCATAATCCCCTCCCCGTTTCCCTACCCCCAATTTTAAGAAGAATAAAAATGAATAGAATGAATACTTGTTGAAGTAATTCAGTGTAGTCCTTAGGGAATGGCACATCAAACCCAATTGAAGCAGCTTTATCACCAGAACAACTAATGGCAAATTCAAAATTTCTTGAAATCTTCAGATTTCTCTTCAATTTAGACTGTCTCCAATTGAAATCCTACAATATATTCCACAAAATCAATCGAAATCGAAAAAAAAATTGTGTAGAAAGCATAAATGTGATTTTTTTTCTAACAGTAAAACAACATTTACAAAGTAATCAACTAATCAAATGAAACAACTCTAAATCCCAACAAAATTAGGAAAATGTTACCTGTGGAGTAAGAAAGTAAGGGGCTGAAACATTTACTGTCAGTGCAGGGGAAGTGGATAACCACATTTTGAATTCTAACCACAAGGAGAGAGAGGAGAGAAAGGGCTGAAAAGAGTTAGCAATAAACTAGGGAAAAGAAAAGTTTATATCCATAACTAATAAAATTAACTGTTTTTTTAATATTAATAGTTTAGATTGTTTTTGAAAAAAAGAAAATTGGGAGTAGGGGTCGGAGAAAGGGAGGGGATTACAATGTCGAGAATCAAACTCTCACCAGTAAGGTGAAAGTTCGATAGTCAATCAACTGAACTACTAAAATACCCTCGTTTGGTTTGATTGATTTATAATTTCTTGCTCTTCGATTATAATCAATTATTGCATGTAGTTTGTTTGTAGTGACTTTTTATCTCTAGAATAGAAGTAAAGTTTATGCACAGTCTAATCCCCACGTAAGGTATATTTAATTTCAACTTTCTACGTAAAATACTTATAACAACAAAATTAATATATATATGTATTGCCAAAAATACTCTCTCTTTCTCATTTTAATTGTTATATTGTGCTTTTGAAATTCGATTTGATTAATTTTTAAAGTTAAATTAGATTAAATTGAATTGATATTTTAAAATAAAAATTTAGACATTCAAAAATTATTGAAGAGTATTATTGATTGTATCTTTTATATTAATATAATAAAATACATATTAAAATGTTAATCATAATTTATATAATGTTTCTAAAAATGGAACCACGACAACTAAAATGAGAGAGGTAATATATACTCTTTCCATTTTAAAAACAATTATCAACATTTTTTAAATCTATTTAAAAAAAAATTCTTTTTTTATAATATTTTAATTTCAACTTTTTATGTAACAAATTTAAAATCATAAAATTAAAAATATTTTAATACGTTTTATGTAACTTTAATTTAAATCACAAAATTAATTTTTTTGAAAAAATTCTATGACGAAATGTACTCACGGTTGTCGACTGTGGCCATACATGGGGAACCAAAAGAAACTTGGGAGTAGATAGTCAACAAACTACGCTAGCAGAGACTTCTGCCATAAAATGTGTGGGGCTGTGCAGTTTTCATGAAATATAAATTCCACACACTGCTCAACTGAAGAAAAAACAGCCACTTTGAATTGAATACATGGCGGAAGCTTTCCTTCAAGTTGTGCTAGAAAATCTCACTTCTTTCATCCAAGACAAACTTGTATTGCTTTTCGGTTTCCAGAAGGAATTTGAAAAGCTCACCAGTGTGTTCTCCACAATTCAAGCTGTGCTTCAAGATGCTCAGGAGAAGCAATTGAAGGACAAGGCAATGGAGAATTGGTTGCACAAACTCAATTCTGCTGCCTATGAAGTTGATGACTTATTGGACGAATGTAGAAATGAGGCGGCAATATTCGAGCAATCTCGATTAGGGTTTTATCATCCAGGGATTATCAGTTTCCGTCATAAAATTGGGAAAAGGATGAAAGAGATAATGGAAAAACTAGATGCAATTGCTGAGGAAAGAAGGAAGTTCCATTTCCGTGAAAGAATTACTACAGAGAGACAAGCCGCCGGTACACGTGAAACAGGTCTGACTACTAACTAATATAGCTTAGTATACATTCAGATCGTGTGTGTACCGGATCCCTAATGGCAATGGGGCGGACTGGGTTTGGAGCTAGTTTGAGACATGAAGTTAAAAAAATGTCTTTAAATTTTGTGGTCTAAATTAAAGTTATGTTAAATTATCAAAAAGTGTTTCGAAAAGTAGATGATTCTTTTTTTAAAGGAAGGAAGTAAATTTTTTAAATATGAGCTTTGCATTTATTTAAATTATGATCCAGTTTTATATCAATCTCTCCCAAAGATTATTCTAGTGGAAGTGCTAAACTTAGTCTGCATCTGCTATTGAGAGTGTGAATTTTGTTGGCGCTAAACAATGCAAGGGGTCTGGATTCATTTTGCATTAACATTTGTTTAGATGATTTTGTTTTATCGAATTACAGACAAATGATGAGCTTATTACTTATATATACAGATAACAAATTGAATTTCTGTTGGGAAGGATTTATATACATGTGGATAGTATCTAGCAGTTTTTTTGTTAAAAAAATAGCACATTATGCTTTTTGGGGTAGGACGGGTTGAAAACAGCAAATTTTGCAAGGATGGGGTGGATTGAAATCTTTGCGGGTTTGTGTGGGTTTGCCCGCACCACCCCACCTGCCATTCTTGTCTACGTGTTTGTTTTTGTCTATATTTCTTGCTGACTCATTCCAATGAGCTCAATTGTAACAAATCCTTTGTGTCCACACTACTTGGAACAGGTTTTGTTTTAACTGAACCAAAAGTCTATGGAAGGGACAAAGAGCAGGATGAGATAGTTAAAATCCTGATAAACAATGTTAATGTTGCCCAAGAACTTCCAGTCTTCCCCATAATTGGTATGGGTGGACTAGGAAAGACAACACTTGCCCAAATGATCTTCAATGATCAGAGAGTGACTGACCATTTCCATCCCAAAATATGGGTTTGTGTCTCAGATGATTTTGACGAGAAGAGGTTAATTAAGACAATTGTAGGAAATATTGAAGGAAGTTCTCCTGATGTCGAGGATTTGGCTTCATTACAGAAGAAGCTTTGGGAATTATTGAATGGAAAACGATACTTGCTTGTCTTAGATGATGTTTGGAATGATGATCTAGAGCAGTGGGCTAAGTTAAGAGCTGTCTTAAAGGTTGGAGCAAAAGGTGCTTCTATTCTAGCTACTACTCGTCTCGAAAAGGTTGGATCAATTATGGGAACAACGCAACCATATCATTTGTCAAATTTATCTCCACATGATGGTTTGCTGTTGTTTATGCAACGCGCATTTGGGCAACAAAGAGAAGCACATCCTAATCTAGTAGCCATTGGAAAGGAGATTCTGAAGAAATGTGGTGGAGTACCTTTAGCAGCCAAGACTCTTGGTGGTCTTTTACGCTTTAAGAGAGAAGAGAGTGAATGGGAATATGTGAGAGATAATGAGATTTGGAGTCTGCCTCAAGATGAAAGTTCTATATTGCCTGCTCTGAGACTGAGTTATCATCACCTTCCCCTTGATTTGAGACAATGCTTTGCATATTGTGCAGTATTCCCAAAGGACACCAAAATGGTTAAGGAAAATCTCATCAGTCTCTGGATGGCCCATGGTTTTCTTTCATCAAAGGGAAACTTGGAGCTAGAGGATGTGGGTAATGAAATATGGAATGAATTATACTTGAGGTCTTTCTTCCAAGAGATTGAAGTTAAATCCGGTAATACTTATTTCAAGATACATGATCTCATCCATGATTTGGCTGCATCTCTGTTTTCAGCAAGCACATCAAGCAGCAATATCCGTGAAATAAATGTAAAAGATTATAAACATACGATGTCCATTGGTTTCACTGAAGTGGTGTCTTCTTACTCTCCTTCACTCTTTAAAACTTTTGTCTCGTTAAGGGTGCTTAATCTAAGTCACTCAAAACTTGAACAATTGCCCCCTTCCATTGGAGATCTAGTACATTTAAGATACCTGGACCTGTCTCGCAATAACTTTCGTAGTCTTCCAGAGAGGTTATGCAAACTTCAAAATCTGCAGACTCTGGATCTACATAATTGTTACTCGCTTAATTGTTTGCCAAAACAAACAAGTAAACTTGTTAGTCTCCGAAATCTTGTACTTGATGGCTGTCCATTGACTTCTACTCCACCAAGGTTAGGACTGTTGACATGCCTTAAGACTCTAGGCTACTTTATTGTGGGAAGGAAGAAAGGTTATCAACTTGGTGAACTAAAAAACCTAAATCTCTATGGGTCAATTTCAATCACACACCTTGAGAGAGTGAAGAATGATACAGATGCAGAAGCCCATTTATCTGCAAAAGCAAATCTGCAATCTTTAAGATTGAGTTGGGATAACGATGGACCACACAGATATGAATCGGATGAAGTTAAAGTGCTTCAAGCCCTCAAACCACACCCCAATCTGAAGTATTTAGAAATCATTGCCTTCGGAGGATTCCGTTTTCCAGACTGGATAAATTACTCAGTTTTGGAGAAGGTTGTCTCTATAAGAATCAAAAGCTGCAAAAACTGCTTGTGCTTACCACCCTTGGGGGAGCTGCCTTGTCTAGAAAGTCTAGAGTTACAAGATGGATCTGTGGAGGTGGAGTATGTTGAAGAGGATGATGTTCATTCTAGATTCCCCAGAAGAAGAAGGTTTCCATCCCTGAAAAGACTTCGTATATGGTTCTTTCTTAATTTGAAAGGGTTGGTGAAAGAGGAAGGCGAAGAGAAATTCCCCATGCTTGAAGAAATGGCGATTTTACATTGCCCTATGTTTGTTTTTCCAACCCTTTCTTCGGTCAAGAAATTAGAAGTTCATGGCAACACAAATGCAACAGGTTTGAGCTCCATATCCAATCTGAGAACTCTTACTTCCCTCCGCATTGGTGCTAACTACAATGCAACTTCACTCCCAGAAGAGATGTTCAAAAGTCTTATAAATCTTGAATACTTGAGTTTCTTTGACTTCATGAATCTCAAAGAGCTGCCTACCAGCCTGACTAGTCTCAACGCTTTGAAGCGTCTCCAAATTGAAAGTTGTGACGCACAAGAGAGTCTCCCTGAACAAGGGTTGGAAGGTTTAACTTCACTCACACAGTTATTTGTTAAATACTGTAAGATGCTAAAATCCTTACCAGAGGGATTGCAGCACCTAACAGCCCTTACAAATTTAGGAGTAACTGGTTGTCCAGAAGTGGAAAAGCGCTGTGATAAGGAAGTAGGAGAAGACTGGCATAAAATTGCTCACATTCCAAATCTGGATTTCCATTAGTCTTATTTTGATTGTTTCTTTGGTTCATTTTTTTCTGGGTCTCCCACACAGGTTACATTCCTGTCATTTAATGTAATGTTGTGATTTTCTGTTGGAAACAAATCAACTATTAAGATCTAATCCGAAGTCTATTCCCTGTACTTGCTCATGTTATGTTGATATGCACTAGTTCTGATTATCCTCTACCAGAGGTGGCATTGATAAGGATACAAAGGAGTCTATACTGCAACTGTCAAGAGTATGAAATGGAGGAATTGCCTTTCAAATATCCTGGTGTACCTCTCTCTACCTAGACGCTCGCTATTGCACAATGCCAACCTTTGGTGGCTCAGATTACAGCTAGAATTACCACCTGGATGGTAAGGATACTGTCCTATGCAGGCAGACGTCAATTGATTATGGCTGTCCGATTTGGAGTCCACGCTTATTGGACTCAACTATTTCTGCAACCTCAGAAAGCAATCAGATTGGTGGAAGCTATATGTGGAACATTCTTGTGGACTGGTCTCACGGGACAGAGTATGCTTCCCAAAAAGTGCAGGAGGGCTAAACATTTGGAAATAGGCAGCCATCTGCAAGCTGTTCTGGATATTAAGTCTAAATAAAGAGAAATTGTGGATTATTTGGGTTCACAGTTAAATTCTGGTTCCGCCACTAGTATGGAAGAGTTTGAACAAAGGACAACCCAAACAAATGGGGAATGAATGTGTCCTACGTAATTTGGTTGATGAAACTGCTCAACATATATACTTTGAATGCCCTATTCTAGAGCTGTTTTGGAAGAATATACATACATGGATGGAAATGGACTAGGAAAAACTGAATAGTAATGTGAACATCATTGGACAACCTAGGTGAAAATTGCAAATTACTCGCAAACACATGCCATGCATCTATTAATTTGATATAGAAAGCAACGGATATAAATAGTATAATCGATCATATTCATTGTTACAACAACAGATCATCACCATATATACTAGAACAGTTATTGAACATTACAAATTGATAATTAATACATGCCAATTATATAATAATTGAAATGACGGAACTCTGGTTAAAGATAACGCTTTAAGTAGTCTTCAGCTGTGTTATAGTTAACCTCAGGGTAGAGTTTAGTTGCCTCTTCTTCATCTTCTCCAATTTCAAAGTTTGTAAGGCAACCCTCATAGCAAACATTATAGTAATGGCCCAGTCCAACTTGGTCTTCATACCCATATTCTATTTTTTCATGACAGAAAACATAATTTTATTTTATTTTTTTTAAAATAAACAGTTACATTCGTAAGATAAAAATACAATAAAGGATTCGCATTCATAGTCCAAAAGAATTATATTATCTGATTACCTAAAAAGTATTTACAATTAACTTTTAAAAAATGGGATTTGTAATCTTCATAATACGATAATTAAGTTACTAAGTAACAAATAAACAAATTTAGATTATTAGTATATATAAGTTAAACTCTTTCACTTTTATTCTATGAACAACGTATATTTCAACTTATTATAGTTGGTCGACTATCTTATTTTTCATGTTATTAATCTTACTTTTCACATGCGAGTTAACTATAATTATCTTTTAAGTCATAACTTGGTAGTCTAGAAGTTCTTTTATGCACGATTATTTATATATAAGGTAAACTCATGAATTTTTCTATTTGGACTATTGTTTAGTAAATAATCCTTTTTTTTTATTTGCAATTTATGAACGCAGGATCAAGATTCCTTTTGAACAAAATTAAAACACGATGAGAACACGCTAAGCCATATTCTAAAAATTATTTGTAAATTATGCAAAGATTAGACGATATTTTAATATTTTATCTGTAAGATTGAGTAGATTGAGCAATATGTAAAGCCCTCTCTTCCCTCTGGACAGTAGCGCTAGTGAACACGGGAGCGAGCAGGCGAAGCGTGTCAAACATTAAACTCGAATAGTCTAAGGCTATCCAAAAGGTAATTTTTCAAGAGCTATATTTTTACAACTTTCAATGTATAGATAAGATATATTCTCTTCGTTCACTTTTACTTGTTTGCTATTTCACTCATCGAGGTCAAATTATATGAACTTTGATCAATATTTTAAGACGTATTTTTTCATCATATTAATATGAAAAGAATTGCAACTTATAACATTTTTTGTATATTTTTCAATCATCTAAGTTTTAGATTTCAAATATTAAATTTAGCTACTTCAATTTAGTTCTAAAGTTGACCTCGAAAAGCAAAATAGTGACAAGTAAAAGCAAATAGAGGGTGTAATTAAGATTCTTACCTTTGATGGAAGCAAGAAAGTCTTCTTTGGAAAGAGTAGACTTTTGGAGTTGTTTACCAATGAGTTTCTCCCATATTTGAACAACCTCTCTTTGAGAAAGTATGTTTTTAGGAGGTCTAAGGTGAAGTGTTTTATTCAATGTTGTTGGATCATCTATTGTCTTTATGGTGTATGTTGCTATATCATCTTCATCCACAAATATTGCTGCATAAACAACAAATTAAACATGGAGTACTTAATTACCATAAAAAGAAAGAAAAAAAAGTCAAACAAAGAAAGAAATTAAAGTAGGTAAGATTAAATAGCAGAAAGTTTATTTTCTAATTTCTAAAAATATGTCTTGAAATATACTTTACTTATACAAAAGGAGATTAAGACATTTTGCTTGCAAACTTACTAATTAATGGTGAGTTGATGACTTCATTTGTTTGTAAATATATGGAGTTTTACTTATTGTGACAAGTTAGAACTACCATCAACAACATACTCAATGGATCCCACAAGTGAAATCTCGAGAGGGCAAAATGTACGTAAACATTATCACTATCTCGTAGAGATAAAGAGGTTGTTGCGGAAAGTTAGAACTATCAGTCTATCATCAAATAGGCAAATTAGAATTCATTGCACTTCTTGTGTTTCATTTATGTGATCCTATAATTTTAGGTTATTTTAGAGGGAATAAATTCTTTATAAATTTGAAAAATAGTTATGTTATAGTTTGTCCGATCAAATTTTTGAAAAGACAAAAATACTTATTTTTTAAAAAATGATGATCATGTTAGTATTTGATCAAGCTTTTAGCGAAAAAACATAATTAAATATTTTCAAGTAGTGACAGATGTTTTCTTTTTCAAAAGCTAAAATCACTCTGAGGTGAGGCTGGCCACCCAACCGATTCCTCAGAGGGACAAATTCAAGTATCTAGGGTCCATCATCCAGTGTAGTGGTGATATCGACGAGGATGTCACACACCGCATTGGGGCTGCTTGGACTAAATGGAGACTAGCCTCTGGAGTATTGTGTGACAAAAAGTTACCACCCAA
>JAABOM020000103.1:20321013-20339813 GCA_011800125.2 Solanum clarkiae
TGCGTACATCCGACCCCCCCACCCCGCAATGAGCGGGAGCCTTTTGAGGCACTGGGGTATGTTGTTGTTGTTGTTGTCGTTGTATTTTAAACATAGGGGTTAGGCTGCGTACATCTGACCCCCCTTCACCCCTCAATGAGCAGAAGCCTTTTGAGGCACTGGGATATGTTGTTGTTGTTGTTGTATTTTTGAAAAATATTTTATAAGAAAATATTATTTATTTTTTTACTTATTTTCTTGCGTTGCATAGAAAAGTATAAATTATTATCCTAAAAATTTTTATGTATAATTTAGAACTAATACTGTGGAAAGTGAAAGAGGGGGGGGGGGGAGATAAGGGTGGTGGAGAGGCTGTGATGAAGATTGGTTATGTTTAAGAGTGGAGAGAACACGCAATCAATGTGAAATATTATCACTAGTAAAACTTGTTTCATCGAAGAAGTCACTTTTCTTATTTGTAAGGAGCTTAATTTATTAGAAAGGATTTTTTTTAAACATGTATCAACAGCAATAACATATCCAGTGAAATCTAAAAAGGATAGTTTAGCGACTTTACCCCTGCCTTTTAAGGGTAGGAAAACTATTTTCGACACACCATTAGCTAAGAAATTAAGATGTATCCTTAAAGTTTTTTAATCTGATAGGTGCCCTGTTCCAATATATTGTCAAAAACTAGAGACTCAACAATTCCTTGTACTATAAATGAAATAATTTACATGGATAAAAGAACAATAAACCTTGAATAGGAGCTTCATATAACAAGTTATACTCTGATTATCTACTACTAATTTTTAGAGTCAAATACAGAATCTTGATCTTGTATGATTTCCAATCTTCCATTTGAAAATGATTTGGCTTCCAATGCAGCTGAATTCATGCCAATAAAGTCACAGCTACTTCTGGAGTTCAAATCGAAGCTAACGGAAGTTTCTTCAAGCTTAATATTCATAATCTTCTTTTGTTCTCCCTCCTTCAAGTATGTAGACGTTTGTAGATCCTTGTTAGTATCATCCCCGTTGTGTCCGTGCATGTAATCCATTAAATTTGAGAGAGCCATATTGAAATCTGTAAGCTGAGCTCTTGTTTCTTCTACAGCGCTATCGCTGGACAGGCTCTTCTGAGCTTTATCTAATATTGCTTGCAAATACTTGCCCTGTGCCTCTATTCTCATTTGTAGTTTCTGTTGAACCTTTCATAACAAACGATATTCATGTCATTAACAAGAAAGTTAAGACATAAGTGAATGTTTTCACAGAAACTAAATAAACGAGGTCCAATAAATACGATATCAAAGAACTAAAGTTAAATGATACAGCGGTGTAAAACCAAGTTTGGACAATTACTTCACAAACCATTGCGTTTTTGCTCGTTAGGACTAGGCATTCTTCTAAAGAAAAGGTTCAACGTGTACCTCAAGCTGTTCCTGTAATTTTTTCTGGACTTCAATCTGACACCTCAGCGCCTCACTGATTGGAGCTTCTCTGTTCAGATATAAGCATCTATTAGCAAGAACACGATGTGTTTTAACGTATATACACTTCGTGAAGTCCACTATTAAGCATGATTTAATTCAAATACATGAAGCTTTAAATACCATTGAAGGCAACTGCACTTGAGCCAATTTAAAAATTAGTGGAGAAAATGCAGCTCAAATATGAATCTTAAAACTACTGAACTTTGACGACACTATTGTTCTTACGGAAATATTTAGAGGCAAGTAATTAAGATAGTCTCAACTCTCACAGAGAGATATTAGAAAACTGGAAAGACAATATATGTATAACCAACAGTTGAATTTCCTGGCACCTACCCTTGCATATCGTTCATGCTTGATGAAGTGATACTCGGTCCTGAGGTATGCAAACTGAATTCTCTGAAGGACTCCCCTGCTAACAGTGACATACATAAGGAGCATTACAAAGATTTACTGGAAAAAAAAAAAAAGAAGGATCATGCGAACCTCTAGTTACCTATGGGAGAAGCATTACAAGAGTTACTATATTTCGAGCCCCATTAGACCATTTATTTGTTAAGTACAGCACCTCATACAACTATCAAGCATTATAATACAAATTTAAGTAAGGAGGTTTATGTCCATTTTTGCTTTCTGGTTAAGCTTTCAATTGAGTTTTCCAAATCATCCAGTACTTACCAATTTTCTCTCTCTTTTGCTCTGCTGCATTTTGTTTCTTAGTCTGCTGTCCAAGTCTATACTTCTGCAGGGAGAAAAGGGGATAAAACTTCCTAATGAGTTATCGATAGGGAAAAAACATAGAAGAATAGAGATGCAGAAGCCTGACTCTACCTGCAAATGACTCTTCAAATGATACAGTGTCAAGCCCTTCAATCCCATTAACCTTAGTACTGACTTGGGAGTTGCTTCTGCAAAATTTACTGCCTTTTAACAAGCATCACAAACTATAAAATTTAAACAACAAAATATCCAACACATTGTTAACTCACTAGCACAAGCGAGAAAGTAAACCAAAAATCCCCGTCCCTGTGAAACTCAAAAGGGAGGACATACTCTAGCCTCTTCTCTTTAGCATTGACCTCATTTCTAAATTGTACTTAGTTATCAGACTACTAATTCTATGAACCAGTGAAGAAAGCCAAAGCCAGTCAGCATTAATTTATACATCATGAGGGGCCATTTAAGATACAAGATACTTGAAATCAATTACATAAGGAGGAGACAAAAGACCTAATCAGCCACGACACTATAACGATCGATCAACTTAAAATACATGACTACGTCAATATTGATTCTAAAGTTGAATAAACATGGAAGCTATTTATGGAAAAAAGATTGGAAAGTTTGCAGAACAATATAAGTACTCTCATTTAGGACATTGGCAACTCCCACAAGATTTTGGCTTCAAAATAAGTTACAATTATGGGGCACCTTCCTACTTTCTCCTCCATCTTTCTTTTCTTAAATGGGATCTCTTTAAAAGAGAAGCAACCAATTTATCAAGACAGAGAAGCTAATATGGTCATAGTGTTTAGCTCAACAACAACATACCAGTAAAATTTCACAAGTGGGGTCTACGGATGATAAAATGTAAGCAGACCTTACCACTATCTCTCACAGAGATAGAGAGGTTATTTCCAGTAAAACGTACACAGACCTTAGGGTAAAACTAATATGGTCATAGTTTAGCTCATTTGTTGCAATTCCTTTCTTTCCAAGTAAACAGCATACAAATTGATCATTCAACTGAAAAATTAGTATCAGAAAAGAACCAAGAATTCTCAACAAAAGGAAAAAATATGCATAGAAATCAGTGCCTAATGACAACACATGCAACAAAACCTTATAATAAACACTCCAAAATGTAAAAGGCATCCATTTACCCACTTCATATTAGTAATAACACAAAATTTAAAACCAACAACAACAACTACTTTACATCAATCCTAACCCTTCATATGAATTCTCATTAGCCATTTCACTCTATTAATGATTATCTATTGATAACCGCATTCTTCATACCAGCTTGCCCACACCTCGACTAATTCCTCACACCCGTTACACCTCCGACCACCACCACCACAAGTACCAGATAACTCACGTCATTAACCTCTCGTACTTATTTCATTATAATAAACAACAAATTACTAAATGTAAGAAAACAGAACAAAAGAAAAACAGCAACTCACTATCAGGTCCACCAAGCTTAGTGACAGCATCAACAAAACGATCATGTAAATCAGCAGTCCACCTCAATCTTGGTTTTGGGTCCCTTGTCATCACCACCCCATTTTCATACCCATAACCCATCTCTCCTCCACCACTATACATCCTATCCATGAACCCCCACCACCCCAAACTCCTCCACAAGTCACTGAAAAACACTAAATTTATACACCCAGAAAAAGCTTATCAAGTAGAATAAACAGTTCCTAGAATTCCCAAGAGGAAAATAAAGCAAATGATCAACTAAAAATTGAATCTTTTTTTGAGGGGTTGATAAAAAGAGTCAAATACAGAGGAAAAATTTTGCCTTTGTATAATATAATATAAAAGCCGTACATGCAGACGTGATTAAAAAAATTAAATTAAATTTTTCAGGGGAATCTGTAATTTTGATTAAAAAAATATAAAGAACACGGAGAGGAAAAATCGGCGTGGAATCTGAAGAAACATATGAGCGCCGAAAATTTATTTATTTTTTAATAATTTTATTAATTTATTAATTTTTAATTTTTAGCAATTATTATTATTAATATAGAAAAAAAGAAAATGTCGGAACTCGATTCCGTGTTGCTCGGCTGTATGAATTTACTGAACAGACGCAGTCGGTGGGGGTGGGACCCGGAAACGAGGCGCGTGGAGAAAAGACACGTAAGTGACATCGTGGAATATTCGCCGAAGAATGAGGAAAAGGGAATATTAGTACAATCACGTGCCACGTACTCTCAAATAATTCCAACCGATAGTCGCGGTGAGGTTGATTGATGTTAGTAGCTGATAATATTGATAATGATGATTGAATAGGAATATGTGGTGATTGATGATAAGTCGGTGGTAATTAACGAGAGTGTTTGTGATAATGAAGATAACTTTACCAAAATGATTCATAGTTATGGTGAAAGTGATGACAGTCATAGCAACGTGGATGGTGATATCTGAAGAATGTGTGAAAATTGATGAGAGTTAATAACGATGCTTGTTGTGATGGTGAAATTGTTGGCGGAGAATCATGGTAACAATGAATAAAATCATAATGACAAAGGCGGTTGACAATAGTAATAATCGTTAATAGTGATAGTAGTGATTGCAATAGCAATAGCAAAGATAATTATTGGTGATGGATGGTGATTATTAATAAAGTGGTCGTAAATATTATCTAATACGAGAATACTTCTTTAATGACATTTAAGTGCTTAAAATTTAATTGATAACAAACGATTGTGACATTCATTTAGTGCAAACAAATGAGGTCTTAATAATTTTAATTGACTATATAAAATTTAACCTTATTGGTGAGAGTTAAATTTCGTACCTTATAATTCTCTTTCTCATTCTCATCCTCTCCTACCCCTATATAATAAAATTTCTAAAAATTATTAAATTTTTACCTCGATATTGTTCGATTCCACATTGATATTTTATTTTTCCAAATTTTATGTGAAAAAAAAAGATTTTCAAAAAAGAATGAATAGGAGAAATTAATCTTTTCAAATTTCTTTAAAAATATTTTTTTATATAAAAATGACATCAAAATAAAAAATTAAGTGTAAATCACAAAGCAACAACGTGAAGCTAACTTAGTAACTTAAAATTTACAAAAAGGTTATGAATTCACCTAAGTTAAAAATCATAAAAGTAGTAGAAGTCAACTTATAAGTTATAAATTTAGTAACTTTAATTCACTAATAACTTCATTAAACTCAAATATCATCAAATACCTATTCTAAACTCGACTATTATTATATATTAATTTAAAACTATCATACAAATCTATAAAATTTCAAAAAGAAAAAATATTACCCTAATGCCTCAAAGCTCCCGCCCATTACGGGGTAAAGGGGGTCGGATGTACACAGTCTGACCCCTATGTTTAAAAACATAACGCGACTGTTTTCGGATGACCCATGATGAGCGTCGAAAGTTGCATTGACTAACTGCTACTTCACAATTGAAAGAAGCGCAGATAATTTAAAGAGCCATTTTGTTTTACTCTATCATACCCTAAAACCAAAAAATAGTAAATCTTTAACTCCATCCGAGATTGATGGAAAAACAAATCTATAAATTTCAAATTTTAAATTCGTTCCTATCATAATTTTTCTTTTCGTCTCGCGTAATACCATTCTATTAATTAAAAAAAATCATTTTTCTTATTTTTCAAGTTGGTTTTGATTTACCCTTCCTCTTGTGAGCTATACTAAATTAAATGTTACAAAAAGGAAAAACAAACACGTTTATTGAAGAAGCTATACTATGTTGTATATTTAATTGAGCAGTTCACCTTTAAGTCTACCTACTCCATGTCTGCTACATAAATTTGTCTCTATCTGATGTATCATTTGGCTTTTTCTGACGTAAAAAGGACCAGAAACAAACACAATTTACATATTCATTTTGGATAAATTTTAGCCAGCTTGCCCATGTTCTCCCTAGGAAAAGTGAATTAAAAAAAAATTGTACTACTCCCTATAATTTAATTTGATTTACGAGGTCAAACTAATTAATGTTCAATGTAAATTTGAATATAGTATCTTCAACCTTTTTAGATAAAATTTATATATTTAAAAATTACCTAAAACATAATATTATGAATTTTCTAATTGTTCTAGTTCCTTACGAAGTCCTTCAGCAAATTGAAGTGATACATAGGAGAAATAGAACCAAGATCAAGGCATCAAGCAAATTATAAGTCAAACAACTCACAATACTTAATTACATGGTCATTCAAAATCAAATCGAAATCAACTATTCAAATTGAAAAGAAGTTATTGATTTATCAATAATGAGCTATTGATTTAGTAATTTTGGTAATGATTTAAATTTTTTTAATTATTGGACTATCGATTCTTAGCGGTTTTAGATTTTTTCTTAATGGGTTAATCGATAATCTAATAGTGAATGAAATGATTATATTAGTTTCATTTGGTATATAAAATCCTTGATGGTTTCATACTTTTATTTCTGCTGTCTCAAACTCTCAATTTTTTACAATGCGACAGTATTTGCTTTTGAACAACATGTAATCAGGCAATTCATGTGTATACTTCATTTGATTTGTCACCTCGTTTCCAAGTAATTTTCAAACAAAGAAAATTGTGTCAAATCTCAATGGTTAAACCGATAAGTCAATATCCTAATGGTTCAATAACGGTTTAACATATCTATAAACAGATAACCAATAAGTCAAACCGATAAACTTCAAAATTGAACCAAACTCACTGATATGCAGTCTTAATAATTCAAAATGTTGAGAAGATATTTACAAAAATTATGATCAAAGAAAAATATTATTTTTGACTGTTAAAATAGTAACTTGAACAAATAAATTAAAATGGCAAAGAATGTGAGCAGTCTGTGATCATAATTTAAAAATAATACTGTCCTTCCCAAATTTATTGAAGAAGAATGGAGTATCTACTTTTGTAAAAAATAAATTTATCAAACAATAGATATTGGAGTAGCATACTGCTCTCTTTATTTACTCCGTAAAGAATCTTAATATTATTATCTTTCAATGGAAATACAAAAATGCAAAGCTCAGAAATCAGACTGAAAATGGCATTTTTAATAAGAATATTGCAGGAAAGCAAAAAAGAGAAGGGAACAAGGACAGAAGGGGAAGAATGATGACAGTAGAATATTCTTGCAAGAAAAAAGAATCACAAGACAACTAGAAGAAATGTCTTGTTAGAATATTATTGACAGCAATGAGACCAGCTGTATTGTTTCCTTGCTCCAAGGACAACCCAGTACACAAAGCATCCCGCATTAACACGAGTTGCAGAGATAGGATTTTCCTCTGTGCTATCAAGTCTATGAATTACTGGTAATCTAAGATGACACATGTATGACTTAGTCGAGTTGAACGGAAAAAATATTATGGAGGCCCAAAATAACACTTTTTTGCTTACTTGCAAACAAATGTTGAACTACTACTACCCATACCAGAACTTGAATGTACATTACAAATGAGACAGTAAATCTATCACAGCTTTTTTTACATGAGACAAGTAACTGAAAAAGGAGGAAGAGAGAAACAAAAGTACAAGAGGACAGTATCACATGAGATCATGTTCTATATCAATCACAGAATGAACTCTCAGTTTCATAGGGTTCACGCTATGGCTATCAGTATGCATTTATGCTCAAGCTGAACTATAGCTTCTCGGTGGATAACATACGTCCATCATCTATTCATCACATAAGCAGCCCTTGAAACCTTTTCTTAGTGCAATTTCATCTAGGTTTCTGCCTATGAATACTAACTTGTTTATTCTCTTCTCATTTGGTTCCCATGTCTTGCCTGGGCATCCATCTAAAATGGAATGTACCCCCTTTGCAAAAGTTTACAGAAAGAAAAGCAAAAAAAAAAAAAAAGGATCAAAATCAGAATCAGGAATGACCGAGCATCAAGATCAGGAATACCACAGAGATGAAATTGATGAGAACCTGGAAAACATAGCGCGCCTCAGAATCTTTCACAGATAAAACCCCTTTCATCCTGTATAGGTCGTCTCCATTCTCTTCAATCAGTCTGTCAAGCCAATCATCAACCTGGATCACATACACAATAAAATGTTGTTCAGACAAAATAAACAAAATTTGGGCACAAGGGAGTATTTTCAACTATAAAGTCTATGTTTATCTCTGCTGCCTTAAAGTGTTTAGTAGAGCAAACCTTGTTAAAATATCAAAGAGCTTTACATTAGGGCAGAGCACAGGACTTTAAGCATGCAGTGGCCACTGAATTTGTTAACTCAACAATAATCAGACAATGATACGAAAAATAAGAAGCTAACTAGAAAGAAAGAGCACATACCTCATCCAAATCTAAGGTTCCCTCTGACACAATACTAACACTGGATACAGCAGAATCATGTACATGATCATGATGGTGGTCCTTGTGATGTTCTGCAAACAATGAGGCATGCTATCACAAACCTGAAGGAGCTTTATGTTTATATTCTGATAAGATGAAAAGTCAGCAGTAATAAAAAAGAATCAAAGATATCGAACAAAATGTACATAAAAGTCTTCAAAAAGAAAAAAAAAAGGAAAGCAGAGAGCCTCGTGGAGACATTGGAAAGAACAGGGAGAACAAAGAAGAAATGTTTCAAAAGTTAATTACTATTCACTACCATGCCCATCTTCATGTTTGTGCCCACAGTGGGAGCCCTCTGACTGAACTTCATAATCAACTCTGCAAAGCAAGCATACTTGTAATCTCAGCAACAATAACTCAAGAAACCATTCTTAGCCAAGGAAAGGGAAACAGTTTAAGGAGTAAGTTCACTAAGCAGAATCACCTGTCAAGATCGTAGCCACCAACTCCCAAAACAAAGTCCATATTAACTACCCCATGCTTTGCTCTCTTTATTTGTGCCATCCCATTGATATGCTGGAAAATCACAGAAATCAAAACTTTGTATTCAAAAACGGAGTTATAAAAATAATCAGAAAAAGGGGGAAATATCATTAAATGCAAGGCTCAAGGAGTACACATTGCATATACACCAGAAATGTCTATACAGATGTTTACCTAGCTATCAAAGATATTAGAAACATGAAATGCCCACATAATTTTTTTTTTAAAAAAAAGTTCAAGGTTGCAGCAGCTCAAAATGCATTACCAAGTAATACTGGAACAAGATAATGGAAGAAATTGAGGGAATACAATAAGCAAGCAGAGAGAAGAGACTCACAAAGAACTTTTTCCTTCAAAATTAGCATATTAGTTCTAAAAGTTAAAACTACATAAGCAAGAGGGTAATTTCCAAGCTTAACAACAACAACAAATCCGGTGTATCCAACGAGTGGGGTCTGGGAACGGTAGCAGGTATGCAGACTTTACCCCTGCCTTGGAAATTTTTCCAAGCTTAATATCATTGAATCATTCATACATACCATGTTGCAACAATCTAAGTCATGTTATATTAGAGAAACTACCTGCACTGCAACTGTAGAAGAAAGACAAATAAGACTAAAAAAGAAGAGACTCTACCTTGATTCTCTTTGTTAACACTTCAAGCTCAGATTCACTTACCAAGTCTATCTGTCAACATAATCAGAAGAACATAAGCTGAAATATAGGGTTCCAAAGAGCTTCAACATACAGCAGGCTAGGAAAAGAGTGACCAAGTAAAAGCTACAAGCTGCCTTACCTTGTTCAAGATGATACGATCTGCATAAGCCACTTGTTCGACAGCCTCATTTGACACAAATCTGGGTTTTACCTTATTTAAATGTTGCAAGGCATGCTTGCAATCAACCAATGTAACGACTCCATCAAGTTTGACATGTCTTGAAACCAATTCGTCAGAACAAAATGTTTCAATAACTGGACCAGGCTTCGCAAGACCTGGAAAACAAGTAGCAACTCAAAGGAGCAGTCAAGGAAGATGATAAATACTCACTAAACATGCGTTCCGAACTCTACTTCAGAAGAAAACGTGCTACGGAAACCAAGATGCATAATTAGTATTTGGTAGCATTTTACTGGGGCCTCATGATGGGCTAAACTATGGAAACCCAGCTTTCGTGGTTTTCCATTTTCTTTGGATTGCTTCTCCCCATGAGGAAGAGGGTGTACAAAGGATTGTTCATTTCAGAAAGCTAGTAAGTAACATTCGGCAAAATTGAAAAACTTTTCTGTCAGCAATGCCAGTGGACAGTGACTTTCCCAGACCACTTAGAGTGCTATTAAAGTTATCTATGAAGTTAAAACAGCCGTAAACAAGACTTTATGCAATACAGTGAAAGACCAAAGGGATAACAGAACTAAATGAAACGGCAGTGGTCCTTGCAAATTAAATGAAGTTACATGCTTCCAAGTCCCAGGCACCTAAATTTTGTTTGAATCACTATCAGGAACAGACAATAATCAAAACATAAGACCAACACTACATATGCATATGTTGTCCTCTTGCTTCCCACTCTTATCACTGCATCAACATTGCTCGAAGGAAGAGGAAGAATTCAGATACAAGCTACCATTTGGTTTGATGCAAATCTACTTCTACGTGGGTTTGTTTAAGGCACATAAAGTTACTCCATCACAGTCAATAAAAGAGATTAAGAAAGAACCCTCTACTAAAATGGTTTCACATACTTATAGAAGAACCTTATCTATTGCTCATACAATGACCTGAATATACCAGGCAGAGTTATCCATTTAAGTACAGAAGCAACTTGCAAGTGCTAAACTACATAATCAGACTTTTTTCCCCATTTAATAAGTACTTCGTAATCAGATGTTCTTGAGGTCTTATTAACAAAATTGATTCTACAAGTGCACTTGAGAATGTTTGAGAACAACAGTTAATTACATTTTATTGAATAGTTCCACATACCTGTTGTCTCTATAACTATGTGATCAAATTTGTCTCTCCTATTCTTAACAAGCTCCAAAAGCATCTTAACAAGATCACCACGTACAGTACAGCATAGGCAACCATTGTTGACCATGAGAATGTCCTCATTAGATGAAGAATGACTAGCAACTAATGAGCCATCAATGTCCACCTCACCAAACTGCAATTGGATTAGTCATATAAAAATCCAAGTAAATGCAGATATCCAAAATTTATTAGTCATAACATAATTAAATGCAAAACAGGAAGTCAAAAGGCATCCATTAAATGGAAAGAACCATCTTAGGTTATAAAAGATAACAACAATAACTGGATAAGACAAATAAACCCTGGAATACCTCATTTTCAATCACAGCAATCCGCTTCCCATGCTGAGATGTCAGTATATGATTCAACAGAGTGGTCTGCCAGAGTATCCATGAAAGGAAAAAAGAAAGAGATTTCTCATAAGCATACTAATCCCGACATCGTCTACATGCAAAGTGATTCAGATATCTCAATTCAACATAGAGAAACACTACATTCGGTCTATATATGTTTTTTCAAAAAAAAAGGAAAAAGGATGTGGTATTAACACAACAAATAATTTAGTTCTAGTTTTGCATTAAGCATAATTCTATTGGCCTTTGATTTTCACTAAATGTATTTCATCTGAAACTTATAGCTAACATGGGATTGATGACACATGTGGTAACTGGATTACAATGTGCACCCATATAGTCAACAAAATGCCATAATTTAACAAACACTAGCAAGGACAATGAAAAGGAAGTAAACATTTCCCTAACGTTCAGTTGAATACAATTAGTTTTTAGAGCAAGCTCAGATAATAATGTGAAAACCTCAAGGGTATGAGAGATGTCACTTCCTAAATCGAAATGAACTACCCTCCTTTCCCCCCAAATTCACAAAATGACGGATTCAAAGCACAAGAATCAATTTACGTAATTTTCGTTCTAAATAAAGTTCACACGTTTGAAAACTAAATAAAAACATGCTGCAAAAGCACCTTTTTGATAATCCATTTCATTCAAATATTCAATAATTTTCTAAACAATAAACTACGCCCCAATTCCGAGCTAGTTGAGCTCAGCTACATGAATCCTCATGCCTATCCATATTGCTTCATTTGATCTGTTTCATTCTAATATTCAATATCTCAGATTACCATGATTAAATTTTTTAAAATGTGAGAAAAATGTAATCTTGATTCCCCGAACCTTTCCAGAGCCGAGAAAACCGGTAATAATAGTGGCGGGAACGCGACTGTCAAGATTCAAAGCGGCTGCAACGGAAGAATCAGAGTCTTGGGCGACGTATTCAGGGGAAGTGGAGAAACTTCTAGAATTAGGTGACTGGCAATGGAATTTTCTGGAAGCGAACGAATGAAGAGCTTTAAGGAATTGGGAAATGTGAGGGAAGTTGTTGGAACGATGAGGATGGCTGAGTTTTAGAGATGTTGATGATTTGGAGAGCAAGTATCTGAGAGTAGCCATTGTTGAGTAACTCTGAAAATACTGGCATCAAATAAAGCTTCAAGGCTTAAACCCTAGTTGGGGTTTTGGTGAATGGGGTAGTGTTTTAAAAAAAAAATTCCTAACCTCCTATTTCGTACTCGCATTACAATCCTACTATTTCGCATTCGCACGGGTTCTATTAAAAAAGAAGTATTTTATATCAAAGATTTTTTTCATATTCAAAGCTTGAATTTGAAATCTTTGATTAAAGTAGGAGTAATTTCATTCACTACACTAATCTTTTGATATTATGACAGTTTTTTGTTAGTAAGAAATAACATTACTTAAAAGGAATATTTGA
This sequence comes from Solanum clarkiae, assembly GCA_011800125.2. NCBI lineage: Eukaryota > Viridiplantae > Streptophyta > Magnoliopsida > Solanales > Solanaceae > Solanum > Solanum clarkiae. The sequence goes on from JAABOM020000103.1 coordinate 20,333,899, forward strand.
CTAATTTAACTTTATTTATATTTTAACATATAATTTATTCTATTTCATGAATAACAATGGCCTTGGCCCGATCTATCAAACAAATAGGCAATAAAGGGAATAAGAGAGCTATGAGTAAATGTGTTTTCTCTCAAACCCATGTAACTATCAAAACAAAATGGAGTATTAGGGTGTGTTTGGTGCGAAAAAAGAATATTTCTTATTTATATTCTAGTATTTGGTAAATAAACAAATAAAAATATTATTTCAAAGCATTCATATATTATTTAGATAAACATTATAGAAGAACAAGAAAGGGTAGGGGGTGCGGACGATGAGGGTCTATGAGGAGCAGGGCGAGAGGTGGATGTGTTGGAGGGTCAGGCGATTAATATGAAATATCGAATTTGTTTTTCCCATTTCCACAAGGAAAGTACTTGAAGAACTATTACTAGTAAACGGCAACTCAATCTTACTACAACAGGACTATTAGATAGATTTCATGTTGGAAGAACAAAAGGCTGAGCAATCATTTTGCTCAATTTTGTTAGTTAAAGGATACTTACAGAGGAGACATTAACCTACTTAAGTATGTCAATTTACAGTCCTAATATTAATGTCAGCAGTTAGGAAAAAAAACAACTAAGCAAACTGTAATATATACAGAAAGCTTCTCCTACTCGGAAAGTCATATGGTCATACATTTCCAAGTGCCCCTATTAACTTGATGAATATGTCTTTCACAGGGACACATGTAACACAAGGCAGTCTATCATCTTTTACAGCATTCTTGATTCTGGAATCAGCAGAGTAGAGTGATCTTGGTTTATGCTTTGACATGTTTGGCTTCTTCGATGACTTCCCACGAGACTTGGTATTAAAGGGAACATTTTCCCTAGCTTGGGAACTCAAATCTCCGAGTTTCTTGCTGCTGTGCTGAAGGTTCTCATACTTAGGTGCAGAAGAGGTAGAACTTGTGTAACAGACAGGAGTTCTCTTTGATGTTCTCCAAGCAAGTTGAGGCATTCTGCTCTTATTTTGCAGTTGATCAGAGCTCTCATTTTTAACAGGAAGCATTGAGCTATCATATAACACTTCTATGTTGATGGGGTGCCCGACGATTGCCTTTCCATTTAATCTACTCATTAAAGAAACAAGGGGAGTATGCTGTCCTCTATAAGTGCTTTGAACTGTCATATGTACATCTATTAATGTCATGGTACTATTCTTTCGAGTGGTGATCTTCGAACTTGGGCTTTGGACACCGGTGTCCTCTGAGAAACTGTTAACTGGACTAGGCTGAGACTTCTGATTGACATCCCTTGGCATGTTTTCAAATGGTTGAGTCTTAGATCCAAATTCAGTACTTCTTTCATTAGTTGAAACAACTGATGTGCTCTTAGAATGTTGATTATGCACTTCCCCGTTGTGCTTCCATTTGTTGACTGCTGGACGACTGATGACCTTGAAGCTCATCTTCGCTGGCCGCAATGCATTGTGACCTGAGTTTTCAGAATAGATCAAAACAGCACAACAAACAGTATCCAATCAATTGCTTGGTCTGGAAACTACTATAGACATTTGTAGTGCAATTTTATTAAGCAGCATCATTCTGAGGGAAAGGAAAGGAAAAAATTTCCATCTTTCATCAATGTGAGTTACTCCTATGGTTGTTAAACTTATAGCATATGATGTAACAGATGTCTTAGATTTAAATTTTTGAGAATTGAAGTCACTGGCAATGCCAACTCCATGACATCACAGTAGCACACTGATGCAATAACTCATAGAAAACGAAAGCAAAAATAAAGGGACATGTGCTAGTGCTTTAGGCATCATTACATAGAAATACAAGGCAAGATCATTATGTAACATCTGGTCAAATATGAGAAAGGCAATACTTGGAAAAATAACCAGCTTGAATAATGCTAATTAAGCAAAGATGAGGATTTAACGGCAAACAGACAACTTCCTCAAAGAAGATAGAATAGAAAGAAGATACACATGTATCAAAACCCCAAACAAAAGGATCAAAAAAAAGAAGCAGAGGATAAACAGTAACCTGCAGTTGTCTCTCTCCTATGTGAACTCTCTGAATCGCCCTTCAAGGAACTCGTGGACTTGGAAGAAGAAATTTCTGCAGCATGAATAGATGTGGCAATCATATTTGATGATTGAGAGTGAACTGATTTCTCCAAGAAAGATGTCGAGTCAATAGGGGAGTAAAAACGCTTGCTTCTCTTTGCTCTTTGATTAATTTCTCCATGACTCTCACCCTCTTTGGTTCCAGAGCGGAACACTGTAATGTACAAACAAAAGTTACCAACAAGATTGCCACATTGATTTTATTTAAGAAACTTCCAAGATTAGGATGATGAGATACTTTTTTTGTTTAATGTAGCATCATGAACATCAAATTTAAGTAGCCATCTTGATTGAGGTCAAATTCCCTCCTAATTCACTGTTCCATGAGCTAAAACATAAATATCCTCATCAACTTTCAGTCTAATACAACAAAGATGCAAAAGCCAATATGAGTCGAACAGCTAAAATACCTGGCCTTTCCTGTTTCTCTTGGTCTTGCTTCTCAAGTTCAAGAGCATGAAGAATGGCATCTTCTCTATGTGCATATTTCAGGCTTTTAGTATAGGTAAGATTCTTGGATGATTCAGCCTTTTTGATACAACCGTCAAACTCACCACATCGAAATGCCTTTACGCGAGTAGACTTCTCCAAATTGTACCAACACCTGATAATTTTGTCATACAATTTCACACAAACATGATTTGACACACTCATTTGCTGTTCTTTCAAATCCACAAAAGATTGCAATAAGCACACTACAGGGAAAAAAATCAACAACAAATACTGCACGAATTTGACCCCTTTTGTTAGGTTGTGGAGCCTGATATTATATTTATGTACTGTCGCGGTTCAACCTAATGAGTGGTGGTACTGTTCATTCTCCGTGTATGCATGTATTATGTGTAATTGTAAATATCCGGATATCATTAATATATATAACCCTATCGCCATGGAGTTTACCCATTGGGCATTACCACGAAATAACTCTCTCTCTCTCTAAATTTTCTCTGCCTTCTCTCTAGGAAGAACCGAACTTCCTTCCTCCTCCTCCTTCCTCTTCTCAAGATCGTATTACCTAACAATTGGCGCCCATCGTGGGGCGAATCACTACGATCTGTGCAGATGGAGAGTTCAAAGATCAGAATCAAAAAGTTTGATAGATCCGATTTTGGTTTCTGGAAGATGCCGATTGAAGATTATCTATATCAAAAGGACCTTCACGAACCCTTGCCTGGTGTGAAGCAGGAATCCATGAAAGAAGAAGATTGAAAGCTCAAGGATCGTCAGGCGCTGGGTTTGATTCGGTTGACCTTCTTCATAAACGTGGCTTTCAACATCGTCAAGGAAAATACAACGGCGGATCTGTTGAAGGCGCTGGCGAATATGTACGAGAAACCCTCTGCGATGAACGAGGTATACTTGATGCGTAGATTGTTTAATACAGATGTCGGAGGGTGGACATGTTGCAGATCATATAAATGATTTTAATATGATTGATTAGTCAACTGAGTTCTGTGGAGATTAATTTCGATGATGAAGTTAAAGCGTTGATCTTGATGTCATCTTTACCCGAATCTTAGGATAGTGTTGTTGTTGCGATTAGCAGTTCTCGTGGATCTAAGAAACTTAAATTTGATGAAATCCGAGATGTAATTCTCAGCGGAAGTATTCGCAAGCGAGAAATTGGGGATTCATCGGGTAGTGCTCTCAGTATTGATCAAATGGGGAGAAGCAAATCGAAGGGACAACACACACACGGCAAATCAAAATCGAAGGCGCATGGAAAATCTCCACATAAATCAAAAGTGACGTGTTGGAATTGTGGAGAGAAGGGGCACTGCGAAAATGAATGCAAGAGACCCAAGAAAAAGCAGAATCATAAATCTGGAGATGATAACGATTCTGTAAATTCAGCAGAAGACATTGGGGATGCATTAATCCTTAGCGTGGACAGTCCACTCGAGTCCTGGATCTTGGATTCAGGTGCATCCTTTCATTCGTCTCCAAGCAAGGAATTGTTTAGAAATTTCAAGTCTGGAAATTTCGGGAAAGTGTATCTTGCTGACAATAAGCCTATGGAGGTTGAAGAAAGAGGGGATGTTTGTATACATACTCCAGCCGATAATCAGTGGACGTTGAAGGATGTCAGATATGTTCATGGACTAAAGAAAAATCTGATCTCTGTTGGTCAGTTGGCTAGTACAGGTTATGAAGTGTATCTTGGAAAGGGCTCATGGAAGATTGTGAAAGGTACTATGGTTGTAGCACGTGGCATAAAATCTGGAACTTTATACACTACTACAGGGTATATAAATGCAGTTGCTATTGCTGAGGGTACTTCCGATTCAAGTCAGTGGCATAATAGACTTGGACACATGAGCACCAAAGGAATGAAGATGCTAGTTGCAAAGGGAGTTTTGGATGGTCTAAAAGCTATTGATATGGGACTTTGTGAGAGCTGTGTTATGGGTAAACAGCGAGTTAGCTTCACAAAGGTTGCGAGAGAACTGAGGAAAGCACCATTGGAAATGGTCCATACAGATGTTTAGGGACCATCTCCAGTCTCGTCAATTGGTGGATCCAGATTCTATGTTACCTTCATTGATGATTTCAGCAGGAAGGTATGGGTTTACTTTCTCAAGCATAAGTCAGATGTTCTTGCTACCTTCAAGAGGTGGAAAGCTGAAGTTGAAAATCAAACAGGGTTAAAAATCAAATGTCTGAGGTCTTATAATGGTGGCGAGTACGACAAGTCAGAATTTAAGGCACTTTGTGCAGCTGAGGGAATCAGAATGTTGAGAACAATTCCCGGGAAGGCGAGGCAGAATGGAGTTGTTGAGAGGATGAACAGAACATTGAATGAATGAGCGTGCACGGAGCATGAGGATACACTCTGGAATGCCAAAGATGTTTTGGGCAGAAGTTGTGAACACGGGTGCATATTTGATTAACAAAGGACCATCTGTTCCTCTGGGTTTCAAGATTCCAAAAGAAGTATGGACGGGAAAAGAATACAAGTATTCTCACTTGAGGACTTTTGCTTGCACGGCCTACGTTCATGTTGATCGGAGAAGAGAGACAAGCTTGATGCTAAGGCTGTGAAGTGCTACTTCATAGGCTACGGTTCTGATATGTTTGGTTACAGGTTTTGGGATGATAAAAACAGAAAAATCCTAAGGCATTGTGACGTGACATTTGATGAGAACGTCTTGTACAAGGACAAGGATATATCAGGTTCAGAGAATGCAAAGCAAGTGGGAGCTGAAGTTGAGTTGCAGAGAAGTTCTCCTAACAATGTTGCCACTGAAACTCAAGAAACTCCAGAGACGATTGCTGAAGAACCTGAGGTGAAACCAGTAACACCAGAGAACACGTTGAGGAGATCATCCAGAACCATCTGGGCACCAGATAAGTATTCACCTTCATTACATTATCTGTTGCTGGCTGATGAAGGAGAACCAGAGTCTTTTGATGAGGCCTTACAGATGAAGGATTCAATTAAGTGGGAGCAAGTCATGGATGATAAGATGACTTCACTTGAGAAGAACAACACGTGGGTGTTGACTAAGATGCCTGCAGGGAAAAGAGCTTTGCTGAACAAATGGGTGTTTAGGATCAAAGCTGAATCGGTTGGAAAAAGGAGGTTCAAGGCTCGATTGGTGGTTAAAGGATATTCACAACGAAAAGGTATTGATTATTGAAATATTTTCTCCTGTTGTGAAATTAACTACTATCAGAATCCTTTTGAGTATATATGCATCGAAGAATTTACATCTTGAGCAAATGGATGTAAAAACGGCGTTCTTACATGGAGATTTGGATAAGGAAATCTATATGCAACAACCTGAAGG
>JAABOM020000103.1:20345313-20359125 GCA_011800125.2 Solanum clarkiae
ATCAAATCATACTAATTTAACATAATTAAATGATAAATTAAAATTTCAACAAAAGATAGCACGAGACATAGAGCATCTCATGTTCACTCAAAGTACAAAGAAGAATTTTTTTTTCTCCATATCTAGTTTATTCTGCTTATGAATTTTTAAGACAAGGACTCCCAAGAAACCTCTCTACCTCTATAAGATAGTGGTAAAATCTACGTACATTTTATCCTCCCCAAGCCTCACTTGTAAAATTCCACTAGATATTATGTTGTAAAATTCCACTAGATTTATCAACTATATTTGAACATACATCCATTATTGACTTGATGTAAACATCGAATACGGCAAAGAATTATAACTGCAGATGCATAAAGTTACCAAATGATTCAAAACTTAGAAGAAGAAACAAGATGGAAGAAATCAATGAAACATTTGAGAAACACAGAAAAAATGGCTTGGCTACAAATGCAGCTGATCAAAGATGTACAATGACCTCTATCCAAAAGAATAGTCAAAACAGATAGAAAAGAATTAAGCTATTTTTAGAACTTTACAATATTAGGATCTAAAATGAACCATGTAAGCACCACAATCTTTCTATCATCATGTTGACTGTATCATCACCTTGAAGGTGTTTCTGATGGCTGACTATTCAATGCAGAACTTGAGGGAATAGAAGGCATAGCTCCATTATCTTGAGGCAATGAACTGCCCCACTTCGGCTCTGCATCTGATGGCTCGATCACATGCACTGCGCCATCACTCATACCAAGAGCGAACTGGTTTGGATCAGATGGATGTGCTGCTATCACTACAGGAAATGCAGCGCTGCTGCCACTGCTTAAACAAGTGAAATTCAGATTAGTTGGCTACAGTTACGAAATAATACACTCTAAATTCAGATAGAGTAACGAGCAAGACACTATGTCATGTCACTATGTACAAAAACTTGTCCCCTTCTTCACCAACTATAAGCAGAAATACAAGTCTTAACTTCGTTTTGACAAGAACTTTCTAGCAAGTTAATTTCCATCAATCGTCCTCCATATAACATAAAGTGTTATGGGGAAAATGATCATTTCTTCTTTTAGAATTTCATTTTCTTTTTGAACACATATGCAAGAAAATCATTTTCCGTTACACTCGCATACCATTCTAGAGTACGATATCTCCCAGCAGCTAAGTTGGCGTCCAAACAAAAGCAAGTCCCAAGAAACCACTTAAGATCTGGCATCAGCCTTTAGGAATCATATACTATGGTATATCCTTCAACGTAAAGATAGAAATATGAATGTTTTGCTTGCTTGGAATAGAGTACAGTTACTCTTCAGGGTCTGTTTTACATGTTTGATAAATCTTGCTATAGGAAACTATCCGAGGACCACAGTTATATGTTGGTCTCTTTGCTCATCTATCGTTGAACTTATGTGTTCTTTGGATTTTCAGGGGGGAATGGTTAAGGTTGGACCTATGCTTTTTCAAAGTCGAACTCACGATCTCCGAGCTGAGTTACAGCTCGAATACGTGACCAAGTGGCCTTCTGAATTTCTCCTTTCATTTATGCACTGAAAGTTCCCTCGGTTCAATCCACTAATGTAAGCCTGCAGTACTACTGTAGAAAAGGAGGTGTAGCCACGAGAGCCCACAAACTCTCTAGGACATGGTTACACATCAAGCATCATTTTGAAGCATCTAGAGCAAATCAAAGCCCCATTAGACAGCCACTCCAACTCCCATATTTGTCACTATTGTCCAAAACATGTGCAACACTACCCATTTATATGCATCAAAATAATGAATCGATCAAAGCAAAGCATGACTACCTGCCAATTGAAGGTAAGTAAGCTGAGGGTGCAATTCTACATCGAAGTCTAAGACTGTCTGCATCAAATATTCCGATTGCACCATCACCAAATCCAGTAAAGATCAGCAGGCCATCACATGAGTATATAGCACTTGAAATGGGAGCAGAAAGTGATTCTCTTGGATACCACTGCAACCAATTAACGCGTCATTTATATTAGGAATAGGAAAAGTAAGGAACTTAAGAGTCAAAGTTTGGGGCCATGATAACGAATGTATCGTGTTCATTATAAAATATGCCACATGAAAGTTCTCTTTTGTTGAGCCATGCAAGCAATATATATGCAGCTACATTGCCAAAGTATGTAAAGCAGGAAGGAAAATAGAAACTAGGAAGAGCAAAAAAATGTCAACACGGTAAAAGAATTAACAACTAACTTTTAAACGGGAACACAAAGAAAACAGACAATTGCATTGGTTCCCAGCAATTCTGGTTTAGCATTGCCATAATAGATCCTAAATACTTGAAATACAGCACAGCTTTACAATACGGGAAAACTTACCCCAAACAAACAAGAAACATGAATCAGTACAATCACAATTGAAGAGATGAGAATGATATATACTGATAAGTGGAGTTAGCCTAAAACACCTGCTTTCTGCGGAATTGATACAAATTCTATGTGCGCATTTAACAATAAAATACAATATATTAATGTGTAGACTTACTGAACGTTGACATTCAAGTTGGGTATCATAGATACCAATTTGGCTTTCATGAACGACTAGTATATGAGATTGGTCATTATGGAATTGGACTCTAGTTTCGCCAACTAATGGAGCTTGGTGACCTGGCGGCGGTTGTATAGGCCTTGCTTTTTTCTTCTCCCAGCCATCAACGCTCCAGATACATAGCTGCATCACAGAACAAGCAGCAAATATTCTGCCATTAGGATGTCATTGAAATTATACAACATTACTGCTATAGCATCGACACAGCAAAATTGCGAAGGAAGCACCATTGCCCACCCTAAAGAAACAACAAACTAAGATTCATGCATAAACGCAATCCATAAATCCAGACGGTACCAACAGTGCTGTCCCTTGAAAAAGGAAATGCATACAAGAGACGCAAAATTGGAGAACACCACCAACTTGCCTGTGCATCTGCACCTGAAGACACCAGTACTTTCAAGCTCTGCGAAAATGCAAGGCCTGTGATCCGTTTCTGGTGACCCTTGAGCTTGATTTTGACCTATGACAGTAAAATCATAAAGAAGCAGACAGAAAAGATCTGTTACCACAAAAATCTAGTGGGCAAGCGGGAATAAGGGAAAAAAAAACAAAGCTGATAAGTATATAAGGTTGAAAGAAGTGGAATTAAATAAGCCCCTAGCTTTGATATCCATGGTTCTATATATTCCTGACCTGATAGTACGTTTACTTTGAGGTAAGGAGTAAAAACATGGTTAGTTTTGTGAAATATTAAATATCCATTTGTCTAAGATAACAGATAAGTAAAGGTTTTATACTTTCATGCTTCCATCCAGTTTTAATTAATTCATAATGCTGATGGGGAGGCAACCGAACCCTCCATCTTTCCAAATGAGTGAAATGAACCTCATCCCTCAAGATTTACCTCCACTCCAACAGTACCTCCTCTTTACAATCCAAAACCAAACAAAGCATAAGAACATTGTCCAACTTCATTATCTAAACTTCATTAAAACAATGAAGTTTACCGTAAACTCATAGTCATAGTTGTCAGTAGGCATATTTAAAGACAAACACCCATGATGATATTCACAACATGCATGGCTAATGAGCATTGTGAACAAACAAGAGGAGAAAGAGGAGAACATAGAAGCTACAAATTAAGTTTCGTTATGAGAATAAACAGTGACAATCCAAATAAGCAATTCTGTTCCTTCAAAATGAAATGTGCAACCTAGGACCAAGACATAAAAAGGGAAAAAGTACCTCATCAACCCTAACATTGTATATCTGGATAGTGGAGTCCTCCATTCCTACAGCGATAACATTGTTATCTTGAGGATGAAATGCCAAATAGGTGGCTGCAGGGGGTGGCGGCATGAAAGTTGTCATCACCTAACCAGAGTTCATGTATCAGTTTAGATAAACCAATTTATCACCATCAAAGAAGAGACAAGTCAATTCTGTACATAACAATAAAAAGTCAACATCAAGTTTAAGAACTAGACGAGATCATCATCCACACCCTTCCCCAGAGAGGGTCAACAAACCTTAAAAGTCATCATGTTAAACAAGGAGACCTTCCCACCAGAAGCAGACATGACATAAGAATCATTTTTAGATAAAGCAATACACGCAGCTGCATCTTCAGCTGATTTCGCATCACCAACATCATTAGACATGAGTGCTCCATTTGTTGGCTGCCACAGTTGTGGAACAACTGCCGTGGAGGACTGGAAGAAAAAATTAAGGATAGCAAACAAGTCAGAATTTTCTGACAAGAAAAAACAGTGAGAATTTGATGTGAGCCGTATGGATACTCCAACCTTTCCAGATGGATTTCGCTCATTTCTCTGCCATTTCCATAGCTTATGAATGGCATTAGAGCCTAGTGCCAGCACAGAAAGCCCAGAATTAGTATAGAGCAGCCGCAGCACCTGCCATCATTACAATTCAAATGTCTTTAGGTTGCTGATAAAGACTGTTAATCGAAGAAGCTTTTTGTGCCTCAATAATACTAATAGCAACAATTCATATTCCACCAAGAAAGACATAAACATGCATAAGGAGATTCTACACTAGTCTCCAGGAAAATTAAGAGTTGTTATAGATCTAAGCAAGCAAATAAAAAAATGGTACATCTGATAGTACAAGCTATAAATGGGATTGGAAGAAGGGGAATCAAATGGATTAAATAGTCTCCCCACTGTCAAGTATTCTATATTGGTAAACAGGGCGCCCGTTGGTTTTTTCTCTCCTCAAAATGGACTAAGACAAGCGGACCGTCTCGCGCCTTGTCTGTTCTTACTGGCCATGGAAGGTCTCAGCAAAATATTGGACAAAGCAATTCTGTCAATGGATTGAAGCAGACCAAACCACGCTATTAGTTTCTCGCCTGCTTTATGCAGATGCTCTTTAATATTCTGTGGGGCAGAAAAACTCCAAGTGCAGTATTGAAACTAAACTATTATGCTCTTTAAAATCATCTCAGGGCTCCATATCAGCATGTCGAAGAGCAACATTAATCCAGTAAGTGTTGTACCTAATCTGGATGAATTGGCAGATATAATGGCCTGTGAAATAGGTTCTTTTCCAAGAACCTTTCTAGGTCTGCCTTTGGGAGCACATAATAAAGCAGAACAAGTCTGGAACGGAGTGATAGAAAAAGTGGAGAAAAGGTTAGGGAACTGGAAAATGCAATACTTATCCACAGGAAGAAGGTTAACACTCATCAACAGTGTTCTGGATAGCATAACTACGCATACTATGTCCTCATACCAATGCCTTCCAAGGTGTTGAGTAAGTTGGACAAGCTGAGAATATCTTTTTTCTGGGAAGGGAATAATGAGGAGCATAAATTACATCTGGTGAAATGGGAAAACATGATACTACCTAAGGATCAAGGAGGATTAGACATTAGAGATTTAGCAAATATAACAAGAGTTTGCAACTGAAATGGTGGTGGAGATTCAGCCAAGGAGAATCAACCCTATGGAAGGAGGTGGTTAATGCCAAATATGGAAGACAAGACAACTAGTGCATACCAATGATCCACATGGAGTGGGACCTTAGAAACACATTAACAACCTGAAAGGAAAATTCTTTCAAGAGGTGTCCTTCAGGATTTGGAATGGCACCACTGTCAAATTTGGGAAAGACAAATGGTTACTCAATCTTCCATTGAAGGACTCTCATCCAAAGGCTTTTCTTAATAGCCACACACCCAGATTCAACAGTTGCAGACAACAGAGAAGGCAACTTATGGGACTTACGCTTCAGAAGGAATCTGCAAGATTGGAAATTGGATGAGTTCTTTGATTTATACAGTTGCAGGAAAGTTGCTCATTAAATCCTCAAATACCAGACAGTCTAAGATGGAATGATTCAAGCAAAGGAAATTATTCAGTCAAAGAAGGCTACAAAAGACTCAACAGCCCAAATGTCTTAACAGAACACTGGCCTTGGAAACTGAATTGGAAGACTAATCTCCTTCCAAAAATCAAAAGTTTCACCTAAATCGCTCTTCTGAATGCTACTCTCACTCTAGATAATCTCAAGAAGAATTTTCAGATAGCCAATAGATGCTTCATGTGCCATATTACAGAAGAGACAGTGTACAGTGAACCATTTGTTTTTACAACAATGCCCTGTGGCAACAGGTACTTGGTCCATGTGTTTCGCAATTTTTGGCATGAGCTGATCAACCACCACTCACCCTAAAAGAAGCAGCTGAAAGTTGGAGCCTGAGAAAAGTGGATAGATCCATTAAGAAAATCTGGCAAATGGTACCAGCCTGTGTATTTTGGTATATATGGATGGGAAGAAACAGCGGGTGTTATGATGGGGTTCACGTCCTAACTGCTCCTTGAATCAAAAAGTTTGATGAGTCTTTTTAGTTGGAGCAACCTTTCCCTGTAAATGATGTCATTCCCCTTTTAGATTTCATTAGCTCCCCCTCAATGGCTTAACAGCCCTGAGCGTTTGTTTTAGGTTTTAACTCCCAGATCCTAACTGATTTTTGTTGTCCTGGTGTTATCACTTATTTCTCCTTGTAAACTCTTGCGTCTTCTTGATGCTTTTAATACAACCTTTTAATTCATCAAAAAAAAAAAAAGAGGTGGTCGAACAATTTAATGGTAGAGCAAGCCGAGAACCTAGGCCCAAGTTTCTGTAACCCTTCATCAAAAAAGAGTTTCTGTGTACTTGGCTGCGAAAAAGAATCAAGCCCTCACATGAGAGAGCATATTCGAGATATTAATCAAGTAAATAAAAATCGTCTTTTTTCTAAATCTTTTACATGAGAGAGCATATTTGAGATATAATCAAGTAAATAAAAATCGTCTTTTCTAAATCTTTTACATGAGGTAGTCGCACAATCAATTCAACAAGGAGCATGACAAAAGATGCCACCAAATTTAGTCTTCAAAAGAGAACCTACGAAAAGTCAGTGAAACTAAAAATGTAGATGAAGTTTTATAACAACCTTGCTGGCTGACAGAGGGTCAGGCAACTTTAACGTTTTAAGTTGGGATGAGTCAGCAATGTCAGAGAATTTCCAGCTTTTAATCTTGTCCACATTTTCTGCAATTCTGGGTTTCACATCAGGAACTCTGCTGCTTTCCATGGTGGCCTATTGATATGAAAAGCATCATAATTCAAATATAATAGAATCATACTTCAAACAACAAGGTCAGCAAACACCATGCATTTCCCTGTCAAAGGTAATAAAGAGAGGAGGGTGGGGGGGACATGGCAGATAAATACCAGATTGCCAATAGACATCGATTGCTGAATCCTATCACTACGTTCAATGATTTGAGGTGCCGAGCCAGATATATTAGGAATTGGACCTAGGGAACCAGCAATTGGTGGCTGCAGAGTGCATCAGGATTAAAGACAACCATTATACTGGTAGTATGAATATGACAATTTAAATTAGTCAAGGACCTTGTATAGCAAAATAACTATACAAGCCCACATAAAGATCCATATTACCTTAACATTGACATCAGAAAGCGCACGAGAACCCTCAAATGCCCTGCTCTCCAGCATCCTCAGCATTCGCTGCCCATCAGCATTTGCCAGAACCTTGATTCCATTATCACTAGTCGTGACAGCAAGCAACGAGCCTTCCTTATTGAATCTTAGTCTAGGACTGGCCTGAAAAGAAAAATGGAGTTCAAGAATTCTCAGTTTCAATAATGTCGATCATACAAATGAATTCAAGTAACAGCAATACTAACAGGCAGTCCACCATCGCCATCAGTAGCTGTAAGCATGTTGGTATTATCCATTTCCCAAAACTTTATCTGGAACTCATCACCTGCGGCTAAGAAACGATTTCTCGTTGTGTCGAACTGCACAACACCTAACGAACGCTTTCTAAAGCCAGAGAATGTCCTCTTGATTGCTCCTTCACTCTCATTCCACTCTACAAGGTGAGATTCACCTTCTTTACTTGTTCCACAAGAGAAAAGTCTGAAAGAAGATGGGAAAAGTTAAGAATGACTACATAAAAAATCAAAGCAAACAAGTCTGTCTTGTTCAGAGATCTTTCTCAAAAAAGTGTCTTGTTTTTTTTCTTTTTTTTTTTTCCTTGACGACAAGGGGAACCCGCAGCCACTACACCCTTTGGGGTGCGCACAGGGTAAACCCCCGCTCCAATGAAATAGCTCGTAACAAACCACATGGGAGAGGTAACCCGCACTAGGCAAGGACTTTCTAGGTTTGTAACATAGGCTCAGGGGGCTTTGATGTGATATTTTGGGAAAATAATTACTAAAGGCCCTCCTTGAAACTGCGTTTTTCTACACGTTTGCCCCACCAACTCTATTCCTTTCACCTTATAACAATAGCTATCATTCTAGCATTGGTATGGCTCCTTTTGAGGCCCTAGGCGTTGTAGGTCATCGGTTGGGTGGTTTGAAGTGGGAGAAATGGCTTTGTTGGGTCCGGATCTGGTTATGGAGGCCCGGTGGGACAAGCTCGACCCATAAGGCAAACCCCTTGCTTTCACTGGCAAGAGGTTTCAAACTTGAGACTTCCAACATGTAAGTCCCAAGCCTAAACCACAGGGCTACCCCGAAGGGTCAAAAAAGTGTCTTGTAGGCCTCTTTACAATTATTTTATCATGGCACCTTTGAGTATAAAACGCACCCTAATAAGTCCTCCTCCAATGGCTTCATGTTTGGCCTTAGGGAGCCCATAACTTTAGCCCTTGTTCATTTTTTTGGGCAATGGTATGTTTGATGGAGTACTGAAGAAGGGACTTCTTAAAATTCTTAAGAATTTGAGAGAGTTTTGGAAAATCTACCAAGGGAGCACTCTACTAGGAGTATGTTTGCATTCAAAAAATAATACCATGAAGAATATTGAAGTATGTGACCATCTCATTCAAAAGCTTAAGTTGTTTGAGAGAGCACACTTTGATAATGAGTGACATAACACCTACGATACCATGTTGAAGTGTGTGACCATCTAGCTAGAGTCTAGAGAGAAACTTCTATATATTTAGTGGATATTTAGATTAACTTATTTAAGTAGTTTTTGGGGGAGGTGATCAGACAAGATATGACGAAACTTGATCTCCCCGAGGACATGACCTTAGAAAGGAGTAGGTCGCGAATTAGAGTAGCAGGCTAATTGGTTGGTACGGATAGGTAGATGTCTGGCCTTGGGGTATAGTAGGAGTAGTCGTATGTTATATCATGCGTTGTCTTTAATATACATGTTGATGTTATCATTATATTATGTTGATTTACACACTATCATGTGCTTTGTGTTGCTAGTCGTCCTTTCTGTTTCCCTTTCTTTTCTTCTCATTTTTTCATATCTAGTTTATTCTGCTTATGGGTTTTTGAGACGAGGGTTCCTAGGAAACAACCTCTCTACCTTGTGAGGTAGTGGTAAGGTCTGCGTACATTCTACCCTCCCCAAACCCCGCTTGTGGGATTCCACTGGGTATGTTGATGTTGGGCTTTTAAGCTCTTTTTTATTATTAAAGGTGTTTGGGAAAGACAAAAGTACTTTTAAGCACTTAATTTAGGCCAAAAAGTACAAAAATAAGTTAAACATCAAAAGTTGGGTTTAACCAACTTATGACATTTGGCTTTTAGCTTATAAGCTACCTTTAAAAAGTCAATCCAAACACCCCCTTAATCATGTCTTTCAACAAAGAAATCAAAATTAGAGCTAAGAGGAGGAAAACCAATGAAAGCACAAACAGCAAAGGAATTAAAGATGATTGAGTTCAATACGAATTATGGCAGGTAAAGACAAATTTTTGTTAACATCTTCCAAAAGAAGCTATGTTTTATGAGTTGAAGTGCACGCAGACTTAACAGCAGAAAAGAAAGTGAGAAATATTGAACTATTGACTCAAACATAGAGAGCTGCCATTTACTGTTTGCAAAAGACTAAAGATAGACTGCTGGGACATAACCTCAGGTCAAAAGATCTGGGCAAATACATGGTTAGATTATGCTGACTTTTAGGACACAAAATGAAATTAAAGTTGACCAACAAAGCAGGCTCACAGCCAGTAGTAAGGTCTGGATAAACAACACTATATATGGCTTAGCTAGATCGAAGGACTTTCAATCGGCACTGGTAGCAGCAACTCCATACATATTTTTCTCATGCTTTATACTGATATGTTGTGATGTTTTTCTTGAGTGAAGTCAACCTAGAGTAGGCAGTTAAGCATCTCAGAATTATACAGTTGGTTTATTTAAGGCTAATTCTAGATAGACTATAAGCTCTAATACAACCATCTTTATCCCGTAAAATGACATATAAAACATTTCTTCCCATAAAGGTGGTGTCCAGGCCAGCTTGTGCACACCTCGACAACTCAATCAGGTACCTATTCCCCCCCTACCCTCCCCCCCCCCAAATCATCATAAGTACTAGGTAACTTTGCCCACCAAGGCTGAGCAGATAGGAAGAAATCACCAAATGCTTTTTGTCTCAGCCGGATGCAGAACATTCATTAGTTGGCAGAAATTATAGGTTTCGGAGTTGGTTCCTTCCCTACCACTTAACTTGGCATCCCCTTTGGACTAAAGTCAAAACACAAGGATGGGACTATATGGCAGGGGATACTTGATAGGGTAAAAAAAGATTTTCAAGGTGAACGAGACAATATCGCTCATTTTGAGGAAGAGTTGTCCACAGTGGGTTGTAGATAGCTACCAACATATGTCATGTCTCTTTGTCCATTACCTCTTGAAGTTGAAATGAGACCTAACAACTTTAGAAGGAAGTTTCTTTGCAAAGACAACAGGGACAAAGATACATTTCCATTAAACAAAGGGAGTCCAGTGCTACTACCAAAGAAAGTGGGAGGTTTCGGTATATTCCAAAGACAGTACAATAAAAACCTATTATTTAAGAGACACCAGACATTTGGCAGAGAGTCTAAATATCCCACTGCTGATTATTAGAGTTCTTAAAACTTGGTGCTATGGTTTGGAGAGTATTAGGAACCTATGGAAAGATTTTCTTAAACTTCCAATTCCCAGCACGGAAAGCGGATGAAATTGAGATTTTGGCATGATGCTTGGGCTGGTCATACCTTGCTAAACTGTTCAGTTTTGAACTTAATACTGAAGGGTAAGTAGCCCAATTCAGGTCTCGATCTGGATGAAACCTATCTTTCAGAGAGGATTTTGAAAATTAAGATATACACAGATCAGCCAGCTAGCAGCTCTGCATATCAAATAGGAAATGAAAGACTCAATAAGATGGAAACACCTGAAGAATGGAAAATATTATTGTAAACTGGTTGTAAATTGTAAGTGTCAGAATGTCAGTTTGAACGGTAAAGCTGGTTGTAAATTGTTGTGCTCCTCCATTTAACAGCCTATAGAATGATCTTGGAAATCTATCTGGGATATAGTAGATCACTTCCTACAGTTGTTTGTCTTAGTCCGGTTGGGTCTCATAAAAGCCCGATTGACACAAGTTAGCCAACAAAAAAGAGGTGATTTAGGTATGAACAGAATGGGAAGATATAAACCATCATTTGATTCAGCATCAAATTTCTGGACAATCTAGAGTATGTTCCTAAACTCAACTCAAGGAATTTACTGAGTTAGACTGTGCGAAAGCTGAGCACAAAAGACGGGAGGATATGGTTCACTATCCAGCAAGTGTTTTGGGTGACTGGCTAAAAAGAATCATAGGTGCTTCACTGGCAGGAGAAACCTGTCCATAGACCTTTTTTATAAGGCGAATAGAAAACTTGTTCATACTAGTTAAGATTTTTTGTGATTTGGGTTTTTGGCATTACATGCTGAATGCATATGATATGTACAATCTGCTTGAATCCTTCTGTTCTCAAAATTTATGAAGAAAATCCAGGTTTGTGTAAGCTGTACTAGTCTTCACTTCCTTCACGCAGTTTTGGTGGAATAAAAATATTTGACTTGCCAAAAAGTACAAAGAGACAAAATGAAAGTGTAGAATGATAACACAAAAAAGAGGAATAGAGTGCATTATCCCAAATCTGAAGATAAAGAAGCAAGTAGATTTAGAATAATCATACTATAATTGATATAAGCATGGCAAAATATTTGTATTACCAAAATTTGCATCACAAGGATAAGATCTTATCAAAGAAAGAAAAGTAAGATTACACGCATTGCATAAAAATCATCAAAGCTTCCTTGTTTGAAATAAATAAGGTCACTTACTAAACAAAGATCAAATTGTATTGGCTTTTCGACCAACCTGGTTCCATCAGCACTATATGCCATTGTTGTGCACCAAAGACCAGGAGCATCATAATCGACTCTTGATCCCATGCCATCATACAGCCAAGCTTTTATTTTGCCATCAATGGCCGTAGAGAAAATAAACTGCAAAATACAAATTCAGAAAATATTCAATTTTCAAACATCAAACATAATATTATAAAATTATAAGACTGCTTTCTGGACTCTCAAAGAAGCTCAGTGAAAAACGTTCAGCAGCCCAAGAGTCAATACATTTGTGAAAAGTAACCACGGAATGCAATTGGTTCACCTGGATACTCTCTTTGTAGTGAGGGCAGACAGAATATACAGGAGCTTCATGCCCCTCAAACATATGTTGTCTACGACCACTTACTGCATCCCAGACCTGTTATAAGAAAGCAAATAATGAAGAAAATAAATCCTATGGTACCAACAACTTTCTTCTGTTTTATAACTAAAGGATGGAATAAAACCAATATTATGTTATCATGTCAGACAGAAAACCTTGATTGTCTTGTCATCCCCACACGTCACTATGCAAAGTTGCTTATTAGGGTGGGAAAATGCAATATCGTTAACACCGCCAGCATGAGCATCAATCTATAACATGGAAGAATATGAAGAGTTAATAAGTTACGTAACTAGTGATGTGAGGGTGTGAGACAAAGAGACAGTGTCTTAGCAAGGCTTACTTCTAGATGCTGTCTCAATTCTCCCGCTGGACTGTATGTATAAATTTGAACAATGTGCTTTGAAAAGGCAACACCTACAAAAACCAAAATAACAAAATCATGGGTACAATTGAGTTCCTAAAACTGCAAAAACTTATCATAGAAAATAAATAGTGAAACAATAAAAGACCATCTTACCAAGAATAGAACCATCTGGGCCCCACACGCATCGATTGACTGCTACAGTGGCATCTTTGACCAAAGCTGACTGAATGACAAGGAGCAAAAGCATGTTAATTTGGGAAGCAAAAGTGGATCTTACAAGTTACAAACCAAAGAAGAAGAGGGAAAAGTATGCTAAATTGAGGAAATAAGACTCAATATAGACATGCTCTTTCCATCCTTTATCAAGAGAAACCTATTAACAAACTCAAAAATAAGAAAAGAGAGTTTACGGGAGCTTCTTTATTGGGGTGTATTCTGATTTGTGTGAAAAAAATGTTAATATGTGAACTGTGAAGTAAGATAGTTCACTGAACGATGGTATGCCGAGATCAAATAATATAAAATACAATACTAAATCGTTTGGCATCTCATTATGGGACAGGATTCACACTTAAACGCCCATTTTTCCATGACTATTTTTCACTGTTTTCTGGAAAACTGTCTGGACAATTTCCAGAATTCGGAAATCTCCCAAATGCTGTTTTCACAATTTTTGCTTCAAATCACTCAAAAAATTCGAAAACAACTCCTATTTGTATTCATGTAGAAATACAACTCCAATTTCCAAATACCATTTCATTTCTTCTCCAAATTTCACAATTTTTATTGTTTCGGTATTTTTTTTTTTTCGGGGTGGTGTGTGTGTGGGTGGGTGGGGTGCCTCCTCCTGTCCC
>JAABOM020000103.1:20381931-20401330 GCA_011800125.2 Solanum clarkiae
CATCGGGTATCAAAGCAGAACAATGTTCGGTTAATGATTATTCCATCACAGTCATTGAAGCAAGATAATATTAGAGACGTTGTCTTGCTGTACTCTGTTGTGCAGCACTCAGAAACTTTACATGAAAAACATGTTTCCTTATGGCATAGATTAGTCAGTTTTTCATGTGAAATGACTTGCACCAGAATTCAAATGTATCGACACTAATTGAAACATTTTAATTTTTTCGCTTTGTCATTTTCTCTCTTAAATGCATCAATGTGGTTCACAGTGTATTTAAAAACACAACTATAGAGAAAAACCCAAAAGCCAAATAGCAAGCACCAGAAAAATATATATACATGAGGAGGAAAAAAGAAATTAGAAAAGTCGAAGGAAGAACAGAAACCAAATGCAAATTGAGTTCACATTTCCACAAGAAAAATGAAAGAATGTCTCTTTCAACATGCTTTCCAACAAGTAAGGTAATATTTCTACTCAGACAAGTCTTCAAAAGTTTTAGCTGAAAAATTATAATATAATTGACTATTGTCCAATGCATTATTGGCTTTGCACAGTCAACAACCTAATAAGGAATAATCTATTATTATCTGCACCAACATTTCTTTCTTTCTGGCTCTCAAAATGAGATCTTTTGCCAATTCCATTTTCTTCCTCATCTTGCTCTCATTCTGCAGCCAAACATGTATCATTAACATTCCATCTGTAGCTGCAATAACCTCAATGAAGCCCGGTGATGTACTCAACCATTCACAAGTACTTGATTCAGAAGGTGGAAAATTCAAGTTGGGATTTTTCACTCTCTCACAAACAAATAAAACTTATCTTGGAATATGGTATGCAGGTGATCCAGTAGAGAAGAAATTATGGATAGCAAATCCAGATACACCTATATTGAACAATTCAGGATTGCTCACTATAGATACCACAGGAACATTGAAAATCACCAGTGGAGGGAAAACAGTTGCGAATATTGCCCCTCCTTTATTGACAGGAAGTTTAATAGCTAGGCTTCAAGATTCTGGAAATTTCGTAGTTCAGGATGAGACTCGGAACACGACTTTATGGCAAAGCTTTGATCATCCTACCAGTTGTCTTTTACCTGGTATGAAGCTTGGTTATAACCTTACCACAAGGCAGAATTGGACTTTAACTTCTTTGTTGGTTAGTAGTAAAATTCCGGCATCAGGGGCTTTTACCTTAAGTTTGGAGGCAATTCAAGATACATTTCAGTTAGTTGTTAGTCGAAGGGGTGAGATCTATTGGACTAGTGGGGCTTGGAACAATCAAGGTTTTCCATTCTTACCTTCATTCCATGATTCTGCTACTGTTTATCGGTACAATCTCAACTTGGTATCCGGTACTGATGGGATGTTCTTTCAATTTGAGGCTACACAGGGAAGCTTCCCAAGTCTTGAGTTGTTTTCAGATGGATCTATTGTTGCTGGAGACAGTAGTATATACACCCGTTATAATAAGTTCTGTTACGGTTATGAAAGTGATGATGGATGTGTCTCTAGACAGTTGCCTGAATGTCGAAAGGGTGGTGATAAGTTTGAGCTAAAGAGAGGAGACTTTATAGACATATCTGGTACTACTTCTGCTTATTATGATAACGCAAGCATTAGTCTTGGTGATTGTATGCAGAAGTGCTGGGAACACTGCAGTTGTGTTGGATTCACCACTCTTAGCAGCAATGGGACAGACTGCCTGATTTGGAACGGAAAGAGGGATTTTCGAGTCGATGAGAGTGGTAATGCAGTTCAAAGATATGTTCTGGTTTCACCAAAATCATCTAAAGGTTAGTCTTTACGTTTATGAACTAATTTTTTTGGTCGAATGAACACATCTTATTGCAAACGCCCAAAAACAGAATACAGCATATACTATGTAAAAAGCTACAGTTGACCACAGCTAAACAAATTTAAAGCTCTTCTATCATTCCCCATCTTTACAGATTTTCAATTTTCAATATGTAGACTGTATAATTGAAGAATCGACCGTATATTTTTCAACATGCTACGTGTGCAGGAAAAACTTGGATATGGATAGTATTATCTATAGTCATCACAATGCTAATATGTGGTTTCATTTGCTTCATCAAAAATAAAATACTCAAACTACAAGGTAAGTCTTTGGAAAAAGATTTAGTAACTAATATGTTGTTTATTAGTTAATTTAAGAATGTATGCATATCCACATACTTCTCTTGCATAGATAAGAAAATAAAGGAGGAAGCGCATTTACGTGAGTTGAAAGCAACAGACAGCTTCAACAACACAAATCTGAAAGAAGAAGATGGAAGGGAAGTACAAGATTTGAAGATGTTTAGCTTTGGATTGATATTGGCAGCCACGAACAACTTCTCGAGTGATAACATGCTTGGAGAAGGTGGTTTTGGACCTGTTTATAAGGTACATTTTCAGTATGTTATATGAACCCCAAAAACTTCCGTAGTACTCTCAGTATATAAAGTAATAACCCGTAAAAATGTATGAAAGGGACAATTTACTGATGGGAGAGAGGCTGCGATCAAGAGACTTTCAAGAACATCAGGTCAAGGGCTGGCGGAGTTCAAGAATGAGCTTATACTAATTGCCAAAGTTCAGCACAGAAATCTAGTTCGAGTTCTAGGATGTTGTATTCATGGAGATGAGAAAATGTTGATCTATGAGTACATGCCCAACAAGAGCTTGGACTTCTTCCTTTTTGGTTCGTATCCATTTCAAAAAAAGACCTAATCTTTCAAGCAATTGTTGAAAATTTTGATGAAATACTTTCAGTCATTGACAGATCCTGAAAGGAAGAAGCTACTGGATTGGCAGAAGCGGTTTGAGATTATAGAAGGAATTGCTCAAGGATTACTGTATCTTCATAAATACTCAAGAATGCGAGTGATACATAGAGATCTAAAGGCCAGTAATGTTCTCTTGGATGAAAACATGAATCCTAAGATATCTGATTTTGGTATGGCAAGAATTTTCAAACAGAACGAGACGGAGGCAGTGACTCGCAGGGTTGTTGGAACATAGTGAGTTAAGCTTATTTTTTGATATATAACTAGAGAACATGTACGCATATTCACACTGACCAAGTGGAAAATGTTTTCTACATACAGTGGTTACATGGCTCCCGAGTTCGCTATGGAAGGAGCTTTCTCTATCAAGTCTGATGTCTTCAGTTTTGGAGTCTTAATGCTGGAGATTTTAAGTGGTAGGAGAAATGCTAGCTTACAACAATTCAATCGTCCGCTCAACTTAATAGGTTATGTAAGTGTTTCTTGACATCCTTTTTTATTTTTAAGTACTGAAGCCATAAAGTTTGAGATAATTGATCATTCTGGTTCAGGCATGGGAACTATGGAAAGAAGGGTGTGCACTAGAACTGAAGGATCCAGCTCTTGAAGAACTCTGTGACACTCAACAATTCTTACGAGTTATTCATGTCGGACTATTATGTGTACAAGAAGGAGCAACAGACAGGCCAACAATGTCTGATGTTATCTCAATGCTTGGTAATGAAAGTATGTCACTGCCAATTGCAAAACAACCTGCATTTTTCACAGGAAGAGATGAAGCTGAATCATATTCGTCCACGAATAAAATAGAACAATGTTCAATTAATGATTATTCCATCACTGTCATTGAAGCAAGATAAGATTAGAGATGTTATTTTTCTGTAACAGGATTACAGTAGATCACCAAGTTTTAATGACCTCTACATCAACTTTTAGGATCTTTTTTGTTAAGGTATAAAAGCTAATTTCGCCTGCTTCAATATGGTTGATTTCAAACAAGTCTATCTTATCGCAAATATAATAAATACACATAGTGGAGGAAGAATAAGCATAAAGAATGCAAAGTACAAAACAGCCTTATGAAATATTTAACAGTAACAAATGCACACTAGCACTGACTCACATTATTCTTGCACGCAGATATATACAAACAAAATCTAATAAAAGCGTTATACACAAATCTAAGGTTAAGCAACGAGACTCAACTGACAAGGCCTGCAGATTGAAGTCCCAGATGGATTTGTTGATCTCAAAGGTAATACATCAAGATGTTAACAAAGGGCGATTCAAAATATAAAGAAGTAAATATGCAAAAGATTAGTCTGGACAAGCTTGTTGAATCATAGTTCATGGGCTGTTTCAATTTTGCTAGTCCTTGGGAACAACGTATGACAACAGACATTTTAGAATCATATTAGGTCCAGTCCAGGAGGTATAGTGTACTTGACCACCTCAAATTAAATCCTATTTTCCGGATATTTATAACAACAATTGGATGCAATTGCGGATGTAGACTATTTGTGAATATTTCGCCTCCTTTATTGGCAGGAAGTTTAGTAGCTAAGCTTCAAGATTCTAAAAATTTTGTGCTTCAGGATGAAACTCGGAACACGACTTTACGGCAAAGCTTTGATCATCCTACCAATTGCCTTTTGCCTGGTATGAAGCTTGGTTATAACCTCACCACAAGGCAGAATTGGACTTTTAACTTCTTGGTTGAGTTTTAGTGGAATGGAGCTTTTACTTTAAGTTTGGAGGACATCCAAGATGCATTTCAGTTGGTTATTCGTCGAAGAGGAAAGGTTTATTGGACTAGTGGGGCTTGGAACAATCAAGTTTTTCCGTTCTTACCTTTATTCCATGATTCTGCTACTATTTATCAGTACAATCTAAACTTGGTATCCGATAAAGATGGGATGTTCCTCCAATTTGATGCTACACAGGGAAGCTTTCCAAGTCTGGTTTTAGAATTTAATCCTTTATTCCATAATTGTTGTTGCTATTTTTATCGCGTTACTATATGGTTTCATCTGCTACATTATAACGAGAGATGCAAACTAAAAGGTAAATCACCAAACTGTGGATTTAGAAGCTAGTATGTTGTTTATTCAATTATTTTAAGCATGTGTGTATATCCACATACTTTTCTTACATAGAAGAGAAAAGAAAGGAGGAAGAGTAGATACGTGAGTTGACAGCTGCGGACAGCTTCAACAAGACAAATCTGAAAGAAGAAGATGGGAGGGAAGTGCACGATTTGAAGATATTTAGCTTTGGATCGATATTGGCAGCCACAAACTACTTCTCGAGTGGTAACAAGCTCGGAGCAGGTGGTTTTGGACCCATTTATAAGGCATATTTTTAGTAGTTAAGCCTATTCATTTCTTGATATAGATCTGGAGAACATGTGTATGTATTTACACTGACCAAGTGGAAATTTTTTTTCTATCCTCTACTCAATGGTTACATGGCTCCCGAGTTTGCTATGGAAGGAGCTTTCTCAATCAAGTCTGATGTCTTCAGCTTTGGAGTCTTAATACTGGAAATTGCAAGTGGTAGGAGAATACTAGCTTACAACAAATTGATCGTCCACTCAACTTAATAGGTTATGTAAGTTTTCTCGACATCCTTATTTCTCTAATGTAACTAAATTTTACGAAGTTCAACAATACTGATCATTCTGGTTCAGGCATGGGAAACTATGGAAAGAAGGGTGTGGACTAGAACTGAAGGATCCAGTTCTTGAAGACCTTTGTGACACTCAACAATTCTTACGAGTTATTCATGTCGAACTATTATGTGTACAAGAAGACGCAACAGATAGGCCAACAATGTCTGATGTTATCTCAACGCTTGGTAATGAAAGTATGTCACTTCCCAGGCCAAAACAACCAGCATTTTTCACAGGAAGAGATGAAGCTGAATCATATTCGTCTACAATCAAAACAGAACAATGTTAGGTTAATGATTGTTCCATCACTGTTTTTGAAGCCAGATAAGATTAGAGATGTTATTTTGCTGCAATAGTTCACCAACAAATCGTGCACAAAGTTACATTGAAGACTTGAAGTACGCAAACTTCATCTCTACCTTGTGAAAGATAAGTACAATATAATGTATAAAAAAGTTCACTTGATGAATATGAAGTGCCAATATACATAGTGAAGAAACCAAGAAAACCATTACTCGGAAAAACTAATGGATATGGTTTTTACTCTTCACTCAACCACCACATTGATATTTATACCACTAATGTGTGTATATATATACTAATCTCTTTGGTACATCACCAACTATAGGAGTATAATATTCTTTTTACAAACCATAATATTCACCTTGTATACCTTAAATATACAAATTATCACATTGCAGCAGCAGAACCACGTTGGCCAGATTTTGATGAACCACCACCACCAGCCACCTTATTCCGCCGCCTAGAGCTCCGTCCAGAGCGGTGTTTCCGGTGGCTCCCACCAAACTTCATCTTCTGCCTAAGCCTTCCACTGTCCTTAAACAAGTCCCTTTCAGACTGAACAATCACACATTCCGGTGGTGGCACAGGGTACCTAATGTTATCATAACAATAAGAATAGTACATGTATCTTTCCCTAAAAAATTTCATGGATTTTTGTCTCTCCGGTGTCATGTTAGAATAATTTTGAGCAAGTAATTTGACAATCCTGTCAGTGCAATTTGTCGATGAAATTTGCTCGGTTGGATCAACTATGCATCCTTCAAGAACCAAGTCTTTAAGCTCTGTTGCAAAAGGTTCATGTTTATAGTCCACTTTGGCTTTGCCACCATTTGTAGCCCAAGAAGATGCATCCCAAATTGTGGCATATAAAGACATTGGTTTTGATGGAAAGTCACCTCCCATTGCTGGATTGCGATTTACTTCTCTTATCGGTGTTTCATCAACGTAAAATCTGTAAAAAAAACGAAACAAGATCAAGATTTTGGGGGTTAGTAAAAAGACACAAAATGAAAAAAAGAACAAATCTTTTGCCTTTTGACAGTGAGTTTATAACTTTTAAAAGTAAGCAGAACTAGGCATCTCGAAAATAAAAAGTTTAAGTTACACTTGGTGTAATAAACTCTTCATGATATCAGTATGTATGAGTTTAACCATTTGATACTTATTACATGATTGTTTCAACATCTTAGGCAACTAAAAATGCATAGTGTTTATTGTCGAATCAGACCCTTAACTTCACGCTTTGACCAATTTTCAACAGTAAAACGAAAAACGTGCACAAATTGACGTAACTTCAGCCCATGGCCTTCAAATATTCTGTCTGTATTGAAGGTCTATGAATGATCTGGTTAACTTTCTGGTCATGTGCAACTGTAAAGGGGACAGTTTTTAAAAGTTTCTTAAACCATTTATTATGATAATTCAAGAAGTTAATTAAGTAAAGAACCATGAAAAACAAATAGAAGCATGTTATCAATGGAATACTAAGCTAAGATGCTCAATTTATTGGTTTATCAAATCATAGATATATATTGGAAAAATCACTAAATATTCGCTATGGATTATACTAATTTCAAGTAGGAAGTATCATGAAAATGTTTTAGAAGAGAAATATTGGCACATATCTACCATGATCATTGAGTGATTATAAGCTAGTCCTAAGAGCTTGAATGTCAAATAAACAAATCTATACTTATGGGGCTTGATTTTTGAGACGAGGGTTCTACAGAAACAGCCTCTATCTTTACGTGGTAGTGATAAGGTCTACATACATTTTTACCCTCCCCAAACCCCACTTGTGAGATTCCACTGGGTATGTTGTTGTTGTAAATCTATGCCTTTAATAATATAGTCATAAGTCATTTTCCAAGAAAATCATACTCAATAAGAAAGAGTTAGGTCAATAATAATCATTCTCAACTTTAAAAACAACTTAAAAAACTTTTAGCTTAGAAAAGGATGAATAAAAATTTCAAAATAAATGTTAAACCTTCATTGTAGCTAAGGGGAGATTGATTTTGTAGTCTATTTTAAATGTTATTTTGGTATATTGACCCTTTAACAAGAAATTTTAGTATTATCATTTATTCTATTCAAATAGTGAGTAAACATAAAAGATAATTTTTTTCATCGCAAGTCACAAAGAAATTGATATTTCCTACTTATGTGGTCCTTTATTGACCGTTTTCTTAAGTTTAATATTCATTTTATAGGAATAAACAAACTTAAAATATCCAGCTGCTCATACTATAAAACTTGATGTCAAATATTGTGACTATGTAAAACTAAAAAGTTGTTACTAAGAATACATACTAAGAAATTTTGTTGCAAGCAAATGAGATTAAATACGAGTAATAAGTTCAAAGTCATGATTATTGACATTTTTTAAAAAAAAATATTTAAGTTTAAAGTCATGATTATTGACCTTTTTAAAAAAATTTAAAGTATGGCCAAACTCTTCAAGTGTGTACATATATAATTAGTGCAAATGCCATTTGGAGAAGAGCAAATCACGCCAGTTTTCCAGCATTAAAGAATTTTTCTATAAAAGGAGAAAAAAAGTAATAGTACCATAAAACGTGCAATTGGAACGATATATTATTTAAAAAGAGTTAATAAAAATCATATGTCTTTATATTTATCGACTTAATATAAACACTTGACGAGCAACTTTTTACCCGATAAAGGTCAAAAGAGACCTCTATAGCAATAGTTATTTCCTAAATTAACTTCCAGAAAACATAAAATTATAAGGCTTAACATTATCTTATTCAACAAAAGCAATAGGTAACAAAATAATTTGAGTGTCAAACTTTTTCGAAAACCGAGTTGAAACCTTTCTTCCTTAGAAATTTCTCTCTCCGCGTTTGGCCAAAAAAGTGGGCACACTATTATTTGCAGCAATTTTTGTTGGCTAATGCTTTTCATAACAAAGAGAATTATTATTACTCTCCCGTTCCATATCACGTATATTAAAAATAGTATCAATTTATATATTCAATAAATAATTAATCATTTTTTTCCAATTCTACCTTGATAATTAATTCTGAAAAATGTAAAAAACTCTATTACTAAAATTTTAAAAAAGTAACGGTCAATTTTTTCTATAACAAGGGAACCTCCATCCGCTACTCTTTGAGTGCGCACAGGATAAACTCACTCCTGTACAATAACTCGCAAACTACATAGGAGAGGTAACCCGCACTAGACAAGCCTGATGCAACAAGCTCGACCCAGAAAGTCCCGCAACCGCTACTCTTGGAGTGTGCACAGGGTAAACCCCGGCTCCTGTACAGTAGCTCGCAAACTACATAGGGGAGGTAATCTGCACTAGACAAGCTCGACCCATAAAGCAAACCACTTGCTTTCGCTAGCAAAGAGTTTCGAACTTGACTTCCGTCTCAAGTCCAAACCACTGGGCTACCCCGAAGGGTTAAAAGTACCAACTATTTTAATAGGATTATATTAGTTAAATTGCACCCTTTATAAATTTTTTCTTAAGAATTATGCTAAATCTTATCACGACAACTAAAATGGGACTGAGAAAATATATAAAAAGATCAAAATAATAAGGGATCCGCAGAGAGATAAAATCTCTCCACATTTAATTAAAGGTCTCTAATTTTACTTAGAATTAGTCGGCCAGAGAGTTCTGAATACCAAATGAATATACATATTTGTTTCCAATAGACCCTCGTATCAAAAGCGATAAGTTAACAAACATCAAGTGTTAAAAAACATTATTGGAAGTCTAGAAGATTCAAAATTCTAAAGAAATTAATTATTGAATTTTAGATAAATTATGTTTTTATATATATCAAGGTTAAAACTAAAACTATCGAGTTCCGATGAAGCAAAAAAAGTATTGAAACATCCTTACCAAAAAAAAAATAAATAAATAAAAAATATTGAAAGACATATAATTAAAAAGAAAAAAAGAGAAGGGAAGGTAAGGTAAGGTTTCTTACATGATGTTTTTTGGGGTCCAAAGAATGCTGTACTGATGAAACTCCTTGCTTGGATCAAACCACATTCTATACCTCTCTTCTCTTCCACGACTAACACTGCCATTTCCATACACGTTTGTCTGAAATCTCCATGGCTGACCATTCACATTTCCCAAAAACTCAATATCTAACTCGTCATGATTCTTCTCAAACGTGTCCACATTTGACGTCTACATAAACATAAAAAAATCGCTGCACTAAGTTTACACTATGAGCACAGTCCAAGAAAGAGTCGGACCACCACTAGGATTATATTAATATAGTGCGACAACACTATAAGAAAGGTGATTTTATGTGTAGTTATCTTTCATGTGCAAATAATCTAGATGAATTTAGGATTTAAGTTTTATGAATACTATAACGTTTTTAAAGTTCTTACACTGAACCAAACAAAATTCCATTTTGAGATTATGAGTTTATTTTAATATATTATGTTTTACATCAAAAATATTAAGTTTCAACGAATCTGATAGGAGTAAAATTGTATCCATCCCCCCCAAAGAAGACATTTTATCAAAATATTGACATGTAGCAACAACAAAAGACATGATAACACAGTGCATGAAGTATTATGCATTGTTTATGGAGGATTTGAGAAAAGGACGTACACATTAATTAATATTGTTTCAAGACTCTTTTTCCTATTATATACATGTATAACTTATTTTAATTCCAATGAATAGGGGTGGAACCAAGATTGTCACTTAAGAGGGTTCAAAATCTAAAAATGAAATCACATGAACTAGTCAAATGAGGTTCGACATTTACTATATACATATTAAAATTTATTTTAACCATGTATAAATAATATAACTTTTCATCCAAGAAGGTTCAGATGAACTGTTTGACAAAATGATAGCTCCGCCGCTGACAATGAACAATAGAAAATTGTAACAAGATGCAACATAGCTCGATAATCAAACTACATGCATATTTTTCACATAACTTTCTCCCATGCAAAATAACAAAAAATGCTTCTTCCTTCAAATTAATTAAAAACCACAACAGTCTTGTTGGTTTTAGAACATGTAAATGCATATATTACTATTGTGATTAAAATAGGTAGTCAATATCAAGATTCTTAACCAATATATACTAAATTTTAAAAAAGCATATATTAATAATTGGTTAGATACTTACATAAAAAGCGACAACGATGCCGGCAGTATAAATTGCTGGTAATTTAATACTTGCGCTAAAAAATCCATAATTGTAATATTCTGTTGAAATTACACCTGACCCTGCAATAGAAAAATAAATATACGTGAATTGACATTCACCTAGCAACATGGAGTGGAGTGCTGACTAATCAAAAAATCACATGTTCAAAAGATATAGGTCGTGGAGATGAGAATGTTGAGATGGATGTGTGCATACACCAGGGATAAAATTAGGAATGAGATCATTGGGAGGAAGTTAGGGCTGGTCTCTCTAGTAGATAAAATGAGAGAAGCAAGACTACGGTGATTTGAACAAGTGCAGAGAAGAAGTGTTGATGCTCAGGTGCGAGATGATGGATTTAGGAGTTATGATGAGGGGTACTAGAGGAGGTGATTAGATAGGATATAAAACAACTTCGTATCATCGAGAATATGATCTTAAATAGGAAGGAGTGAAGTTCGCGTATTACAGTGGAAGGTTAGAAGACTTGTAGAGATAGGATGATGTCAGGCCTTAAAGTATAGCAGGTTAGTAATCGTCTTATTATATATTGTGTACTTTATTATGGTCATTTATTTTGTAATTTTTATTGTCTATGTGTATTTTCATTGGTTGTTCATCCTAGTCATTTCATATCTAGTATTATTTTTTAGATGAGGGTGTTTTGGAAACTGTCATCCATGTCTCTATGAGGTAATTGCAAGTTCTACCTATATTTTTACATCTCCAGACCCCACTTGTTGTTGATATTCATGTGGCAACAACAACAATATACATCGTAAAAAGTTAGTGCAATTTTTGAGAAGAATAGAAAAATATGCAAATAATTGTGAAAAAGAAGTTGAATAAAATTAATTACCTGAGAAACGATTAAGGAGAAGACGAAAACTTCGATCATCAGGAGATCGTTCAATATTGAAATCACTAAAAAGAGGGGAATACCCTTCTTCGAATGTGATCGTCGATAGATTAAATGCCTTATGCGTCCTGTTCGCCGCCGTCTCAGCCGCCGGAAAAATATACAACAATAAAAGGAGAGAGAAAGGTGTTATTGATTTTGATAGAGATGAAAGAACTCGATAATCCATGTTTTTTTTTTTTTTTAATTTTTGGTTTTGTAATAGTTTTATATATACATATACATATACATATATTGGGTTTACTCTCTTCTCCGTTAATTATAAAGAGTTTTCTTCTCTTCTCATTTTTTTTTCTTTGGATTCATAAAAATGGTAAACAGAATATGCAGCCATGAAGAGAGAGGAGGAAGAAGAGGAAACGAGAGAGATTTGGCATGTTTCGGTTTTGAAGGAAACAATTACGGAAAGTCCTCCTGGTTGGGGGTTATTTACCAAATTGCCACGTGATTTTTTTTTTAATATTTTTCTACATGGAAAGGAAAATTATGATTGGGCCGTTCGACTCATAATTTGATGTCTCTAATTCAAGTTTTGGTAACGTAGAAAATCTTTGTTAAAGTGTTGTTCTTAGATAAATCTTGCGATGCCCAAATTTAAATTGCTTCAAGACTAGATTTGAAGGCGTTCTGTTTGATAAATACCAAACACTATGCGAAAGGCAGAGCTGTAAATTGGCAACTGAAAAGGAAAACACCATCAAGTGTTGCTTGTGTTTGTACACAACTCAAATACTTTTACACTAACCATATTTTGTTTTACTCCTATCTATCATAACAAATAACTTATTTCAATTTTGAACATGAAAATTCTTTGTATTATCGATGTATATATCAATTAAACTCTCCACGTATTGTTTTAGCATTTACTCTACATTTTACAATTATGAGTTGTCTGGTAATTGGTAGAGTGTATAACAGTTTGGTTGAATAAAGTGTATTATTAATACTGAAATTATTTCTTATGCGGTGTTTGATTTGGTATATTAAAAATAGCATTATTTACAAAAATACCGTCCACAAATATAATAGAAAGGATGTGAAATAGATTTTGAGGAGCAAGTATGCTTCTTTAGCTATGCTAATGCATGCATTAAAATTTCTTGCATTGCTAATACTATGATTTTCCATGTATTAGTTATACATAAGCATAATGCCAAATAGAGCGACAAGTAATGCTTATTATACGTGTCGAAAAAGTGGTACAAGGCTATTATTGCATTACATTTTTTTTTGGGATTACAAAAATGGTCATTTGACAAAAGTAATTGCCAAAAGAAATGATTATTCGCTGTAATTCTTGTATAGTTAGTAATATATTTCAGTCAAGCTATATTCATTTTGAGATGATCACTTGTTGTATAGTCATATTATATTTCACGTATAGCCAAATAATATTTGATTTTTTAGTGTATCATAATATATATGTAGTGTATAACTCATGTATAAGTAATCTACACTATATAATTTTATATACTTATTGTGACTACTCACAAGCTATATTTTAGTCACTATATGTCTTCTGTAATTTTTTGCTATTTTATATAAATAAAACATGACTATATTTATTGTAGACTAATTAATTCATTGTATATATTTGAAATCAACCCTTATTTTTTTCTAGTGCATCCTACCAAACGAACCCTAAGTGATCTCTTCACTTCTCATATTTTCAAACAAACTTGAGTGGACACAGTACTGTGCTGGTGAGCCTGTGTTGGTGAGAGAGAGTACCTTCTAAAATTAGTCAAGGTGCGCGCAGGTCATCCGATATCACTTTTATCAAAGAACAAGTAAGATAGCAAGTCTTAAGTCATCATTAGGCGTGTCTGTCTAGACCTAGATCAAGATGGTCAATGTATGTAAAATACAATATACAACAATGATATCTTTCCTTTATTTTCTTCATGTAGGTCCAGTGATGGAAGCACTAAATTCAATCTTGCATCAGAAAATCATTTCACTAAAGCTTTTGGCTTTTCTAGTTTTCTAGGTGTAGCATAGATGAACATGCCACCCCACTTCTAATTCTGGCATCATGAAACTTCCAAAACAAGACAAGTTGTTACAAAACTTCCCCAAATAAATATAACTGACCTGGCAACTCCTTATAGAAAGGCAGCATTAGCTGGCTGCAATCATGGATGAGATTGAGTATGAAAGAAACTCTCACTTCACTGCAGTGATGATTACCTGCAAACATCAGCATGCGTGCTTTTCTCTTTCACAAGGTAAAATAAGTCAGATACCTCAATCATGTTTGGGGCTAAAGTTATGGCACAAACTGTATATGCTATTTAGAAGCTTCCACTAGAACTGTGATGATGGCTCCATGAGATCACCAATATATGTATACAATAGATCCTCGGCTCAAATTACATATCCAGACTGTTTAAGACAGATACTCAGCTCAATAAAACATATCAAATTAAGTATATATGTATAAGGAACACCAATATCACAAGGACTCCACAGCTCTACTGTTCAACAGGATATAAGAAGCTGAAGACAGAAATACCATTGCCGGATGATAATAAAGTAAACAAATATTGAGGACCAAAGAGGAAACAATAACCTTTTTTCTGAACTTTTAAATTGGCTGTTCGATGACCAGGGAGGCCCCTTTAGAGGAACCATTTCCTGTCTGTCCCTTGTGTAGCAGGAGTAACCACTCTTGCTCCGGGAGCAGCTCGAACAGCCAAATGAGTTGGGATTGGGACCCATGCCTAAACTGCATAGCCAGTTTTCAGATGTTATGGAGGCATTTACCTAGGTTTCCTCAACAAGTAGATGTTCACCTTAAAGACCTGAAGTGATTGTGCATTTTCTCACACTGGAAGCCAGCATTTTCTGAAGTTGGAAGCTTAGAAATTGGGATTTGTATCATACAGAAAACAGTATACGCATAAAAAATGTGGATATGAGCCTGATGAGTATCAGATACAAACTGCATGCTTAGTGTGTTCGAACAAGTAAAAAATATACAGAGCTAGAATATAATAATTACTTCCTGTTGAAGTATGAAACAATATCTCTAGCTATTAATAAAGTTGTATTTAGACTCGACATAACTTTCTGCCTCCCATAAAAATGATCCAAAAGCAACTGCCTCCAGCACCAGCATTGTCAGACCAGAGTATGTAACAGACAGAACTTCATCATTAGATACATCTAGGGTACCATCACCAGAAACTTTAATATCAGGCCTTCCAAATAATGCCTGTGTCTGCTTTTCAATCACACTAATTGCTTCTTTTGATCTTAAGGTTGCATATCTCTGTAATGTCTCCGCGTCCAAATACATCACATAGGATCTCAGTCTCTCTGGTTTACCCTCCATATCAGAAACCGTAAAACCTTCTCTGGCA
Organism: Solanum clarkiae; assembly: GCA_011800125.2. NCBI lineage: Eukaryota > Viridiplantae > Streptophyta > Magnoliopsida > Solanales > Solanaceae > Solanum > Solanum clarkiae. Next base: position 20,397,155 of record JAABOM020000103.1, read on the forward strand.
CCATCTTCAGGGTACATTTCTATCAATGAATCTGGATCCCATAATTGTCTTGGTGCTGCTGGCTCATCAGGATTTGTTGAGATCTGGAAACTCTCAGGAGGTTTACTCATAGTTCTCTCGAGTTGATAACGTTCGTCAACCCTTTTGAGGAAATACCCATACATAATAGAAGCAGCATAGAGCTTACCAAGTTTGACTTTGCTCATTTGAACAATGCTATCGAGAGGCCCCACAGCACGCTCACCAAGAACTAAAGATATGTGACTGATGATCATTTCAAATGCATCAGGGGAGTGTACAGATTCTAGCTTCTGCTCTTGATTGGGCCAAAAACCTACACTTCCAGTAGGATCTGATGTTTCAGATATTTTTGGGATCATTGAGATGTCATTGTCCACAAATTTATGTACAATTAAGCAGTACAGAATCTCCTCTAGTACTTTCCGCCTTTCTTTCTCTCTGACTTCAGCTATTCTCCTAAAATTCAAAATGTATTTATATCAGTCATATCCATATAAATAGCCTTGGTGTTATGTTTTCCGTTGGGAAGGAAACAATTACTGAGATATGTCACCCTAATCAAACATAAAGAAGGAAAGGTCGAATAAATTACTTCTGGAGGACATCTTTGGATGAAGACTGATTTTCCTTTAATTGGGAATCTCTTTCATTCTGAAGGTTCTCCAGCTGCTGTTCAATAGCCGCAGGAAGCAGATGGGGATTGGTTTGCAACATCTGTGCTAAAAATTGACCAACAGCTGACTCCAACTGAACAGGAGCAAGTGGGACCAAATCACCTCCTGAACTTCCTGATGCTGTTGCTCTTGTCGTCCAGCTTCTGGTTTGGGCCTTTCCTAGTCCAATTCCTAGCCTCGGAACAGTAAAAGATGGAGAGCTCTGCAGAAGGAAGTAAAATTACTAAAGGCTATAAATGTAAGATAGCTAGAGGTACTACAGAAATTTCTCTTGTGAGATACTGGTGGCTAGAAAGTACTGCACCTTTGTGACCCTCCATCAAGAACATCAACACACAGTTGTATAATCAGTTAAATGATCAAATTGAACTATTCTTTTTTACTGCTTGAGGACAGATGCATCACATGAAGCCGCAGAGAATACAATGGCACACATACTATTAACCACACAACCCACCCACACCCCACACCCCACACCCCCAAAAAAAAGGAAGGGGTAAACAAGGAAACAGCCGTTAAATCAGTCATCAGATTAAATATATCCAAATTCCGTCACTCAAGCATATAGAAAGGCAAACATTAAGTTCAAATTTTTTAACTCAAAATAGAACTCTACGTTTAGTCATAGATATACTTAAAGGAGAAAAATGCAAATTTCATATCTTATCGGACTGACAAACAAGTAACCAAAACAAACTGGATGTTTCAGCACTGATTAACCAATCCTTCTAAAGAGCAAACCTAAAAGACAATCTCGAGAAGATATCTTTACACATTTTAGTTAATCAAACCACACGATGTTCAGTAACAAGTGATATAGCTTGAAATATTAGTGATCGATTTCCTCAATCACATGCATAAAGCAACCACCTCTATATCAGTCACTTTCATGCTCCTAAAAGACTATTTCTATTATTTTACCAATTCAATGTTAGTTACATGACATGAATTCAACTTTTAATTGCTGACTCGGAGAGAAATTCATAACTGGCACTGTGAAATAGATCTACTTTGAGGATTTCCAAATTGAAAATATACCAATTCAGCCTACTTGATGTAACCTCTTGTACGGTTGTACCTTTTTTTTTAATAATGGTAACAATATTCATCAGCTTAGGGAATGCTGGCCACCCTATTTAGAAGTTGTAAGCAGAGACAAAAAATCTTGTACATCTTACAAGAATTAATCACATATCTTCACAGGGAACCCATGAAATCTTCCAAGGATTCATCATCCTCTCTAAAGCTTTCTTTACACCAAAAAGACAATGACAAAATACATTTTATTATCATCTTGCTAGACTATTTCAATTCAACAACTTCTTGCAAAATCAAAGAGTAAGCAAATATTCTTTCTCAAATCTATGAACCAACAATTTTTGTATTCAATGCAAGTGCATACCATCTTAAGCTTGGGGGATTCTAAGTACATTCAAATCTGCATAATCCTCGTCATGAAGCTTTTATATACTGTAGGTGTTAATCAAGGAAGTAGTACACACCGTATTTCTACATCACCTTTGCCATAATCTGGTAATCCAAATGGTTTTATTTGCACATTCTCGCTTACACCGTAAAAAAGTGTTCATTAACATTCCTATAAAGGACGGTGTATTCTGGTTTAATTAATTCAATAATTTAACAAAATAAACTATCTAATTCACAGTAATTAGCATATGCTGATGCTCAATATCAATTGTTTGAATTGGACTATCTGGGCTCACTCTTCAACCAAAGTTCTATTTCAACTAAAATAGCATAAAAATACACAAATACTGTGTAATTTTCACCTGTCAAATAGTCTTCATAAACTCAAACAAGTATTTTTCCAGCTATATTGAGATAACACTTCGTCTAGTCTCAATTAGTACAGCGAATTTATGATTGTTTTTCCATGCCGAAACTAGGCATATTTCTTTTTCTCTTCTTTTCCCCCCCTTTATACTTGCAGTATCAGAAACGCTAACCAGAGAACTAAAAAGCCAAAATAGCTACATCATGAAGCTATAAACAGTATAATTAAGAAGCTTACTTTGGAGAAAGAAGGAGCGAGAAGAGATTTGGAGTCGGAAAATGCATAGGAGTGTTTCAAACCGCCGGCAGCTGACGGAAGAGCAACGGACACGTCAGCGAACATTACGGACATTTGCGTCAACTATTCCGGCAACTGAGGGACCGGTGGTTCTCCGGGGAACGGAGGAATCTTCTGGTGGTTGCTGCGTCTGTTGCTAATTTAACGGTAGACCCGCAATTTCTCTGATTTTTTGAAGTGGTTACGTGGCTTTCAAACTTAAGTATCTAATCTTCTCTCCAATTTCTTCCTCTTTATTTATCTTCTTAATGAACTTCCTAAATTGTTTATGTCAAATCACATGTACGGGCGAGCAAAAATAGTAGAAAATTGAAAATTAAATCGAATCATACTAATTTGATTTTTAGACGTTGATTTTTGGTGATTAGATAAGATATAATAAAATTATATATCATGAATGAAAATTGCGAATTAGAATATCAAGCTAATAGGTTAGTAGAGTTAAGTGGATATCTGGCCTTGAGGTATAGTTGAGTAGTAGAATTAGTCGTGTTTTTATATTTTGTTTTGTCATTATCCATCATATATATGTTGATTTTATCATATTTACACACTATCATGTGTTTTCGTTGTTAGTCGTTCTTTTTGTTTCCTTCTCTTTTCCTTTTTTCATATCTAGTTTATTCTGCTTATGAATTTTTGAGACAAGGGTTCCCAGAAAATAGTCTTTCTACCTTGTGAGCTAGTGATAAGGTCTGCGTACATTTTACCCTCCTCATACACCACTTGTGGGATTCCACTAGGTATATGTTGTTGTTGGTTTTTGATGTTTCGATTTGGTGTTAGTTCTTTTTTTTTCAAAAACTTCAATTCGATGTAGGAGTCGTGAAACCACGGTACATCAAAAAATCAAAAGTTTTATTAAATAAATTTAAAATAATATTTTAAAGTATGTTACCTAATACTTAATATATTTTTTAATTTTGAGTTTTTGACCCAAAAGTCAAAATATTTTATTTTTAACCCAACCCAATATTCGAATTTGAGTACACTGTTTAAGTGTTTATAGTGCATGATGCACACTATTTAATTGTTTATTTATACTATATTAAAAGCGTGAACGTCATTAGAAATATTATTTTTACTTGTTGCTTTTCATTAAAAATTTAAATACTTGGCTTTAGACAAAAATCTTTTCACTATTTTTCTGAATTTATAATTTTATCTTTTATTTATTTAGTTTCAAGGTTCACTTTTTGGATTAGAATTTCTTTCTATTTAGAATTCACTTTTGATTTAGAAATATTTTATCTAAATAATTAAGTAAAATTTTGAAGATCAAATATTTTATTAATAAAAGTATGTTATATGACAAATTTTAAAAGAAAAAAGTTTCTACTCTTTTTCACATTTAATTTCAATCAGCTAATTATTCAACTCCAAATTATT
>JAABOM020000103.1:20418521-20454286 GCA_011800125.2 Solanum clarkiae
TGGAGTTTGGAAAGGGTAAAAATGGAAAAACATGACTAAATTTTGTCTTTGTTTCTTTTTCTTAATATGTGTGAAATTTCCCAATAATTCACTTAATATGAAACAGAGGGAGTATTTAATTATCTCCCAACGTGATTAAAAGAAAGCTCATAAGAAATCATTCAAACCTCCACTACTATTTATAAGTGGATCATCTTTTGGACCTCCTAATCAGATATATAGGTACGTGGATCAAAATGAGATAGTGATGAAACTTTTCACGCAATTTCTCTTATGAGGTCCTTCTTTTCTCCCCCAAATTGTGGAAAATTTATTTCATCGAATCGACAATCTTTAACAAAGGCCCATCTTATTACATTGTGGTGATGCTATAAACATGTACCGCACAATCAAAAATTCGTAGATGAGCTATATTTGGCTCATGGTCAAATACTAATTGTGACGAAGAGTATTCAGTATAATTAGTTAGTATAATGTGAATAAGTACTGTCACATGCAAGATAGCATGACCCTAAATAATAGTGGGCATTTTTATTTTCATAAACATTGGTCTCACTATCAATTATAGACATTTGATAAATGACTTTATAGGGTCATTTTGAGTATGAATATGAGCAATTAGATGTTCAATTCTGATCCTAATTGATAAACAATAAACATCAAAAGCTTGGAATGTAAATTTTTCACTATTATCGAGAATAGCCTTAATAGAATAATCTGGAAATTACATCCTCAACATTATTATTTGTATCAATAACTTCCTAAATGCCAGGTTGCGAGATGATAAGAAACACACATGAGACTATCTTGAGGATGTATCTATTAGGACCATAAAATATTTGAACAATCTATTAGGTGAATAAATAGACCCACATATATTCCCCTGTATACATTATAAAAAGTTAGGGAATTTGATACTATCCTTGAGGGTTGATGGCCTAGCAATTAATTTGCCTCAATAACAAGCAGCACAAGAAAATTCATCATTAATAAGATTCTTCAGGTTCTTTAATGGATGTCTAATTAAATTTTCAAGAATTCGCCTCATCATTATTGATCCAGGATGACTTGTTCGGTCATGTCATAGCACAAACATATTTAAATCAGTAAACTTCTGCTTTATGATTGAATGTGGTTCAATTGTACTAATCTCTGCATAATATAAACCACAAGATAAAGTTGGTAATTTCTCCAAAATATGTTTTTGGCCTGAGACACTCTTGGTTATACCAAGGTATTCAATGTTCATTTCATTTAGTGTCTCGACATGACACCCATTTCGACTGATATTTTTGACACTTAACAAGTTTCTTGGAGATTTTAAAGAGAAAAGTGTTTCTTCTATAAAAAGTTTTGTCCCCTTAGACAGAAATATAATAACTCTTTTGGAGTGCTCAATTTGAGGTATATTCATATTTTATTCAAAAAAATAAAATAAAGTAAACATTACTATTAAAAAGAGTCATTATACTTACTTTATTTATTTACAGGAACTAGAAAAATATAAACATACCAACTGATACAAACAAAAGAAAAATTATCTAGATTATAGTAGGCTCATCACTAGTTATTTTTCCTTTTAAGAGATAAAAAGAATCAGCTATATCCAGATGTATGAGCTCAACATTATCTTCAGAGATAAAGTTTGTCTTTGCATTATTATCATCCCTTTTTAAGGATGCTTGATAGAGCTGAACTAGATGCTTTGCTGATCGACAGGTATCTGATTAGTGCCCCATTCCTCCGCACTTATGACATACGCTTTCTGATTTTTTTTTGCACAAGTTCCTGATTTTCACCATTCTTTTTATATTGTTGGTCATTTTTTGGTGCAAGATGACCATCATGATTATAATTTCTCTTTCAACTATGGCCATAGCCTCGACTAGGGTCATGATCTTTTTCTCATTGGTGATAATTTGTCAGATTCACTTAAGGGAGTGGCATAGAACCAATAGGTCAATTTTTATAATTTTTTATTAATAGATCATTATGTTGTTCAGCATTAAGAAGGTGAGAAAGTAATTTAGAATATTTTGTAAAGCCTATCTCTCAATATTACTATTGTACGAGCATATTCACTGGTGGCGAAGAAATATCATATAACTCTGGCACGATGTTGATTGGATGTCTGGTTATTATTTTTATGGTGTCTAGTAGACTCATCACATTCAGGTGGATTTCAGCATCTAGTACCCATGATGAGTAACCTTTGTCCGATATATCCAGGACGAGTTTAGAAATATTAGGTATTTTAGAAAAATAAAATTCTTATCCCATTTTATCTGTTTAAAGTAACTTCAAATAAACAGAGCTTCGTGTTGATTGCGTGTTACAAAATTAAAACTAATAACCAATATTAAGAGTAAAGGAAAAGAGGAAATAGTAAGAACAGTAGAGTGAGCATGCTTAGCTTTTCTTTCTATTTTGTACATGCATTAGGACTAAGACCATATATATAAGCTAAGGAAAGAGCGCCCTCTATAAATTAAGGGAAAACTTTCTCTATAAACTAAGAGAACAACTTTTTCTATAAGCTACATGGACTTCTAATACATATATTTAAGGGTGTGAAAAGAATATGAAAAACCGATCAAACTATATCGAACTGATTTTTATCATTTTCTCAATAAAATTGTGGATTTTTATTTAGGTGTATAACCGTTCCAAATAATTGAGAAGGTCTTTTTAGTTTATAAAAAAATTGAAATATTCCCAAACCAAATCGAAGAACTTTACATGTATATAAATATATTTTACGTGTTAACATGTTAAATTTAATATATAAATATATTTTATAAAATTTTTCAAATATAAATATAATCCATTTCCTACTCCAGTGATTTGACGATTTTAGGTCTTTGCTCTTTAATTAGCCTTTAATTAAGTAGTTTTCAAATAAAAAGATGCTATAATAGAACTTACATCAAACAAATATGACAAAATCTATGCAAATATTCTTATATTAAAGTTTTAGATCAAATAATATGGCAAGATGATTTTACATTTTCGACTTTTTGGTGAATTAAAGTATTTTTTCAAAAATATATTTGTAAAAAAATATTTTAATAATATTTTATTTTGAAATGATACTTTAAAAATTAAAAAAAATTCAAAAATTAACTGAATCGTACCGATACCGATACAGAAGAGAAATTGATATGATTGGAATGATTTAAAAATTTTAATTTTGGTTATACATTATAAAATACCCAAAAAATTGAAATGGTATGATTTTTTAAAAATAACTGATCGAACCGTCCCATTGACACCACTACATATATTATTATTTATAACATATTTGTCTTTATCTTTTTGTTTTTTTTTTTAAAATGTTGTACAAGTTTTAGTAAAAGGGACCAATTTGCATGAAAGGAAAAGAAGTGATGATTTATGTAATTTAAAGAACTTCATGCCCCATGGAAGGAACCAAAAAAAAAAAAAGAAGACAAAATACTTAGATGGTTTTAGGTCCCAAAGATTCAGGAGATGTTATTACCCGCCAACATCCTCTTTCTTCCACCATCTCTCCCTAGGCTTAGCTCATTCTAATTCTCTTCCACCACCAGGTATTGTTTTTTCTTTTTTTTTTCAGATTGGAAATTTAGCTCGTAAGTAAAAACATGTGTAGTTTCTTGAAAGTTGTGATTTTTAACTTGACCCCTTGTGCCTATAGTTATTTCTTGAAAAATTCCACTGACTCTTGTGAAAATTTTTGATTTTGTATGCTTATTCATGTGGGTGTAGAGTAATTGTCTTGTTCTAGTTTATGTAAGGTGTGTCTCTTATTAACATGCGTCTCTTTAGTTTGCCCAAATTAGATTTAGATAAGCAGTGGTGAAAATTTTAAGAAGTAGACATATGAACTAATCGAAGGGAGTTTGATATTTATTATATACACATTAAAAAATTATTCTTTATATATAATTTTTTGCTAAAGGGGGTTTGGATGAAACTCCTAATAGCTATGTGGCTCCGCCACTGTAGATAACTGTTTCTTGTTCTTTTTTGGGGGTGGTGGGGTGGTGGGAGGGGGGAGCAACTGGACAATCTGTTAATTAATTGTTTGCTTCAGTTTTGATAATGGTGGAAAGTGTTTTTTTTTTTTTGATAAAGAAGTGTATTTTTTTATTTTTGTTTTTGTTACATAAGAAAAGATGCATTTTTTAGCTGATGACCAAGAAAACAAGTTTGAGGTTTATTTTATTTACATATTGAGCTCAGAATTTGGCTTTAGGTATACTTCTTTACAGAGATCAGTACTGGAGGCTGAATCTTACACAAGCCATCACTGAAAATGGTTTCTGAATTAATAAATGCCAACCCCGTTGTGTATGAAAAGAAGGAGAGGCGAAATAGGCGTGCTCCAACTGTTCTGGATGAATTTGCGGCTGAACCTATCGATCAGCTCGAAGTTTTTGATATCCTTCTGAATGATTTCATCATATAATCCTTGTGTTAATGATGATTGAAATCGGATGTTGTTCTTAGTTTGTTATTTCAGTGTTGAAATTACTCTATATATGTTAAGGGAATATAATGAGGCTAGAACTCATCCACTTCAGAATTTGTGATAGCTTTATGCTCTGTCATTTAGATCAAGTCTTTGAGCAGCATTAACATATTGCATGGAAAAAACCTAGAGGAGGTATTTAAGTTTGCTAACTAGAGTTAATTCCTTTATACCAGTTGTTTGTGATATTTATTGTCGTGCCATGTAGTTCAATGTGAAAGATAAAGTGAATAAGCTTTTTGTACTTCAGTGCACGAAATATGTTTATTAGCTTTCTCTTTTCTGGTATAATAAGATTGTTTATTTTTTTGTCATTGTCATTTTGGCTAAAGCCCAGAGAATGAAGTTGGAGTAAAGTAGGCATATCGAGGTCTGGTTACTTTGCAGAAACAGGGGATGGGTGGGTGGGTAAGTGTACATATCAGCGACTACGCTCCATTTTCTGTAGAAACATGGGGATTTTTCAGCCACGTATGATTTTGTTGTCTTTATTTGCTTTATCTTGTTTTTTTTTCTGGGCGGGTAGGGCATGCGTCTTTTTCACCTTTAGCATTTGTTTATAATTTTTCGAATTTCAGCCAAGGCAAATCGAAGTGAACAGTGTTTTGTTATTCCTAGCAAATGGTAGCATATATTAGGAACTGACTATCTCTGTATACTTCCTATTCAATTAAATTAAGGGTCAGTCTAACCGATTCACTACACATAATTGCAATCTTCACTTTTCTCTGCTTGATGATCCTTTACATAGTTTCACACTTTCCCCTTGCTTCAGAAATGCCAGTGTTATACAGTGAGTAACACGAGTACAATACATTTGACTGTGTGTTTTATAGGATTCCTTCTAACTATTTTCCAGCATGTTTGGGTCAACATTGTATCATTTCCAAGAGAACTATAAAGTTTGATTTGTCAGGGAATCTTTGTAGCAATGAAAATTCAATCATTCCTTAACATTCTTACATCATATTAGAGATATAAAAGATCCAGAACATCCCTATTCTCTGGAAGAGCTGAAAGTTATAACAGAAGATGCCGTTGAGGTAGATGACAAACGAAGCCATGTAAGGTGAGAAACAAATCTGTTTCATATGTTTCTGTTTTGATTCCTCATAAGTGGCAGTTTTGTGTTGTCTAAGAAGCGGAAGTTCTTTGATTCAGGGTCACATTCACGCCTACCGTTGAACATTGCAGCATGGCCACTGTTATTGGATTATGCTTGCGGGTGAAGCTTATGCGAAGTCTGCCTTCCCGCTATAAGGTATGCTTTATCATCCTTCTGTTTTGATCCAACAGACTTGTATATGTTACACGTCTTCTCCTGTAAAAAGCATATTACAATTGATAGAGTGTTAATCTATAAGTGATGTGCTATTATAATTTTATTATAGAAGCCAATTATTTCCCAAAGCCATAGAAAAGAGATTATACTTGTATAACTGGACGAAGCATTGATGTCATGTGCTGCTATGTTTGTGTGTCTTCTTAGAACTATTAAGACTTCAACCGCAAAGTTTTTTCATTGGCACCAGTTTCGTGAATCTTCGGGGACACATTTTACACACTCATGATTTCATTTTCAAAATTTGCAAATTTGGTTACCTTTTGTTGAACCTGTTGTTACGAGGCATGGTTAGATTCTACACAACATGGCATGTATCATCACCTAGCTAATATCTGGCCTTAATTTAATTCTACCATGCTAGCAATAAAAAAAATTAATTCAACCAAGCCGTTACTTTCATTCTGGTATATTGGGTAATAAATGGATAGCTTTCCTGTCAGCTTAAATGGTACACTGTAAGCAAATGATGTGACAAGAATCAGAAATAGAAATAGGACTCATACATGCATATAGAGGGGGGGGGGGAGGATTTATTAGTAGCTCAACTGCTCAAGAGCATATCGCATATGCACAGATCCACCTTATGGTTCTTGCTACTATATCTTAAACATCCCTCAGCTGTATGGCATCTTTTAGCTTCACTGTAGCTTCCTGGCAACACTAGATTCAAATAATCTTATTTGGGGAACTTGGAAGTTGGAACCGGGTTGTGCTGGTTTTCAAATTACAGCAGAACTTTGTAATTCAGAATTCTTTTATCCTATTCCTTTCAAATTCTTATGAGTAGTTGATGACAGCCACACTTTGTTCTGGTTTATGATCAGTGTTGTTAGGTTATATATGTTTCCTTTTAAATGGTCTAATGATATTCAATCTGATCAGCTGTGGCTGTGAATTTTCTTCAATTGAGAGGGAAGTGGAAAGAGTAAAGATCTGGGGAAAAATGTTGAAATGGAATCTGATGATGTATAGTCTGATTTGTGGTGTAAATCATGGTTTAGGTGTAACATGCAATATAGAAGTAACTCGAGAAAACGATAACAGTAAGTAAAATCAACAAATTTGTGTCATGTGAAATTACATTGTTTTTTGTATCATGATTACATTGTCTTTTGTATCATGATTTTCTAAAAACCCTTCCTGGTAGCGGACATCGGACTTCCATGTTGGAAGTCTCAAGTTCGAAACTCCTTGCCAGCGAAAGTAAGTGGTTTGCCTTCTGGGTCGAACTCGTCACACTGGGTTTGCCTAGTGTATTTTACTTCTCCTCTGTAGTTTGCGAGCTATTGCATAGGAGTGAGGTTTTACTTGATGCGCACCCAAAGGATAGTGATTGTGGGTTTCCCTTGTGATTAGTTTTTTTTTTCTAAAAAAAAGGTGTTTAATGGAGGAAGACTTTCTCCTTTGAGGATGTAATTCAGCTTTAACGAAGTAAAGGAGCAGAGGGTCGACCTATAGGGAGAGAACAGAGGCTTGACCGACAAACTAGAAGAGGGAATTAAAATGAAAAGTGAAAAGTGCCGCTTTATCCTTACTTCAGTCCTAGTATATAAGATTAAAATGATTCCTTTTATACTTTCTCACAGAAAATGTGGTTTCTGAAGTGTTTAACCACTTACTAGCATTGATAAAAGCGGTCCAACTATTTTGTTAGAATTTTCTCTAGTTGTTGTCTCAAAACATAAGCTTGTTTTGGAAATGTGATATGAAATGATGATGTTCCAGCCATTTTGTGGGAACATCTACCAATCTTTTCTTTTATGCTATCTGATGTTCTTATACTCAAAAATGTTTTAGCCACTCTATTTGGTTGTATCTTCTCCCAGCACTCTATTTATGTTAATATACCAATGGAAGTTACACTTGAACCAATCAAAAGAAAAAAAAAAGGCTTTAGCCATTCTGAGTGAATTCTCAGATTTCTCATTAGCGAAAAGAACAGACTTTTTAAGATTATGCTAGTTGTTGTCTTTTTGTCCAACAGTTCTCCAGATACTAAAATCGGCATTGTGCTTCATATAACTTTGGTTATATATGGCTGCCTAACCTTTAACTGTTAGCTTATTGAAACTAGTTGACTAGTATTGAAGTATTGAATTTTGTTGTTCAAAATTTGAGACTGAACTTACTATGTTCCTGCTTTTCATTTGTTTAAAGAGTGTTCTGAGTTTGATCAGCTTATTGTGAAAATTCTTCTCCATTGTATGGTTTAGTTTTTAGCTGCTTCAAATCGATGCCGGTTCTAATGATGCATTTCACCAAAAGATTATAAAATATAAAGACAGTACAACCTGAATTTGAGCCCACTCTTTCAGAATAACATATAAGCTAAAATCTTCTAATAAGACGGCGTAGTTTTTACATAGTCATCATAGGCTAGAGATTCATCTTAAGGCTAAGTAATTAGTTATATGTTAATTTCTTCTTAAAATCCTTTGTTCTGGTTAGAAGCTTGTATGTAAATGTAGAGGCAAACGTGATAAATGTGTGTTTAGAGAACCTTTAGTTGTAGAAAACTTCCAACTTTGATTGCAAGACAAATTATTTGGTATTGGAATAAATGAACCTGCTAGGTATAAACGTGATAAATGTGTGACTTAGAGCATCTTTAGTTTTAGAGAACTCTCAATTTTCCTTGTCAAGATTATTTATTTTTGGAATAAATGCACCTGATAGAGTTGAATAAATATAGGTGATTCATAAAGATGATCTCAGCTAGGATGAGATTGTACTTAGTTGATTGAGTTGGTTGAGCAAAAGTGATATGCAGTCGAGCTTTCAATGATTGGATTTGTAGGAAGGGAAGTGTAGTAGGTTGCTTGTATGTTCTATGTTGGAGTCTTCTACCCTTGATACCCTTTTAGTTTTCACGTGTAGAAAAAAGTCACAATAATCGTGGATGGAGAGAAAATTCTATCCTTCAGGTTGAGTAGCAAATTACATTCTCGTTCTTGCTCAACAGCTAAGCAAAGTTGTCATGATTTCTGCAAAGTTCTTGTGCAGCTTCCTTTCCTGAGCAAAGTAGGATCTTTTTGTCATCATATTTGCTAAGTTCTCAGCTTCTCCTTTTCCTACCAAGGACCCTTTTGAACTTCTCTCATTTTATATACGTCTTAAATTTGTGTTGTTTTCATATTGCCTTGTTTGTAAACCTTTGAAGGTTTAGTGGTTTACTCCTGTTGGGTGAGGAACAACTAATTGAGCTCAGAAATCCAGTAAGTGTCAAATTTGTTTATCTTCCTTGAAAAGTAGAAAGCTGGGCTTGGTATGGATTGTGATATAGCTTTTATGTTGGAAGGTGCAAAGGAGTCAGCTTCTTTTGGCTGCCAGAGATGAGGTCAATGTAACTAGTGCATTTTCTTGTGCTTTAACTACTTGTGAGCTGTTCCTGCATGATATGAGTAAATCCGTATCAGATCTTTAACCCAGTCTCCTGCAGTTTCAACTAGTTGCTTTCTTAAGCACCAGAATGAAAAAATGATGCAAGGACTTCTTTTGAAAGTCATTTATCTTGTTGGAAAATTATGCAAATATTTCAATATCGAAGTGTTTTGTTGGTAGCTAGCTATTTCCTTAAATTGTTTGAAATTGTTTTCCCTGTCCACAAGTACTCGGTCTGCTTGTTTTTAACAACATATCCTTGTTGTCTTGCCAGGTTGATATTAGAGTAGCACCTGGTACTCATGCTACTGAAGCTGCAGGTATCTGTCTCTCTTGTCATACTCAACTCATTCAACATCCAATATTTAGCCTTCAATTACCATCAACCTGAACAAATTTGGAGCTACAATTCTTTAGCTGTCACTCTGCTGGACTTTCTCCTAATTGAATCCACAAAAGCCTGTATTTCTCACTTCCTTTTTGCCTTCACAAAAGGGTGCATTCCTTTAGAAAAGCACATGAGTTTTGCATTTTTCCACACAAAATGTTCCCCTTTTTGTAAATTTAAGTTACTATTAAACATATCCCTGTCAAAAAGAGATGGAAGGAAAGAAAACCATACAACCTTCCTGTTTATTATCATAATAAAACATTAGCTTTTCTTCAAAAGTAGTCCGCGCTTGCTTTATTATATCCAGCAACTGATAATTTGTTATCTGCCTGCAGTAAACAAGCAGTTGAATGATAAAGAACGCGTAGCTGCAGCATTGGAGAACCCTAACCTTGTCGACATGGTTGATGAATGCCTAGCTCCATCCTATGCATGAAGAAGCTTTTGTTTGGGTATATAGAGATCCAGCATGATCAAAGGCTTTCTTTGATCATGTTATATTGCCTTGTTGTGATTGTTTTCTTCGACCTCTTTTCGTTGGTTTTTTTAGTTCAGCTATTAATTTCATAGATATGTTTTAACCAACTTTACTCTTTTAAATGCCTCGTCGAAAAATATTTTCTCTGTTCACTTTTGCTTGTTCATTGCACTAGTATAGATGTCCGCTTGTGATTGTCTAGGTCGGAGAATTAAAGACAGTAAAATTATTATTCTACTTTTTGCTCCTTAAGAGTGTGCTTAACAATACTGGATAAGTACAAAACTGCAAATAGACGTAGTACTAATTAAAATAACTTTTTTTTTTACTATTTACCCTCGTTGTGTCATTTTATTAGATATTTACTCTATTTGAGGTGTTTATAGTCGTGGACGATAATTATCAAGGATCAAATATTTTTTTAAAAAAATAATAAATAATTTAAAATAATTAATTTTAAAAATTATGATAGATAACTTAAAAGGAAGGGAATAGTAAAATCGTAATAATCCGGCTTATAATATTTATATCCTTCAATTTGATTGTGCATAAATAGACACTTAAACTTGTATATAATTGAACAAGAAGGCGTACATTGTATGTAAAAAATTGTAGTAGTTGTTATGCGTGAGTTTTTTTTTTTCTTGATCCTAACTTAATTATGATTTTTTGTTATCGTACTTGTTACTTTAAACCAAACTAAATTTGGAATTATTGTAGGAAAGATCCAACATTATTTGCTTATAGGTAGGAGAAAAGTAGATAGTTTGGTAATGATCCATAATTAGGAACAAATTTGACGCATCATTTTAAAAACTTTACAATTAGGTTACTAGCTATAATTCTATTAAGGAGGTGAAATCACAGTACGTTTTCCCTCAAATGAGTTGTGTAATAAGTGAAAGCACAATGTTATTCACTTCCTATCGATGCCTACATTGCATGATGATCAAATATAGCCTTTCAGTCTATATTATCTGTTCTTCTAGGGGTCGTTTGATAAAGTGTATTAACAAAAATAACGCATGGATCAACTAAACATTTACAAACTAGTTAGGTACGAATTCAATATTTATTCTACTTCAAGTCAAAATAGTTCAGTAAGGTAACTGTATCATCACATGAAAACATACAAGTATTCCACAAATGCTCGTCGATACCAACTTTCCCTCATTTTACACAGAAGATATAGTTCATCAAGGTGGTTTACAGAGAAAATTTGATACCTTCATCATCAGCTGAAGTTCCTTTAAATATTGCAAGCTTCCCTTTATGTTCGAGCAGCTTCAAAGCTCGCATAAGAACTGTACGATCTATTCCATGAAGCTCTGAAAAATTAAAACGCCAAACAAACAAATGAAACGAATAAAAAAGAAGATATAGCATAAGATTCCATCAGTCCATGAAGTTCGTCAGAGAATAAAAACTAGTTAAACCATGTAAGCGAATTCACGACTAAACATAGATGTTAAGCATAAAATGTTTGATACAAGGATCCACTGATATTTCCATTACACGTTTATGAACGAGTAGTTCAAGATGGAAACAAGCACACGATCATATTAGAAAAGAAACAATTGAAAGCGTTAACTCTTCTCAGTCAAAACACGCTTCGTCCATATAGGGCAAGTGAAGTGCCAAGACCTAAGCTAACATATGCAAAATATTTACAGAAAGAAGAAAATAGTAATCAATACCTTTGAATAAAGAGAAAACAATATTAGTTAGTACTTTCGTCTTCTTTCTTTAAATCTTTTGCATATGTTAGCTTGGGTTTTTAACTAATTTGTGGACTGTAGTATCTAATATCTTTTAGATTCTAAAACCCAAATCTTACCTGTTCCACGGGACTCCACCCCTGAACGTATTTCTTCAACTGTCATAACACTGTCCTCCAGCCCATTCTCCTTCACCTAATGAGACAGATATAAATGCGATAAGGGTTGGTTATGGCAGCAGATAGCCAACACAAAAAAAATGTGACAAGGTTAAATATACTCCTGTTCATCATTCCATCTAAAAGAAAAACGAGACACCATGTCTTTCTGCATCCATCCCCAAATATGGCATATAGCAGTCGTCCAACAGGGAATCTAATTGCTAAACATTAAAATCACTTCTTTTATAGGATAATACTCCGAGAGAAATTCAACTCAAATGACCAAACTGAGCGAGATTTCAGATAAATTTGAGAAGAACAAGAAAGCAGGAAAGTGGAAGCTACGCAAAAGAGGGGTGGTTAGCTCTTAAATATTGATGATAAACATGATCTTGAAGCGCAACCATTTATATAAATGAACAACCCATAGAGAGGCAAATTGGTTCTATATAAAGATGGCTATATGAGGTGGTAGGCGTGGAGCAAGGGAGAGCATGAGGAACATAAATGATCAGGACTACATGCTTCTATTCTCCTTTACTTAACCTCTACTTTTGCTAATTTAGCAACATCATATGACATTTGAGTATGATAGCCAAGAATGAGTCCTAAATCCACTAAACAAATCATAGTATAGTCCCCTCAAATGCAGACCCATTCCTAACCCTACCAGGTTCTGTAATCCACAAGCATATTGAGTTGGGACAGTGCCAAAGTTCAGACATCAACTATCATACGGTTATACTACTACTCACAAAGTTTACAATCAAGTCTGCCCAGTCTTGGATACGATGCCATAGGACTAGGCATTTTCTATGACCTTTATCCATCCATTCTGCACGACCTGTCAAGTAGATCAGAGTCAGAGATAAAGCCTTCTGCAGTACAACGGACTCTCGTTAAGGTCCAATATATTATTACTATGGCAAGATCGCTTACCATCAGAAACCAAAGCAGAGAGAAATGCCTCCCTAGCTTCATGACTCAGAGATCCTGCACTATCAAAAGATCATCTGTATTCAGTTGTGGCACACAAATTGACACCATTCCAGATTACAAAAGATTTTCATTGAATCAGAGGCAAGCTATACCACATAAAGAGATAATCACATTTTCTTTTAGCTAAAAATGCAGGGAATTTTTGTTTTTCTAAAAAGAAATTCAACCAGTACCGGCAAGCTTGACCACCTAATGCTATTGTGATTGACAATTTCTTTTGCTTAATATGGTTTATGAACAGACATGCATACTTAATGGCATGGAAAGACTGAAGAGATCTCTTCGGAAATCTTGTGCTCCAGAGTAGTAAGTATTACAAATTCAAGCCATTAAACTTGAGAATCACATATAAACAGTTTGATCATTTACATGAATTTCTTACTTCCCTTAGAAACATATTGCAGAGGAAAAAAAAATTCATTGGAGACAATCTACATGTGATTCAAAGACAATTTTTGTTGCTAGATATGCTAATGTGGATTACTCCATGGCAGTGTTATCAAAAGCGCAAAAATGCGCGCCTCGAAGCAAAGCGAGGCCCTTGTGCTTTTTAGATCTGAAGTGTGAGGCGTTTGAAAAAGTGCGCACTTCACCCTTCAAAGCGCTGAAGCGAGAAGCACCGAAGCGACGCTTTTTTTTCGTTTAGTTTTTTTAAAATTTTTTTTTTAATGTTTAATAGTTTTGAAATTAATTTGACCTACTATCGCAACTAAGAGCTTCTGCTTCTGCTTCGCGACATCTCATCTTTTCTTCTTTGCGGCTTTCTCCTTCTACTTCGCAACATCTCGTCTGCTTCTTCTTCTTCTTCTTATGCGTCTGCACTCTGCAGTTCTGCAGTTTTGGTTCGCTTCTCCTTTCTTCTTCAATTTCTTCTTCTTCTTCTTCACTTTATTGTTCTTGATGGTGCTCTGTTTTCTGTTCTGTTTAGTGTGTAGATTTTTTTGTTCAAGGAAAGAGCTACTACTGGTTCAACTTCAAGTCCAAGTAGAAGTAGAACCCTTGTTGATGAGCCCTCTGATGAAGAAGAAGAAGAAGATGAGGACCAAGTAGAAGCCGTGGTTATGACACTTCAGGAGTTTGAGGATCTTGTTGAAGAATAGGATTTTGCTCAATGCTCACTTTGTCTTTTAATTATGTACTTATGTTATTTGCTATATGCAATTTGACTATCTATTTACTTTTTTAACCTAAGTTGAAACTTGAAAGATTTGCTTAATATGTTACTCCTATTGAATTCTTGATGGTTTATCTGTGCATATTTCATATATTTTTATTTTTATACTAAATAGCACTTTTTTAAAAAGAAGTGCGCGCTTCGCTTCACGCTTCTCGCTTCTGTGAAGCGAGACCTCATTGCTTTTTTCCGCTTCTTGCTTCTCAAAACACTGCCCCATGGCGTGCAACTATAAGATAATTCTATGATATTTTGGTAACATAGCAGAAATTTTCTAATTGGATCTGAAATTTTGAGACATTCTACATTCAACAATAATAATATTTACATTTTGCTCCTTCTGTTTTGCAGCTGTTTCTTCTTAATTTTACCAAAAACAACCAGTCCACCACTTCCTTGGAAATTAGATGGGTAACCTTCACATGTAATTAATCCATTTCATTCCTGATTGTAGTATCATCTCTGTATCATTGGTTATCTCAACAACAAACTGAGAAAATCAGCACAAATATATTTTATGTTCTTTAATGCTGGGACTAGATCATCTCAGTTCAAATGTGTGTGCATGCATGACTCATGAGAATGTCTATTTCGTTTCTGCTTCCTTGATTAATGTCAAGTACAGATCCATTTCGACAATCTTGTAAGAATCTAGAGGGTGATAGTTACTCCTTTCAAATTGAAATGAAACTCTTTCTTTGGGACATTCCGGAATGTGGACTACCATTTCATTTCTACACAACTTTCAAGACCTTTAAGACTTCAAATTCTTAACATGTGCACTTTATAACTCTGTAATATTTTCCGATACGATATCACAATTTTTCAAATTATTACTTCAATATTTTTCTTCCATTATCACTACTATAATATATATATTTTCTGAACAGATTATCACTACTATAATACAAGTCAAATTAACATCTTAAATTTCACACGAGCTGAATGGAGTTGTTGCTATTTTAAGTTCCTCCGGCGTTCAAGATCACTAGCTGTTGTTATAAATTTCTAACCACCATACTGGATTTTTACCCAAGGCAATAATTTTGGGAATGTATATAAACCATCTCCTTGGCTGAACATTAAATATATAGACTACTAATAAGAAGCAGCACTCACTTTCAATAGCAGGATTGCTGAACAATGGAAAGTCTACCTCCAGCGCAATTACAAAGATCTTTTGGGTTCGACAGAAATCAATTATGAGCTCTTTCCATAGCTGTATCTGCTTCTCCCTAGTTTCCCTCACAGGCTGCAAACTGGGAAAGAAGAAAAATTATGCTATGTGCAAAACATAATTCCACATCAGAAATCTTGTAATACTGCTCGAAGAAAAGTCCAATTTCATGCACAGCAAATAAAGAACATCATTATTTTTGTGAGAAACCAACTTAAATCTCCCTTAAAGATATATTACCACCATGCTTAGAGCTATAAGTCAAACATTTCACACATATGAGTCATTTTCTTTTCCTTGTATACCATCAAATGTTAAAATAAAATCCTCCACTTCGGAGATCGAAGATTTAAAATTTCATCTGAAACCATGATTATATTTATCATTTCTTTGCCTTAAACTCTCAAATATTTTGGAAATTTACACTTCAATAAAACACATTTCATTTGATAAGTCATTACTATATAACAATATCAAATCGTAAAAACAAGCTTGTCCCACAAGATTGAAGACTATTACATGATCCAAGAAAAGAATGTAATTTTCAACTACCACATAGAACATTAGAACATTGACCGATTAAGATTTAATGATTGCATAATGGCTCGAGTAAATGGTCATTACTTCTATATGATTTCTATTTGTTCTTTTTTTCTTTTTTTTGATAAGTAAGAAGAAATATGTTCATTTTGCAATAAATATATGATAAACAAAGAGCAGGGCTATGCAATTCGATAGACAAAAGGATAGGCTCAAACAACAACAACAACAATAACATACCCAGCGGAATCCCACAAGTGGGGTCTGGGGAGGGTAGAATGTACGCAGACCTTACCACTACCTCATAGAAGTAGAGAGGCTGTTTCCTGGGAACCCTCGTTTCAAAAGGCTAGGCTCAGAAAACTACAAATGATTATCACTGGGTCTTGTTTCTCAGGAAACAGCCTCTCTACTTCTATGGTAATGGTAAGGTCTGCGTACATTCTACCCTCTCCAGGCCCCACTTGTGGGATTATACTGGGTATGTTGTTGTTGTATTAACACTAGGTCTTGTGTTCAGGTGTAAGATAAAGTTGAACTACATAGAATGCAAGCTGTTCTGCAGGTCTGCTCATAAAACTAAAAACAAGTTTCCCAACATGATAAAATGTTGGACTTTAACATGAAAATGAAGCAACACAAAAAATCTATGTATACAATATGAAATTCATGCATGTTACACATTAAAAGAAAGAGTGTTTTCATCTACCTAATAAAAGGGTGGATGGTAGAAGAATGGGACAGGTACGAGAAGTTCTAAGTGATTACTTGATAGCAGCCATTAGCTTATTAGAAATCCAGAAGGACAACTGCTGCTCGGGACTTTCGAGTTCTAAGATACAGCAACGAGAAAGCAATCCAAACTAAATTTCTGTAGGTAGATCTAACTGATTTTGTCATCCAAATTATGAGACTAACTCCATGACCTGATTAGAACCTTTCTCTAGGAATCATTCTATTCACTTTCTACTCATTAGCAAATAAATATATCCATCATGCACCCTTAACAAATTCAGTCCTAGAGTGGAATGGATAGACTCATATAGCCAACCTCCACTGATGTGCGGAATTGGATTGAGGCTCAGTTAATTGATACTCCACTGATATGGGAAATTGGGATTGAGGCCTAGTTAATTGATACTCCACTGATATGGGAAATTGGGATTGAGGCCTAGTTAATGGATACTCTAGTGATATGGGAAATTGGGATTGAGGCCTAGTTGGTTGATATCTAGTTCTGCCAAAATGCAGGATCACCACACCATCCAAGAAAAGGTTTTCCATATATTTTGACAAGAAAAGTTCCAATGTAAATCCAGAAACTGAAAATTTATAGCCAAGTGTTAATACATATAGAGACATGGAAATAAGGGCAGGAGCAAATTACGTGAAGTAGGGTGGATAATTAAAGAAGTTAGGCAACTTGTATTCGCCTAGCTTCTGCATCTTTCTTGAATTACTTCCTTCTCTGCCTTACACCTGCTCGTTCAAAAATAACCCTTTTAACAAATAAATATATAAAAGAAAGAAAGCAAAGAGAAAAATATCACCAAAATAAAACCCAATATTAGTGGTGGTAAAGCCTGGTTGGGCTGGATTTGGACAAGTTAAAAATAAGTTAAGCAGAAAAGGGGTCAGAATCCAACAGTTCATATCTACACGAGTTGATTCTGGTCCAACCAACATCTTAAAGAATAGATTTATCCAGAAAACATGTCTGAGTTCAAAAAAATATTTGTTTACTGTGGGCTATTGGACTTCCCACGAAAACATATGCATTTGCTTGACATAGTCAAAATGGCATCAGAAACGACATAGAAGGTTCCTTTTCCTGCATGCTTAATTGCACGAAGAATCAAAAGGAAATTCAGGTGATATCATGATTTCAATTCATCAAATGTGCTTTTGGGTGATGTCTTCAGGACAAAAAGACAGACGGGAGAGGAAGTGTCCAAAGAGAGGAGAGAGATAGACTTTGCTCCAGGAAAAAATTAATTAACAGACACAAATGAAGTTGAAGAACTTAGATCTAGAATACTCCAATGTGAAGAAAATCAAAAGTGAAGTTGAACCTGGATAAAATATGGAATTCTATCCTGGACTATGGGAGTTAAAAATTGAATTTTTGACTGCTCTATCAACATTTGTTAAAGGGAGGAAAATGAAAGTGTTTCTTTTACTTCAAGGATAGAACCAGGAATAGGGAAAGGAAATCATAAATCAGCAATAATGGTACTTCATAAGTAGAGCAACAAATAAATTTAATAGGTTAATAAAGATTGGAGGACATTTTGGATGTGTAATAAAAGGGTAATCCTACAAGTGAATCAACTGTAGATGCCATTTGGAAATTCAATAGAGATGGTTATCATGGTCATAAACAATGGGCAGCAGAAGAGCGATTTCCAGAGGTGGTAGATCACCCATACTGTGTCAAACTAATTGAATATTGAAGCGATGATGGAGAAAGAAGTATTCAGAGGTGGGTACATCACCCGTATTGTGTCAAGTCATCAAATGTTCTTTTGGATAACAAGTTAAAGCTTTAAAATTCGAGCTTGCCACAGAAGGCCCAACTGCATTAGCACAATCATGTTTCCACATCAGTAATGGGGAAATGGGGGTATGCTGCCCCTGATGACATGGAAACAGGACATCTCACAATTGAGAGTGATCGTGTGGAGTTTTGACGTTGCGTTGAATGAGATCTAAACAGGCTGACAGGTCCTTAGAAAGGAAAGACCAAGATCAGAAAAGAAACTTTTGGATTTAGTTAACATTACCCTGCTGATAGTGAGAAGTTTGGACTGGAAAATCAGTATTTGCTCAATGCAGCTCGAAGAGCTAAGTAAGTTGACACTTCTTTGTTAGAAGCTGCAAAAGATCAACCAAAGATGAGCCAGATGGAAGAAACTCTGTTAATTCATCATTCAAAACTAGTGAAAGAACTAATCAACTTAATGATGTAAACTTTTCTAACAACTAAATATGAAAAATGGTAGTATGTTTCACGGAAACAAAAAATAAGTTGTAAAGTAGCATAGAATATTTAGCTTCTTATCAATGATATGTTGAAGGAAAAATTCACCCTCGTCAATGACTTCCTATCACTGTTGTTGCCTCCCCCACAATTCAGTATTTGATAAACTCAACCATGATTGGAACCAAACTATTCTATACATTCTTATTTAAAACCCAATACACCCAACTACTACCAATTTTCACCTATATCAAGAGCTTAATTTTTTTGGCTGTCTTAAAACTTCAATTATACTGACAAGTATCAGTCAAGATGCAATAAAAAATCATTGGCTCAACTTCATGCTATTCACCATACTACGCACATCTAAATTCAAAATATGCTACAACCTTGATCCAACTTGCAATTCTGAATTAAAACAATCATATAATAGACGGTATGATCTATTAGTGAAAACAATCATATAATAGACAGTATCATCTATCAGTTGAATAGAGCGAGAGTTTAGTTGAGGAACACAACAACCACTGAGGTACTCAGTGGACCAAATTTAAACAACTATGTCACATTGTCATCTCGCCAGACATTCTCAACCTTCTTGCATGTCAATAGTGAATGCCACAAAAAACCATTTTATAAGAATGATAATCTTATAAGGTCAAGAAAATGACTTGCCAACAGTGAATCAAATGATTTGGAACTCTATATAGCTATTCCAGACATGATTCATCAATGCCACAAAACCTTTTTATTGAGTAACCATATTCCTCTTCAATATTGTCATATTGCAAGAAATGCATGGCTTTATGATTAGATTATATCATAATTTTATATATTTTTAAAAAATTCTCGTAATTTTATATACATATAAACTGATTCTTCAATGTTGCCTCATGTTTAAGAATTTTCGGCGTGATAGCATCCTTTACGATATCCAGGATTAGTCCAAAAGGATTCCATAGTTGACTTTTCACAGTTGCCTTGATTGACTTTCCTAAATATGAGAGATCAATCACTTGTCCACTTGAGTACTTAAGAATTCATATGGTTTTCTAGGGACCAAGAATATAATCTCTCAACAACAGATTTGTGCACAGAGGTAGAAGTATTGCTGATATAGATAGATATATTCATAAATTAACACCTTAGTTTAACAATAGAAAGTGCAAATACCTTTTTTTCAATATATATGTCAAAGATCTTGCATAAAACGGTAGCCATCGCTATTGGGCATAAACAAAAGGAAGAGGTAAAAGGTGATTCAGTGTCTGGGAGTAAGAAATTTGAAGGCGTGACTTATCATTAGCTTTTTTTGTGAGCAGGCCACGTACATTGGTGTCTATTGAGTTTTCTTTTAATCCAAAACGCTTTTTTTTTAGTTTTTCTAACTGAATAATGAAATTTTAAAATTAAAACGTCAAATAATTTAGTAAAGGAGAAATGGTCATTCTGGTCATAGAGGCTGCCAGTTCACTGGGCTGAGGTTCCTCTTTTAAATATATACATATATATATAGAGCTATACTTAGATTCGATGAAAAGAGACCCACAGGAACAAGTTTCTGGAGTGTCAAAGATGAGCCTATCGCAGATAAGACACCAAAGCAAATGGGAGCCTCAGAAATCAGTGAAAGGTGAATGGCTCACTTGGCTAAAACTAAGTGAACGTGTTGCTAGAATAAGAAGAAGAAGATACATAATCATGCAGAAGGTTAATGTTACATGGAAAGTTTTTTCCTCCTACATATCAGATATCAATTTGTTGAGAGTTCTGTTTTACCGAATGAAAGCTATAGTATTCCACTTGACGAGTAAATGAGACATTGCAATTTCAACGCATTACTGGCCACAACTAGAGACACCCAAAAATAGCCTGGAACTTTTGCATTCCATCAAATTATGCATTTGCAGCGTAGGCCTCTATTCTCACTTATCAAAAGAAGAAAAACAACAATACTGTAAAACACTGCTATCATTAAGCAAACAACAGTGTTTCAGAAACTCCCCTCCAGAGCTCCCCGAGTCAGAATAGCATCTGACATTATCTTGAAATATGAAAATGCAGACGTAGCAAATCCAATTCACGAAAAATGGAAAAGAATGAATCATGTAAAACTTGGGAACTGTCCATTTAAATTACCAAATTCAATCTCCTACTACTTCTGAAAGTGAAAAAGAAGAAGAAATCCAGAACTCAGAAGTGAATAAAACATAAACTCAGTGAAATTCGAAGGAGGAAATAAACCCAATCATCATTTGCATCAAGTCACTAAACTAGACCACAGAGAATCATATAAAACATGTGTTCAGTACAATGCTTTCTGCCAAACCAGTAAAATGAGTTCCTACATTTATTCCAACTCCTAATTAATATAACACATAATCATTGTTATCAACCTTTAATACCCCAGGAATCAATACATAATCCTTATACCTAATTCACCTTATATAGTTACTGAATGTCATCTAAAATAAACAACAATGACCCAGAAAATAATTTCCCAAATAAAACAGTCTCCACTTCCCCCATACAGATCAAGAAAAAGTAAAAAACAAAACTTTATAGAAAATAACATCTGGGTGTCTTTATTTAATAATGGAAAAGGAAAACAAAGACAAAGAGAACATACTAAGTGAGCCAACAACTCTGTAGATTCCCCAAATAGCCAAATCCTGGATAAACCACAAATTCTCAAAAGAAGGTCGCCCGGAAATGACCCTGAAATTCTAAAAAAGAATTCAAAGGAATAATAAAAAAAATTCCATTATAAACATAGAGAAATTAATAACCTGAAAGGGAGATGAAGAGAAGATCACCTGGGAGAGACCAGTCAATTCATAGGGGAAAAAAGAAACGTAAAGTTGGAGCTTTGTTGCAATAATGAGAAAAAATTTGCACCTTGTCTAAAGAAAATTGTGGAAATGCAAATTAGTCCCATTAGTATAATTGATGGACTAAATGACCCCCATAACTTTTTCTTCAGTTCCTATGGAAGCAAAATTAAATTTTGTTAATGTATGGAAAAAAATTAAAGAGAAAAAAAAAATGAAAATGGAGTGCTACTCCTTCAATTCGATTCAAGACTGCTTATCACTGTAGCAGTATCCAACAAAAGTAAGTATCTTTTTCTCTCTCTTTATATGCTGAGTTTAGAATATGATAATTCTCAACTTTCTTGAAATTGTCAAGTGGACTTAACCTTTTCGACTTTATTTTGAAAATTTGAAGTGTAAAAGATTCACCCTTTTTGGTTTTTTTTTGTCTGTTTCCTGCCATACTTTGAGTCGTGCCTAGTTGATTGGTGTGGTGGATGATTTTGAGTTTAGCTGCTTGTTATGTTTTCTTTTGAGGATTTTAGAGGAACCCCATGTTGAATCATATAGCATAGTTGCTTTATCTTTGGTTTAACAAGTTATTGTAATGAAATCAAAGATCTCCTTTTTCTTTGATTTTACATCATACTAGTTGGGATCAAGGTTTTGTCCTGGTGTTACATCTGGTTCAGTGTTTTTAACTCCTTTTGTCCCAATTTATGGAACATTGTTTGACTTGGAACAGAGCTTTAGAAAGAAAGGAGGACTTTTGGGACTTCTGATCTAGAACAAACCTTGGACATTTGTGTGGCTATAAAACAAATCTCTTTTAGGGTGAAATTAAAAAGTTATACTTAAATTACTTCTTAATGTAGAAAGTAACATTCTTTTCGGGATAGCGGAAGTAATAGTCTTTTTAGTTTGGTCAGAAATGGGAATGAAATAGGTCAAAATGGAGCTGAATGGAGGGTTGATGATATAGCTGATCCTAGGCTAGTTGGGGATTAAGGCTTTAAATTTTTTTGTTTGCTTAATGAGCCATATTTGTTGCTTTTGTTGTTTTTGCATTAAATTGGAAGGTTGTTTTGTTCTGTTATTATGCTTCATTTTGTCTCTTTGTATTTTTCCCAAGAAAAACAAGTACGTTATTTGGTACTTCTCCTCTGCAGTTTATCGGTCTTGGATTGCACTTTTCAAGCTTTACAAAGTGAGGATTGTTAAATAATGGCAGTGTAAGTTTGGGATGTTTATCACTTGGATTTTTCCATTTAAGGTTACTTTAATAATCCAGTAACTTTTGTATTAGTACATCTGATTTTTGGTTTATCGATGGCTAAACAGAGTTGCCTCTGCTCCTGGAAAGGTTTTGATGACAGGAGGTTATCTTGTTTTGGAGAGGCCTAATGCTGGTATTGTACTGAGCACAAATGCTCGTTTTTATGCTATTGTGAAGCCCATTGATGAGGAAATCAAACCTGAAAGTTGGGCATGGGTGAGTGATATTTGCTGCACTTAACTGAATGATCATTTATCTGGAGAATGTTTTCCCACTTTGTTCCCACTGTAAATTAGTCTTCTTATTCCTTTTCAGAGTTGGATAGATGTTAAATTGACTTCTCCCCAGATGGCAAGAGAAACCGCGTATAAACTGTCTCTTAAACACCTAAAGCTTCAGCCTGTTTCTTCAAGGCAAGTAGTTCAAGTCTCATAAGTGAAAATAATATTTTTCTTTTTGTGTTTGTGAATTTGCAAAAGAATCTCTTGTTTCTAATTTCTTTTGGGTGTCCTATGGGATATGAGGTCCCTATGCATATTGATGATCGAGTTTCTTTTTTAGAGAACCATATTTGGTGTAGGTTCTCTACTTTTGGTATACGGCTTCCATACAGGAGTTTACTCCATCATTAATAAAATACTTGATCAAAAAGTATTTGTGAATTTGCTGAAATTTATTTTATACTTGATCAAAAAGTATTTGTGAATTTGCTGAAATTTATTTTTTGGAGTATTAAATTTAACCTGGCTACTGTATTCTTGATTAATTTGATCTGTTTTATTATAACATGAATCGTAAGTCATCTAAATGACAAGCAATGTAGTAACTTATTATAGTCGAACATCAGTGGATCAAGAAACCCCTTTGTAGAACATGCGGTGCAGTATGCTGTTGCAGCAGCCCATGCAATACTCGACGAAGATAAGAAGGACAGATTGCAGAGACTACTTCTGCAGGGTAATGTCTGACATTCTCGCCTTTCTTGCCTTTCTTACCTGAGGGGTGATGACATTTTTTTAATATGGAACATTACCTCATAACTTTTTGTTAAGAAATTAGAAAAATAATTTCTCAAACTGCATTATCCATGCAGGTCTTGACATAACTATCTTGGGTTGCAATGAGTTCTATTCGTATCGGAATCAGGTGCTTTTGCAGCTTATTTTATATTTCTGATACAACATGTAGTCCACTGGTAGATAATTACCTGTGCGTCCAGCTTGTTGTCATGAAGTGAAATTTGATATTCAGTAATCACCATACCTAGAGTTGTTGACTTAATATTTTCTAATTTGCGGCAGCTGTTTCAAGATTCACAGTGAGCAGGAAAAAAAATCATATAGACTATATAGCGCCCTGCCAATTTTTAAAATTTAAGTTTTGCTCAATTAGTTGAATGGTTTAATCATCAATTTGACCAATTACTGGACAAATGATTGACTAAACCTTTTCTAAGTTCAGAAGATAACACTAGACCAAATATATAATTCTTATTGGAAATACTTTGAAAAAATAAAAACTTGATTATGCCACACCAAGTTGATTTGTATAATTGATGTTCAAATTTGTAAATTTAAAACAAAAAGTAGAACTAGAGTAAACTGCTTGATTGGAAGTCAGAGCTGCAGAAGCTGTAAAAAGGACTAGTCATGCACCAAGTGAGCACAACATTTTAAGATTTACTTCACCCAGGGAAACAAATTTCTGCTCATTAGATTTATTAATGAAGTTCTAGTATTTTATGTAGAATATAAAAACAATTCTTCAAGGATTTGTATAAAATACTAAAATAAAATTAATACAAGTTTTCAATTGTCCTGATCATGTCATTACTTCCATTTAATATCTTGATCACGTTCTGCTGAACTATAGGGACAAGAAATTGCAATGACATTGATATGGGGATTTTGTATGGCTGGAACTGGTCAACTCGGATTACTCCTTTGTAATAATCAGTGACTATCATATTTAACTTTATATCAGATTACGTTGTGTAACAGATCCATAAGCTAGGATGCAGTCCAAGATGTTATGCTACAAACTTGCCTGTATTCTCTTGTTTGATATTAATTGTGACCTCTCTGTTAATTATTTTATGTAGATTGAAGCATGTGGGCTCCCTCTTACACCTGAGTCATTAGCTTCCCTTCCACCATTTGCTTCGATCACCTTTAATGCAGAAGAATCAACTGGAGAAAATCGCAAGCCTGAAGTTGCAAAGACTGGATTAGGGTCATCAGCAGCTATGACAACTGCAGTTGTTGCCGCCTTGCTTCATTATCTTGGCGTTGTGAACCTCTCCTCTTTGGATGAGGACCAACTCCAAGGAAAGAAAGATGTATCTGATCTTGATGTAGTTCATGTGATAGCTCAAACTGCTCATTGCATTGCACAGGGTAAAATTGGCAGTGGGTTTGATGTTAGTTCTGCAGTTTATGGAAGTCAACGCTATATCCGGTTTTCGCCTGAAGTGCTCTCATCTGCGCAGGTCTTCTTCAGTTTCCATCTATTTTATTAATTTATTGACATAGTTTTGATCATAGATATAGTAGTCTGTTAAGTTTTCTCAGAGGGTTGGTTATGGGAAAATAGCCTGAATGGTTTCACAGTATATATCTTATAATTTAATATGCCAAAGACTTACTTTCTGAAGCTCATTAACAATCCATGTTTAAATTACATAGCGTTTGTCCTAAGATAATAAATTTAATGTACTCGTTCTAAACTGAGTACATGCGGGAGAAGGTGGGGGTGACCTCTGTGGCACACAAGATGAGAGAAGCGAGACTAAGATGGTGTGGGCATGTGCAAAGGAGGTGTGTTGACGCTCCAGTTAGGAGGTGCGAGAAGTTAGATATAGGGTTAGGGATAGACCGAAAAAGTATCGGGAGAGGTGATTAGACAGGATATAACACAGCTGCATATTACCGAGGACATGACCTTAGATAGAAAGGAATGAAGGTCGCGTATTAGAGTAGAAGGCTAGTAGGCTAGTAAGGGTAGGATGTAGTCTTGTCTTGTAATGGTAAAAGGTTAGTAGGCTTGTCATAGGTTAGTCGCGTTAGTTTAAATGTGTTGTTATTGCTCGTCAATTATTTTGCTACTTTTATTTTTTTTTTTCTTGTAGATTGACATTACTCTTCGGTTTAGTTACTATTCTATACCTATTGTTTTTCTTCTTTGGGGGCTGATATATTAGAGCTGAGGGTCTTTTGAAAACAACCTCTCTCTGTGTACACTCTACCCTCCCCAGACCCCAATTGCGGGGTTTCACTGGTTATGTTGTTGTTGTTGTTTTCTAAATTGAGATAAATGAAGATGATGACTATATTGCATCATTCAAACCCCTGTGAAGTCCATAGCTTTTTGGCTAAGAGTAATGTACTCTTTCCAAATTAAGACGACTTCATATGCAGATGATGAATACATCACATCATTCAAGCCCCTGGAGCTTTGGTTAAGTGGCAAGAGTCTGTGTGTGATGTGTGAATTATGTAGATGAGGTGCAAGTCACAAGTTTGAACCTCGTGACAAACCAAAAGCCTAGTATTAAGAAGGGTAAAGTGGCGGGTCTTTATCCACCAAGTGTCAGACCATGTGCCAACTGGCCCTCATGGATTTCTTGCTTACTAAAAAACAGAGGAAAAAATGTATCTCATCACTCAAATGTTGTTGTCATCACTACATGCTACAGTGGTGCTAAAATCTAGCTTGGTCGCCCAAGGCCCAGTTTATACCAGGATTAATTATCTGTTGGCATTTTTCCGAAGAATGAAGAGGGAAAATGGTAATTGGGGGAGTGTAAGTGAAGTTTCATGTTTGTCAATCTTCAGAAGGTCATTTTACATGCAAAGAAATTGCATCAGAACCTATTCCTAGGAGATTTGTCAGAAAAATAATTATGCTGTAACCACCTCCAACCCAAACTATCACCCAAATTTCAGATTTGATCTCTATAAAATTACCTAAAGGGTTAATCATTTTTCCTTCAGTCTAAACCTCATGTTACTGTATTGAGAAGTGCAGCCAAGTGAGCTGTTGGGTTTTGCTATTTGTCAGACCACTATTGGTTATCTGTGTAAATTTAATGTCTTTGTCAACAATTAATAGAGCTGTTTTTCCTTTAAGTGGATAGTTCATCTTCTCTTTTTCATCACTGTTTGGCATAACAAACTTGATATTGGCCTTAGCAAAGGTTTGGAAATAATTCATTCTTGATTCTGCAAGAACTCTTATGAAAGCCTTGACCTAATCAAAAATCTTCTGTTGGTTCTTTGGCTGAGGATATAAGATTAAGGAATGATGTCGGGGTTTGTATAACGTGTCAGGGAAACTTATGGGACATTTGACGCCTGCTTATATCGATTCTTCAGTAACGTGAAGGAATAGTTTATCTTTAATTAATCAATCAACTGTACCTCATTTACCAAACTTGGTGTCGGCTACATAAACTTTCTATATCCATTACAATCTATATCCGGGCAGATATCATCCTAATCAACATATGCTAATTACTATGCGGAGTTATGATTGTGGATTTGCATTTAAATTTTATTGAATATAGTTTCTCAACTGTTCTGACATTTTTTTGGACTAGCAGAATGCAGGTATGGCAACACCACTAACAGAAGTCATTGATGATGTCCTAAAAGCAAAATGGGACCATGAGAGGACCAAGTTTTCATTGCCTCCTTTGATGACATTAGTGAGTCTGATATACTACAGTCCACAACTTTATGAATGTTTTTCTGGTTAAAAATAATGGATTGTTCATCTGCTATAAGCTGGATGATCAGAATTACTGTTTTACGTGTTAAGGGACCCTTAATGACACATCTACATGTCATCTTTTGTTCTCCATACTTTATGCTGACTGCCCAGCTGATTGACTATCATACTGTCAAATAGAACTATAAACTAATTTCATCTTCAATTGCTGAATATTGACGTCAAGTGTAAATTTATCCACCTGGTGCTTGGACTAAACACTCAAATTTCTTTTGCAGAAGATACTTAACCTATATATGATTATGAAAATGAATTAACTTTCACATAGTTCAATGATCCATCTAGCATGCTTTTATTTGTCACCTTTTGTTGAGTCTCCTGATTAGCTGTCTAAACATTATAACTGAAGATGTTGCCTGACTGAAAATTTTTACCTTATACCCCAGCAGAAGTTGACTCAATATTGAAGTATTAATTGTATGTGGTACACATTGTTTCTTCTTTTGAGTTGCTGGAGCTAATAGCTGAGCTTGCAGTTACTTGGAGAACCGGGCAGTGGAGGATCTTCAACGCCATCAATGGTTGGGGCTGTTAAGAAATGGCAGAGGTCTGACCCTCAAGATTCTCTAGAAACATGGAGAAGGTTGTCAGAAGGAAACTCTACTCTTGAAGCTCACCTTAATGCCTTGAATAAATTGGCAGAGAGGCATTACAATGCTTATGAATGCATCATCAATGCCTGCAGCCTGCTTCCTGCTGAAAAGGTAAAACTCTTCTGGAACTAGAATGGAGCTCAAAAGTTTGTGTGATCTTGAATGGAGGTTTTTCCTCATTTTATCATAAGTGACAGGTGATAAGCCTCTTAGATGCTAATATGTTCTGGGAAGGTTTAATCTAATATAAATGCTGGGGCGTTGAAGATGCTCCAAGTTGTCTTATGTAACGACTAGAGGATATACCTAATCATAGTCATTACTATCTTCTTTTCTTAAGAAGGTATTATCTTTGCCTTCTTAATAAGTTAATTTTATTTATGAAGCATACAAAATATCTATTTAATAGATTAAATTCATTTTCCGTGGCTAATTAAACAAGATAGCTAATGCAATTCAAAGACATGGATTGAAAGGAAAAAAATCTCCTCCTGATTCTTGTTTCCTTTTATTTTTACCTACTTTATTGTCATGTGTACAACTCCTAACCTTCGTAAGTTCATGGCATCCCTCTTTCTGCCCAACTGTTTTTTGTGCCCTTTCTACCTCCAGTCATACCAACACCAATTTTCAGCTTTTCTTGGTCTTGCTCAAAATCAATAACAAAACGTTGTGAAAACTCTTTGCAGTTCAACCTATCTTTTTCCCAAGTTTAAGGAGCAATGAATTAGGTTTTGATTTGAATATACCAGATTGCCAAGCATTTCTCGAGGCAACGGATCCACTTCCTCTGAAATTTTATCCTAACAATTTTGGAATCCTCTATCTTTCTGTTCATAGTTCTCCTTGGATATTTTTATGCGAGTCCTGATCTTGCATTACGTTTGATTTCCAATTTAAGTCGTCTGCATTAAGATTTTACTATCTCGTTCTGACCGGAGAAGCTGGCTCTCTGATGTCTCATATCACTACTTCCTACAGTTTACCTTGCAGAAGTATGCAGCCAAGGGCTAGTATGATTATTCTGTTTGCATTTAGTCCTGCCTGTCACAAGGATCATACTTGAGATCAACTAATTTCCTTTATTCTAATTCAATTAACAGAGTACCAAGAAATAAAAAATAACATAGCATACCCAGTGTAATTCCACAAGTGGGATCTGGGAGGGTTGTGTATAGGCAGACCTTAGCCTACCTTGTGAAGATAGAGAGGCTTCAAAGGTCCTATTTATGGCCCAATGTTTAAAGTGTAAATGTTTTGAATATGTACAGCAATTGTGTTCTCAATACTTTTTGGTACAATTGTGGAATTTCTATCCAATGGACTATTATCCCAAAGTTTAGAGATTCCTTTTACATTTCGATTTTTGAGTTCTACTTTTAACCATGGACAGTGGTTAGAGAGAGCAAATGAACCAACTCAAGCAGAAATTGTTAAAGAATT
Source organism: Solanum clarkiae (assembly GCA_011800125.2). Lineage (NCBI taxonomy): Eukaryota > Viridiplantae > Streptophyta > Magnoliopsida > Solanales > Solanaceae > Solanum > Solanum clarkiae. Next base: position 20,448,292 of record JAABOM020000103.1, read on the forward strand.
ATTAGGAGCTCGAGATGTGATGCTTCGGATTAGGCATCAAATGCGGAAGATGGGAGAAGCTGCTGGAATTCCAGTAAGTTCTCCAGTCTCATGTAACTAGACTGTTTCTTCTCTTTTCTTTCACTTCTCATTCCTCACCTATGTATGAATTACTTCAGATGCAGATTTTATAAAGACATCACTCTTATCTCAATGATGTAAAAGTAGGCTTCGTTTCTGAAGAATTGAACGTATAGTGTCGATTTCCTTACGGTTTCTGTAGGTGTCCAAAAAGTAAGAAAAAATATTGTTAAATGAAGTAAATGACAAAGTAATTTTCTTGCATATGTTTGTATCAGCGGGAAAAGGAGTTCAAAATGAGAAAGTAAAGCAAGTTCCATTCAAATTCCTACATTTGTTGCAAAGTTCAGGGGTTCTCTAGGGACATGGTTTCTTAATTTAAACTTCTTGCTTTCACTAGACACTGTGAGAAATATGGAGAAAAATATATTATTGAATTGTTGTCTACATTATTACATTGAGACCCTATTATAGATACTACTGTTATTAGACTCTTAGGATACTATAATACAATCCTTTTTCAAAGTAGAACTCCATATACTATTGTTATTCCTATTCCTATTCTAAGTAGGATTGTATTTACTTATTCCTATTCTAACAGACACTTTGCTAGAAAATTGCTTTTTCATCTAATTTAACTTATTGCCATTTTCCCGAGGAACATATTTCGACAACCTTGACATTCAAACAATTCTTAAGGTCAAAAGCTCTTAAAGCGCAGTACACTGCTGCCTTATTCCATATTTATGACCATTTCTTTCACCATGTACACAATTCACAGATAGAACCAGAATCGCAATCTCAACTTCTAGATGCTACAATGAACATAGAGGGAGTCTTGTTGGCTGGCATTCCTGGTGCTGGTGGATTTGATGCGGTTTTTGCAGTTACCCTGGGGGCTTCAAGCAGAAACGTGACTCAAGCTTGGAGTTCGCTTAATGTTCTTGCAATGCTAGTAAGAGAAGATCCTCATGGTGTGTCCTTGGAAAACAACGATCCTCGAGCAAAGGAAATTACTACAGCTGTTTCTTCAATTCAACTTGAATAATGACCTGGAACTTGGAGATCACTTGCAGAAGTTTACTAATGCTATACGACAATAACATGAGGTTTTAAAATATTAGAATGTGTAGATTACCTTTATAGTTCAGATTGGATTTATCTGGTAGATTGAAGTTTCTAAACTGTAAGGTCACAGTGACCTTCTATTGTTTGAAGAGGGCAAATATTTGCCACGAAAAAATAAGCCAAATGAGAGCCTGCTGTAGTTCTATGGATCATTGAATCAAAAAATAAATCTTGCTGGAATTGGATTTCTCTTTTACTTCATTGTTCAAATTGATTGTTGTCAAGTTTTGTGGATGAAATATTTAGCTCCAGCAGTGAGAGCGCGCCTATTCAGGATTATATCATTTCTGTCAACTTCTTATGGATCTCCAGGATTGGCATGATTCTGAAGTTAGGTGCTAATATTGTTTACATCTTTGAACTGCAGAAAGCATGACTATAATTACGAAAGAGAAGTTCAAAGGGAAAAAGAGTATGTATTCACCAGTAGTCTTTACAAGAACAAGTTCCATCTTTGAAATGGTGGAACCAATTTCTGTCCCTAACAACGATATCTCTTTGGTAAATCATGGAAATATGTTTAGTGTATGTGTGACAATCACTACACATTCTGACATTTCTCACTATCCTTATAGGAGAACCTTGAGATGTTTTTATAAGTGCAAATGCAATTGCCAGCTTTTGACAATGAGTGCTCAATCTTTGCCTCTTCTCTTCTTCATCTACATCAAACAATACCGATGATGTATCTGGTGAATACTCTTCAAATTTCAGTTGCCATTCCATTTGGTGAATCATCTCATAGACCTCATCACTGCAGGTATGTGATCTATCTTGTGACACAAACTTGTAGAGCTTTCTGTCTGCTTCAACCAAGCAACAACCAGGTACTTGACTTATCCCTTCATTAACCATTTCTGTCCTAATTGCAGCCATCTTTTCCCACATTTTAGCTTGTGCATACATATTGCAGAGCATCAAATAGTCACTAGCATTTCTTGATTTCAACTTGAAAAGATTCTTGGCTGCTACTTCTCCCAACTCAACGTTCTGATGAACTCTGCAAGCACTTAGCAGACTTCTCCATAAGACGTCATTTGGCTCCATTGGCATACCTTTGATGAGCTCCAAAGCTTCCTCGAGCCTCCCAGCTCGTCCCAAGAGATCAACCATACACCCATAATGCTGAATTGTTGGCTCTATCTGATGCTCCAGTCTCATCCTGACAAAACATTTTAGCCCTTCGTCAACCAGTCCAGCATGACTACAAGCACTCAAAACCCCAACATAAACAACATCATCTGGTTCTATTCTTTCCTTGAGCATTTCATGGTAGATCCTTAGAGCTTCCTCCCCACGACCGTGCAAGGCCAGCCCCGAGATTATGACACTATAAGACATCTGATTCTTCTTTGCCATTCTTTTGAAGAGAAACAGCCCTTTCTCTAGACATCCACATTTAACATACATGTCTATTAAGGATGTCTCTACTATAATATTGAGACCAGTCATGTTCCTTAAAAGATATCCATGTGTGGCTTTCCCAAAATCAAGGGCATTCAAATGAGTACAAGCAGAAATCACACTCACCAATGTACTTTCCTCTGCCCTCCAACAGCCCTCAGACTTCATGTCACCAAAAACTTTAAGGCACTCAGACCATAGTCCCAAATTAGCATTAGCTGCAATGAGTGCACTCCAAGAAGCTATAGTTCTTTGATCCATTTGCTCAAAGACGACGCAAGATTCCTTAATTTTTCCACATTTCCCATACATATTGATCAAACTGTTCTGTACAAACACATCATCCTCATGTCCAAACTTAAGAATCTGCCCATGAATCTGCTTTCCTTCTTTGAGTGCACGAATTCGAGCGCATCCCTTAAGAAGTGTAGGATATGAGAAATTATCTGGCTCAACCTCATCTTCAATCATATGAACATACCAAAGTAGAGCTTCTTCCAAGTCCATATCCTTGACATGTCCTCTTATTACAGTATTATATTCAAATGAACCTGGATCATCGATTTCCTCGAAAATCAAACAAGCATAGTCCATGCTGCCCCATTGTGAAAGTGCACAAGTGGATAAAAGATTGCTTGCACAGAAAGAGCTACAAATGAATCCAAGTTTCAAGATTTGACCATGAACTTGCTTTAATTCCCTCATATTGTTGCAATTCTTGATCATAGAAATCCATTCTTGTTCCTTCAAGCTGAAGTTGAATTCTGGGGCTTTTGCATGATCTTCTTGGGGTATCAGAAATGGAGTCTGATAAAGGACTGAAGTCCTCACCATCCTGCTTTACACCATCATTTAATTTCAAGAAGCTCACTGATAAACTCACTAGTATAGTAGTATCAAGATTACAACTTTGTGCTGTGAAAATGTTAAAATTTTGGAATTGAAAAGGACTGATAGTAGCTTGGAATCTTGAAAGTGTGCTCTCATCCATGAGATTTGGAAAGTGAATTTGAACCAGAAAAACTTTGCCAAGTCATGGGACATGTTAAAAGTTGATAGGATAATGTTTTTGAGTAAAGGGGGTCCACAAAGTATTGAATCAAAATATATGTAGCCACTCCTTTTGCACTTTTAGTAAATGCTCTACCATTTTCATTGGGTTCCCCAACATGGGATCAATTCATACAATATCTAAACTTTAAAAAAATAATAATAATAATTTGAGGGACATTTATAATGAGTTTAACGGTTCGTCTGGACATGCGATATGAAATCGTAATTTGAAATCAGATTGACATGAAATTAAAGATTTGCTTGGACATGCAATTTGAATTTATTAAGTAATACATTTTTTCATAAATATGAGAACAACACAAGTTGTGAAAATAATTTTACCATATGAGCAAATCATAGTTCATAAATAAGATATCAAAATATTCGAAAGCAATATATTGATAAAATGATTCGCTAATCAACAATTATAATAACTAGTTATTCTTTAATGTAATCCTCCTATGGTACGGAGAATCTCATTATGTCGAGTATTAGTCTTTCTTTGCAAATTATGAAATGCTGGTTCTTTTTTTTTACAAACTATTAATTATAGGGTGAAGATCAACATTTTCAAAAAGAAAAATCAAAATCATTATTTTTGAAGATTTTGGTATATGAATTATGATTTTAAATTGCATATCTTAAAATGCAGATTTAAAATCATTACTTTATATTGCATATCCAAATGCAAACTAATAGTAGTATATATTACTCCAGCCTTTATAAGAGCATTCTTCTTATTTTCTCCTTATTTCAAATTTTAAATGTAGAGTAATATTGAAATTTAAGTCTTTTTCTTTTTGAAAAAATTATGCGGATAAGTGAATATATAGTAGTTAATTAGTTAACATAGCTATAGCTTGAATTAATTATAACTCGCGGTAAATATCTAATTGTAATTACAATTTAAGTTTTCTGTAAATCACACAATTTATACAAACGTTGTGCACGACTATACAAAAGTTATGTGTGAATCAAACTGTATAGCGAAATATACAATCACTGTAAATTATATAGCGAATTATACAAACGTTGTGCACGAATTGTATAGCAAGATATACAGATGTTGTACAAAAACTACGAATTGTATAGCGAATTATACAAATGTTGCGCGAATTATAAAAACACTACTATCACTATAGTTATGAAATATAATTATCCCAAGTATAACTATGGAGTATGATTAGACTTGGAATCTTAGTAGCTCAGTTGGTTGACGACCTAAACTCCCACCATGTTGGTGAGGGTTCAATTCCCATATTGTAATTTTCTTCCCAGATCCCCTTCACCTACCCCCATTTAAAAAAAAAAGTATGATTAGACTTTATATGTTTGTCATTTATGAAAAGGTCATTTATATAAATAATACATTATTTAACCTAAATTACGAATTTTAGCATAATTTTAACTCTTACCAAATATAATTATACTTTTGTTATCAAAAATAGCAAAGAGAAGGAGAAATTCTATTTCACACTATTACTCTCTCTCTCTCTCTCTCTCTCTCTCTCTCTCTCTCTTAAAAATATGAATTAATTATTTTAATTAAAAATTTAATATTAGATTGATTATTACGCAAATAACGTTTTTACTATTCTTTAAACTAGAAGATTTGTTTTATGTAAATACATATATAATGCGCTGACACAATTTTATTAGATTAACCTAAAAACTAATTTAAATAGTGTTAAATATTTGAAATTCAGATATAATATTTTTTGACACCATTAATAAAAATAATAATAAAAACAAAAATTGTAATACATTTTGAATTCGATACTTCATATGTATTATAGACATTTTTTAATGCACATAGAGAATATAACTAATATAAATATTTTTGACACCATTAATAAAATAATAATAAAAACTATAATTGTAATACATTTTGAATTCGATACTTCAAATGTATTATAGATATTTTTCAATGCACGTGGAGAATATAATTAATATAAATATTTTTTGACACCATTAATAAAAATAATAACAAAAACTACAATTGTAATGCATTTTGGATTTGATACTTCATATGTATTATAGACACTTTTTTAATGCACGTGGAGAATATAATAATATAAATATTTTTTGAAACCATTAATAAAAAATAATAAAAACTACAATTGTAATACATTTTTAATTCGACACTTGTCATATATGATAGACATTTTTAATGCACGTGGAGAATATAATTAATATAAATATTTTTTGACACCATTAATAAAAATAATAATAAAAACTATAATTGTACTACATTTTGAATTTGATACTTCAGATGTATTATAGACATTTTTAATGCATGTGGAGAATATAACTAATATATTTTTAATATAAAAAAAATTATTTTAACATC
>JAABOM020000103.1:20457575-20479374 GCA_011800125.2 Solanum clarkiae
CTTACACCACCACGAATCTCAATTTGAACCAAGACTCGATTGTTTTTTCTGGAAATTACTGGATATTGAGCAAAACTCGGGTTTTCTCTGTATTTTTTTTATTTGCTTAATTCTTGCTCCAATTTTTTGTGATTTCGATCCCCTCCCCCGAATCCCCTGATTTTTCGGTATTTAAATAGAAAACTTGGATAGAGCAACGGTCAAAATCGACCACAAGGTATGGATTTTGGGAGTTGTCAGGCACGCGTGAAGGGGTGGGGTGTCAGAGGTGTTGGTGCAATCTGGTTCTGGTTGTGCGGTGTCAGCCGCGACTGATTTTGGTCGGTTGTTGTCGGGGTTCGATTTTGATAAAGGAAAAGAAAGATGAGGGGGAAAGGGATGCGGCGCCATTGATGAAGATGAAAACGAAGGAGAAAGGGAATGGGGGGAAGGGGATCGCCGGTGATGAAGGAAACGGCGACGGGGCTAGGGATTTGGGGTTTTTATTTTGGGGAAATGAAAGAAGAAGGGTCGGGGGTTTTGGGAAATATTAGGGGCGCGTGTAGTCACGCGCCCGTTTAAAAAATTGAATTTTTTTTTTTTAATTATTTGAAAAATTGTTAAAAATAAAAATAAAGCCCCGTGAATAATTTGACACCGTGGAGGGTAAAAATTGAGTGTCAACAATAATGATCAATTTTTATGATGCGATATAATAAAATTAAAGTAACAATCAAAATATATAATATAACAACTTCATACGGTCCAATAGGTAACAACCATCCAAACAAGTTGCAACTTAATCACTTTATAAATCAACGAAATATTACAAAATAAAAACACAGAGAGAAAAAAAAGTAGATTAGACAAAAGGGGCAAAATTCTTTTTTAAGAAAATACTAAATAGGATAGGACATGACAGAAATCTAGGTATACATAAAGAGTTAGATTATCCTATAAATCACTCTTTATATTTTTTCCTATTATAACACACCTAAATATACACGTTAATATACATATACTTCAGCTAGATCATAAATTATTATTCATCTCCAGATTAATCAATAAGCTAAGAATGATTTTCTATTATTTCGCTTGGTTATTTATTTTATTATTATTATTACGTTACTTTCTTATTATTTTTATGTTATTAGAGGATCAACTAGCTTTGAATTAATCATATTGCTCGTACCCTATTTTATAAACTCGACCTAACCTAATAATCAAATTTTAAGTTAAACAATAATTAATTTGCATGCACTTTAATTAATCTATCGAGCATATTATTTTACATTAAACGTAAAGTGTAGTTATACTTAAACTTAATTATCAGATGACTTTTAAAACAATTCATAAAAACAAATATGCGCATAAGGTAGGTCATGAGCACCGATGATGACTACACATGCACGTTGAAAATAGGTCGAATAAATTCATATAATCATAATTTAAATTTCATCTACGTAAATATTATTATTGAGAGAGATTTTTAATTAAAAACTTTTTTGTTTTCTAAATTTAAACTTGAATATTTTTGTTACAGAAATAATATTCTATTCATTCAATCATACCTCTTCATCAATTTAGATTTTGAATGTCCCAACTTTCTAATCAAACTATTCATATTTTTTACATTAAAAACTTAACCTAGCACAGTGTCCAAAAGAACCAAAAATTTATACCCTCTCGTCCCTTTTATATGTCATCTCATACTTGCATTAAAAAAATAATTTTATTTTTTATTTTTATTTAATGTATATTAATTTTTTTAATTGGTCATATATATTTTTTCAAAACTTATTAACTATCAAAGGTAATATAGATAGAATAGTGTTATTATCAATTAATTTTTATGAAATAACATATATTAAAAATATTTATTTATAATAAAGACGACATATAAAAGCGGTGAACAATATCTTGATGTGTTGGTTCATAAAAAATAAAATAAAATAATTTAGAGCAGACAATGGGTACAACGTTGACATAATGCCAACTCAACATGTGGGTCCCACTAAATAAGTCCCAAGTCGTACTTTGAATAGAACAGGGTTTTTTCACGCGCTAACAAGATCGTGTTGTTCACGTTAAAAAATCTTTGCCACTTGCAAAGGACAATCTTACTTTAGGTTTGTCATCGTTTTTAATTTCAGAGTCACGTTACATAAATTTTGATTAATATTTAAAAATATATTTTTTATCATAAGTAATATAAAAAATTATATTTAATCATATTTTTCTTATAATTTTTAGATATCTAATTTTAATTTTAAAATATCAAATTAATTTAATCTAATTCAATTTTAAAAATTAGACTTTGTATAACATGATAACTAAAATTAAACAAAGAGAATACTATTCATCAATCTCCCATTCACTTTCGTGACGTGTGCATCGCCTGCGTCCATTACAATTCCTGATCATCTTCAATTCTTTTCCTCATCTTCGAAACTTGATTAATTTGAATTCATATTGAAGGTTTCACTTAATAGAAACTGCTCCGTATTAAGAAATTTTGCATACTTAGAATTTGAACTTGAGATCTCTAATTAAAAAAAAAAATTATCTCATTCATTATACTATATCCTTTGATGATAATTTGACTTTGTTTTTCATTGTGAACCAATAAAAATTGTGATGAAATAATAATTTTTTCTCATAAAATGTTAATAATTTTTAAGTAAAATTTAGAATTTTGAGTATAAAAATATTTTTAGTAAATAAATTTTATTTTAATATGAAAATCTTTCGGCATGAGATGAAGTAGTTTCTTTTATCATTTGAAATATAATTATTTTTTTATAAAAATTACGATACAAATTTAACATAGCTAGACATTATGTAAACAAAGCAATTCGATACACAAGCATTCGGGTTATCAAGCCCGCATCTCAAAGAGTTAGGTATAGACAATTTATTATGATATGAAATAAATATTAGTGATTATTCTCTCATGAACTTGTAACGTATAGGTCATACATAAATAATCTCATCGTGATATAGATAATCTATTCTAATATGATATAAATATTAGTGATTATTCTCTCATGAACTTGTAACGTATAGGTTATACATAAATAACCTCATCGTTGCTCTAGATTTTTTCTTTTCATGTTGAAAATAAATAAAAATAAAAAAATCTCCTCCCCCCACCATGTACACCTTTATATGGACCCCACATACCCAACCCCCCCTTTCCAGCACATTATCTGATTAATACTTGTACAATTTCTCTCTCTCTCTAAATATATACAGCTTTTACATTGTACATGTATTATGCAAATCTATCTTTTAGCACTTTTTTCTTCTTCTTCAAAAGGGTAGATTCCCCAAAAGATTAGTCTTTTGGGGGTTTTTCCTCTTTTTACTTTTACTTTTTCAGTGGGTTTTGGAGCTTCAAAAAAGGGAAGCCAAATTTTTACCCTCAAACTTAGATTCATGTCCTCAGCTTTGCTTGTCACTTTCTAAGGTACAAATATTCAACCCCTTTTCTTTCCTTTCTCTTTTCTCCCTTTTTTGTGTGTATTTGTGTCAAAGTTTAAAACTTTTTTCTTTCTTTTAGTAAATATCTCTTTTCTTGACATTTCTACAAAAGACCATTTTTAAGCATTAATTTATCTTTGTCTGTTTTGGTTGATAGTTGAAATGTCTACAAGTATTTAAGGGTTGGGAAGTTAGGAATAGCTTTGTTTAATAAGTTTGACTAAATTTTGGAACAGTTCAACCTTCAAAGTTGTTGATTCCCATTTCAAAGCTGCCAACTTTGGTTTTATTTTCTATTTCCTCTCTCTGATATGTACTTACTTTGTGCTTAAGACTCTTGAATTTTGGGATTTCAAAGTTTTGATCATTGATTCATTCCAAATTGAGGGTCTTTGCTGAAAAAGGCCAAATCTTGGTTTTTATTTGAATAGTGATTGACTTTTCTAGCAGTCTATTAAGTTTTTGGTTTATGTTAAAAAAGTTTTTGTTTTCCAGATGGATGGGAAATTGTAAGTAGTGAAATTGAGGCTGCAACTGGAGTATAAAGTAGGAAAAGATTGAATCTTTTGTGGTTAGAGACATGGAGAAAAAAGAGGGAGAGCATTGGAGGGAGATGGTGAAGAGAATGCTTCCTCAGGGATATGATGGGGAAAATATAGAATACTCAATAGCAATGGAGTATAGTGGTCCTTTGTTGTCATATGAGGTTCCTAAAATAGAGCCCCTTGATATGAATTCTAGTGCAATTCCAATAGCAGAACCTCTTTCAGAATCAAGAAGATCATTGAGCAATGGTGTTGCGCCGGTTATAGAACCTATTCCGTTGCCGGTATCGCGTATTGCTGGTGTAGCAAGTCCCCCTAGTCAGAGTCCAAGGGTATCTTATAGTTCTGAGTCTCAAGTGTCTGTCTTGCAGAACCCTGATTCTTCTTCAGGTTCCCTGTCAGCGTCCCCGGGTTCAGCGCTGAATCATCAGGGGAGAAGAGCCCCTGTAGTCACCTTTGTTGATAGATCTGAAAGAGAAACAAGGGAAATTGAGAATCAAGTGTTTCCTGAATATGTTGGAGTTTCTAAGGAAAGGAAGAAGAAGAAGAAGAAGAAGTCAAGAGTCTGTTATAGGTGTGGAAAAGGGAAGTGGGAAAGTAAAGAGTCTTGCTTGGTTTGTGATGCAAAGTATTGTAGCAATTGTGTGCTTAGAGCAATGGGTTCAATGCCTGAAGGGCGCAAATGTGTGAGTTGCATTGGCCAACCAATTGATGAGTCAAAGAGGTCCAAACTTGGTAAAAATTCTAGAGTATTATCACGTTTGCTTAGTCCTTTGGAAGTCAAGCAGATAATGAAAGCAGAAAAAGAATGTGCTGCTAATCAGCTCCGCCCGGAGCAGCTGATTGTGAATGGATTTCCTTTGAAGCCAGATGAGATGGCAGAACTCTTTGGGTGCCCTTTACCTCCTAGGAAGTTGAAGCCTGGGAGGTATTGGTATGATAAGGAATCTGGACTATGGGGAAAGGTGATTTTTTCTGTTGAGTTAAATCAAATTCTTTTATTTATTTCTTATGTCAAAAAGAAGATGCTAATATAGTTTTGACTAATTAAACAGGAAGGAGAAAAACCAGACAGAGTTGTTAGTTCAAACCTAAATTTTACGGGAAAACTTAGTGCTCACGCCAGCAATGGAAGTACTCAAGTTTACATTAATGGCCGAGAGATAACAAGACGTGAACTCAGAGTGCTGAAGGTTTGTTCTTTTTATTACAATTAATCACGCATATGCCAAAATAAATACGGAAGGCAATATATTTAATTCTAGAACTGTTGTTATCCACATTTCAAAGGTCACCTTCTATCACTAACTTGTCGTTATGTGTTCATGACAGCTTGTATGTTTGAATTTGGTGAAGAATGCCTATCCATTCTTTGATATAATATTTTCATTTATTCAGATTCTATAAATTTTGTCGCTTTTTTCCAACCCAGCATTTATGCTGGATTAATTTTTTCTTTCCCTATTTATGCTCCAATTATGTATTTTATCCTGTCCCTCCCAAGCTGTCGTCATATAGTACGTGAGATAAGGATAATAATCCAGGGATAAAATTTGGGACTAATTTTTTCCCATGTTTGGTTTGAGGTATTAATACTAAAATGGTGGGATTACTATCCCATGTAGAAGGTGGAACAGAAATATTCCACGGGATATCCTTGCTTATCTCAGCCTACCAAACGGGAATTTGACTGATGATAGATATTGATAACATCCGTCCATACAATCATCTATGGGTCTTAGATTCTTTCCTGTTTATCTTTTCATGAGATGAGTTTTCCTGGTTGAAAGTGGTGAGACATACCTTCTAATTCTTCTCTTAAATTTATTACATATGGAGATGCCATAACTTTTACAGCTTCCATTCACCCATTCTATACATCTTTTTCATCTATTATTGATACATTCATTTGTTTCTTCTCTGTTCTCCTAAGTTGTCAAATTATTGTAAGATTTCATAATACTAGAAACCAATAATGTGCGTCCAAAAATCATTATAGCTCTGAGTGTCTTTACTTTCATCTTGGGTGATCATGAAAAGTAACATTTTTTTCCTTATATTAGTAGATTTTAATTGTCATTTTCTAGATCTAGTGCATTAAGTAACTTAGACATATTTAAATTTGTATTCTGCTTTTAACTATCCATGCTAGTTAGTTGACTGATAGTCATTCTACAACCTATAATTTTGGATCTAAATAGATTTTCATTGTAACTTCTCACAAAAGGAAACAAATGGATAACCTATAACCTTTTTCAAGCACTTGTATTATTCCCTTGAGCTGCTTCTTGTTCCTCTTTCTTTTTTTTTTGGGGTGGGGTGGGGTTTGGGTGGGGGGGAGGGGATGAATATCCTGGTGAATCATGTTGGAAGTCTGCAACTTTCCAAAATGAACCTTTTCCTTGTCAATCGCCGCAACATTATCAATCAGCCAGGTTTTGTCATTATTGCACGCAGAATCTAAAAGAAGTATCTCCAGAGCATAGTTACCTCACAGAATCCATGCACCATATATGTAAAAGACAAATGGAACAACCTAATTTATCATTGCCTGAAACAACGGTAACAACTCAGTTTCAAAAAAAAATGACGGTAACAACCACCTATCGGAAAGATAGTTATAATCTTCCATGCTCTTATAGCCCAGTTCTCAATCAACTCTTCGAAGCCTAGTGCTGGCAGTTTCGATCACACCTGTCTACCACACAGACTTCACTGATTCCAGAGATTTCAGTGGTACCCAATTCAAGACGATCCGGTGTCAATGTTGCATGACTGCCTGATCCAAACAAGCGCATATGTTGTTATAGCATGCAACTTAAGGCTCTTGGATTGGCCTTTCTGCAAATGATTCTCTTCCTAGAATGAAACTCCCTGCATGTTTATTTGTTTCCTCATCCCTTTATGTACAATGAGTCCTCATATAAGTTTCATTTCAGTTTGCAAAAGTGCAATGCCCTCGTGACACTCACTTTTGGGTATACGATGATGGTCGTTACGAGGAAGAAGGACAGAACAACATCCGGGGTAACATATGGGAAAAGGTAGCACATTGAATTGATTGTAGGGTATGGTTTCACCTATGTTATTCAATGAAGTCTTTGATTTTATATCTAATATTTTATATTGACATGCAGGCAACAACACGGTTTGTTAGCTCTCTGTTTTCCTTGCCTATACCACATGGTCAACCCTATGGGCAGAGAGACGAGCCTAGCAATTATGCTACTGTTCCAAATTACTTGGAGCAGAAAAGGGTTCAAAAGCTACTTTTACTTGGGCTTGAAGGTTCTGGAACAAGCACAATTTTTAAACAGGTATTGGTCTTATGCAGCATTCCTTCTTTCAGGAAAAAGGGTTATATTTTTCTTGATTAATTATTGAACTCAAGATTCTTTCTATATATAGGTCAAATCTCTAAGATTTATATCTTGGAGATTTTGTCTTCGCTCTTCATAACATTAACTGTTTACAGATATCTGTAGTATAGCTTGCTAAGTAGCTTGTTGGTTTGTTCATTTGTTCTATGGATTTGAATCTGTTAGCATTCACATATTTCATTTTGCTGGCAGAAATTTTTCTAGCATATATTGCAACCAATTCCCCAATCACTTTGGGATTCGAAGCTTAGTTAATTGATTGATTGAAATATTGCAGCTGAATTATTTTGCTTATGCTCAAATTAGATGACTGACTATAACAACAAAAACATCTGGTTAAACATCACCACTGATATCAGCCATCATAAATGAGGTACAGATATTCGGGATCGTTTGGTACTCATAAATTTACACGAGGTAAATTGTCAAATGAGAATTGACAGTATAGTGGTAAGGGTTCTCCACCTCCAGCCTTTGGTTTGAGTCGCCAAAGAAGATCAGTGTACAGCCAAATCCAAACTTAGTTCCTTAAGTGTTTGAACAGGACTGATAATTGAGAAAATATTGGATTGAAGAGGCTTTACTGAAAGTATAACAGTGGGATACATGAAAATATGAATGTAGTATGATATAGTCTTAATCTTTTCTTGTAGTTAAAAAAGACACTTCTTAATACTAGAGGAAAGCGGAAACCCATACTTAATGTTAGGGGAAGGAGTGTCAGGTTTGATGACGATGTATTAAGGGATTGATCATGTATTTACATGTCTCTGTAGTGCTATTCCCTTTTCTTCTCCTCCGTTGTTTTGTTCTTTGCTCCCTTCCTGTTCTGTGGTATAGTTTATCACTGCATTCTGAACGTGAAATGAAATGCTTGCTGTATAATGCCTTTCTTTAACATTTAAGTATTTGTTGAGGTTCTATTTTTTTCTATCATTTGTGTGTACTTATCTGCTTCTGTTTATAACCTTATTGTGTAGGCGAAATTTTTGTATGGAAACATGTTTACATCTGAAGAAATTCAAGAAATCAAGCTGATGATTCAAAGAAATATTTACAAGTATCTAAGTATTCTCCTTGATGGAAGGGAGCGCTTTGAGGAGGAGGCTTTAGCAAGAATAAATGCTGAAGGTACTTTAAAATATATACAGGAAGTATTGATAGAAAGGTGTGGTGCTAATTAACAAAGAGTTTCTCTAGATGCTGTAGACTGGCAGTTATTAGCTGGACTTGCACGCTTGGCTCCCCTCTCTCCTCCCCCATACCTTTGAACTCCATTGCCACTAGTGGCAAATTGTGACAAAAGTGGAGCTCTTACCCCTTCATAACTTATTGCAGAAGAAGAGAAGCTATGTTATATGCACCAAGTTTCGTCTACCAATAGTCAAATCTGCTCAAAAGATATATCAACATTTTTATTCTGTAAAATTTTCCCAAATGAATTTTAGTTGGATTTATATGTATCTTGTGGATTAAGGTTTTCGTTTCAGTGGTTTCGGACGTTAAAAATTCATATGCCAGTCTATCCCCATTCTATGTTTTCATTTCTCTCAGATCTACTCTGAATGTCCCCTTCTACTGAAAAGGAATGAGGGAATCAGCTGTGATTGCATAATCGTTCATACTATTGGGAAGTAAATTATTTATCAGGACCTGTTTTAAATTGTCATCACCTGGGAGTATATTTTGCCTTGCCTTGCTACACCGTAAATGCAGATTACATAGTTGGCATTTCAGATGTGACTGCTTAGGCCCTCTTCTTGTCAATCCCTTCCTTCTAATTGTGAGTGAAATTGATCCTTTGTTGTGTGCTTGTGCCTTGCTGCAGCTAACTGGTACTTCTTCAGTTATTGATACTCCTATTCACTTTCGATCAAATTCAAAGACCGTTATGTCTCTAACAGTCTTTCCAATATCATATGGAAATTAAATACTGCATACCAGCTTCTTAGGGTCTAAGATATCCTTCTGTAATCTAGGGTGGGATGTTTGTTTTTCATTGTCCATTATTAGCTGCTAGCAATGGCATGGGCAAAAGGACCAAGTGGCTGCACTTCACTAACTGATTTCAATTTTATTGGTTGTAACACAGAATCTGTGGAAGACAGTCAGTGTGTCTATTCCTTAAATCAAAGGTTGAAGCATTTCTCTGATTGGCTACTGGATATTATAGCCACCGGAGATTTGGATGCTTTCTTCCCTGCAGCTACACGTGAATATGCTCCATTGGTTGAAGAGGTCTGGAAGGATCCTGCTATCCAGGAAACGTACAAGAGAAGAAATGAACTTCATTTTCTTCCAGATGTGGCTGAGTACTTCTTGAGCAAGGTATTTGACATATGACTCATTTCTTGAACCAACCTATCCAACAATCTTAGTAATTGGTTTCGTCCACCAACATACTTTTTACAGACTGTCTCGGTCTCATATGTTTATGGACGAATTATTGAAGTATCTAGTTGATCCCAGTGGAGCACCATGCATTTAACACTTGTCACCTGCTAATTTCTTTTAACCATATTCTGGTT
This sequence comes from Solanum clarkiae, assembly GCA_011800125.2. Taxonomy (NCBI): domain Eukaryota; kingdom Viridiplantae; phylum Streptophyta; class Magnoliopsida; order Solanales; family Solanaceae; genus Solanum; species Solanum clarkiae. The sequence goes on from JAABOM020000103.1 coordinate 20,467,491, forward strand.
TTGTATATCAGTTGTGTGCTCTAATAAGATCTATATCAAGATTTTTTCTCTAAAGATTCTATTAACCTATTCTTTGATAAATAATTTTGTAATTATTTGTTCCCTGAACTTTTTAAAGTAATTTTCTTTTCACTATTGGGGTGAGTACCGATGTACCTTCATAGACATCAAGGTCATTCCTTTTCATGATTCTAGAATCTAGATCATTCCTCAAGGCAGTGTAGTTAAGTTGTAGCCCCACTTCTCTTTATTCTTGATTGCACTTTCTTGAATGAGTTGATTTTGCTCATCAGGTAAAATTGGATATTTAACTCGTCTTTTTTTAGGCTGTGGAGGTATCAAGCAATGAGTATGAACCTTCGGAGCAAGACATTCTGTATGCAGAAGGAGTTACACAAGGGAATGGGTTGGCCTTTATGGAGTTCCAATTGGATGATCGTAGCCCAATGTCTGAAACCTATGGAGACAATCTGGAAGCTCCTCCCCCTCTCACCAGGTACCCATTCTCGCTCTACTATGATATTTATAACTATTCAGTAGTTTTTGTTCTATATAACTTTGGAATTCTCTGGAGGTAATGTATGCTGAACCATAATTTGATGGGCAGCCTAATTATTTGTGTTGATATAGACGCCACCTGTTGATGATTTTAAATACATCTGCAATTACTGTTGCTGTTAACTTGTGTTCAGTATTTCAGTAGATATAGCTAGTGAATGATCATATGATCAAACGTTCAGCTACAGGGAAATAAGGTGAAAAAGGTTCCTTCCGGAAGGTTAGCTCCATTGTAGCTTAAATTAGGATGTTCCTTTGTGTTAAGTAGGCACTTGTGCTAAAATATGTTAGATAGGTTCATAAGATCTCCAAAAGGGGACAATTGATCTAGCAAAGAGGTTATTCGTTCCTCCCCATTAAAAAGAAGAGAAATACTTTAGACTAACACGTGTTTATTGTTTGAGAACTCGATCTTCATCTACACTGAAAACCTGCTAAAAGATAAATGCACGGACTATACGTACATTCGCATGTGTAATAGTCTATCAGAATCTAGGCGCATAGACTAGAGTACTAATCAGCATCAGAGTTACAATTGAAATATTTTAATCGAGTAGAGTCTCTTCGATGTACTATGAGTGTATTTAATATGAGTTATGATTATCTTTGCTTGCCATGATTTTGGTGATATGCTTTTGTGTCCTTTCAAACAGGTACCAGCTAATTCGACTAAATGCCAAGGGAATGAATGAAGGATGCAAGTGGGTTGAGATGTTTGAAGATGTCCGTGTCGTAGTGTTCTGTGTTTCCCTTAGTGATTATGACCAGATGTGGGTTGCTCAAGAGGAAAATGGTAGTGGCGCACTACTTCAGAACAAGATGATGCATAACAAGGAACTTTTTGAAACAATGATCAGGCATCCTTGTTTCAAAGAGACCCCATTTGTTTTAATCTTGAACAAGTATGACCTGTTCGAGGAAAAGGTCAACCGTGTGCCATTGGGCGCTTGTGAATGGTTTACTGATTTCAGTCCACTGAGACCTCACACCAATAGCCAGTCTCTAGCTCACCAAGCATATTACTATGTTGCAATGAAGTTCAAAGGCCTCTATGCTTCCCTCACAGGTAGAAAGCTATTTGTGTGGCAAGCTCGAGCAAGGGAACGAATCACTGTTGATGAGGGATTCAAGTATATAAGAGAGGTCGCGAAGTGGGACGAGGAAAAAGAGGAGACCTACAATGTTGGAGCAGAAGATTCATTTTATAGCACAACAGATATTAGCTCGTCTCCGTTCATCCGACAGGAGTGAAATAACTTAAAACATATGTTGATATTGTAGATTAGGACAAATAGAGAGGGAGAAAGAGGGATGTAATAAGTTGAATTTATATTTTTCGCCATTGCGTTTTTCGTGGTTTTTACAGAGATAATGGTGTTGTTTCATGTGATTATCTGGAGTTTTGTCATCCTAGTCTGTATGTTCTGATGCTCCTCAAAAGAGATCTTGGATGGCAATACAAAGGTTGAGAATAATACTTATTTACATTCTTGACTTTTGGTCATGAATATTTTTTACTTTTTGCCGGAGTTGAATTCAGAATGAAAAATCAGAGCAAATTGATCATGTTTAATTGTTTATATCGTCATATAATGATGAAGCATCCAATCAAGCTCTTAAACTGTTGTGGATATTGTTGATTCTAAAACTGACAAGTGTACCACATAAAAGCTTAGTGGATCTGATAAGGTTATTGATTGTGACATGACTAATCCAACACCTAACTTGATCTGATGAAATTTCTATTCTTAGATGTAAATCTTTATACCTGCTATGTAATAAAATATCTTCTTTAATTTTTAAAATTTTGTGAGTTGTCAAATATATTTAATATAGCAGGAGTAATAATTGTAAGAGATAGCTAATCCACTTGAGTGTCACAACTAAATCATTTAGTCACCAACAAAATGATGATAGCATGACCAACAACACAATAACCAAACAACTACACCAATTATGGACAGGTAATAAAAAAGAAAAAAAACACTAACGTTACTCGAACTCTTTAAAAATATAAAAGAAAAATTTAGTGTATTTTTGAAGAACTCGATATCCTGCGGAACTTAGACAATAATCATGGTCCAATAAAAAGCAATCAATACACACAGTGAAAACCTGTGAACTAAAAAGTGACTTCTAAGTGAAGTAAAGACAACCCTTTTTCCCTCTATAAAAATCCTTTTAACTCTCACAAGGATTCATTCAATCTAAAAAAAAAACATAACACAAAATGGTCTTCAAGTTGAGAACTTTTTACAGTTTGCTTCTTATTCTTGTCTTCATTTTTTCAAGCTCCACAGTTCATTCATCAACTATTGTTCATAGGAAACAGGGCACAAGACATGTTCATGGAGTCCATCAAAGGTGGCAAAAGGAGCCATGGATGAATCATGGAAGCAACAGAGGGCCTCGAAAACACCTCATTAATCCAACGATTAATCATCGATTCGATATTCCAGAATTGTCCCTTTAGCTCTTCTCAATCTTGAATCTTGATGTTAGTTTTAGGCTTTTTATTCTTAAACATGTTCTTGTATTTACAGAGTCTTGTATTGAAGCATAATTTCAATAAATGTAGAATCTTCATTCCTTTTATTTGGCTCATATCTAATCATACCAAGACTATGTTTTTAGGGGTGGCAGATCATGATGAGTTAAAGATATCAAGCGAGTCAACACCCAACTCAATTCGAATTTGTTTGGATCAAAATATGTTGGGTCCAAAAGAGTTGAGTAATGAATTATAGAGCATGTCAAAACCTAAATCAATCCAACTTTTATTAAGTTTTACTTATTTTATTTTTTCTTTCTCAATATTTTAGTACTTAATTAAATTATATTTTTTTTATTTTAGCTATATAAAACATATGAAATTTTAAAAAAGAAGTGTTCTAAAAATATTATGACAAGATTTCACTCAAGTTAATTCGGATTGCATATCACTCCAATTTTAAATGGGTTGAAATTGATTGGATTGAGATAAGTTAAGTTAATAAATGAGCGGGTTAACTTCAACGATTTGAATGGGTTGAGTGAGTTGGGTTTAATTCTGCCACTCCTAGATTTCTTCTATATCAAGCTTAAATAAGGAGACATTTGGGTTGATCATATGGTTGACCCCATCTTATTTAGAAGTCGAGATTGAAATGTACTAGCTAATTGTTAGTAAAATAGTAGTGTTCGAGTCAAGCTAACATGCGTCTTGATTATTTTATTGAGTATCTGCTACCTTCTTACAAATACAAAATAACTCTGGCCACAAAATTGAATTTATGAAAACAAAGAATCTCCATTGTATGTCATATCTGGGAAAAAATGCTATAATCCAATGATGAATTATAATTTAAACAGATGAACTAACTAGTAAAGTTATTGTCATGTCATCAGAAGATCATGGGTTCAAGCTTTGAAAACAGTCTCCGATAGAAATACAAGGTAAGGTTATGTACAATAGACCCTTGTGGTCGAGTTTTTTTCTTGTACCCTGTGTATAGCAGAAACTTTAGTGCACCAGATTTACCTTTCTTAGAGATTCAAAGAATCACCTAATTAATTGTTGAAGGTTTAGGATGATCATCACTTAATTCATCTCTAATTAGGTTGCTCATGTACCAAGAGTACTCATCATTGTTCACAAAAACTTTGATAATACCACAGGGTTTGTCTAAGTACTAGTCACCAATACTAATTTATTTCTTGTGTTTTTGACATATGAAGCTTCTTCCTATAGGCATGCCAAAAGTGGAAGCAAGTGAATTATTCCCCCTTCTTGTAGAAGCAAAGGATATTAATATGCAGATATAATCAAAATTTGATCTTAGCGGACAACTAAACATTCTAATACGTTTATCTATAAATATTTTCAAAGATATTTGAAAAAAAAGTTTAAAATTTCCTTAAAAAATAATTGTTAAAAATATTTGAAAAACTATGACCAAACGCTCGCTTGTTAATACATATACCAGGGGAAAAAATCAATAATTTGAAAAGCAAGACATCATCCAACAATTAAATTACTGATTTTGTTTGGATGCAACAACAAGAAGAAAAAAGTCAACAAAATGGAGAGGACACTAAAAGGGATCACACAAGTTGTTGGCATTTCTTTTCTTGGACCCAAAAAGATTTTTTTGGGTGCTTTCGTTCAATTTATGATACTCGCATTTAAAATAAGTATGACGAGATAGTATTAATTATAATATAAAAAATTAAAAATTTTAATATTGTAATTTGGATTTTATAGTATTTGAAATGCATTTTTAATTTATTTTGATATTTTTTTTATATAAAAAAATATTGAAAAATCAACTCTCTGAGGAAGTATATAGTTATATATACAATTAAATATATGCTATTATGATACCAATAAATATGTATAAATTAGCCTTAGTACAAAATGAATTGCTTGTACGTTGGGACTCTGACTATTGCATCAATATATTTTTTTGCAATTAATTAACAAAGAAAATTATTTTATACTTTCTTTTGAATATTTCTACATATATAAGGTGTTAGTATTTCTACATATATAAGGTGTTGTTATATGATATAGTCGAGAGGTTGCTTGAAAAATCAAAATTGCAATGCTCTATATATGAGTATATATAGGAGAAGCCAATCACCGACCTTCTCGGGAATCAAAGGGTCAAGAGTTGTTTGCTTCATGGTTAAAGCCTCTGAGGGGTCCAAATATGTAGCCTTCAAGCCCCTACTACCATCATCTTCATTATCTTCGATGGTCAATTTAGCGAACCGCTTATAAAGAGACTCGCCAACTATGATGATTATTAATTTATCGTACTCGCAAAATATTGAAACCAAGCTTAAATATACAAAATTAATTTAGTATGATAATGATATATTTGTATAGTAATATTATAAATAAAAAATTTTAATATCGAATCACATTCACTCCCACCCGCTTTAAACGAGGGTTCCTATCAAAAAAATTTCAAAAAATTCAAAACCTTTCGTTAATGATAAAACATTATTTACCGCTCATTATACACAAGGTACGAGCTGAAATTGACTCTTTCCGTTTAAAAAAGATTCAATTAAAAATTTCTCAATTTGTAATAGTACTTTTTGAAAAATTAAACTTAAAAAAAAAATTTAAAAAAAAGACACTTGATTCCAAATTTCCTCGTCCATTCTGGGATTCTTCCTTCACATGGTAGGTAGATATAATTCTTTTTTTTTTCTTTCACCTTTTCCATCACTAATAATGTCTATTTATTACCAAGTACTACAATATTAATTTTTTAAAATGATTTTAAAACTCTAAGAATTTTTTACTATCGGTGTTATACCTTTTTTACCTTTTGTGGGTAACCTTTACCATCCAACTTGTTACAAATAATTACATTTCATAAATTATTTTTTCCATGAAAAAGGGACCCTCAGCTGCTACCCTTTGAGTGCACACATGATAAACCCCCATTTTTATACAATATCTCGCAAATTACATTGAAAAAGTAACCTACATTAGACAAGCCTGGTGCGACGAGCTCGACCCAGAAGGCTAGCAAAGGATTTTGAACTTGAGACCCCCAACACGAAAACCCCAAGTCCAAACCATTGGGTCACCGAGAAGAGTCATTTTATTAATCTTGTTTGTGACTTAGAAATGTGAAATTTCTCTTATTTTGTTGGTTGGTAGAAGTTAAACTCATTTGTAATAAAATAAGAAAGAGATAATTGTCCACTCAAATATCATGATTCAAACCTAAATGCATTCATTTTAGCAACACAATGATGACAACAACACAAGTAGAGAGACACATGACCCCTACAATAAAACAACACACCAATAATCACATGCTCTAACACATAAGCAATAAATATTCAGAGTGTGACTTACTGTTTGATCCAAAATGACATTTCTTATGACTTGTTAAATGAAGAAAAAAGTATCCAACACTTTTTTTACCTCTACAAGAAATGCATATCAGTTACCAAAGTCACAACATAATGGTCTTGCAGTTTAAGCCTTTTTGCTACCTTGTTCTTCTTGTCTTCATTTTCAGCTCTTCTGATATAGGAGTTGGTTATGGGGAATTTGGCACGAGCCGTGTCCATGATCTGCATCAAAGATGGCAATTGAGGTCATGGATGAATCATAGGAGCTTCCAGGGACCTCGAAAATACCTTGAGAATCCCACAGTTAAGCATAATCCGTTTGATGCTCCTAAATTGTCCCTTTAGCTCTTCTAAGTTTCCAAGTCACCTCTAAGCTCTAAACAACTGGTGGAAGAATCACGTCGTGTCTATTTCTGTTCTTATGATGGTGATGTCTGCTTCAGTTTGCGTTTATCTTATATCTCTATTGTTTCACAGGCACCTGCTACCTCCCACTAGCACAAGTACTGAATAACATTGACCATCAAGAGTTAGCCAGATGGAAAAAAAACAACATATCATAGTGTAAAATACATGTATATTTCCATCAGTAAAAAGATACTTCTTCCCCTCCCCTTTTATTTACTTTTGCTGATGCCTTCCATATAAGACGAGGGTTTTTCGGAAACCACCTCTCTATCTCTATGAGGTAATGGTAAGGTTTACGTACATTTACCCTCCCCAGACCCTACTTGCGGGATTCCACTGGGTATGTTGTTGTTGTTGTTTGATGATGCCTTCCATACCAACTCAATAGTATACACAGCTCATACAGGGCCTCCTTTCACTTCTTTCCTAATGAGGACATGTATGGTATAACCACTACTTTCACTAACCTTACTGCCAGTCAGTTAATCTTATCTGTCTCTCCAAGAAAATGAACATCTCCACATTAAGCTAGGCTGTAAAATCCTAGCTAAATGTTGCTAATTTGAGAAGCAAGACCCACTATGTGATAACAAATCATACCAGCACATGGTTTCTCTAAGTAGAAGGAATTGACTTTGCTAATCAACTGTATTCAGAGATGAAATTTCCAAATCAAACATGCCAAAAGAAAGTCAACGAATACCCCTCCCCCACTCCTTGTTTAAGGAAAAGACAATATGAGAATGCACACTGAGCAAGGGCATTAAAAAAAAAATTACGCCTCAATTCCAAACAAGTTGGAGTTGAAGATATGAATTTATGTGTACCTCAAGTATTCTATCAAGTATTTGTTACCTCTCACAGTCTCACCAGCACATGTATTAGTTAACTCTACCAATCAAAAACTCAGATAGATGGAAAATTCACCTAGAGATTTTTTATCTCTGATCTTCATACATCACCTGTCATTAACTTTAATGATCATTATGTTTCATTGACCATTAGGCCGCATCCTTAGGTACTTAGATCCTATAGTTTTTTCTTCCACATTACACCACCAGATACTATGCATAGTCTACAAGGACAAAGGTAGCTTACAATGAAGAGAGATCAAGTTCATTCTAGTTCATTCTGAAGAAGTCAGCAGTATTCCTTCTACAGAATTTGAGTGCAAATGCAGAGTGAAAGAACACTCTGTGTCAGATATTCAAAACAAGTGCACAACTTCAAACTCATACTAGCAAAAGAATGTAAAAGGGCAGCATCTAGATCAATCAATTTGATATCTATGAAGTAACATACAAATTCACATGCATATCTCTATTAGACCTCAAATCTAGTCTTAGATCTTACTAATATCTAAGGTTTTCCACATTCCTTTCACTGGATTTGCAATTCCCTCATTTCAAATCCCCCACCGCTGCAAATTTACTACAAAAGTTTCAAATTTCAGATCCTCCCAAGACTTGCAAACCCGCTGTCCTGTGTTTATCTAAAAGAAATTCATACTTCAGGGTGACTGCATAGACAGCTACAGGGAATACCATAAACGACAGTGGGGGCTGCTTCAGATTTCCTACAGAAATGCATATTTTATCTCCAATCACCACATAACTTCCTTGGCATGTCTTATGAGTGAATCTATTGCAAACGGTATCATTATCAATCAGCTAATGAAAACCATAGTGAGCAATTGGAAACTATATTTCAATCAGTATGAAAGAAATATTTACATTCAAATGTGTGGAGTTCCCTATAAAAATAAAATTACAAACATTTCATTGAAAGCAAGAAGAGAAACTTGGAAAGAAGTAAAATATGAAATTTCATTGTGTTTATCTGGTATAACAAATGTACTGAGTGTGTTCAGCAATGCATCAGCTAGATTCCAGATTCCTCCAGTAGTTTGAGGATACTGTGTTCAGGTGCACTGATTGATGGAAGAATAACCCGATTTGTTGGTGGTCTAGGTTTTGTTCCAGCTGCCTCAGGCGCTGCAGTTGTTCCTTCCTGCATAACTGGAATATCAGCCCTTCTTCGGACTGCAGACACTCGCTCCTTCCATATTCTCCCATCCTGTGAGTGACAATTGACAAAATATATGTTCCCAGTTAGCAGTCCAAAGAATTAGAATAAACAGGTATAGAGAAGAGCTGGAGAGACAAAGTGACCGTATTATGTCTTGAGTATTACGAAGTGATCTTGTTATTCTCTAAAAAAGGATAGTTAAATGCTTCATTGGTTTTGAAAAACCACACCCCTATATCCAACAGTTGAACTTAAACACCTTATTATAACCAGCAGAGGAAGAAGAAAAGCAAAGCAGATAAATACGAGATTACCGATTAACAGTATCTTTTAGTCACCAAATTTCAGATCACTCAAAAAGTGACTAATCATGTCTTGTGACTGCCATCTCTCAAATCATTTGTGTACACTCGCAAGAAAATATCATGCACAACCCCTTTCTTTTAGTTAATTCATTCTTATATAGAACTTTTATTTCCTTATTCACTCTGACATGCAGAAAGAAACAATCAAGGAAGACTTCTCTCGGTATGTTGAGATTGTATTTCCCATACAGAATCAAGGAAAGGTTCCCTTCCTTTGAACGCTGAGATTGTACTTCCCATCAGGGATATCACCCTTCCCTAACACAATGACAGATCTCTACTGGTAGAATCAAAAGGAAAAATAGTTTATAGATGTAAAATGATAAGAAAACTGGTTAAAATGTTTTATTTATACAGGAAAAAATAAAAGGCAAAGATGCTTTCCAACTGGAAATTTTTCTGACACTAGTCATGTAAAGTATGAAACATGAAAAAATAATTCAAAACAAGATATCTGACAAAACCTTTTTTTTTGACAAAAATATCAGATAAAACTATTGCAAGGTTGATAGTGAATACCAGTTTGTTTTTGTTTAGATGGACATGAAGAGGAATGAAAGCCTGAGAAGAGTACAAAGAAGTTGACGACAATTCTTTTCCTTGCTTTTCCATTGATAGATTTCTTAATTTCTTGTTTGGTCATTTTACTTTCCCACACAAAACTATAAAGTGCATGAAGTATTCATTCTCTAGGAAATATTTTTCAGTGAAATCAACAAACAGAATTCAGTAACCAATCACAAAATCATGTTTACTTTTGGAAAAGCTACACATTATGATGGTTAATTCATGTCTTGTAGCTAACAACATTCTTAACTTCTAGACATGGAGGCTTGGAGCAAAGATACTAGGAATCAAAAAAATCCAATTAATAATTCAAAGCTAGAAATGGGACAACAGCTTCCAGCTATAAAGAAACAGACAATCAGCTGATTATTTCATGAGTCATCACTTCTCTCTGCACTAATGCAATATAGTTAACTCCTACTCACATAAGAAGAGTTTCAGTGGCGGCATGCCATTGTTAATATATATGTTAAATGCTAGGTATAGCCATCATTTCTAAAGCAGACAGTAGGATTAGGCAGGACCATCTTGCAGGCTGCAGAAGTTTCATACTGGGTAATCACCAAATTAGACAACACTAAAGTTATCACTTGACGTAGATGACTGGCTGACGTCTACAGATTGAAAAGACAGCAGACTACAACATTTGCAAGTTTATGAATCCCATCTCTTAAACCCTGATAATTGAATGTTGAATCCATTTCACATACACAAACTTATCGTATCAAAAACTTTATGTACAAAGAGGGGACGGGAGTAACCTCTGTCCAATAATGGCAATCAAATAAACATGTTTGATAGAAAAAATAATATTATACTTGCACATCTATTTTACATAACTTCATGATACAGCATAATAGCAAAACTTACATTCAATATTGAAGGCTCCGGTAATGGACATTGAATTGGCTGATCATTATGTAGAGGCTCAGTCGGGTGTTCAACAGGTTTGAACTCAACTGCAAGTTCAATACCATGAGGGTTGATAGAGGAAGCTCCAGCTAAAGTAACAGCACCTATTGTCTCTGTATTTGGGGGCAACACTTCTGTGTTGTCCTACATTTTCATAATCACTATAAATAAAACCAAATGCTATAGTTTCAACTGTAATAAGTATGCCTCAGATACAATTACTTATAATAACAACAATAACATATCCAATGTAATCCCACAAGCTGGGTTAGGGAAGATGTACACAGACCTTAACTCTACCTTATCTACCTTATCGGGATAGAGCTCAGATAGAGTTACTTTTGAAAAAAAAGTGAGTATAGTTGATTTTAACAGTTAAGATAACTAACACAAACATGCCAGTAGCAAAATCCAAATCAAGCTCAAATTAGAGACACCTACACACACCATGAACTAGTCAATCCCACATTTCAAAAATCTAAAAAGAACCTAACTTTACAAAATTCATACCAAACAAAAGATTTCCAAACAAAAGATTAGCCGTGAACAATCCAAACGCAACATCTTTTTCTTGTATTATGATCAGTCGATCTAAAGCCAATATCTTTACAACTGAAATGGATCAAATAACTCGTATCATTATCAAATTAACATTAAAAAATAGAGATTAAAGAAGCAAATCTTCATACCCAGATCGAAAAACAACCCAATTTACATGAAAGTTCAAGAATTTACAAAGAATGAACTCAAAAAATTTAAAAAAAAAACTCACAAGTGCACTTTGAGCCCTACGGTGCCCAGTTCTGCTGACAGAAAATCTAGAAAATATTCCCACCATATTTAAGCTCCTTGCTTTCAGAACAAAATTTCAGGCCAAAAGCGTGTCTATTGATCTTATTTTTGACGCAAAATTCAGCTTCTCTTTCCAGAAATATAGTGAGAGAAACAAAGAAAGAAAAGGGGAGATAAGTTAGCTTGCATTGATGGATTTTGTCTGGATTCGATTTTATTTTAAATAATTTAAATTCCAGATAATTATAAAATTTGTACTTTATTCTTTGCTTTCAATGTGTGTAATTTTATAAACTAAAAATTTTTTTAAAAAATATTTGAGTTCATTCTTTGTAAATTCTTGAACTTTCATGTAAATTGGGTTGTTTTTCGATCTGGATTCATTTTTATTTATT
>JAABOM020000103.1:20479474-20504914 GCA_011800125.2 Solanum clarkiae
AGTTCATTCTTTGTAAATTCTTGAACTTTCATGTAAATTGGGTTGTTTTTCGATCTGGATTCATTTTTATTTATTATTATTTTATTTATTGAGGTTAAATTATATGAACTTTGAGTAATATTTCATGATATATTTTTCATTATATTAATATGAAAAAAATTACAAATTATAGCATTTTTCGTATAGTTTTCAATGATCTAAATTTTAGATTTTAAACTTCAATTTAACTTTGAAGTTTAGTCAAATTAACTTTAAAAAGTGAAACAGTGATAGATAAAAATGAACAGAGGGAGTACCTAAAATGTATTAAAATTAATTTTATGAATTTAAATATGTCACACGAAAAAATAAAATTAAAAAGAATATCTAGAATGGATTTTAAAAAAAATAGATATATCATATAAATATGTTACTTGACTTGATTTTAACTGACATTTATATACTTTCATTATAAATACACACAAATGAGCATCAAACTTATATCAAATTGAATAAATAATACGTCTTAATATAGACCATAATTGATAAATTGTCTGTGTTTATTTATTTAATTTTATATAGAGTTAAGATTAAATCAAAAAGGCATACTTTAATAGAAGTTGAATATGGAGTAAAGAAAGAAAAGAGTTGAAACGAATACTTTGAAAACTTCTTTTTTAAATTTTAAAATTAAATAAATGTATTATAAATTGGATGGAGGAAATAATATTTATGTGGAAAATGAAAGTGATAGAAATGGAAAGGTACCAATAGACACAAAGGGACGGTTTGTCAAGAGTCATTGATTAGACAAAGAGCAAATTAAAAAATCCAATTGGTTGGAGGGGAAGCAAACTACTTAAATTAGACGTAAAGTGTCATGTGAGTCTGTTCATAATTATTTGTGATGGTATTGGTTCACAATTATGACATTTTTGTATTTAATATGTGACACATGTCATAGTTTATAATTTTTTGATATATTGTATTTAACGAAAGGTATCAAGTATTATTAAACATTTACCTTTTTTCTTCTCATTTTGGTAGCATTTTCTCCTAGTCTAAAGAGACTTTTTTTCCAAATTGAGCTTTGTCTTAGTATATCCATATTCTTTAGTTTTGAAAAAAAAAATTAATTTTTTGAAGTTATTTTATTTGATATATCACAGAACTATATAAAATTGAACAGATAATCAATTTTGCTTCATCGTAATTGATGTTCAATTCGTTATATGTGAGAGGAGTTAAAAAAAATCATAATGACATTATATTTAGATGTGAGCCCAGGAGTAGTTGATTACTAAGAACATTTGATATGAGATATTATTTTTTTTCTACAGTAAATTTCATATGAAATTAATCATTGTACGTAGTAAAAAATAGATGATTGATATCTCATAAAACTTGATTAATGTGAACAAATCACTCCAAACACATAATCAGTAGCACTTCATTTCAGTTAGTTTATACTTCATTTCTTTTGGATTCACTTTTAAAAAGAATATCTCTTTTTTTTTTTTACAATTATTTAATTTTAATTTTTCTTTTGAAGTGTTTCAAAAAAATCTTAAAAATCAAAAACTACTTGAAATAAGTTAATCTGAACAGAATTTTAAAACTATATGATTAAAACATATTCTTGTATACATTCTATATATTTTTAATTGCAATCACAAGATCGAAAAATATTTTTATTTTTAAAAAATTTAATGTCAAATTAAAATTTGACAAATAAATAAAAAATTGGCATGTGGCTGTCTTCTTCACTATTTCACAGTAAATTGGGGGTGGGGTAGACTAATGGGAGTTAGATATGCAGTCTATTTCCTCCTCTTGCTATCTTTAGGCCCACAAGTTTTCTGGTTAAAAAACAATAAAACCCCAATCCAACAAATGTCACTTTTAAAATTTAAAAAAAAAAATGATGTTAAAGAGTCAACAATTACTATATTATTTTTCTTAAATTGGAGTATTACCATTATATAAAACTATTCATGATTGATTGTTCGATGCATGAACAAATGGGATTATAATATAGAATACGTTATGCTAATGCAATCATAATGATACTTGATTATCATAAAAAAAATAAATCACAGTAAGTAATACAATATTATTCATAGGGATGGTTAAATTGGTGCAACCATCATCATTGCATTACAAATTCATATAAATCTTGTTTTTTTCAGTTTTAGTTAAGAATATATAATAATTATATACTCAATGAAATTTTATAAGTAGGGTCTAGAGAGGATAGATATAGAGAGTGATTTTTCTGGAATAAAGACAGAGAGGTATATTTTTGGACGGCTCAGACCTTATCACTACCAATATTATACCAGATTTAATAATTTAGGATTAATTTTGATTAAGTCCATATGAACTTACTAATAAAAGAAACAAAGATTGTTAAATAATTGAAAAAAAAATTAGAAAAAATACTCTTGTCATATTAGAAATGGTTCAGAAATGCACTTCTTTCATCTACTGGGTCACAAATACCTTTGACATAGAGAAATGATTCAAAAAATATCCTACTTTCACATATTGGGTAAAAATGTACTTAAATATCAGAAATAGTTCAAATTTACCCACCTTCTATTTAAAAATACGTTTATAAACTATTAAACACTATTTAACATGCCTGCATTTCCTTCGATCTTAATATATTTTATTAATAAATATGATATTTTTTTTATCATTAAAAATACTTTTTGTAGCCTTCAAGTTTGAATAAATTTAAAAAGTTCAACTTTTTAATTCATTTACTTTTATTGGCATCTTAGTTATATTAATTTTTTTTTCATTACCTGACTATTTTAGTATTATAAAACTAGAGAGATTTTTATATAAATTATATTAAATGAGTCATTTCTAATATGTTAGAGAATTTTTTATCTAATAAGCAGAAGGAAGGACAAATCTAAACTAATTCTAATAAGTTAACAGTATTTTGATCCAACAAAAGAAGAAAGACATTTTTGAATCATTTCAAATATTTTTTAAGGGCATTTTTGACCCAATAAATGAAAGAAAAAATAAATTTAATTCTATAAATGAATATTCTTGAATAATTTCTAATATATCAAAGACATTTTTGAATGTTTTTCTTAAATACAACCCAATAGAATAAGGGTGTAAAAAAATATTAAAAAATTAGAAAATCAAACTAGACCGAACTAATTTAATTTTTCGGGGTCAATTATTCGGTATTTCGATTTGGTGTCTGTTCTTTTTTTTTCGAACACATCGATTCGATGTTCATTGCAAGAATCGCGAAACCACGGTGCACCGAAAAGTCGAAGTTTTATTAAATAAATTTAAAAAATTTTAAATTATGTTACTTATGCTTAATATATTTTTGAATTTTGAGTTTTTGACTCAAAAGTCAAAACATTTGATTTTTAACCAAACACAATATTTGAATTTCGAGTATACTATTTAAATGTTTATAGTGCACGATTCACATTGCTTAATTATTTAAATTTTATAGTGCATGATGCACTGTTTATACTTTATAGAACTTAATTAAATGAAACTATTCTTTATACAAATGAATAGAATTTTGCGGTTATCACCTTTGTAGCAAATCATAATTTTACAATGTTATACTCATTGTTTTCATCATTCAATTTTTAGTTTTGTAACAATATGACCTATATTATGTAAAGTCGACAACTCGTAAGTCGAAAAATATTTTAAAAACACTGAAATTAATCGAACCGAACCAATCTAGTTTGATTCTAAGTATGGTGTACACTTTTTTTAAATCGAATACCAAAAAATTGAATGAAACTTTAACAACATCAAACCGAAGAAACGAACATTCACACCTACCATAGAAACATTTGGGAAAGAAAAAGGACATGCCAAAAAATATTGGGAGTATTTTAGCATATTACTTAAATTACTGTCTCTTTTCGAATAATACCCTGACAAAAAGGACGAAGCGCGCGAAAATGGAGAAATCGGGCAGATGAAAAATATAAACTGAAAAAAAGAAAGAAAAAAAAAGAGAAACCTTTGCAGCAATGGCGGACGAGGGTTTCGACGATGAATGGGATGCAGATTTTGTCGACCAGCTTGTCCAAGCTGAAGAGCAGGCCTTGTCCATGGCCACTCAGAAATCCCTTGCACCTCCTCCTCCTCCGCCGCCGCCGCTGCATCATCAGCAATCATATCCGGCGGCGTCCTACGTCGGAGTAATCTATTCGCCTCCTCGGGATTTGTCTCAGAGAGTTCCTGAAGTTCCTAAAAGTTTCAATCAGTCATCCAATTTCGATGATTTCTCCGCTGCCGCTGCCCGCTCCTCTTTTCCTGCTGGGGGGTCCCACAATGCCAGAGAAGAAATTGATAGTTTGAAGGTTAGAAAATGCTAGTATGTAATTATAATATTAATAAGAATAAATGAAGTATTTTCATTCTCTGACCAATTGGCTGGGCACCGGACTGCTACTTTTGCCCGCCCATTTTTGTATTCTAGAATGTTCTTTGAAATGGATTGGTTCAGTAGTCATTTTTTCTTTCTAAAGTTTTTATATGTATTTTTGATTGCAGAGGGAGCTTGATAGAATTTTAGAGCAGCGGAATCGTCTGGTACGTCATATACCCTACCCACTGAGCCCCACGTGTATGCCGATAGAAGTTGAATTTTTGGACTTCCGGGATTGAAATAGTCTTTTATAAGTTCTCTAAACGATTTTAGAGGCACTACGTAGCTGTTTGAGTTGATTTTGATCAGTAATTGAGTTGCAGTTGCTTGTATATGTTATGGAGATAAATGAACAGATTCGCGCGATGCAAAAATCTAGAACTTGAGTGCATGATCTCATTGAAGGAAGTTATTTGATTTTAAGCCCTCACATTGAGTAGTACTATTTGTTTAGCTGGTTCCATTTGGATTATGTATGGTTCATTCACTTGACTTAGCATGCTTTTCACTGGTTTACCTTGATGGATAATCCTTATTTGCATGACATTGACATTGAGTAGATGCTGAAGACTCAGTGCAGTGGTTTTATGACTTAATTTGTCTTCAATAGATTTCTGATGAAAATTCCTAGTAGATAATGATCTTTTGCATCTCTTCAGGAGCAAGAGTGCATTAAGCTCAGAAAGGGAAGAGATAAAAAAGAGAAGAGACTCAAGTTTACTCCTCCGAAGATTGTGAATTTGTAAGTGCCTAGTGGAATTTTGTGTTCGACAGGTAGTTGCAGGAAACTTTGGTTGTGGTGCGCTTCTTCTGGGGCAAACCTATATTTTATGCATAATAAAAGTTGACCACTATTATTCTTAACTAAGGCGCGTTCCACATATGATAATAAAGAGATAACCCGATCTGATAAGCATAACCAGACATCTTTTATTAGCTCTAATCTGCACAAGATTCCTTTTCTTCCCTCTGTCAAAATTACATTCAAAATCTTATAAGTTCTTAGCCTGTATATTCACAATGTTATTACTCTAGCCTTTTAGTCTCATTTTTATCTTTTTGGTTGTTCATATTTCACTTTGATCATACCTAGTTAATCTGCACAATTGAGATAGTACCTAAATGGAGGTGGATTCAAACTATATAAGAAGTTAGTTTCAAACTTCCAATAACTTCTATATTTTCGTAAAATGAAACATTGGCATTTCTTCCTCCCCTTTTTGTCCTCCAAAGAAGCTCTTTTCGTTGTGACATTATTCCAATCTTTTTACCACATTGACGTGGTACATGACAAAGCGTGGCATGCATGGATATATTTCAGAGGGTGGAGATTTACATATTATCTCCAAATTTTAATTCAACAAGAAAGATGCTAAGAGCTAGAGTACAAGGAAACATACACATTAGGGGCACAATAAATCTTGAAGAATAGAATGTAAAATGTTTTGAATTTCCTTTGAGAAGATTTTGGAAGAAAAGATATCAAATTTATTTATCAGAGTTAGTAATGTCATTCTCTAAGGTTCTTTTGAATCAAAATTGGTACAAAGATTTTTCTTTGTAACAAACCATGCTTTCATGTGTACATTCTACTTCTAGTTGACAAAGTGCCAAACCTTTTGCAATTGTGCTGGTCCTTTTGAAATTTGAGGGAAACAAAGCATATATTGTGTCTTTAGGCCATCGGAACTCCGAAGTTATGCGTGCTTGGGGGAGCGTAGTACTAGGATTGGTGACCCCCCTGGAGACTGAGCACTGGAGGCCTGAGTTGAGACTTTCTGATGCATCAAGGATTACTGAGGAAGAACAGATATGGCTTCAGAGGTCTTTTGAGGAAGAAGAAATAATGGAATGCCTGAACCAATGTGCTATGTAGAACGTGCCTGGTCCAAATGGCTTCCCTATGGTATTCGTTCAGACATTCTAGGGTACTCTGAAGGAAGACATAATAACACCGGTGATCTACTTGCGCTTTTCCTTTTCATTCTGGTAATGGAAGGTTTTATTAGCATGATGAGGGAAATTTGTCATCTGCTATATGCAGATGACACACTCATTTTTTGTGAGCTAGCTGGAAAAATTAGATACATCATAGTGATTCTGGTTCTGTTTGAAGTTGTATCAGGGTTGAGAGTAAATTGGGGAAAAGGCAGTCTATTTCCTGTTAATGAGGTTCAGCAGATGCAAAATTTGGCAAGTATTTTGGGATGTAGGATTGATCAAATGCGTACAACTTACCTGGGCATGCCTTTGAGTAGCAATCGCAAGGCAATTGGATATCTTGGATGGGCATTTTGGAAAAAACTAAAAAGGAAATTAACTAGGTGGAAAGCTCAATATTTGTCTTTAGGTGGAAGACTGATCTTAATAAATTCTGTTTTAGATTCCTTTCCTACCTATGTGATGTCTTTATTTCCAATCCTAATAAAAGTTGTGAAGAAGCTTGACAGACTAAGGAGGAACTTTCTATGGCAAGGAAATAAAGAAAGGAAAGGTTATTGTTTAGTAAATTGGAAGACTCTGCTTCTCAATAAAGAAAGAGGTGGCTTGGGAATCAGAAATCTAAGGTTGCATGATGAGAGTTTATTGATGAAATGGTTGTTGAGATACACTGGTGAGGAAAGATCTCTACGGAAGGAGGTAATAGTGGTAGAGTATGGTGAATTAGATCCCTGGTGTACAGAAACTGTGTCTGAACCTTTTGGTGTGGTTGCGTGGAGAACAATCAGAAATCTTTGGCCACTGGTGGAAGCAAATTTATATCTCAAGGTGGGGAATGCAAACAAAACAAAATTTTGGAAGGATAGATGGGTTGATCAAACCTTTCTCAATGATCTTTTCAGTTTTCCCATATTTGTTCCTCATTTGTGAGATTCCCGAAGATATAGTGAGTGATTGTCGGGCAGAGCAGGGATGGGACATCTCATTTAGGAGAATGCTTAATGATTGGGAAATAGAGAGAGTGGCAGCTCTACTAGGAAAATTAGGTGGGATTTGTATTAACCCAACATTTACAGACAGTGTCTTGTGGAAACACAGCAAGGATGGGATTTTTCGGTCAAAAGTGCACATAAGAGTGGTCTACATGAGATGAATGGGGGAACACAATATCCTTGGAGGTATTTCTGGAAGAGTGTCACGCCTACCAAAGTGAAATGTTTTACTCGATTAGTGATTAAGAGAGCTTGTCTTATTCAAGAAGTCTTACAAAAGAAAGGTAGACTATTAGTTCCCAGATGTTTTCTTTGCATCATAACAGGGGAAACTAATAAGCATTTGTTTTTACATTGCAAGTTCACCACTCAGTTGTGGAACCTTTTCCTCAACATAAAAAGCACTAGCTCGATACTGCTAGAGCACACATCAAATATTTTGAGTTGCTAGATTAGGAGGGGAGGAAGTAAAAGTCAAAGGAGATGGTGGAGATTTACCATCATGTATATGGTGGTCAATATGGAAGGAAGAAGTGGGAGATTCTAAGATAGGTCCAATTCCATACATAAAGTAAAATGGATTTGTATTGTACTTTTACTTTTTGGTGTAAACAACTTTGTATAAAAGATGTAGATCACGATTGTAGATATGATAGGAAGCTCGTAATTGCTATTTTTTGGAGGTGAGCAACATACCCGACCCTTAATGCAGATGAATACAATTTACCAATTTCCAAAAAAAAAATATTGAGTTTAGGGAGGAACTTTGTGATGCAACATCATGTTCTTTCTCATGTTTTTGGTGAAAGTTTAAACTTCTCAGTTGGACACTAATAGGGAAATAGAAGAATCTTGGTGAAGGTTGCTTCTTGCAATGTGTTGTAACTCAACCAAAAAAGTTGAAGGTGTCGTAACATGGGAGAAATTCTTATCTTTGCTAATATGCTTTTTTATTGCTAATTTCCTTATCCATTTAATTTGACTTTTGCACATCTTTGTTATTCTGGAATGATAATGATTAGGTTTCAACTGTCATGATTTGCTTGCACTGCATATGAGGTTAATCTCATGTTGAAATTAGGTCTCCTCTGTGTTTACAGTCATGCAGATTTGGGTATCAACATTCAAGGAGACCAAACAAAATCCATAGAATTCCAAAACACATGCTCTACGAATGAGCATATTGGCTCTAGCACAAAAAACGGTTAGTTCAAACTGGGATGTGGAAATAAAATCAATTATATGTAATGGTTCCTGAAAGTGAGTTCTTTCCTAATCTGCTCAACATTCTTGCTTGCATGCTGAATCATAGGTACAGTATCCTCTAAGGACATCGGGGTCCAGACTGAAAGACCTGATAAGTCTATCAGTTTATCAGCTGAAAGAAGTTTATCTGATACTTTTTGCCGTAGAAACAAGTTGTTGGATGCATGGAGCTTGTCCAGTGGCCAAAGATTAGGGAGGCTTCTCATTTCGAAGTTGTACGCGACGTGTGAAGTTGATTTCCGTGTCCTTTCTGGATACCTGAACACGAGTTTGCCCTTGAGGACAAGTATGGATTCAATGATTTCTTTGAAGGATAATCTGCAGAATACTCATTCTGGTGAGAGTGCAAAAGTGTCTCATCTTTTCTCTGTATTGACAAAGGTATATCCATTGGGTGATATCTTTTTTCACTTTGACTGCAATTCACCTCCAGGTTCTTGCTTTCTAGATGTGCATACTAATAATCATTAACCAGATGATAGATCTCTCTCAATGTCTCGAATTGTTCTTCTATTTGAATCGGTATTCCTTATATTTGTTTCTCATTCACTATTTACCCTTAACTCAACCACGAAAAAGGAATTTAAGTGTAGGGATGGAAATTGGGCGGGTTGGGTCAATTTTGAACGGGTTATAATGGGTCAAGACAACAAACGGGTCAAGACCCAACCCAACCCAACCCAAAATTGCTTGGGTCAAAACGGGTTGAGTAATGGGTTATAGAGCGGGTCAAGACCCAACTTACTAAGTTTTACTTATTTTATTTATTCTTTTTCAATATTTTAGTGCGTAATTAAATTATATTTTTCTTTATTCTAGCTATATAAAATATATCAAATTAAAAAAAAAGTGTTTAAAGAATATTTTGACAAGATCTCTCTCGAGTCAATTCGGATTGCATATGAACCCAATTTTAAGTGGGTTGGGTTGAACTAATAAATGAACGGGTTATTAACTTGCCCTAACTTCAACTGGTTGGCGGGTTGAGCAGGTTGGATTTAATTTTGCCATCTCTAGTTAAGTGACTGGAATTTGAGATTTTCCTATTTTCATTTGCTTGAACTCTTGACTTCATATTTTGCTGTACTCATGCATTTAAATTAAAGGCAGTTGCTCTCTTAAAAAAAGGGTGCAACCCAGTGCACAAAGTCTCCCGTGTTAGCAGGGTTGGGGGAAGAGCCGCACATGTAGACATTCTACAATAATACAAACATTAGTAGCTCACCAACACAATTGTTGTCTTAAGCTAGCATCTGGCCATTGATTCCCAAATTTTTTTATTAAACCAGATTTGGGTGAAGTTTGGATTGAAGCATCAAGATGTTTTTGGCGACATTTCACCTTTTATTTTTGAAAAACATGAAACATGACTTATAAATGCCCATAACTTTAGTACAAAATTAGTATTTTTATAATGAACTAGATAGTACATTATCCTAAAATCATAAATAAATATTCTAACATAATAACATAACCTTCCTATTACTTTTGAAGGTCTGACATGCTTATCATTATTAAGAATGCTTTCTATCAAGTGTTTCTCTAATACATCAAAGCAGAAGTATAAATGACTAAATGAGATCACATGTTTACATTGCAAATTTGACCTGGATGATTGTCAAGTCATATATACCAAGTTGGTTTTAGTGACAATTCAAATTATTTACCCTTCCATATTGCACTTTAAGTGGCACTTTGATTAGTTTTGAATTCACTAGTTTAACATATTTGAGTTCCAAAGATTAACGAACAAGTTCATATTTCTTTGTTAAAAATGATTTGCAAAGATTAATGAACAAGTTCATATTTTTCGTTAAACAGTAACTTGATTAGCAAACAAGTTTGTCTTATATCAATTTTGTTCTTTCTTTTTTGTTTAAATTATTAGTTTTCTTTACTGGAAACTTGTAGTATAACTTCTTATAAATTCCTTTTATGATGTGGAAAAAATGGAAAGAGTGCCAATTAACATTTAAAGTGCCAATAAAAGGAGATATCTAAAGGCTTTTCCTACTACCTTTACTTCATTAAAAAGGACTTTTTCTCCACTTGATCTGCACCACGTTACTTTGTTTTGCAAATACTGTGCATCTCTTATTTCCACATGTGGGATTTCACTAGGTATGTTGTTGTAGTACTGTGCATAGCTTATTTACCTTATTTTGTCTTAAGACTTAGTGGGGTTGAACTCTCATAATTTGTGGTCTTGTATCTTGTAGATTAATGATGAAATGGTGAGATTCGAAGATTTGTTAGAAGCATTGGTTGGTCTTTGCAGACTTAAAAATGTGCGATTGTAAGCTTAGATAGTTACCATTTTTCCTTTTGTTTTAGTTGTTAAGATGGAATTTACATTTCTAAACACGTAAAACTTTTTAATGGCACTATCCATATATCTTATAAAATGTCCAGATTAATAGTGCAGACTTTTGTAATAAGGGCAAGGATATACCTTTTTGAATGGTAAATATGAGTTTGAGCATAGCCTTTGTGCCCCAGTCCTGCAAAGCTGTATCCATCTCATATTCATGAAAAGAAAAGGAGAAAGTTGGGAAAGCTGGTATCTAAGTACTGTCATAAACTTTGGATTTAGGAATTATCAAATTGAAGGCCGACAGTTCTAGCAATGGTTTTGAAAATAATTTTTATTGATACACAATTGCAATGCACTTAAAAAGTGAAAAATCTTCGTTTAATTTTGAAAGTTCCATGAATATTTCTGAAAATCTTAATAGTACGTAATGTGATCCTTAGCTACTAGGTGTGTGAAATCTATCCAGCCTTTCAAGTAGCTCTTGATTGAGGATGAACCTCAACATACGTTCCAGTCCTATTCCCATAGGAGGATAGATAGGGCAATTTGACTGAGATCCATTGTAAATCCAATTTTTGATTCACTAATGTCCTGACCTAAGACTAACGCTGAGTTGTAACACTCTGCTTAGAGCTACAAGTGACCCCAAGCTAACCCATGGTCTTGCATATTTGTATAACAATGGAAAGATTTATGAGTACAAGCTAATATTGAGTAAATACAAAACAACTGAATAGTCGAAATAGGATTCGTTTGAACAAATCATATAGCTAAAACTATTGTCTGACTGTCTGAAAGCTTATACTAAGATGAGTTACAGGGACAAGCTCTCAGCTAACTCTTAACTGTTTGAAATTGGAAGACTAAACTAAAAAAATAACTATAGTTCTTGTCCTCGAAAGATAAGGCCTCACCTAACTCTGTTGCTGAGACCAGATGGAATCGTATTAACCGCAAGCTACTGAGCTTCTAAATATATATTATAAACAATATAGTGCAAGAGAATTTGTGTTCAATACTTTGAATAATCTGAGTATGTGAGACATGCATTGCAATGTTAGTATACTGAACATGATAAAATCTGAGATGCTAAACTGATTATAGAACTGAAATGCTTGAACTGATACAATGACCAAGTAAATCAACATGCAACTGATAAGTGATAAGTACTAAACTGATATAACCAAATTAAAGTCAATGCAATAATTAGAGATTGAATTGTAGGAGATACTGATAATCGATATACTCCGTCTGAGCTAATGGAGTACAACCTGTACCTCAGCTGGGAGGGCGCTCTGTACTTTGCAGGGTACAAACAGAGTCTAATATGAATCCACTAAGTTGATGTTCAGAAAGGACTAAGGTGTCAGTCCTGGTCTGAGGAGTGATTCGTAAAACTTACAAGGGCACATAGTTCTAGGACTTAGGAATTGCTTCTACAGGTCTTCATTCTAATAAACAGGTGAACCTTCTTCCCTATGTCTGCTCGGGAATTACACTAGTAAATTATATAATGCTAACAATACTGGATGGCTCAATAATACTGAAATTTGAGACTGAAACAATAAATACTTTTTCTAGAAAGCACCATATACGTGTGGAACTGAAAGATGAAGGTACAACTGATCATGAAGAATTCTATCATACTGAATAAAGCATGCAATTTAACCAACCACAGGTTCAAAGACATGAATTTTTTCCATTTTGAGGGATCACAAAAGTAATTATATAAAAATACTGATTTTTAGGTAAAATATGTATTCATGGATTTAATTCATGCTTTTCATTAGAACCTAGGTTTTGGAGAGTTTAATTAACTGAAGAATAAATTTTTCTGCGGACTCAATGGGTGAAAGGATACCCATTGATGAAATGCCACATATCTGGAAGGATAGAATCCTTGAACTCAAATCTTGGAGATGATGAACCCTAGGTTTTCTTGAAGAATCTAAAGCGCTTAAAATTTGGGGGAGAATGAGAGAGTTTTAATGATGAAAACTGATTGTCTACACCCCCTCCCTTCAAGACGTTTTGAGGTCATTTAGATAACTCCCCAAAGGTTCTAGGACAAAATTACCCTCATAAAAATCCAAAATTGGCAAAATTTGGCCTCCTGACGTCGTCTGGGTGACAGGCTGTCACTCAAACCATCATTAGTGCCCAAAAATCAAGCCTAGTGGTCAGTTGTGATGGCCCATTCTGATAGGCCATCACTTAAGTGCCACACTGTCACACTAGCCGTCACTCATTGACAGATTGGAGCGTCTTTTGTTAATCAATCATAACTTTGTACTTTGGACTCGGATTGATGAACGGTCAGTAACATTGGAAAGAAGACTTGTAGACCTTAGTTTGGCAGGTTACAAGCCATATAACTCTTAATATTTTAAGAGATATGATTGTTCAAAGTGGACCCTTCATGATCTCATGGAAAAACTTATTTGATAGGAAGGCTTGGAACTCTCCTAAGTGCTAGAGATCTCTTGTGACCTAAACCACATCGGATACACTTCTTACACTTGGGAATGGACCTTAACACACACGATCAAGTAGGACATCACCAGGTCTAAGCTGATACACTTACGACTAATGAATGGTATCATTAGTGTGAAATTTTGCAAGGTGTTACAACTAGTGAGATCCCACACACCATGAAGATCCTTACCCTGCCTTCCATAAATAAGTTTTAACTTGATAATCCAGAATTGAGGTTCAATTCCTTCCCTAAACTTCCACATAACAAGTGACCTATGCCAAGACCAAGAGAGTACCATGGAAATCAGAGTAGGATGGGAGGTAGCTGATTGGCCAAGGAGCAGAAAACTATGCAAACAAAAAAGGTCCTAAGAATAAAGGAAATATATCAATTTAAGTGTGCATCAATTAGTAAGGTTTTCCATATATTACCTTTATAGAAATTAATTAAGTACTAAGGCTTTTCCTTAATAGAAGTACTGCTTTTTTTTTTCTTTTTTATTTTAAGTAATTCCTATAAATGATCACAACAACTATGCCTCTATTCCAATTGAGTTGGGGTTGGCTATATAATCTTTTGAATGATTGCTGTATGTTGAATTAAAAGGAAATTCATAAAGGCCTCATTTTGATATCAATCCATAGAAGTTTCTTGTCACTAGCTTGCTAACACTATTCATTCCATACAGGTTTCTATTATTCATAGGTCTTTGCATATACTGCAAGAGGTTTTGAGGTTCACTTCCAATATGGAAAGAAAATTTTGTAAAAGGTATATATTACTTGCTCAAATGCATGCTCTTCTTTCTCTATTCTGTTTCTGAGCTATTTCGTGGATTCTTTTAACATCAATGCTGAAGAACAATTTGATATTGAAGTGTTTAACCATTCCCTTCGTGTAAGAAGCTTGCATTTGTCTGGATACATAAGGAAGCTCAAGTGAAAAATACAAAAACAAGAGTTAGAACCTACTGATTATCATGTTAACTAGTCTCTCCAGTCTTCTGATTCTTCACATTTCAAGACAATCTTCAGGCGTTTTGTTATTCTCTTGCTAGTGCTAGTTATCTATTTCCTTATTGGGGTCAAACCCATGCTTCCATAACCTCAAAAGGCTAAGACAAATAAATTAAGGAAAGGAAAAAGGAGAAAAGATTGTCCCTATCATCTGATCCAGAGATTTCCTTAAGTGCTTTGATTTGATCTTCCCAGTGTACTCTATCAGGGACAATATTGTGTTTGACGGAGCTGTTTGTGGGAATAATGCTTCAGAACAGTATGAATATGAATATCCTGGAAATAGAGGACTGCCTCATGTCCTTGCTGAGAAAATATTTGATCAAGATCTTGCTGATGGCGTGAGATTGGATACTACTGAAACTTGCACCAGAATAGGATTCATCAATTACGGATCTAGCTGTTTGATATCATCTTGTTTCAACTACGTTCCTCTGTTTGAGTTATTGTGCGAAATTGTCATGATTCATGACGCAGAACATGTAAGACTTGAAGCAGTTTCCGTCATGAATCTAATTGTTGCAAGAAGTAATGCCTACTTGGAGAGGGACAAGTAAGTTCATATCCTTCTCTTTTTAGTTTACGAATAATTTTAGAGCTCTGTGATATGCTTATGCTATTTCCTCTTTTATATAGGTATGGAACAGATATACTATTCCAAAGTATTGTAAAATTATTGAAGAAGGGAGCCCGCTTGTATGTAAAGAGGAAAACTGTGCATCTTCTTCATATGTTACTGAATTGTAAGTACACATATATGTTCGGTCACGTGTTGGGAACATGTTCATTTATCAACTTGATGTTATCTGGCTTCTGGAAGTTTGTTCTTGAACCAGCTTACTGCACCTCATTGTTCAGTATGTACTACTTGGACTACCATGTTTTGATATTTATATCATTTGTTCTTCCAACAGTGTAGATACTCTCTTATGGAGAATAAGCCAATTTATTCTTTCTGATCCAAGTTAAAGATTGATGTACCTTCTCCAAGTTTGTTATGAAGGAAGAATACTTCATTAAATTTTACTGTGTTTTACTGCTAGGATATTACATATATAGTTGTGCTTGCCTTCACTTAGAAACGCTACGCGCCCTATTAAAGTAAGGCATGCTAGCGGTAGTTGTGGTAAATTGCTGCTAATTGTAAGATATACTCTGAAGATGTAAAGGTTATTTCTGAGGAAACAATCCATCTCCGAATCACTATCAGTTTGTTTTTGCTTTGTGTAATGGTTTACCTGACTATACTATTCAATAAAGGTCCAAGAGTAATGGCCTCATTCTGCAGCTGTTTCATGGATGGAGATGGCAGTGGCATGATTGACACCAATTCCAATAAAAGTTCAACTTTTTCTGTAATTTGCGTGATCTTTGAGAGTTTAGCAGAGTGTATCACCTGCACAGGAAATAATGCCGAGGTAAGCGTAGTATTTAACGTCAATTATCATATCTCTCATCTATCCTCATTTTGTATTTTCAATTTCTCTCCAAACTCCTCTGAATTATTGCTATCGCATTTAACATGGATTTTGTCTTGAATTTGCCAAGAATGGAATTGACCCCTTCCTGCTTTTTGTTACCCTTGATTCTCTAATTATTCAGGAACTACAGCTTCGGAGGCACACTATTATTTTGCTAGCTTTCTTAGCATCATCCGGAAAATGTGGTGTTGAAATTCTATTAAATTATGGGCTTCCAAAAGGAAAGGATTTCCTTGCAATTATTTTGCAAAGCTTGGTATGTGATATGGATCTAGAAGAATCGGACACTGCTCAGCAGCCTGAAGTATTCAAAGAGAGGTATCTTTGGGCTACTGAATGTGTTCGAGGTGTATTTTAGTCTTCCAAACATATGGATGAAATGGAATTAGTTTATTTGAGTTTCCATGCAGTAAAGTACAATGATTGTCTAGAATTGGACATTGCAATGCCTTTCTTTTGTACTTTTTAGTTTGATAACCTATTTGTTCACCACCTTTAATTCGTGGAGTGTTTCATTATTAGCTGTTTTTTTCCTTCTGAAAAGTCCTTTGCAGTTTCCAAGTAATTTTTCATATTAATTGTATTGAAATTTTATTTTCTCAATCTTTTCTATCTGTTCTATTTGCCAGGACGTTGCTGATTCGAGAGGTACTCATCCTCTTGAATAGACTAGTTTCACATCCCAAGTACTCCAGCCATGCTCTGCGGGCATTGACAAACACTCGAGAGAAGGCCACTATGACTGTTGATGTAACAAGCAGATTATCCAGTAAGCGCACGTTCTTTTGGCAGGATGTTAGCATGACTCGGCAGATTAGGGAATCCGAAATCATAGATTTAGCTCAGGTGTTGAGAAGAAGAGTCTTCACGTTTCTTGGAGGTGGCAACCAATGAAAGAAGCATGAAAACTTCATTGTTCCGAGAAATGCATACATGCCTGAAGAGAATTGCCCATGCAGCTATCGAGTTATGATATTTGACAGGAATGAGCATGGAGCAATGTTGGAGCTACTGTGCTGAGATTCCTTTGAATAGGTTTTCAGCAAAGGCTGCATTTCTTGTCACCCTGATGTACAAGGCGTATCGTTTTTTTTCCTGTATATATTTTTAATGTATTTTTGTCAGTGGCTGAAGAATAATGTTAGCAATCACATTAAATATATAATGCACAAGCTTCATCGGAGATGGAGCAGTTTTTCCATGAGTCATATCCAACTGTCGTAGGGTGGAGGTTTCTTTTTTGTTTGAAAGGAGATCTTGCAGCATGCAATTTTTTCTGTTGTAGAGACTGTGAAAAGACCTGGTGATTAACAGATTGCACATTTTATCCCGTGAGTGTTTCTATATGCTATACCTAAACTTCTTATGTTTGCAAAGCTCAATCCATTGCACAGATGAAAGAGTGAATCTGCAATTAAGTGTCAATAGTAACTGAATTTTGCCTTTGATGACATTGGCTAATGTACAAGTCATTAGTTTGAGCACCATCCTAAATTCTGGAATGTGCATCAAAACATGTTGGGGCTTTACTTCTCCAGCTAGTCTTTTGAGTGAAACAGAAGGTAATTAATTATCTGGACATTTTCTCCAAATGACATGACATCTAAAATATTATACTTATAAGCACGGAATCCCATCTCCATCACAAAGAGGAAAAATTAACAATCAGTCAGCTTACACTTTTAAGAGTTACATTCACATCCTAGGAATGAAATGAATTACATAAAAGAATATTAAGATTCCAAAACACTATTATCTTATGACATTGCAGCGCAATAAATCTAGGCATCTGTAGACGGACATGAGCAAACGGACAGCTGTGAGACATCTCTTGCATTCTTCACAGGATATCCACTTCTCTATGCATCCCACCAAATGATTCTATCGTGTGTCAGAATGAAGCTCGGAACCAATTCAAAGGAGTTGTGCTGCTACAACTCAATGACGAATTGGCAACATTGATACTGGTTTTCTCAATCTTCATCATCAGAATCGCCAAATTTTATCTTGGTAGCCTTTGGAGCATTTGCATCAATTTCTCTAAAATGAGCACCATAGAGCTTGGACTCCTGTAAAGAGCAACTCAACAATGTAACAAAGAGCATAGAAAAATAGCAATGTTATAGTAACGGAAAGGATGGGGAAACTAGATTCAGTTGACAATCACTACCGGAAAGACATGTGTATCTATCTAATTATTCATCACCTTCCAATCAAACAAATTATGCCAGCAAGAAATAGGCGATCACAAAGTACGACTTGTAATAATATGTTGTTGCTTCATCATTTTCTCTATATTCAAATTGATATTGTAATCATCAAAAGCCAGTAGGGGTAGCAAAATTCCCAAGTAAACAGAACTCCTCAATTAACTCAACTTTTTTTAGTGGCCCAATTACTAACTCAGACAATTTTGACCTACCCAACTCACTCCGTCTAAAAATTGGGCTGATATGTTGGTGTTAATTGACCAATGAGGAATCTTGTCAAAATGATTTTTTTTTTCTTTTTAAAAAGAACATTTTTGTTTGGTATGTCACAGATTAACATACCAGTCATAATGTCACAGATTAACATACCAGTCATAATGTCACAGATTAACATACCAGTCATAATAAAGACAATTTATTAGATATTTAAACAAATTACCTTTTTCCAAAATAGACGAGAACTTAGAATTGGTCAAGACCCATTTGTTAATCCATTTTGTTAAAGCCCATTTCTGCTCAACTCATTTTCAGCCCAAATTACTTTTGTATGGTTCAATGAGGATGGTTTATGACCTGTATGTTAGTCCATTACTGCCCAACTCATTTCAGCCCATGTAAAATCTTGGGTGGATCACATTTATTAACAGCTCATTTTGACCCAACCAAATTCAGTCCAACCCATCTATTTGACACCCCTATCCATAGGTCTATGTTAGGATTTTGCACGAGCAACTAATAATAACGTAAGATCCTGGCTCCCTGCCCAAAAACACAACACATCATGATTCTTTTTCTTAATTTGGGCCAAGTCACAATGATTCTTCTTTTCTTAATCAATTATACTTGCAACCAGAGCACAGTAAGTAACACATGCAGTTACTAGCTTATCAAGAACTAGGCAAATCCTTGTGTTCAGCTTCCCAGTCAAAATATGGGAAAAAGCTGATCTAAGGGTTCTCAAGTTCATCTAGAACAAAATACACTGTTATCGCCCTTCCACTCTGATCTAAGGGTTCTCAAGTTCATCTAGAACAAAATACACTGCTATCGCCCTTCCACTCCTTGGAAACAAACTTCATTTAGTTAGTTTCCTATTTGGTTCTCAGATACCAAAACCTCCACTCATGAAAGCTCATCCTCTTTCTTGGCTTAATCTGAAGAAGCATCAAACGTTTCTTAGGATTATGGCACATCTCCCAACATAAATCCATCTTCTGAAGAAGTTTCTCTCAATCCATGTGGACCAAGATTCAAATCCTCAGACCTGGGAGGCAGAATTACCCAATACCTGTATAGGACCCCATCATCAAAGTAGTGTATTTTGTGGACAGCGTTAACAGTGTATTTTGTTCTAGAATTACCCATCATCAAAGTAGTGTATCTTGGGAGGAAATAATTAGTGTGGTATTCATGTGAGGCTCCTTTTTGTAAGACAAAAAAAAGTGAATCTTACACTTACGGGCTCACAATTCTAGGTCCACTTTTTTATCTCACAAAAAGGAACCTCATACAACTAATGTCAGTTGCATGAGGCACATCAATTTTTTTTTCCAAAATGAGATAACGAAATCTAGGAAACTAATATATTGGCATTTCAAATTATAAAGAAGCATACTGATGAAGAGCCCTTGTCACATCAAAGGGTTTGAAGCACCTTCAGCATCAACTACACACCCTAAGTCCGTGTAACAAAACAAAAAGGCTATTCCATTATCACTACTAGAACATGTAAACTTTGTTATCTGAAGTCTTCATAACCTATGGAAGAAGATCCGAGTACTTTCCTACAACTGCCCCATAGCAATAACATACTCTTCGTCTGAAGTTTGCATCATCTCTATATATGCTCATGAAGAAGACAACCTTGCTCAAAGTCCTCCTAAGCCATGGCCATCCAATCCTAAAAGGGTGTCAGTGGCAGGAAGCAAGCTACAACTTGAGCCTCTACAGCTCGACCCCACACCAGTGTCCCTATGAGCATGCCTAAAACTCTATGAGCATGTATTGCTAGCAACTAAGCCTGCACACTCCCTTCTGATGGCATGCTTGGCTACCCACAAGCACATCATTAATGGTGCCATTAGGTAAAAGGTGACACTCGCAATATGCAAACGAAAAGCTTACCTTCTTCTTTACATGGGTTCCAAAATTAAGAAGGGCAGCTGGAACAGTCTGTCCAGCTTCTCTGAGGACATTTATCAACTCCCCAGAAAGTCCCTGTGATGTACACGCACAACGTAAGAATCAAACTGGCAGAGAACTGAGACAATAGTACAAAAAGATAAAGTGAGATCTCTATTATAAGGATCAGCCAAACTTACCTTGTTATCTTTAGTGAAGAATGTATGAGCTACACCTTTTTTACCAGCCCTTCCGGTTCTTCCAATCCTATGAACATAATCCTCTGTTGTCAAAGGGAAACTATAATTTATCACAACTTCAACATCAGGTATATCCAGCCCTCGAGCAGCTACATCAGTAGCTATCTGCAGAAGCATAAACAATTATGTTAATGAGGCTTTAGCATGTTTCAACACACACAAAAGAAAATCGAGCAACCATAGCAAGATCATTCATGAAGAGTCGATCCAAAATTCAACTGGAAGTCACAAAACAATTCCTAGCCAGCACCAAAGCAACACAATCAGAAGTCCCTGATAGTAGGGGAAATCGATCTTGCAGGAATGAGGAAGGAGCAAAATATGGAAAGACCTTTTGATGAGGGAAAAATCAAACATCCTATTATTCCTTGTACAGAAGAAGATTAGCTAGAAACCAGGACTCCAAGATTCAGCCAGGGAATCATAGCTGGTAAGTCAAACTACTGTGAAGCCATTGCAATATCAAAAGGTCATCAATCAGTCAACCAAAAGGCAAAAAATCAGACAAACAAACAATTTCATGAGAAAGAAATTGTCCAAAAGATGAGGCAGTTATTCAACTAGATGAAAATTCAGGTAGTAAAGTGGCCATCTGTATCTGAACTATGACTCTAAATGCAGCGGCTGATATTATCAATGACCCATGGTGAGACTTGCAAAATATGTTGCCAAAAGTGGAATACCATCATACCTCAAACAATCACAGAGATAAATAGAATGATAGATCAAATATCAAATGTTAGATTCACAATTAAATATTTCAAAGCATCAAGGGATAATGAAGAGAACAAGTGAGCTAACCAAGATGTTAGAAAAAACTTGTATAGCAATGATTGGAGCAGACCTACCATGAGAAGTGAAGAACTAAAGAGGGAGTAAAATGATGTAAATTAGGATTATACAAGAAAACCAAAAATACAGCAATTTTGCTTCCTACCTTGCAAAAGAATTTGTATCAGTGGTTTTAGGTATCGAACACATCTTTAGTTCTTCTTTACTTAAAGCACATTTACTATGGTTCTTATAAACTCGATTAGTTGGCCGTATATGGCTTTAATCCTCTTGAAGTTCTATCCCAGTAGTTATCTACCTATCAAATAAACATCACCGGACGTGAAAACAAGGACAACAACAGGAGAACAGTGTGTACCATTAGAGGACAACTTCCGTCCTTGAAGAGTGATAGTGCCTTCGTACGAGCATGTTGTTGCTTGTCACCACTAATGGACACAACTTTCCAACCCCTGAGGCAAAGACACGCATCAAAGATTCCAACATAATGTAAACCAGATATGATGCACAATACAATGAGCATGGTGCATACTTCATATGCCAATGTTGCCAGGGTCAGATTAGTTCGGACATGTATTATCGGCAAGTAATTGGAAGCTAGGCATAGGAATCTAATGTTCTGTTCGCAACTAACAGAAGAGTCAATAGAATTACCTTTTCTGTAGCATCATTTCAACACGAGATGCTTCCTTCTTGTATAAAACAAAAACCAACACTCTATTCCTGTTCAAAATTGGCAACCTCTTTGTAAGCATCCATCATAAAGAGGGTTTAAAAAACCCTATTTTTGTACATGGAGGTAATCAGGATATTAAAACCACACGTGAAGACTTAATACATGAATATCATTATTCATATACTACATATAGTGGGCTTTATCAATGTCAGCAAGAGACGACAAATACAGGTTTGAGAGCTGGAAATGAGATCAGAAATGTGTCAGTAGAGATTTCTATAGAGATACCTTCTAGACTTGTGGTATTTTTCCAGCAAGCATTGTAAACGCTCATCACGTGCTCGATCTTCCAAGACCTATAATGTAAAAGGAAGTGGACAGACAATTCAGTAGGAAGGATGGAGATGAACTTGAAAGTCTTCTCATATTTTCTCTTTTAATTTAGTTTTTGGCTCTCATTTGGTCGATTAGCTAGGAAGGAAGGCAACAACATGCAGATCATATGAAAGAGCCGGAAAAAACTGCATATGAGTTTGGAATTTCTATGACAGAGTTTACCTCAACAATTTGCATGACATCATGGTTGGCAGCCAAATCTTCAGAACCTACAACTACCTGAATAGACTTCAGTTTTAAGCCAGGAAAGGAACCACAATGAATTTGAGAACATATTCTGAATGGTAACAAATACCTTGATTGGATTGGGATCCATGAATTCTTGAGCTAATTGATGAACAGCCTGAGGCCATGTAGCACTGAACATAACCATCTGCCGAACTGCACACAATTTGATGGGACTTAAATGGTGAACAGGAAAAACGCATGTTTCACAAAATTTAAGCTTCATCTAGCTATATCAGCAGTGCAAAAAATGAGGAGCAAAGGCCTACCACGTAACATGGGAGGGCCACGATATGAATCAAAAAAATACAACGCTTAAAATAATTACAATATTCAAATTTTCAGAAAAAAACCTTTTTGGTCTTACACACATACTGCAAAAATGAAACAAAAAAATAAACTTTTAACATATGGCTGTACTTCATTTACAAAAAGGGTCGAAAATGAAACCACAAATTGACTCATTGGGGCATATATATTTCGACTGCGGAAAAAAAGGTACTTGGAGCAGATACAATAAGCTGTGAAAGGCATCCACATGCAAACATTTCCTTTAAAAGGAAAAGAAAAAGATATTACAACAGGCTAAATTTATCTAGTGAGATGTCCATCAAAACTCCAGCTCTAAGAATTCAAGTGATGGAATCAAATGTAGAGAGCGATATTCATACCAGAGCATGTTTGGCTCAATATGGCACGGACTGCTGGTTCAAAACCTAAATCGAGCATGCGGTCAGCTTCATCTAGCACCTATAGCAATATTAGTAACATCAGCCAAAGGTAAAGGAGCATGAAAGTTGACTTATACTCCATCAAGAGGGGAAAAAATTAAATCATATTTAAGAAGTTATCTTGTGATCATGTTAGGGAAATTCAGAGAAATAGAAACAGTAATATTCCTTAATTTCTGATCGCATTACTAAAATTAAAGGATAATACAATCTCTTTTCGCTTCTGTCACATTACAATAATCACTCACTAATGGTAACTCGGAAGATTTATTACATGAAGCTAATTTAAAGGCTCTTGTCAAGTGCCACTTTGTCTCTGAATAAGCTGAAAATAAAGGAAATTGGTGTAGTTTATGACAATCCAGAATAAGAATGGCTAATCTTTGGGCCATGAGAAGCATATCATTTGTAACTTCCACAACAGCTAAGCTAAACAAATATGTACATCTGTGAAACTTCTAGCATCAACCACCAAAACATTTCAGTAACCCGACGGATAAACTCCACAACCAGTCAAGTGATAGCACATAGATGCTAAATAGAATGTCAAACAACAAAAAATGATTCTCGAGCATATTTTCAGCTTGTATTTCAAAGAAGACCTACATTAGCATCCCTCACAAAATTCATATTCAACAACTTGAAAAAATATTACAAAAAAACACTGAAAAGGGGAATATTACTATTAAATCCTAATAATAAAATAAAATTTAGAAAGTACTTACACACATTAGATGACCACAAACAAAGAACATAAGCATCCAAACTAACTAAACTAATTGACCAAACAAACTTTCATGACATCATGCTCACTCAGACCTCATCAAGGATCCTAAATGTCCAAACATAAATGAAGGGCACAAAAGCACTCACCACAAAAGAAACCTCTTTTAAATTGCAAGCTCCCATTTCCATCATATCTTGCAAACGACCTGGGGTTCCAATAACAATATCCTGCAAGCAGAGGATATGATCTGATTCTGAGGTACCAACAAGAAAATCTAAAAGTATGACAAGTGTGAAGCATGTGTAACATCTACTAAAAAGTCCAAGAAAGCAACCAGAAGACCTTAAATCGACTTAGATAATTAATTATATGATACTGAAAAGATCATCATTCAAGACTCATCTCAATAATAAATTCAAAACGAGTAACCAAAACAAACTTACCACACCAGATCTAAGAGAAGCTTTTTGATGGTGCTTATCAACTCCACCATATAGACAAACTGACTGCACACCAGTAGGCTTCCCAGCCTCGCAGAGAACATCTGATATCTATAATAATGAGAAAGATCTATCAATAAAGCATAAAATACACATTGGCATTTTGTATTTGAGAACACAAGGCAAACAAGCATATTGATTTGATAAAAGAAAACAAAATGCAGGATTTAGAAAACATTCTGGCAAGATACTACAAGACATCTAGAACTAAAACCCACATAAATTAGCCTTTTTCAGTTTGCACCTTCATTATGCTCGGTATAAGGATCTATCTTGATAAATAGGACAGTGATTGGATTTTTCTCTGCTCATATGGGTATAAGGCAAAGTGACCTTTTATCTCACTTGTTTATTCTTTAATCAAGGAATGTCTAGTATAATGATTAAGAAGGCTGCACGCACGGCTGAGTTAGGAAACAGGCTTCCATGCAGAAGTCAGAGGACAGGGAGCATTAATGATCTCATTTGCTTTAAGCATATTGAACTCTCATTATGTGCAACACAAACGGCGAACAAATACTATATCTGAAGACAATTATTGTTTTCTATTGCTTTTTGAAGTAATAAGTATCAGGTGTACACATAAACTACGGTAAGAAACATATTTTACTGTGACAAGGTTTCCAACATTCAACAGTTGGCAATGTGGGATGATTACCAACTAAACAGTTAGGTATATCTTTGGATGTTAATCACAGAGAATACTTGGAAGGAATGACTGAAAAGTTTGAAAGAGACCAGCAAATGTACTTGTCATTGGGAAGAAAGTTTCAAATCAATCGTGTTTTGGATGCACTCCCTACTTATACTGTGTGTCTATTTCAATTAAAACAACAACAACAACAACATACCCCAGTGCCTCAAAAGGCTCCCGCTCATTGCAGGGTGAGGGGGGGTCGGATGTA
>JAABOM020000103.1:20513463-20528360 GCA_011800125.2 Solanum clarkiae
GAGAAGTCCTCAAAAATTCTACCAAGATTGCAATCAATTTTAGATTTTGCAAGAAACTAATTGGGCTTGTGCATATTCTTATTGTCGTATGTTTTATACTAATTGTGCTTTTCAATGTTTATCCTACATTTTTTCCTTTCAAAAATAAAGAAAATACAAAAAATAAAATTTAAGAGATTTATCTAACAATAAATTTAAGAGACAAAAACTACCCATATTTCCCAATCCCAACTAACTTTTCATATTTCCCATCCCACCCAACTCCGAAAGAAAAAAATCAACATTTAAGTATTTCAGTCAAATTTGTCATGAGAGTTTGCTCAATGCGATAGTTTTTCTGTGTGTTATGCAAGTTGTTACACTGAAACAACTACAAATTCTTTGTCATAAAAAATGAAAAACTTTCATGAAGGAAGTTTACTAAGTTGCTAGCTATTCACTATATACACATATTTAGACTTTAAACTAAGCACCATTAAGAATAAACATCAAGTATTTTTTATCATGTTAAAAACATAACAACAAATGATTGCCTTTGTCATTGGCAACAAAATGGGAATCATACACTCCTCACCTCATTTGAGGAAGTGCAACTCTACTACTTGAAGGAATCATTCACAGTTAGAATTCAGCTTTTGGAAAGATTATTTAACACAAAATATAAACTAACTCTTGATCACCCACATAAAATACAGCATAAAGTATACATGAAGTGATGCAGGTTCAAACTAAGTGGAAGTTATTTGATGGTAAAAAAAGTGTTTCTAATTAAAGAATCAACTTCACCAACAAATCCTAATAGCCTTAATATATTAAGTACAAAATAGTGAAAGCTCATATAAATAGGTAGGAAAATACCTTATATGTAAATTACTGGTATAAATAGTGTGCTACTTCTGTTGCATTTTTCTACCAAGAAAAAGACTATCGAGAATGATGGCAATTCAAGTAATGCATTTAGCCAGTACTCAAGTAGAGATCTAAGCTAAAGTTGCCATTTCTAAGTCCTAATGGCATGCCGTAGTACATCAATCCAATGTCAAAATCAACTCTTATAGCTACCAATAGCTGTCCTTAATCCACTTTTTCTTAAACACAATCTTGATCAATGGTTGATTAGGACTTAAAGATTCAAACTTTGGTTCTTGAAGTGAGATGCAATGAATGTGAGCGTTGTAGAAGCTTCACTAACTTTCCGTTTTGAAAGAAACCATCTCGGTGACTCATAAACACTAAACTGCATCAGCGCACAATAAACTATAGCAGGAAGAGAAGTCCAAAGACAAAGTACCCTTCATGAGTAGTTCCTATTTAAATAACGCAAACCTGGTAGTGACAAAAATCCAAGTGTAGACATGAATAATCCTACTGTTCTTAAGTTTTCCATAATATTGTTTTCTAACACTCTCAGAACACAACACAAGTACAGAGGAACCAATCGCGGCGCAACCATATCCACTTAGAAATCTTAAGGCAGAGTACATCCAAATATCGGTAGAGAAAGCAATGAAGACTGAAGCCACAGACATGATCAAACACCCGGAAAACAACATGATTTTTCGACCAATTGTGTCAGCTGACAGACCAAGAACGAGGCCACCAAGCAAGCACCCCATGAAACAAAAAATGAAGCAGGAAGGCCTTGTATATAGGACTAAGGAAAGAGTTTTTCTTTTGACTATCGAGGCCTTGCAGATGATCAATATAGCTTAAATCTATGTTTTATAGCAAACTAAAGATTGTCATTATCTTTCATAGTGCCGAAAAATCATATGAATGCCTCCAAAAAGATGAGTCAGGCATTGTTGAAGAATAATAAAAATCCCATATTGGTGGTTAATGAGTTGGTGGATTCCTTATAAGGCTTGAGCAACCATTAAAAATTGCACACACCAGATGCTAAGCACTGCGCTGAGGTATGAGTTAAAGTCTAAGACCTAATTTTACAGGCATATCATCAAATACTTTGAGGGCAGATTCCACTTAGGAAAGAACTTACCTAATTGTTGAATGCTTCTATAAATGTTCATAGAGCCATTTTGGCCTTAATTTCAATTCTTCTTGAATTTAAACTTTGTCGAACTAAATCTAAAAAGAAAGATTTACCAATATATTCAGCCAAATGTCAAAATTGAATGTAAAGCTGAAATCAAAAGATAATCCACAAGAAAATAGACAAAGGTGAAAAGTTAAGAAATTGAATCTAAAAATTGAAGAGGGAGCCTCATAAATGAGGAAAAAATACCTTAAAATTGCAATAATATAGGGATGTGATTCATATCTCACAGACCTAAATTCGCAAACTCAAATCAAAGGAAAAGAAGCAATAAAAGAGAAGCACAACCAAAAATACATGAAAATTGTAGTCGAAAAGATCAGATCACAACAACCAAAAAGAAAGCAAACAGAGAGGAAGCAATCTATGTTTGAAAGAATTGAGCCCACGTGGACAGGTGTCCCAACATCAGAAAGTGGGGACAGCCAGCACAGGCTTTCAATGCCACGTCAGTGCAGACTCATGCTACGCTTTCAAAAGAAGAGTGCGTACATATGAAGTGCCCAAATTGTCCATAAGTAGGGATGCCAACAAGAGTGGAAAAGTACTCACTCTTCTAATATAGTAAAAATTTATTTCACTTTTTCCCCTATCATCTTTTGTCCTCTTAATTCATTTTTTTTTCTCTCTAAATGAATAATTCTTTATCTCTTCAATCAACAAAGAATTTATGTGTCTTTTTTATACATGTTTTTACAGGAATTCATAACTTTATTTTCATGCTCTAAAGTTCTTATTTTATCACCTTTTTTTTTTATATATTTTAAAAATTAATATTATAAATATAATAAATAATAATTTAATAAAAAATAATGAAAAGACGATTTTATCTAAAATAGATTATTTTAATGAAGGACAAAAAATTCAAATAACATTTCTAAAGGTCTTTACACTTTTAATATAATATAGAGATAGATATAGATAACGAGCGATATATTATGTGATTTGATTGGTTTGTTTAGACATATCAATCAAATTTATCTAGTGAAAAACTATAATTTAATTAGTCAGAACGTGTCACATACATCATTGACATGATTATAGTGACTTGTTTAGTTTGATTTGGATAGTCACGTAACTTTGACACATGACATAATTTTATTGACTCACTTAATTTGACTTGAATTGTCACACAACTCTGACATGCGGCATAATTTTAGTAGCTTATTTAATTTGATTTAAATTGCCATATTATTTTGACAGGTGGTATAATTTCAATGTCCTATATGCTTTGACTTAAATTACCACATAACCTTGCCACATGTCATAATTGTAGCGGCTTATTTAGTTTGATTTGAATTGTCATATTGTTTGGACTATATTTTTTTTTAATCTAATATAATCCATACTAATTTATGAATTTAAATACAATAAAATTTTAATAGCTGTAACCTCTGCACATCAATTTGAGCATCGTCATTTCTTCAACTTGAGAAAAATCTTGTCCCTCCAACACTCTGCCACATATAATAGTACTTGTCTAGCTATCAATAGTGCTTGTCTAGTTATCACTCTACATAGTACCACAAAGACAGGCCTCGATTTCACTCACCAACTCTAATATAATATGTATTAGGTATCAAAAGGAATATTTTTTAAACCTTGAATATTAAAATGAACTATTTCTAAAAACACATATCAAAACGAACAGTTCATTCATCTATGGACGAACTATGACTAACAACTCAACACCGTTATTCTCCCTTAGCTAACTCCAAATAATACTACATAAATTTTTAAAATAATTTGTCCATAAATAGACAAACTATGATTCTTTTTTCTTTTGTGAGTGATATGCATGAAATTAAGTCAAATTGATATGTTAGTAAGCATTATAGTTCAAAGAATTACAAATAGACTTACAACAATATATTTTTTTCATTAGACGAAAAGTTATATTTGGCACATTCTTCATATAATTTAAAAATACTTAATATTTGAGAACTTTTGAAGACAACAGTACTAAGAATCACAGAAATAAAATGGACATTGCTCCAGATAACATGGCACAACAATATAATTTATATAGGGAAATTGATCATAAGAGGAGTCATTGTCCCGTTTGACCTCTATAATTTTTTAGTACTATTGCATATAAGCAAACAATTAAATAATAAAATTTATTCTTGATTACTCAATTTGTTTCATATTCATATTATTGAAAAAAACTTCATGACTTTATGTATCAAAAAAATAAAAATAATCACAATAAACTTAAATTTGAGAAAGAGATATAATTTCACTTGAAGAGTTAATAAAAAAAAATTATAGTTCGCATATTTATAAGTGAACTACTTTAAAAATATGTGTAATATTATTTGGAGTTAACTATGAGAGGAACAATAATATTAAGGTGTTAGTCATAGTTCGTCTATAAAAGGACGAATTGTTGTTTTAGTATGTGTTTCTCAAGATGATTCTTTTTTATATTTAAGATTCAGAAGATGTTCATTTTGATGTTGGACTTCTCCAACATATGATAACTATTGAAAATAACTAGTGCATTATTTCTTTGAATTTATTCATCCTAAATACTTATCTTTTGAGAATAACATCAATTTTTGCTTTTATCTTTAATTTTTATATGCCACGTCACTAATATTTATTATATAAAGAAAGCAATCAACAAAAATGGGGAAAAAAGAGAAAATAAATAACTAGAATTTGACTATCTTGTATAGTTGTTACGTATCTATTATAAATTTATAATATATTATATTATAATATATTGTTAAGTCAAATATAAAATACATAATTTAATTGCTATTTAAATATTTATTATGTGATATTATTTAATTAATAGTATTTAATGATGAAAGATCTTATTTTATATAATAATTAATTCGATATAATTATAGCATTATTTTTTTCTTTTCTCCTTTTATCTTTACTTATTATCTAATAATTTTATTTCATTTTTTACTTTATATTTTATATAATACCTCATCATATATTCTATTTTTCTTCTAGATTTATTTACCCTTCATTCAAATGATTCACACGTAACAACCAACCAAACGAGGAACTAAATTGTACCTTTAAAACTTCCATCCCCATTATATCCATTTAAGACAAAGCGACCTGCCATTCGACAAGGGGATAAACCCGTAATTTTTATTAATATCCAGTATACACAACACCCACACGATAATAAGCAAAGGCCTCCACCTTGAGCCAATTAGGGTTTGCCACGTAATTACATGTCCACGTGTCATCGTTATTTGGCAAGCACAACAGGTGACGCGTAAAGACCGAGCACACTGGAACAAAACCCAACCGCTTTACAAGTGGCATTCGCTGGTGATTTCACAACCCCCTGATGGGCAAATATGTAAATTCGAACTCTCGATGTGGTATCCCGCGTCACCAGCAAGCACACAAGAGTAAAAAAGGTGTGAACTTCAGTCACCTTTGCTTTGTATCTCTGCAAATTACATAAATTTTGCTGAATTTTTTACTTTTAATATCTGGGAAATTCTCTCCAGATTCCAAATTTGAAAGGTTGAAGAAGAAGCAGAGAAAATGAGAGGAAACGATCCGAATCCGTTTGATGAAGAGGAGCCTGAAGTCAATCCTTTTTCAGTAACCGCCTTTCTCTCGATGCGCTTTTTGTGAATCTATGATTGTTAATTTGATGTGTTCCTTAGATCTAGCTATTGTTAAATTTATCCGTTTAGCATTATCATTTTACAATGTTTTGTGATCTCTTATCGGCTATTTTGTGGTGGTAATTAGAATGAGTTGTTTGATTTGATCTAGATCTGAGTACTTGAATGGTGGAAGTTTGTTAAGGAATTTAGATTTACCTAATTTTTTGGGGTACATTGTGGTGTATAAGATTGGCTTGTCGGTGTGGTAAAATTGAGCTGATTTTCTACCTGGAATTTTAATTAATTCAAACTAATTGGGAATGCCTTCTCCACTAAATTAGAAGCTAAATTTGAATGATTGGCTAGAGCCTCAGGGGGATAAACCACTGATTCTTCATCCTGTTTAATTAAAAAAAAAAGGTTGTAGTTTGCTTGGAATTGGCCTTTAGTCTAAAAGAAACGTGAATGTTGTTTTTGACAATAAAATAAGTGCTCTTGGTGAGGACTTTTAAGTGAATGATGCGTTTTTTAAGGTTGGTTTGTTTTATTTACAGGTATACAGATGCTATTTTTAATGATTTTAAGGGAAAATGAGGTCACAAAACAATGACAATAATATCAGTCCTGGTTTGCCAAGTTATTTTTTAAAAAAAGATGCAGTTGAAACATTTTAAATTTATCTTTATTTACGAAAAAAGAAAAAGAAGAATTAGTAATGGAAAATCAGTCTGTTTCTGTTTACCTCTACTCGAAATCAAGAAACCAACTTTGCTTAATAGTTGGCTATTATGCTTCTGGCAAAGGACCTATGGTATATGTGTGTGTGTGTATATATATATATATATTGATAAGAAGTTATCTGCAAGATGTTTCGAGTTAAGTGAGAAAGCTACAACTTTTTTTTAACGTTGCATGTCTTCAAACACTCTGTATATTGAAAAATACAAAGTCAGTAAGTGGACATTAGATGAGCTTTAATACCCTAAAGGAGTCGTTTGGTTGGGACATGGGAGTAAGTTATCCTGGGATTAACTATCTCAGGATAAGTTATTCCACCATGTATATGTGATAACTTTTCCCATCACTAAGGGTATAAATGGTGGGATAAATAATCTCATGACTACATAACAACTCCAACCAAACGTAGGATATAATAATCCTACATTTTATCCGGGGATTATTATATCTTATACTCACACCAAACAATTCCGAAAGGGCTTAAGAGAGGTTACTTATGTTAACTAGAACATATTTTACAGTCTGGACTGGCTAGTTGCATAAAATGGTTCTCTTTATCAAATGTCACTTGCTGTCATGTCCTGTTGGAACGTGGCTTCCATATCCCTTCAGCAGACTCTTTCTTACCTCCTTATTTGGACGCACAATCACCCATATATCTCATAGGACCTGGAAATACCTATAAGCATCAAAACCCACCATTCGGCCTTTCATAGCGATTATACGAATTTTCTACTAATCTTTTAAGGTTGTTAGTATTGTTAGTGCAAAAATGGGCATGCTTCAGTTCTTGAATTATTAAAGTGTATCTATGTTCAACTTACAATTGCTTTGTCTTGATGCAGAATTTATTGTTACATTAACATTCCAAGCACTATTTACTTTGGCTCTGCTCTGAATGTGCAAGATCATCCTCATTTAAATCATCTGTATTTATTGCAGAAGGGTGGCTCTGATCCTGCATCTAAATCACGCTTTCCTCAAATGATTGCTAGTACTCTTGGTTTTGGCCAAAAGCATGATGCAACTGTTGACGTCCCATTGGATTCAGTGAATGTAATGTAGTTGACAAGCTTTTGTTTGCAGTTTTGTAAAGAGCATTGTATGTTCTGAGTATGTTCTTCTGAATTGCGTTTTAGGGTCCCAATAAGAAGCAAAAAGAATTAGCAGCTTGGGAAGCGGATCTACAAAGGAGAGAAAGAGTTGGTTCTTTTCTTTTTATTTAAAATTGTTGTCTGCTATGTGCATTGCTGCGAATTATACCTTTTGGTT
This sequence comes from Solanum clarkiae, assembly GCA_011800125.2. Lineage (NCBI taxonomy): Eukaryota > Viridiplantae > Streptophyta > Magnoliopsida > Solanales > Solanaceae > Solanum > Solanum clarkiae. The sequence continues at coordinate 20,521,120 of JAABOM020000103.1, forward strand.
GTTGATTTCATCATTTATTGCTGCAAGGATGCAAATTTTTGAAAAGTTAAATTCCTACTTTTTTGGCTAAACTATTCATTACAATCTCCTTAACTCTTGCAGTGCTTTTTTAGTCTCCATTTTTCCAGAACTCAATTGGGGCTTGTGAATGCTTCCCAAAATGCTCCCTTTTAGCTAAATGTGTTGTTATGAGTCCCTTGATATGTACTTTATTCTAGTTCATATTCACTTCAACTCAGTTGGGGCTTATGCATGATTCTCATTGAATGCCATTTAACAGGATATCAAGCGAAGAGAAGATGCTGTTGCTGGCGGTAAGAAATGCTTCAGCAGTTCAGCTAGTTTCAGATTTTTATTAAATCGATGATTTTCTCTTTAGTTGCTGAGCTAAATGCGTTTGTACAATTCAATTCAGCTGGTGTGCAAGTTGATGATAGGAATTGGCCTCCGTTTTTTCCAATTATTCATCATGATATAGCAAAGGAAATACCAGCTCATTCTCAGCGTCTGCAGTATTTGGCTTTTGCGAGCTGGTTAGGTAGCATCTCACTTCTGTTTTATTTTCTGTAAATGGAGAATGTTTTTTTGAATATGAAAAACAATTTACCATTCGATTATGATATGAGCAATTTGTACTTTACCGGTGCAGAATGTTGGCTTTTTGCATGAAACTTTTCAGTGGGTTTTCTCTGCTTCTCCTTTTTGTCTGGGTTTTGCTTAAAAGATGCAATGCCTGAAATATATTACTCACTCTGTTTCATTTTATGTGATCCTGATCAAGTGGGCATGGAGACTAAAAAAGAAAGGAAGACGTGCCAGGTTTGAAACATGACATACATAACATTTCTGTGGCTGTAAGGCTATGTGCCAATATTCGTATGGCTGTAAAAGCTTGTCATTAGGATAACTGGCAAGTTTAAGATAGATTATCTCCAAGTGAACAGACTAAAATAGGATCGCGAACTGATCAGAGGAAATATCTACTTTTCATCCCAAGTTTATGGCAAGAGAAGAAATTCCTTTCCGTCTGTTTCTGCCTACTATCTGTTGAAACAAGAACCAATGTAATTGAATGAATCTTGATTCATTGAGGGTTTGACAGAAATTAAGACCTTATGCCCTGATGCCGTTCAGACTACCAATAGACAGGGAGTGCAACCCTAAATTCCTCCATTGAACTGATAGCTGAATGCAATTTCTCTAGCAATAAACACATACAGTGAGTACCAATAGCTTCATTGCACATAATTATTAGTTTGATGCTATCAACATGTCACTTAATAAATTGAGCTAGTATTTTAAGGACATAACTTAATAACCAGTTGCTTTCCTTCTTTGTCAAACTACATTTTGTTGTTTCTCCTTGACGAATTGTCAAATATTTTAACAAATGATTATATCTAATTAATCATGGGGTAGCTTAATTTTTCCGTTAAGGTTCTGACAAGGACAACCTAAGGTAAGGTGGAGGTTAGGTGAATGTTATACAAATCTTCTTCTACTTCATAACCTCTTTGGGTTTGCTTCAAAATCTTTCTACAGGTATTGTTTTTTGTCTGGCGTTCAATGTTCTTGCTGTGACTATCTGTTGGATTAAGGATGGCGGTGAGCTTTATCCTCTCATTTCTGCAGCAGCTCATGTGGCATTCCTTCTTATTGGTTTAAAGATCTAAAAATAAACTCAAGTTCAGTTCATCTAACACCATCTAATTCTTGCCTTCTGTAGGTGTTAAAATCTTTTTCCTGGCTGTAATATATGCATTAATGGGATGGCCGCTTTCGTATGTTTTGTGGTACAGGCCTCTGTATAATGCGATGAGGTATCTAGTATTGTTTCACTTAATTTCATCCCCTTTATGCCTTTGTAAAATCCCCCCAGTTGTTTCTTTTTGTTTTTGATTTCCACATCATAGACTGACCTTTTATCATCTGGGCTTGTGCGGATGTGCAGGACTGACAGTGCATTGAAGTTTGGATGGTTTTTCTTGTTCTACTTGGTTCGTTCTGCTGACAGAAGTGATGAAGATGCTGTCTCTTTTATGCCAGGAGTTGTTTCTGAGTTTTTTTTTCTTTGTACGTGCAGTTTCACATTGGATTTTGCATACTTGCTGCTATTGCTCCTCCCATTGTATTTCAGGGAAGATCTTTAACGTAAGTTCTGTTGTAATTTTTAGTCTATTAACCTGCATTATAGAGTACAGTATTCTATGTAAGCTACTAGTTCTGACTGGCTGTTTTAGCTTAGTAGAATTTTGCTGGTCTTTATGGTACGCCTTTTAGGTGAAAATATGTTTTAAATGCTATATCGGTGGCCTTGTTGCCTTCCTCCCCTTGTTTTTTCTGCAAATAATTTGGTTCATAGTGTAATGATAGAAGAGTTGAAAACCACAAGAACCCTTGGTGTCATGCACCACGAAAAGAACATGCTTTAGTTTTGTGATCGACGGACCCTTGTTGGTGCATCAATTTTCCTGTGGTTGTACATATTGATTTTTCTTGATAAGGATATTTGTAGTTTGTACCATATTTATATGGAAACAGTTAAAAGGAAATTGACTGCTTAAAGGTCTTATTGTACTCTATAATGTTTAAATTAAATGAGTGAATAATATGAGTCTTGAATGGTGAGAAATGCTCTTCATGATCATGGATACGAGCCATGAAATATTGATGCTTGTTAAATCCGGTGATTGTAATCAAGGATTTTCCACTTCCCCTTGGATTCTCATTGTTTTTTTATATTTTTCTTCACTAATTATTGTGTGTTCTTTTTTACTTCATTCCAGGGGTATCCTTGCAGCAATTGATGTCTTCTCTGACCATGTGTTAGTTGGGGTAAGTTGTTTAGTCATTTGCTCTTTTATTTTAATGAGAGGGTCAAAATAACAAATTCTTTGACACACTCCTTTGAAAATAAAAAATTGAATGCCATTGTTTACTATGTATAACAATAGTACTAATAGGGTGTACAAGTAATGCTGGTATTTAGTTGTACATAGGTGAGATTTGCAACCAAACATTGTATTAAAATTTTATACCAGCATTATTCTACCCAATACACCCTACCAGACGACCATAATACCTGATATTAGATATTTCCCTTCCAAGTATTATTGTTAAAAAGGTAGGAGGGGAAAACTCTCTATTTTTCATTATTATAAGATTGAATCTGATTTAACTTGTGCACTATCTTTTACTTGAATAAGAACTTAAATTTCATTTTATTTTTCTCACTGCATATTGCAGTTAGTTTGTGAACTGATTTAGCAGATCAAAAGCTTTTTTGCAGAGTCTTTTACTTGAACAGTAACTCAATTTCATTTGATATTCTGATTGCATTTTGCAGTTTGTTTGTTAATTGATTTGCCACATGAAAAGCTTTCTTAGATAATTGAAACTCCCAAGAGAATTTAGTGTTGATACTTGTATTCGCTTGTCAGGCTAGTTGATCTTTATCTTCTTAATATGTATTCTTGTGTTGTCCTTTTCTGCTTTTTGCAGATATTTTATTTGATTGGATTTGGCTTCTTCTGCTTGGAAGTTTTGCTTAGCTTGTGGGTGCTGCAGGTGAGGTTTTTACTGTATTGAGATTCTTCATGTCAGGTTTATTAATAAATTAATTGTATGACAATCAACTGGGGCAATGCTCCACCTAGTGTTCTGGTATCTGCTGTTCCTCTTTTTAGCTTCTTTAGTTTTATTTACGTCATATGTTGTTATTATTAGTTTGTTGTTGTTATTAGTCTTACATTTGTTTGCTTTTAGAGTATTTACATTGCCTGTACATCTTGTCATGTCTTTTTCCATCTAACGTATTAGTCCCTTTTTTCTGTTCCCCTTCCTTTTCTCATATCTAGTTTATTCTGCTTATGGGCTTTTGAGACGAGGGTTCCCAGGAAACAATCTCTCCATCTCTACGAAGTAGTGGTAACGTCTGCTTATGGGCTTGTGCTTTGCAGCTTGAGCTTCATTTGTATGTGGCCTAAAAAGTGAAATCTATCAAGGGAAAGAGAGAAATTGTACTTCATTTATATTAAATCTCTTGCTGTGTGAAGGGTAGTCTTTTGGGTTTGGGGGGCTGGGGGGAGGAGGATATCATCTGTGGTTTCTCTCATATATCAATGAAAAAATGCATCTCCATTTCTTTGATGATTTTCTAGGTTTTCCTTTTATCACAAAAAGAAGGAAGATAATTCGTGAGGTTTTCAACCAGATATAGATATCCAAGTAGTTTTTCTTTTGGAGCATGTACATCTTTTGAAAGTAAAGCTACCAACCGAAGAGTCAGTTTTGGAGGTCACTTGGTTGGGGTGGGGTATGCGTTGTATCTTTTGGTACCCTATTCATAACCGAAGGTTGAATTTAGTTGTGTTAGGTGATTTAGACTTTTCTGTGCCTGATAACCAGCTGTTCTGTACTACTAAATGTTTAAATGCTATACAACTTGAGGGGAAAAGAGCTATCTTAGAATCCAAATGGTTACCATCTTCACAGTTGATTCCTGGGGAAGTTAGTGGTCCTAGTACCAATCCTCATATTAAGATCGGACAATTCCAGCTGAGAGAAAGGATCTTATATCTCTCCGTCAGGCTAAAAAGGCAGAAGTTTCCGGCATCTGTGTTTTGGGGTAGGAGATAGCAGGTAACCGCCAAATAAGCAAGGTGCTCTGCAAGTTGGCCCGGACATGCTCATTATTTAAATGGGAAAGAATAAAACCAAGCAATTTGATTCCCTTTTCCCTATGGTAGCATGATATGGAGGGGGGAAAAAGAAAAAAGATGCTGTATGCTGATCTGACTATCTTTACTTTCATCTTGTGACGTTTTCTTCTGTTCTGTCTTTGCAGAAAGTGTACATGTATTTCCGAGGGCACAAGTGATGCATGAGTTTGGACTATAAGACCTCATTATCGTAGCAACAAAACAGTTAATTTTCCAAAGAATGCTAAACATATGCCTTCATTATCAATCTGCTGAGTTATGACTTGGTGATATAGTTGCATGTTTTCTAGGTTTAATAGCTATCTTTGCTTCATTCAAGCATATTCGTTTTCATTGTCATTTTTGTATGTAATCACAGTTTGACCTTTGATCATTAGACTACCGCAATATTTTACCTATATAGTACCTTCATTGGGATTCATTTTGAATCAAGATACCCTTTCAGTTTGGATTGTATGAGGATTGAGTCAATGTCATGTCATGATTTGTGGGGAGGGCATCATCCATTAACAATAACACGACTGTCATCTGATGGGAGTATGTTTTGATTTGGCGTACAACTATTACAACTGAAATAGTGAAACCATCTGCAATCAAAATTAATTTTTAAAATTTTGTTAAGCCCCTTATTACGGAAATCCCTCCGAGTCCTATAAAAGAGTATCTCTTATGGTGATGAAAAGACATTATGAACAAATTTCGAGTAGAATAATTAGTATTTCAGCTTAGATAACATTATTATAGACGAAGTATGCAAATATATGTTCTTACAAATATTTCTTAAAAGGTGATCTCTTTTGTTTTGGTTGGTTCAAAGTAACTCTTTGTTATTTTTTATTGATTTGTTTGGTTTTTAAATTTGTCTACTTGTTATCATGTTGATCAAAATGATTACGTTTAGTGATTTGATCACTTACTAGCCCTTATATTAAAAGATTCTCAAACTCGTTTGTTAGATTTCAGGATTTAGAAATTGAAGTTAAAATTTTTTTAGGACGATTTCAAATTAATACTACAATAATAGTTTGGTTTACAAAAACTATTTGGCTCGTCTAAATTTATAATTGGCCTTTACATTCACATCTGGAAACTAATACAACTGATATGTTGGTGATATTTGGACCAACCGATTGCTGAAAATTTACTATTGGCCTTTAGTTCCACATCTAGAAACTAATACAACTAATATGGTTGTGATATTTGGACCAACCGATTACTGAAAATCAACTAGAAATTAAAATTTTTTCTTTTTTCGTTCCACGAAGACCGTCCCGAAGGCATAACTGAGAGTAATAGGTCTTTATATATAAGTTGCTCAAACTTTTTAACAATTGAAGGCATAATTGAGAGTAATAGGTCTTCATATATAAACTATGTTCAAACATTTTAACAATTGAATGAATTTTCGAATACTTTAAAATATATCATTTGAAGAATTCGACACGCGTGTCAATAATTTTGTTCTTTTAACTCAAGGCATGCCAAATCCTATGAAGCATTCAGGTTACTGCTCGTTCAGTTGAGACTTTCAGAAAGATAAAACATAACTATAAAATTAATTAATAACAAAATAAGAATCTAGTTAAGCATCATTTAAAACAGACAGACCACTATTAGTATTAGTATTTTTTAGGTACACTAGACGCAACTATTACATCCTGTAATATTTGAAAACCGATGATTTCATTCCTTCAATATCAATATGAAAGAATTAAAACATCCCAGCAGATCTTTCTAAGGTACTATTACACAAAATTTGGGTTCTCCAAAATAATACTAGTACTACTCTACAATATAAGTCCTCTGGAATTGGAATCAGGCAACCAAATGGATGAACCCTTCTTACTCTCTTCCCTTGAGTTTCAGTATGGAGTTAACTGTTCTGATATCCTTCTTCTTAGGGATCCTTTATCGAATATTTGTATCTTTTGCAATCTCAAAAGAATTGCCCGAATTATAGGGTATTCATTCATAATGCAATTCCGTCGTTTTGGAATGAAAACCATATGCGTTAAGAGATTACAGATGAAGCTATTATGGATGCAAAAATTGCACTATATTTGGTGGGGTGCGCCAGGCCCGTGAAGTAGTGCAATGCATGGGCAGAAGGCCGAGAAAGGTATGTTTTGGGCATCGTTTATGTAACAGCGCCTTTCGGCTGGAGTATAAAGTTAACTATGTTGCTTTTGCTTCATATATATCAACTGTTGCTGAGTTGTATAAACAACTCGCATAATAGAACAATTAAATATCAATATATAATTTCATTCAAGAAGAACTAAGAATTAAGAACACATGGATGATTTGAACAAAATAAGAGGATAATACAACACTACTTTTACATTTTGAACGTGGAATTTCAAAGGAAGTACATCAACTTCGCATTAGGCAAGCAAAAAGAAACAGAGTCTAGAAAAACAGAGCAGCTTCAAACATTACAGACTTGATTTCTTTTTTATTTGCACATCCATCATATACTAGTAGTAACAAATTTACATATGATTTTTCCTTTATCGAAAG
>JAABOM020000103.1:20528460-20538630 GCA_011800125.2 Solanum clarkiae
TCCTCCTTCTTAAGCCCTGGAAGATCGGCCTTGAACACATGAGCCTCCGGGGTTTCCCTCCAGTCAATTCGGGTGTTGGCAAATGCAGAGGTCTCCCCTGAACTGAGAACTGGGAAGCCTAAGTCCTTGAAAGGATCAAATACGTCGATGGAGAACGGATCGAAGACGCTGCTGCTTCGTCGATCGCCGAAGATTCTTGGGATTAGTGACATTTTAAAGTGAGTTTATTGGGAATGTTCTGTGTTTGCTTGATTATGAATTCTTATGGTTGATAGAGAGGAGCAGATAGGTATTTATAGCTTCATAGGTGGGAGTGTTTAGCACTTTCTCCATGCTTCTGACCTCCATCCACTAGACACATCTAGAGGCAAGTAGATATTGGAGAACTTTCTGGACATATCCCGAAAGGCCCATTACAGAGATATTGAACTATGGAAATTGGGTTTCCTCCAGTCGGCCCAAGTCCTAAAAAAGATTATATATCATTTTTATCGTATACAATGTATCACGTATGAAGTTACTCAACCGTAAATAATTAATTAAGAAGAAAAAAATTATACACTATCTTGACGTCTATATATTAATAAACATAAATATTAATCAATATATAATATCTATCCTCTCTGTCCATTTTTACTTAGCACTTATACTATTTTGGAATGTTCAACAATACTTGTTCACTTTATGAAATCAAAAAAGATAATTTTACACTTAGTTCCTAACTTACTCTTACCATTAATTAGTCATTTTCCCCTTATATTTTTCAAGACATAATATTTATTATATTCAAAGGGTACTTTAGTAAAATTACCCCATCATTTACTACTTCTTAATCCTTGTGCCAAGTCTACAGGGGTCAAGTAAAGTTGGACAGAGAAAGTATCATATTCATAGAAAGAATATGCAACAAATAGCTATCAACGTAAAGTTAACCATGTACAAATTTTAAAAGTAGACAGGAATAAACATGCAACGCATGTTTTCATAAACTAAAATATACTCCCTCCGTCTCATTTTAATTGAATTTGTGAAACAATAAACACATATTAAGAGAAACATTCAAGTACAAAGTTTTAACTGTACTTTCAACTATTGTCCTTTGTGAAGTCATAAATATATAGTGTAATTTACTTTTTAGAAAATATAAAATTTCAATAAATAAAAGGACAAATATGAAAAAAATTTCAACTATTCATCTTAAACTTTGAACAATTCAACTATTTTCGGACCTTAAAAAATCCTCAGAAATTCAATTAATTTAGGACGAAGAGAGTAATATATACATACAACTAAAGTGCACAGATAGTGTATATTTTGGCCATGCTGATAAACTAGTTGACCAAAGACTCAAAGAGTACATTTACGTAAATTTGCCAATTTAAACTGGTTTATTTTGTACTTTTATGTGTATGCAATTTATATGAAAAAATTGCTCATATAACACAATTCTCAATGATAAAAAATGTGGGACTACAAAATGTGTGCTGGAAAATGATGTTTTTGATGAAGTAAGAAGCTGTTAAATAGATTTATGGAGGAAAGACTCCTAAACGAACTACTAAACTAAGGTAATCTAAATGAATAAATGATTTCTGAAATGAAGTAGCCTGAATAAAAGGACTGCTATTGCTATGACTAAACTGGAATGTAATAATTGAACTAACTAATAACGAAAATAACTCGTAATGTTCCAATAACAGGAGTTTAGTTAGGTTTGAATTACTTCATATCATCCTGTAAGTTTTATTTGTTTATTTAATGTTCTTAATATACAAATAATAGTTTTAGGCCAGTATTTTCCCCATAAAATTGATTAAATTTGAATTGGAACGAACTCATACTAATGCTAGGAATAATAAAATAGCATTGCAATTTGGTTTGAGAAAATATAGCACGTTAGATCAAATTGATTTTAAAATGAATTTCTCTTATTTGACATCACGATTAATAAAATTTACGAAAAAGAATTGAAAAATATCCTTTAACACATTAGAAATGATTCATAAATGTCATCGTTCCACCTATTGAATCAAATTTGTCCTTCCTTCCACCCCTTGGGTCAAATGCCCTTCGCATAGTAGAAATAATTAAAAAATGATCAATCCCTTAATCAAAATGATCATTACTATATATGGACAATTGCAATTAACTATTAACTATGGGTTTGTAGATGAAATCTCAAAAAATAATTACGTAGAATGAAAATTCTCTTGCATATAATTTTTTTAAACATTTAATATATAAATTGGACCTTAAATTTCGCCTCAAATTTTAATTTTAATTTTTAACTTTCATAATCTATAAAGTACTTCAACAATCCAACGTTTCAACAATAAAACACCTTAACTTTAACACTTGAATAGATAAAAATAAGTAGACAATTGTAACACTATGAAGTTGAAGTTTTTTTTTTCTTCAAGTATTAGATAGTTAAAGTGCCTATTTATGTATTATGAAAAGTTAAAAATGAAAAAAAAAATTTAAAGTTAAATTTCGAATTCAATTTAGGTAATATGCCTTTTAAATATTGAAGGCAAGCCACAAATACTTATTATGAGCTAAGTTTAGGTGTGTAGGTCATCTTTTTGGTACTTTAATTTCTGCTGCACTTGAGTTATTTTCTAGTCAAAGAAAAATATGCTATGTTTCATTTTAAAACTTAAGTTGTATAAACACTAGTTCCAGTATTTCTAACGCCATAACTAAGATAAATATTATGATATTAATTTAATTACGTGATATGTCAGGCCAAATAATTCAAGCAAACCATACTGTTATTTTCAAATTATTTTTATACTATAATGTTTTTTTTTTTTTATAAAATACCGAATGTGATAATAGTCTTCAAATAAAAAATAAAAAATAACAAACATGCGCGTCTTCGAACTTTTTCTCCAAATTCCTTTAGAAACTACAAATGCTAAAATTCAATTATCTAATTCAAATTGAATATATAATAAAAATTTCTATATTTCAATAAACTAAACATATTTACTAAATAATTATATATTATAATCGAACATTAAAAAACTCTCAATATAACTTATTTACGGAGAATTAGGGATGCCAATAGAATATGAGAAATTGACTGAACCTAACCATATTGAATTGATTTTTATCATTATTTCAATAAAATTGTGGGGTTTTATTTAGGTTTATAACTGTCCCAAATAATTGAGATGGTCTTTTTAATTTGTAAAAAAATCTGAAAAATTCTCGAATCAAACTGAATAACCTTACATGTTTGTAAATATATAAGTATATTCTAAAAATTTTCAAATATAAATATAACCTAGATCCTAGGCCTCTAGTGATCGGACGATTTTAGATCTTTACTCTTTAATTAAGTAGACTTCAAATTAAAAAAATATTATAATAAAAACTATATCAAACAACATGAAAATCTATACAAATATTACTATATAATTTTAGATCAAATAATATATTTTTTAATAAAATATAAAATACTTCAAATATTAAAATGATATTAATTTTTTTAAAAATAATCGATCGAACTGTACCGAAGATCTTCCAAATTAACTTCTCAAAGATAGTAAAATCCAAAGCAAAAGTAGTGCCCAAAAATTCTTTGAATTTTGGATTACACATTCTCCTCCACACCCCTCCTTTTCCTCTTATCTTCTTTTATGCCATCATCCTGCTGCCACGTGTCCCAAGAAATATCCAAACTGAAATAAATCACCACCAAAGCTTTTCTCCATTCCTTTATCTATCACAAACATCATCAACCCATCATCTTCAATCTATTGTAACAGAAAAATAAATAAATTCCAGAAAAACAATATTTTTTAATTCAGCATTTTTATCACAATTACAGTTATACCCCTAAAGAAGTTTAAAAATTACAGCCATGTCCTCTTCATTCTTAGCCTTAAAATAATTATCTAAAACAGGTCACTTAAATAGTCATCCATCACCCAACCGCTTAAACTAATAGGCGAATGTATAATTCATGTATATTATCTAGAAAAAAGTAAATAACAAACTTTACTTGCTTTTTGCGTAAAAATTCTTAGCTCGACTCTTTAAAAATGTTGATGAATGTATGTTTGATTCTTCAAAATTCGTATACTTTCAAATGATTCGACAGAAATATAACAGTATTTTAGAGAGTTTGAACAACTTAAACTTACTTCCAAATTTGTGCAAAACCAAGGGGTAGTGTAACAGAAACCTTTTTGTACTGTATCCAAACAAAATAGCCATCTGGTTTACTCTTAACTATAACCATAGCCTTTATTTCTTGCAAAATTTTGTAAGCCTCACATTTTTTTTTTCCTAATGCCAGGACAAAATATCCTAAAAAAAAAAAAAGGAGAGATCAATGCCCATTCACTCATTACATGTCATACATTAATCTCTCCAGCTCTATCAGAAAATCAGAGAGAAAGAAAGAGCCTCCATAATTCTCTCTAAAAAAACTCTCAAGAAAATATGGCAGTTTGTACAGTGTACACAGCTCAATCACTCAATTCAACTTGTTCAATCTCCACCCACTTAGGATTTCACCAAAAACAAGTAATTTTCTACACAAAAAGAACAAGCAGAACAAGAAGCTCAACAAATCATGTGATAACATGTTCTGCTGATGCTGAAAAGACAGTTGTAATTGGGTTAGCAGCAGACTCTGGGTGTGGCAAAAGTACATTTATGAGGAGATTAACAAGTGTTTTTGGTGGTGCTGCTGAGCCACCAAAAGGTGGAAATCCAGATTCAAACACATTGATATCAGACATGACTACTGTGATTTGTCTTGATGATTATCATTCACTTGACAGGACTGGAAGGAAGGAAAAAGGGGTAACTGCTCTTGATCCTAGAGCTAATGATTTTGACCTCATGTATGAACAAGTTAAGGCTATTAAGGATGGCATTGCTGTGCAAAAGCCTATTTATAATCATGTTAGTGGTCTTCTTGATCCTCCTGAGCTCATTAACCCTCCCAAGATTCTTGTCATTGAAGGATTACACCCCATGTAAGTACTCATTTATTTTGACGGCAGACGGAAAGTTAAAATTTTGAGTTTATAAGTTGTAAATGGATTTTTATAGTTCGATCAGGTGGATTTTAGAATATAAACCTGTGTGAATCTTTAGCTCTGCCTCTGATGAAATTTCTGATCTAAAACATGTCTTATGTGGCTATTGACGAGTGAAATTTCAAAGCTAAATTATTTTTAGATATAAATTTCATCATCTTTAGAATACACTAAATATAAAAGCATGTCATATAAAATGAATAAAAAAGATTATTTTATGGTTGTTATTCCACTTATCATAGTAATTATTTAACCATCTTTCAAATGATCAAATAATAATTTTTTTTAATAAAAACTTTATATTGTTAGTATCTCTAAAAACTCTATGTCATTGTTAAATTCTTGAAGAAATGCAATGATGTTTTTTCTATTTTGTGATGTTAACAACACACATGCAGAGAGTTGACACATTGAAAGAAAACTTTGGTTTCTCCGTATATTCAGAGTCTTTAGTTCTTCTTGTCGTTTGTGTAACTAAACATACCTTATAATACAAAAGGGAAAAAAAATGACAATGGTGAAAAAGATTCTCAGATCTTTAAAAATATCGAGAAGTATGTGTTGAATTCTTTAGAAGTTAGTAATTTTTTAAAGATAATTTGATACAAATAAAATAATATTTTCAAAAGTTTCAAACAACATAACTTTCGACCAATGCTCTTTATTTCCATTTTTAATTCTTAAAATATTATTTTTATATTACTTTTTTAAAAAAAAATCAAACATGGCAAAATGGTGATAATGAGGATAAAGGAGAGAGAATCAAAATGGTAGACCCTTGTTTACCAAAGACATATTATCTGATCAAATTCAAATCTCTCGATACATTAATGTGTGATTTTCAATCTAATTCGACATTAAAAATTTATTAGTGCCTAGTGTAGAAAAGGTTTCTTGTCCCATGAATAAATAGAGTGTCCATTACCCGTTTTTGAGTAAAATAATCACCGTTAGAGTCTCAAATTTTAGAAACTTTCATACAACATTATCTTCGAACTTTATTTGCAAACTTAAAAATTCTGAAATAATAACTATTTTCTTATTACCGGGATTGCTGCCATAATTAGATAACACCACACCAAAAATCACCAGTAGACATCATATATAGCAACACCACTCTAACTTGAATTACTTCTTGACGCGCAATTTGTATTTCATTTAAGAGTCATTTGGCAGAATGTATAAGAATGATATTAAATAGGACGTACTACTAATGCTAAGATTAGTAATGTAAAAACTAATTATGCTACTAGCATTATTTCTTATTCAACTATTTAATTTGGCACATTAAAAAAAAACATGTATTTCATATTTCTAAGGAAAATATCCTCGGCATTCTTAGCTTTGTTCACTTTCAGGTACAATTATGTTTTTAACGATTTTAATGCATGCATTAGTAATTTAATATCAATTTGCTGTGTATTATTTATACCAAGAATAATTCAAGTAATTAATACTTGCATTAAGTTTAAAAAATGAACCCGAACAGAAAATTAGTAATATCCTAAATCTTATCATTTATGTTTCATTTTCTATGGGGTAAAAGGTTTGATGAGCGTGTGAGAGAGCTCTTGGACTTCAGTATCTACTTGGATATCAGCAATGAGGTCAAGTTTGCTTGGAAGATCCAGGTAACTATCACTACAATTTAACATGTTATACGTAACTATTGAGCTTATAAGCGATCTGATTGTGTAAATATCTTTTACGTTGTCAACACATATATGCATGATATTGCTTCTTTTTTGACTTAAAAAGTGTTTTCTTGAAAAATGCAGAGGGATATGGCTGAGAGAGGACACAGCCTTGAGAGCATTAAGGCCAGTATTGAAGCCAGGAAACCAGATTTTGATGCTTACATAGGTGGACTACTTTCCCTTTTTTCTTCAAAAAGAGTCACGCGATGTGTTAGATCCTCCAAAAGCTATTCTAATTTTGGAGGATCTGACACGAGTGCGACAACATATTTGGAGAGTTCACACAACGAGATGGTCAATACAGTACATGATTAATGAATGAAGATGAATAAGATTAGTAAAGTGATGAATAAATTGTTTCTTGGTGCAGACCCACAAAAGCAATATGCAGATGCAGTCATTGAAGTGCTCCCAACTCAGCTAATCCCAGATGACAATGAAGGAAAAGTTTTGAGAGTGAGATTGATAATGAAGGAAGGAGTGAAAAACTTCAATCCAGTTTACCTGTTTGATGAAGGCTCCACAATCTCATGGATTCCTTGTGGTAGGAAGTTGACTTGTTCTTACCCTGGCATCAAATTCACCTATGGCCCTGACAGCTACTTCGGCAATGAGGTATATGTTGCATTCTCTCTCTATCTGCCAAAACTTGATCATACTAATCAGTCAATTATCTCGCATCATTCCCCTTAGTTGTAGGTGCTCGTAGGTAGTACATATGGTTGGCCATTGTGGTGCCTTGGTGATACAAACTTAGAAAGTTTGAAAAGGATCTTCCTCATAAGAAGGCAAGAAACTCCTCTTTCCGAAGAAGAGTACCTGCCCGAGATATCTTAAAGTGGCAGTAGGTCGAGTTCTTCCAAAGCCGGAGATAACAGCTGCTGCTCCTTTAGAAATCAGGAATCCGCAAAGAAGGATAGGATACAAAATAGCTAATAAGTCATGTAGTTTTGCACCGTGTATTAAGAATATGCTGAACTTAGGTTAGATCAACAGGGTGCATCAGATGGTAAACCATTTTCTTGTGCACTGAGACAACCTGATGCAGAACATTAGTTGCTGATGACCAGTCAGGCTAGAAAAATTAGCTTTGTATGTGAGGACTCATCTTAAATTGACTTTTTCGCTAGTCATGAACCTACTGACCATCCTTAATCTTTGGGACCAACAATGTGAGCAAGCAAGCTAACACAGGCTGCGATATTTTGTAATTCAATCTAAATGTATTAGATAAACACGAAAAGAATGTTGAAGCTTCTTCGCAGTATATGTCATACTTCTTAAAAGACAACATGCTAGAAAATACCTGGCTAACCCAGAAAGTGGGTCTGTACCATTGCTCAGCTATTCTCCAGAAATCATGCCTAATTTTCATCATCTTCTTTTCTTTGTACCTGCAGGTATCTGTCTTGGAGATGGATGGTCAATTCGACAGACTAGATGAGCTCATCTATGTGGAGAGCCACTTGAGCAACCTCTCCAGCAAATTCTATGGTGAAGTTACTCAACAAATGTTGAAGCATGCTGACTTCCCTGGCAGCAACAATGGAACAGGTTTCTTCCAGACCATTATCGGTTTGAAGATCAGAGACCTGTACGAGCAAATTGTTGCAAGCAGAGCTGGGGCTCCTGTGCAAGCTGCAAAGGCCTAAACTTTGCCAAACTCTATTAACAGCTAAGCATCAAAATCATCTGTTGTACCTTGTTGTTTCCCCCTCTTCCCTAAATTGTATTTGCCGACTTCTTTCCCCACTTGTCTCAGTTTCCTGGTAGATAATTCCCCATAAATGAGAAAATACACTTTGTTATGTATTTATTTGTAGCTGGAAATGTGTTGAGAATTGTAACATGGACAATAAAAGGTGAAATGAATTTCAATTCCAAGCAGTTTCTGCACTAGCTACTCGGAGGTAAGCTACTGAACAATAACTGAAATTGAAACCACCAATTAAGATCAGAAAATCTGATAGTCACTGCTGAGATGTAAACACAATATTTCATACAAAACATGAGTCTCGCTTTTGTTAGAACGGAGGAAGCACACAAAGACTAATACAGAGAGGCATGTTACTACCAGAATTTATCAGCTACAATTCTAACATATTAACAACCTACTTCTCAAGGTTCCTTTGATGGTTACCCGAGGAAACAGCAGTTGGTAAGTACAATAATATATACATATACAGCTGATGCATACGCGGAGTCAATTTTCCTAGTGTTCACTTGAGAGTAATAAACTTGTTACTACCATGTTTTGCCCAATGGTCCTTCAGGTCAACTGGATTAGAAAGACCATAACCTTCAGTTGCAAGTGTACAAAGAAGCTTATTATATGCTCCATTAGTCATTTTTCTCCCAGGCTTTGAGGGATTCAATGGGAGGGGATACTCAGATAAGGAGGTGGTACAGCATGACGATTGCCACCCACCTCCACATTTGTAGCACCGTCTAGAAACACCTGTACAGGAACAAAACGGCGGTGGCAGGCCAGAAAAGTCAGCACTAGCTCGACCATAAACTGAAGTTGGGTTCTTTGTTACAGTGGCCTCTCCACATCTAGCTTCTCTTTTAGGTTTTTTAGAGGAAGAAGACTCATTTTCAGGCCGCTCCACTTTCAAAAGTTTTGATACAGTTTCACGAATTCCCTTCATAGGTGGTTTCTTGTTTTTCTTTATCTTCTGTGATTTGGCCTTGAACTTGACATCCACGTTTTGTTCACCTGTCGGGGCAACAGAGCGAATAGGAACAGCAGCACAAGGTTTTGATCTGGATCCAAATTTTGTTGCCGGGGGAAAATTATCTTGATGAATCGGAGGAAAATGTGAATCAAATGTCTCTTCTTTGTGGTTAACTTGAGATGCTTATGGGAGGTTGGTTCTATCTTTGTTTGAGCCAGTCCTGCACATATTGTAGTTTGTTAGAGTTTCAGAACAACTATGCCTTAATGCCAAAAAGTTAGTATCAACTATATGAATTCACGCTTTTTTAGTCTTGTTTTTTATGATAATAGAATCGATAGCCACTACCTTTTGATTGTGCAAATTCTGTTCCTACTGTACTAGACAAGTCTGTGTGACGAACTACATTCTTTTTTCTTAACCTCATATCATATCATCATACAAAATGAAACAAAAAATGACAATTAAGTCTTAGAACAAGTCAAACTCCACCTACGTGGCTTGCTTACATTGTGTCCCAATCCCAGGAAATACTACTCCACTATATTGTATGAGCATTTAGAGCGATTAATTTGTTTAAAAAAAGTGGGTGACGAGCTCAAGTGGAACATGCTTTCTTTATGCCTGATGAATTCGATCAGGCACTCACCATTTATTTTTATTATTTAAATCTTTGATAACACGAAAAAATTATTATTCAATTAACTCACTTAAATGAAAAATTATATCATATTT
>JAABOM020000103.1:20542885-20553021 GCA_011800125.2 Solanum clarkiae
TAAAATTAGGTGGCGACTCTTTTTTTGTAAAAATACTAAAATTGGTTTTTTTACTTAATTAATCGAGTTTTAAAACTGATTTCTGATTTTTAATTTTTTTCTTTTTCATAAAAAAGTCATTTTTTGACATAACATACCTCATACGGATTGAAATTGTCACCTATGATCATAATAGCCACTACACCAGAGCAATTTACATCGTGTTACGAATATGTGAACTAGTTCATCCATATATCTATAGGTGCACAAACAAAAACAAGTATTCGCGGAAATATTCTTTATGATTACTTACAAATTCAATAGACAACAATGATTCTTTTGGAATTTCTTGTGTAAAAATGAAAATCTCTAGTAAAAAAAACATAAAATTCAATTATTTAAACTGTTCTGTGATTTTGACACCAAATCTAAGCAATTTACATTTAGATGATCTCAAATCACTTGATCTTGTAGTTGGCAAAATATATTTACAAAAGATCTGCGAATATGATAGTTAACTTATTTAATCAGGTTGTTTTATCTATTTAACTACCTAACTTTTCTTGTAAGTATCCAATTAAAGCTTTTCTTGTCTTCCTTGCCAGTGTAAAAATATGGAGATTCTGCACTTCCATTTCAATTTAGTTTCATTCTTGCTTTTCTTTTTCCCCCTCTTAGTTATTTTCGTCAGAAAATCGAAAAAAAACAACCAAAGGTTATTGCTACCTGGTCCATAGATTTTGCCCTTTATTGGAAGCATGCATCACCTTATTGGAGCACTTCCTCATCATGCTCTTAGAAATTTCTGCATATCAAATTAAGTTAAACCAAACCCTTTATTTGACTGGAATTATCGATTTGGTACAGTTTGTTGGTTTTCTTTGTACACCCCTACTTGTTAATATCTCACAGCACAATGAACTTATTTAATCAGCAGTATACTTATACTTATTACTACTGAAAAGTCGCTATTTTCCCATTGAAAAAAGTGGGTTAAGTGGATCCCTCCAAATGGAGGTCCCACGTGCAATAATTCAAACATAATCCACATGTCAATATTTCAAACTTGGTAACTCCTGAATTTCAATTCAATTTGGCTTCTCAAGTCGCCTGGTTTGAATATTGTTTTAAAGTTGGCCACCAACTTTTGACAATTAAAAAAAGAAACCTGTCGACATCTCTATAAAAGAAACAATTGCTCCTTAGTTTTTTAGATCATCACATAGAGAGAAAAATACAGAGAGAACCACAGAGAGGAGAGAAAGTGAGTATTTTTCTTCTGTAAGATATACCATAAACTATAAAATAAAATAGTCTATCAAAAAATTAGAGTGTGTGTTTAGGAAATATTTTTTTCTTAAAAGAAATAGTGAGTTTACTATTTTTGGTATTCTTCCGTGAGAGCCTACTATTTGTAATAGTAGAAGAAATTGTGCACTTGTTCATACTATTTGTTATAGTAGAAGAAATACAGTAGAACTGTTGATTTGTGGACGTAGCCCAAAAGTTTTGGGTGAACCACATTAAATTTTTTGGTGTTCATTTTGCTTTATTTATTCCTTCTAAATTATATTGCTCACTTCGCTGCGTGGCGCCAACAGTTTTATACCACAAATTTTTCATAACTGACGGTGGGACAAGCCTCTGTTTCTAATTATGTATTAATCTACCTTTGGTTCAAAATTGTCCACACAACTCCAATCTCTTTTCATTTTAACTGTTCATCTTGATAGCAACATTTTCATCATATGAATTATAAATTTGACACATTAACTGAAGATTTTTTCTTGTAACATTTCTTATTGTGATAATATGGGGATTCTGCTCTTTCACTTTAACTTAATTCCAATCTTTCTTTTGTTCTTTATTCTCTTTACTGTTGTTAGAAAAAGGAAAGCAAAGAACCAAAGATCATTACCTCCAGGTCCATGGAAATTGCCTCTTATTGGAAGCTTGCATCACCTTATTGGAGCACTTCCACATCATGCTCTTAGAAATTTATCCAGAAAATATGGGCCACTGATGCACTTGCAGCTAGGGGAAGTTGATGCAGTTATAGTATCATCTCCTCGAATGGCAAAAGAAATTCTAAAAGTACATGACCCTTCTTTTGCAGCAAGGCCAGAGCTTATGGTGTCCGATATAGTCTTTTATCGTCAAAAAGACATTGTATTTGCAAAATATGGTGATTACTGGAAACAAATGCGCAAAATATGCATCTCAGAGCTACTCAGTGCAAAGATGGTCAAGTCGTTTAGTTCAATTCGACAAGATGAGGTTCATGATCTTGTTGCATCCATTCATTCCACGCCAAATGGTGTGGTTAACATGAGTGAAGAGGTTCTTAGACTTACCAGCTCTGTTATATGTAGATCGGCATTTGGCAAAGTATGGGATGACCGAGATAATTTGTTGATGATCATGAAGGAAGTACTGGCCTTATCAGGCGGATTTGATGTGGCAGATTTCTTTCCTTCTTGGACATTACTTCACGAAATTAGTGGAATGAGAAGCAGATTGTTGAGTATGCATGAGAAGATTGATGTAATATTGGAGAAAATTATTAATCAGCATAAAGAGAATCAAGCAGATGAGGAAAAGGGCCACGGTGAGTTTGGGGGTGAAGATTTGATCGACGTTTTACTCAGAGTTATGGAAAATGGCGAACTTCGATTTCCAATCACAAATGACAACATCAAAGCAGTCATTCTTGTGAGTTCTTTTCTATCTTAGAAAAACAATCATTCATTTAGAGTCCTGTTCGTGTTTATGCTTATTGTGCACATCAAAGGAAGGAGTATCACATAAACTGAGATGAATGAAATAAGACTGAAAGTTGCTTAATTTTAACATACACATATTGCCTCACCCATGTTTGAACCGTTTGATATAACGGTTCTTTTTCTTATCAGGAAGAGGAAGTGCAGAAAGCTTACCATCTTCGTTTAGTTGTTAGTAGTGGGGACAATTTTCAATGTATCTATCTTCTTTTTTTCTTTTATATAACCGTGGGATCTGGACCAGCTTACGTACACCTCGACTAGTTCCACTAGATACCTTCCACCAGCAATAGGTTCCAGGCAAGACTAGAACAGATAGGAAATCGTTGTTTTATTTCTTAAACTCCACATAGTGTCATAATGTTACAAAAAAGGGGCTGTACAAAGGTTTTCATATATTCGTAGCTACCTGAATTGGTAGTTTTTGTCAGTCCCAGCATTTGACAAAATCACATATTAATAACTGAACTTCAGTGCTGCAGGACATGTTCTTTGGGGGAACTGAAACTACATCAGCAACAATACAATGGGCGCTGTCTGAACTGATGAAGAACCCGAATGACATGGCCAAAGTACAGGCAGAAGTAAGATGGGCCTGTAAGGGGAAGAAAGATTTGGATGACAATGATCTTGAAGAGTTGAAGTATCTGAAGTTAGTGATTAAAGAAACAATACGGTTACACCCTGCATCTCCTCTTCTAGGCCTTAGAGAATGCAGGGAGGAAACCAAAATTGATGGATACACTATTCCTCTCAAGACCAAAGTGATAGTCAATGGTTGGGCAATAGCAAGAGATCCTGCAAGTTGGGACAATCCTGAAAATTTCATGCCTGAGAGATTTGAAAACAGTTCTGTGGATTTTAATGGAAATCATTTTCAATTTATTCCATTTGGTTCCGGAAGCAGGATGTGTCCAGGAATGCATTTTGGTTTAGCCAATGTTGTTTATCCGTTAGCACAGTTGCTTTACCACTTCGATTGGCAACTTCCTTATGGACTACAACCTAAGGATCTGGATATGACTGAAACACTTGGAATATCTGCAGCTAGGAAACATGATCTTCATTTGATTGCCATTCCACACGATTTCTCTCAATATTGACACAAAACATCATTATCATAGTTTAATGATGCTTTCTTTCCTATTCACAGTCCTCCGCAAAGTTTCATTTCAGTCTTTATAAGTGTATGCCCCAAGTAATAAATCCTATTTCATCCTTGTAAGTGCGAAAGAGTGATGGTGGAAGGCTGTTGATAATTGGACTTGGTTGAAATCATGCAGTGTGAAGGAACTATATTTGACCCCGACCACTGGTGGAGGGTTAGTTAGAGTCTTGTTTGCTATTCAGTTTTTCTATGTAACTTTGGAAGACAGTGACTAGTGACTACATATTATTTTCGATGCTTTAGAGAATTGTTGACTGTCATGCTATGTTCTGTTTCATTGGATGAATAGGGAAGCGGTTTGCTCATAAAATACCTCAAACCACTGGTCTTTCTCTGTTTGCGAAGCTAGTTCTCACTTTTCTGGCAAGAACGGACTTGCATTCTTAATTCATTGCCAGATATTTGAGAATATAAAAAAGCCAAAAAGGGGAAGGTACAGGGATGAGAAGGTTTAAAGGATAGAATTCTACCTGTAATGTCTGTCATCTGGCGCCTGGTCCAGTCCTTATTGTGTCATCTGAACGAAAAGAGCATTAATCTTGACTGCAAAGTCTAGAGGGTTTTGGAAAGCTCCGGGAAACAGCCTCTCTACTTATATGAGGTAGTGCTAAGGTCTGCGTACATTCTACCCTCTCCAAACCCCACTTGTGGGATTCCACTGGGTATGTTGTTACTGTTGTATCCTTGTCTGGATGAACATTGCATTATTCCATGAAATCTACAGCAACCCCAATTCATTCCAGAATATAATGATGAATCATAAGTTCATTAGAGCTTCATGCTATTTCAGCTGTGCTTACTTTCACAAAAGAAGTAGCAATTCATTTCAATTTACAAGAAAAATCTTACAATGAGAAACTATGGATATGTACCTCTATACACATCCTAAGTAAACCCAAAACTAGATACAGGAAAATTCCCAAGAGTGATGGAGAAACAATGAAAACTTAGCTTTATAAACACCTTGCAGATATCTAGAGGCCGAACATTGTGAAGAAACAGCAACTCACCCTATTGCCTTGTGAACCTTGGGTGATTGTGTGCTGGTATCATCCCAACAGAATGATTGAATTGGTTCAAATAAAAATGAATGTGTAAACTGTCAGCTCAGCCAACAATTGCCAGTAGGCTGTGTCTTACTGCTGGAACAGAGCATATAAGAGAGCCGAATATACCAGTCAGGGCATATGCTATAGCGCAGAATGGAAGAGCTTCAGGTTCCTTAGCTGACAAAGCTGCTGTTCCGAGCCCATGAGCACTTAAAACAGAAGAAAAATAGTCATTAGAGCAATATTTTACAGCTTTGATCCTCTTCTGTGTAAATTTTTCAATGCATAATTTCTCTCCAATATAAAAATCCATCTCAATCAATTAAAATATGGTTTTACAGTTTAACTCAAACTGTTGATCCTAGAGGAGGAAAACTTGTCTTCATTAACAGAGGTAGAAAAAGCCGATTTTTATAGCTCTTTTGAAATGGATTCTCTTTTTCTTTTTCTTTTTGAAATGGAACATTTAATACAACTCTTGGAAGGAACTGTTCTCTCTGCATAGTGAAATGTCTACTACCTTGATGCAGTTGCAATTCCTCGAGCAATAGGATCATCAAAGCCAAGTTTATCCAGCACTGCCTGAACAAAATTTGCTCCCACCAGACCAGTTAGAACAACGACAGCTGCTGTTAGAGATGAATTCACACCTGAGTATCACACATTCAAGAAGAGTTTAGCATCTTTTTTCACTCTCGATTACCAGATAATCCATGATTTGTCAAGCTTTCAGAGGACAGGATCATCAATGAGATGTTTCTGACCTTCAAATAGAGAAACAATGCTGAGAGCTAGTGCGACAGTTATGCATCGTGGTAGGATCGATATGGTCAAATCTGGCTCCAACCCAATTAGCCGTCCAATAAAAGCGGTTGAATATAGTGAAAAGAGCGTGGATATAATGACAGAGGTGAAAATCTCAGCAGCATGCCGTTTAACAAGCTGAGAGTAGGAAATAGATAATTAGCATATACATCCTTCCTCACCAGTGAACCTAAACATTAAAATTCTTCTATAACTTTGAAGTTACTTTAACTTTCTATCATGAGCAGCCTTATTGCAGCGCATTTTTTAGTTACCTTTCTCTGCTTGAACATTGAGAAGGCAAAGGAGATGATGACAGATCCCAAAAATCCCATGAGAATGTCACCAGCTCCAGGATTAGATGCAGCCTTTGTAAGATAATCCCCTGAATAAATAAGCAAGGCAAAAGTACGATTTGATTAGCCGAACGGGATAAATAATGTTGTTCAGAAAGTTCGACATCTCATATCCATAATGCCGATGTATTACACAAGTGAACAAGTGGGAAGAAGCTGTAACATCTCAATATATACATGTAGACTGTTTAAAGTAAGAGTAGATGAATTTTGATTTCTTGAACTCTAAAAAGTTAATGTTAAGGCCTTGAGAATATCAAACAGCAAAATATCAATGGTCTTGCAACATATTATAACAAATGAAAACAACTATAATTATAGACTTATTAAGATGTACAGCCTTTTGGCCTTTCTTTTAGCATAAGGCATGTCGATTAACCTTAAATAACTTGAGTTTCAATACATATTAGTTGCTTAAAAGCCAAATCATTAGTAAAAATGTTTATGCATGAAATCTCCCTTTTACCTTCTTTTTCTCTATCATGTACTCATGGAAATCGACTAATTGGCAGTTAATTTCCTGTTACATTCAAGATCCTCATTCTCAAATCTTGTTTGGTGGATAATGGATGATTACTCATAGAACAGGATTTTTATTATTTTTCCAATTTGAGCCTGTGTGATCAACAGTTCAGAAAGTTTTCTAAATAGAAGGATCTTTAATGTGAATGACACGGTTATATCTTGCAATTCCATGACTTTCTGCCAGATCACAAGCCTGAGGCCAATGATGAAATGAAACACAAATTGTGGACTTTTTCAACTTCTATATTACCGATGTTAGAACAAGAAAAATAAAGTATAACATAGAAGTAAGATCTTTACCAAGAACTGGATCAAGTCCAGACTTAGAAAGATGTCCAAAAGCAATGGCTGCAAGATCTGCAGAGACTGCACAACAGATGATTGGATGGAACACCTTCTTTACAGCCGATGGAAGCCTGAGGATATAGAACTTATGAATGTACAGACCAGATGAACATGAAAAACGAAGAAAGTTTCCACGATAAACTGAAAAGTTGATTTATTCATACTAAGATGCTGAATCATACCCTGATCCGACTAGGTAGCCTAATACAGTAGATGAAAGTAGAAAGGGTAGGCATGTTCTAGCACTTGTTCCCAACGCTGTTGGATAGTAAAGTGCACCAACAAATGACACCAAAAAGATCCCACTCCAAGTCCACAACTCCAAAGAAGAAAAAGGAGAAGGCTTTGCCATGGGCTCGGCAGGTATCATCTCGGTCTTTACCATTTTCCTCACAGCAATAGCTGTGAAACCCGCAACACAAAGAGAAGCCAACCAGCCTCCAACTGCAGAGAAAACAAAATCAGTTACACTCTCTTGGCATGAGGAAAAAGACTTACACAGAGAGAGAGAGAGGAAAAGGAAGGGAGCTGCATTTCTTTAACCATATATGACATACTGACTTGGTATGATTGCATAGTTACCTTATTTTTCCCTTAGTATTAATAATCTTATTTTACAATTCACCCTATCTTTTTTAATAACTCTACCATGTATTGTACTTTTTTATATATAATATTGTAAGCTTATTCCTTGCTGGTGTGTGGTATTATGAAACGACGAAAAACGATACATCTATCAAAATAATGTATTCGTCAAAACAATATATTATGAACCATATGTAATAACCATTCAAACAAGCTATAAGGATAACATGCCGAGCAGCTTGCAATATGTAAGTATACAAGTTAGTAGAAACACGTTCAGCTCTAAACAGGTCCGACTGAGCTCAATGTCCAAAAAGCTTTGTCTATTTGATAGGAAGATATTATGAGTAACTCATAGCCTTTTGTTATATACATCGGCTTAAAGTGATATTATTATGTAGCAAAGAAAGGGCCTCTAGAAGCTTAATAGGCATCAATCCAAGTTAGTTGATCTTAAGAGCTCTTTCCGCAAAAGAACATTGTGATTTATCCTATAATTAAGATATGGTACCTAGTATGCAACAAATCTTGGCCCCAGAAGCTGCAGGAATATCCTTGACGGCAAGAGGGAGGACAACCAAAGAAGGTACATAAAACAATGGAAGCCATCTCTGGATAAACAAAAGTGCAGGCTCAAAAAAGTTCAGCAATCCTGCTGCAGCCTTAGGAACGATAGAGTCAAGAATTGTTAGAACAGTAAATGTGCAAAACATTCCAAATAGAGCACTTGGGAACTTAATAGCAGCTTTCACAAATGCTTTCTTTAACAATTTATCCATAGCCAGTATGACTCCAAGTGAAACTAACAAATGCAGTACTCCAAACACCTACAGCAACAGCAAAACAAACACCCAGAAACATCAAAACTCAACCTATTCATAGCATGTTTTTCCAAGCTTATACGAATACACACAAGTGTTTATTTTAGAAAGTCAAGGTGTTTGGCCAATCTTTTATGGAAATTATTAAAAAATAAGCAGATTTCAGAATCAAAATTTCATAATATGAAAGAGAAAAAGATTCAATCTTTTGCCTTGCTAGGTAACCCTGGGGATGTAATACTAGTGTCTGATTCCATGGACCTGACAAGAAATCTTCCACTAGAATGAATTCTGCTAACACCCATTTCATGGGATTGTGAATTTTCTATGAAATTTGTGTTGATAGCGACTCCATTAGAGCTCAAATTGGATTTCTGAGAGAGGATTCTAAGTGGGGTTTGTAAAGAATTGAGCTTTCTTTGAGAGAGAGCTGTTGGGTGATGGAGATTGGGGAGAAATAAACTCCTTGGAACAGCTGAAGCTGTTGCCATGGGGAATCTTGAAAAGAAGAGAATGTAGTTAGTAAATGTGGACTCATTTTTTGAACTGGGAAGTTGAAAATTTTGTGTGGATGTGAGGAGAACAAGATGATTCTTATTCTCTCCATCACATATAAAAGAGTGACTCTTTGTCCCCTTACAAAACTAGAATCAGTTTTGTTAGTTACCTCTTTTGTCTGTATTCAACTTTTTTACAACATTTGGACACTCAACTTCATTAGTCAGTGTTCCATGTTTGTATTAAAATTAGATTAATTTAAGGAGCAGTCTTATCCTTTTTTTTAAAAAAATTAGACTAAAGTAATTTGTTTGGCCAAGCTTTCAAAATCTACTTATTATGAAAAATATTTTCTTTGTCAATTTTTGGAGAAAGTACTTTTAGAGAATAATATTTTGTGTTTAGTAAGTCAATTTCGAAAATATTTTTACTAATATTAGAGCAATAATTTGTGCTTAACAAAAATTCGAAAAATGCTTTAAAGAATTTCTTTTTTTCAACTTGTGCTTCTACTCAAAATCTCCTTTGTTCCCTAAAGATTTGATCATACACCTCAAGTCTCTAAAATAGGCACCTTTTCTTAAAAGATAAAAATAAAAACCTAAGCATTTTTTGCTTCCCAAAAACCTTAACAAAACAATTCCTTTGAACAACTTCTAGAGTTATGGATCCATGATTTGAAGAATTGATGAAGAAAGGATAAACTAATAGTTGCAAGAAGCTTTTGCCCCTTCATCCTTTAGAAATCAATAAAGAAGGCAGCTCAATGCACTTAGCTCCTGCTATGTGAGGAGCCCGAGAAGAATCAAATCACATTAAGCCTATTGTACACAATAAAGGTGGCTGTGTATATTTTCTGATGAAAATAGTTGTATAAGCAGTTCTTGAATTGCTTTTGCATATATGTTTTTATGTGTTTCCTTGTCGATTCATTAAACAAAGCCTGGTGTCACAATCCGCTACTCTTCCATAAAAATGAGGGAAGAATCTGAGTTCTAAGTCCATGATACTAGGGCCAGAATTCTTGTTTATACTCTGCCTATGTGGTAAAAATTCAAGGCTTACCAAATACTCTGTGAGCAGCCAAATTCTTCTTTTTTCACTTGAAAGGTAAAGATGTAGGAAAGAATAGGAAGAGAATATTTTTCCTAGAGAATGCTCAAGTTGTATTAGGCTACTTAAGGCCACTTGTCTCTTTACAATCATCAATTACATTTCTATTTATA
>JAABOM020000103.1:20567086-20578425 GCA_011800125.2 Solanum clarkiae
GAAAAGTGAACAATTCACTTATTTTGAAACATCAAAAATTTCCCAACAATTCACTTAATATGAAACGGAGGGAGTATGATATTAGTGCAGAGTAATGAATATTCATGACAACTACGGTTGTGAACTTAAACACCCACCAATACAGGATGTGGCACTGCACACTGATATTTCCTCATTAAATCAACTTTTTGCATGAGGCACGAATGAACCAAATTACTGCAATACTACTCTATTCTAAAGAAACGACAATGTGCATTCATCTTTGAAAGCAGAGAAAATGTTCTTACCATTCAATAAGCGGCCTGAGGAAAGGTGCAACCTTTTCTAAACCTTCCAGATTAGCCAATGATTGCACAAAGGCAATAGGTATCATGTAAAAGAATACCAAAGCAAACACTGCCACAGAAATCAAAAGTTTGCGGAGGCTGAGAGAAAAAAAAGATATAGACAGATTGTTCCAGTATACATCTCGTGGTTCAGGTGCCCAATGAGTCAGCCACAATGTTGGGTTCTTGCTTTGTTGTGTTTGTGCACAAACTGCTGCCCCGCATCTTGAATTAAACGACACAAAGGCAGCAGGCATGATAGATTTTGAGTCCTTGAGAATGCTTTCACGTTCCATTGTCAACTAATAAAAAAACACAACGGATAAGTCAATTGGTGAAAAGGAGGCTGTATTAAAGCTTGACGTAAGATGTGCCTATCCTTTCCAAAGACATGTTGGGGGATGAAGAAAAAGGACAACTTCATGCAAGAAATATAATAAAGATAACTTTAACCTTGTCAAAAAAACAAATGCCATAAAGAAGTTGACTAGAATTTCATTTAGTCAAGGAAAACAAATAAGCTAATCAAACTAATAAATAAACTCACTCTTCTATCAAACTCCTTAAGCTGCTGTTTGTAGTAGTCGATGGAATCAACTCTCTCGCCCCAAAGTCCAAGGAAGCCTTTCTGCAGAAAAGAGAAGATATGACATGCTGTTAAAACATTATAAAATATAAAAAAGATGAAAATAACAGCATGAGAAATTGTTTTTTTTAAGAAACTAGTAGCAGTACCATGAGAAGTTCAAGCTAAAAAAGTCTCTTTTCCTGAGGTCTATCAACTAAAAAGTACCTTTGTTGTTGGCCTCTTTTCTGGGTTTCTTTCAAACTTAAGCTGATTGTAGTCTAGCCAATTTTGAAGCCTGGCCCTTTTTCTGACAAGTCTGGCAAACTTGTTGGCATTATAGACAGCCTAATAAAGACAAGACCAAAAGCAACCGCATGAAGTAAGCAATTCCAGCTCAAGAAGAGGTAGCAATAGTAGGTAAACACCTTCTCGCTAAAAGAGTGACCAAAAATTACCCACTGTAGAGTGACATGTTACCTGGTGACAAAGATAGTGGTCTGGATGGTTCTTCTTAAAGAAATTTTCAACACTATCTGATATCGAGCGTTTAGATTCATGAGGAACATTCCTAACCAGAACCTGAAAGACAAGATATGCAAAGGTTCACTGTAAAATGGACTAAAATTTATCTCAAATTCAACATGACAGAATCTGTAAACCTGTAGGAACAAGTTCTCTGTCCATGATAGATAAATTCTTCAGCTCATGGATAAAGAATCCAAAATTTACAAACTAATAAAGAATCCAAAATTTACAAACTAAGGAGACCAATCCCAGTTTGCCCACCGTGAACTGTTCGGCACGCCTGTCTTGTGAAGCCAAAAATTTTAATCTCATTGCAGCTACTCTACCATATTCCTTGTACAGCATAAAACAGGTCCAAAACGTGAATAAGTATTCCATTGCTATGTGGACAAAGAACCTGATTCATGTGAACAACCAATTACAGCTCCTTATTAGCAAAAGATTCAACAGGAATACACACAGAACAAGAAAATTCAAACAAAAAGAGGACGAGACAAATTACAGTACTATTTCGAAGTTACCCTGTACATGTCTTCGTTCCTCTTGACAATGTGTCAACTCCTCATTAACATTTTCCTTCATTTTTAACTCTTTATCAGTACATAAATTTTCCTCAAAAAATGCATGCTGATACAAAATAAGTTCAATCTGTGTTATATCATTGTTTCTGCAGGTCTGAATGTAACCTTATCACCAACTCAATCCCTTGTGGCAATAGGGCAGCCCGGTGTACTAAGCTCCGGATGTACGCTGGGCCCAAGGGAAGGGTTGGACTGCAAGGATATTATATACAAAGCCTTACCCTACATTTCTACGAGAGGTTATTTCACAGCTCGATCCTGTGAACTTCTGGTCACTTGATGGTAACTTTATCAATCCCTTCGAAAATCACTCTAGTAATATTTTCTCGTGTCAGCAGACAGTTTCTTGCAGAAATAAGTCCTATCATTACAAGCACATTGACTTCAAAAGACTCTTCTATCACTCAACCTCCAAATTTCGCAAATTCCTTGACCAAGTGAAAACATGGTCGACGAAGAGAAACTAAGGCAGTTGAAAACTTCCAACCATGTTATATGCACGCAGTTGCAGATGTGGTCAATCTAAAGCTTCTTTGCTTTGGCCAGTCAAATACATAATTCCAGCAAACGGATGTTCCACAGTCTAGAAGCTCATGCAAGAATTTCACAAGAAAACACTTTTAACCCATAAGTCGCACTAGACCACAGTATGAAAAAAGTAGGTTTGTTTTCTTGACTTTATAAACCAAAATCAACCAACCAACTGGTGGCAGTCAATACTCAACTAAACCGAATGAGTGTTTAATATATTAAGTCAAACCTGTGAACATACCATCAACTCGAGCAATTGCATTAAGTGAAAGCGTTGAATTACAGATGAACTCAGAAGCAGATGTTAAGACAACAAACCTCACGGCAGAAAACACTGGGAACCACATATGAAAGGAAATTTGCATAATACCCAAATTCACTAGCTTGGATCAACATTAGTTCAATGTGCTTTCTACTAGCAAAGAAGCCCGCCCACACGTTAGAGATCCGACTTTTCTAAAAGAAAAATTGAAGCATCACCCTTCTAAATCGTTGAAAGAGTAATGCACACATCATTTGCATTTGGCTCTATAAAGAAGACTGTGTGAACACTATTCCCTTTTTCAAGAACTTCCAAAAATTTATGCTTATGTTTTTCAACATACTTCTGGTGCTCCTTAATAATTTCCCTGATAAGTAAATCTTTCGTTGTATTATACTAAGCTTTTAGACAACATAAACCAGATAACACAATCACAATATATAAGGAGAGGAATCAGAGTGAGCAATACTAAAAGCGTAAATTTAGCTATCATTTCTCAGAAACATATATACGCGGATGTGCTTATTGTAGATTAAATGACAGGTAATGATTCAAGAAGAGACTCACTTCAAGGATTCAGGCTTAATATTGGATATAGAGAGCTTGTCGATATCACTGACTACCAAATCTTTGCTGAGGAAAAACAATATCCCATCTGACACGTTAACTGGAATAAGAACCAGAAGTGCCACAATTGCAGTTGGCACAAAAATTTTCAAGCTGTCAAAGACAAGAATGCAGGCATATAATTAGATTAATTTAACGCAGCAGCTTTCAGTGAATCTTAAGAACTAACTGATATGAGAACTCAAAAAGGGAAAAGAAGAAAAGAAAAAGTGTTTACAACAAGGCAATTTGAAGACTGTTTACACACTTTTTTAGTTCACTCCAGACTACACTGTCTTATGTGGTCAAATATGATAGTAACTTGTTCTGCTAAACTACAAATAAAATGGATTGGTTGCACAGGAAAAGAAAAGAGAAACAAATTGTAACCACTTGGAATTAGACTGTGGTAAGGGAAAAAATTGCAATCAAGAAATTAACTGCCACAGAAATTCTTGAGCACGGAAACTGCAAAAGGTACCCTTTAACATACAGAAATTTTCGATAAGTACTCCTTATGAGGGTCAAAATACTTAATTTCGAATATTGATTTCGGTATAGAGTCTTCAAAATTTCCAAAATAAAGTTCACACACTTGAAAACTACACAACAAGTACTAAAAATGACATAGCTAATGAATGATTCAATATAATTATAGTCAAAGAAAAAACTGGATGTACAGTAACACCTTCACATAAAATGTGAGGAGGGAGTAAGAAAGAAGAGAAAAATAACAGTTAACAACTGCAAATGACACCAAAATGGGGATGAATTTGCATTAGTGGGCCAAAATTGAATTGGGGAAAACTAAAGTTCTCAAGGCCAGACCTTTATTCTGAAAAAAGAAATTTCTAACTAAGGATTTCAGAACCTATCTTCAGATATGTAATTCTAAAGCAAAGGAAGATTCCCAAACTAATTTCACCATCAATAGCTCTCCCACACACCCATAAAGAAAGGGGAAGCCAAATTAAGTAAATTCTGAAACTTTTCAGCAGAAAGAACCATTGGAATTCATCAACTGAAAAGTTTTAAGCCAAAAGATTGAATTTTTACACCACCCCAGATTGAAAATTCCCAGAAAACAAAAAAGTTGACAAGTTTCAACAGCCAAAAACAACAGAACTCAAGAAAAGAGAAGGGGGTTCTTTTCCATACCCAAGAGTGTATATCCTCAAGAAAACAGCAGAATCAAGGCCAGCATGTTCAATAATTTGAGGTTCAGTCATCTGCATTGCTTGAGGCATCCAGTTGAGGAAAGTAAGATAAGTCTTGAAATTGAGATTAACAAACTTCCCCACAAAATTCCCAACATGCCTTGGAGCACTTCTCTTGCCATTAATGTACCACTTTGGGAAATAAACCCTGTCATTAATTGGCTGAAGTCTAAGCAAAGCAAAAGCCAACAAGAATGCAAAAGCACTAAGAATGTTGATAAATGCTGAAACCCCAATATCACTAAGAGTTGCCATAATCCTAGAACAATGAGAACACAAGAATAAACAAAAGTTGGTATTAAAAAGGAAGAAAAGAATATTTTCTTCTGGATATAATGGGAGTTTTATCAATTGGCAATGGTGAATGGCCTACTTTTTTTTTTCCAGTTTTCAATTATTTTCCATGTTTTGTATGTTTGTGGGGTTCAATAGAAAATGGTTCTTTTTTAGTATTGGGATTCTGGGCAACTCTAGAAAAATGAAACAGTTCCTCCAAGCTGTTTTGCTGACTCAATTGACTTCCGGTTTTGTTCATATGCTTGTGCGGTGTTTGTGTCGTGTTTCTGTACTACGCGGATTCAATATTTAAAGTTGATAAATTTTCAGAACAGTAAATAAAAGTATAATTAAATTATCATCAAATTTAAAAGTTACTGAACACATGTTATTTGGACAAAAAATAAAATTTTTTAAAGAAAAAGAGATAAAAGATGTCTTTAAATTATATAAAATGAACAAAAATATTATTCATTTAAAGTTTAGCTCAAAAATAGTTTTGTAATCAATATTTTGGTTTGAGATGTGTTTGTCGTTTATAGTTTAGTCCAAATATGCTCTTATTATTACTAAATGGGTCAAAAGTACATTTTTTAATAATAATAAATATATTTATTTTTCATTTTAAATATATTGTGTTCCCAATAAAATTATTATTTTGAAAAAAATACTTTTCTTGATGTGAAGTGAAAATGTAGAGAAATATTTTTTTCTTAATCTCATTTTGTCAATTAAAATAGAACATCGTATACTTATAACAAATAATTTATGTCATAAATATAAGATTACAGTAAACTCATCATTTATTTTTATTTAGACAATGATAGAAAGTAATTATAGAAACAAGAAATATATTTATTTTTAAATTTTTCTCGAATAGAAGTAGAATAAATATTTGTTATTAAACAAATATTATTAGGAAAAGAATGTGTTCAAAAGGAAAATAAATAACAAATTTATTTGAAAAAAAGGACCAAAGTATTAGTAGTAAGAGTATTTTTAGACCAAACTATAAACGGAGGATATTTTTGTTCATTTTACATAATATAAGAGCATTTTTTACTCTTTTTCCAATTTTAAGAGAGATTGTAACATTAACTGAATACTACATTTTATGGAAAAAGATTTTAAATATTTCTAAATTATAAAAAATTGAATAAAAACATTCAAATTTAATAGTTTAGTCCAAAAACACCGATAAACTTTTAAATCAAACAATTAAATAAGAATATTTTTCTTCTATTTCATATAATTTAAAGATAAACGACCATTTATCATATATACAAATTTGGTAGTTTTCCATGTTACTAATGTGAAAGAACCCTATTTTCGTGTTATAATTATTACAAATCCCTGATTAATCGCCGTAACTTTGGCTTCATTTAAGTACTCATGTTGAAAGCTTTCTTTTGATTTTTCCTTTTTATTTTTAATTTTTCTGATAAAGTTCTTTTTTTTTTTCTTTTCACTTTTTAAAGAACGTGCTCAGATTCCAAAAGTCATCAGAAAGGGACAATTGAAAAATTTTCAAAGACAAATAATATTGCTACGATTAATTAATGTTACATGAGCATTCCATAGTATGGTATATAATTTTAAAAATTGTGAAATATTATTGAGTTTTTAGTTGAAAATTTATTCGTTTTAGGAAAAGCTTGTCTTATTTTATAATCTCATAAATGAGAAATTTGTTCTGTGAATTAGTCATTAAAATTTTAAGAATTCCATTTCACAAGAGATTTAAAAAAATATAAATAAGAAGTAAATAAGACAAGCATAGTGATAAAATGGATAGGATTGAAAATCAATTTGATAGCATGTGGATCAACAAAAGAGAATATACCTACATAGTTGTATAACTTTGTGGTCCCTTAGCTTGGCGAATATTTTTATTTTTCGCTCGTGAATTTGGACTCTACACTGAAATTTTGATTAAATTTGAATTATAAACTGTAAAAGTTTCCATTCGAAATTAGCATTAATAGGATTTTCTTCATATTTAAAATTTGAAATCGAGGTATTTGATTAAGAATAAACCGGTCTCATTATTATACCACAACTACAAAGATGCACAAACTTATATTATTGTGTATTCTTTATTTGTTCAATTTTTAATGGAGTATTTGTTGAACATAAGAATGTAAAAGAACATCGAAAAAAAATATATGATGTAGTGTAGTAGATAAGACTGTTCATCTCGTTTCGAGTTCGTATTTTAAATATAAAAAAATTTTGATAGAAAGCAATTTTTCTATATAGACACCTAATAGTCTGACTCCAATACGAATAAATAAAATAAAATAAAAAAGAATGTAAAGGAACTTTTGGGTTGTATGGAGTTGTTACTAATGGTTTATACTTTTTTAAATTAACTATCCTTGTCCTCTTTGATTAATGTATAATTCTTTTTATTATTACTTACTGGATTATTATTTAGGATCATTAATGCTTAGTGCGGTAGTTTAGAGTGTTCGACGTACCAAAATTCCTCTACGACAGCAAGACAAAATGTGATCACGTAGCCAAAGTAAATATATTAATGATAAATAAAAATACTTTTTAGTTTTAGATAAAATATAATAAAAGGTATAATTCAATGAACACACTGTTCTCCATAATTGGATGAGTCAGTGGCTGGATTGGGTATACTGGTACTACTCACGTACAAATATAGGATTTCTTTGATGCATCTATCTGTGCAACCTCATGGCGTAAATAAGGGCTTCTTCTGGTTCCGGTTAGAAGGATGTAATTTCCTTATGCCCGAGAACTTTAAGGAGGAGTTTATCATGAAAAGGACATTTTCTTGTACAAATCGTCATGTGTTAGACAAATCACTTTCAATTATTTATGATTTTATGGAAGAAATCATAATAAAAAATAACCAGTTAAAGATGATTTCCATTGAGTTTTGGTAAATATATCTTAATATTTAATTAATTAGAATTTGATAGTTGACCCACTTATAAGTCATGCTAAATATATATATACAAACAAATTATCTTAATAGCTCAGTTGATCAGATCTTTTATTAAAATTTTCACCTTACGACAAAAATTCAATTGTAATTCTCTTTCCCATTTTCGTTTCCTACTTTTTTATTTTTCATTATTACAACTAAGAAAGTAACTTTCAGTGGTGTATTTTTCAGGGAATCTGGTCTGCTCAACAGCTAAATTACAACTTTTAATCACGAGTTTAGTTATGCTAGTGGTCCATTTTCTATTATTTTATTAAGTGTACAAACAAAAGAAAATCATGTGCATTCTTGGGGTCCACATTCCATACTGAGTTATTTGTCCACATAATCAATTACAATTTTTTGTAAAGTTGAATGCACTAAATCTCTCGCAGAATTTGAGGAAGGACTCGATCACAAAGATCTATTATCTTATCTTATATTTTTGTAAGAGATTGTTTCTAAGGCTTGAATCTGTGACCTCCTGATTACATGACATTAACTTTCGTAGTCACTCCAGGACTTAGTAAAAATAAAATAAAAGTAATTTCAATTTGGTGCACCATGGTTTTGGACCCTTACATCGTGAACTAAACTGAAGTTTCTGAAGAAAGAATCGAAAAATTAAATTAGTTTGGCTTGATTCAGTTTTCTGATTTTTCAATTTTTTTACTTACTCTAATTTTACTTTTCTATATTAACGTGTTTGAATTCACAAAATTAATAAGTATGTTGATATAATTATATCTTTAATTTAATATCAAAAAATTTAAAAAAATCTTATTTTCTTAAATTTTATAATTGAAATAAATCAAACAAATAAAAACAAAAGGCACAGTAACTAGATTTAACAGCTCATACTAGCCCACAGGTGAGTGACCAATCTAAGTGACAATATTATCTCCTTCATAGAGTGATTCAATTATGGCATTTCACTAACTTGTTCTCCCTTTTTTTAGAAAAAACTTTTCTCTAATAATACAACTATAAAATTATACTTTTTGCTTTGGTGGGGATAGTTTAGTCTTTATAATGAGAGCATAAAGCCACAAATATATCCTCCTTTTACCATTTATTTGTCTTAGTTTTTATCCTAGTCTCTTTTTTTTTTTTAAAAGTTACAATTCTTGTATTTAGTAACTTTTTATAATCAATATTATTATGTAATATATTTAAAATTACAAGATTTGAAAAAAAAATTATGCACTACATATATTTTTATTTTAAGATTATAATATTAAAAGAAAATATATATATTTAAAACTCCATAATGAATCAAATTAAACAAAAAAAAAAGGAATTATAATAGAGGACTTACCTTTTAATAAGTCAACTACTATCATGTTTTAATGAGGACCATTTTCACCCCCACTAGGTAGGATGACTTTTTTGTTTGGTCTGATATAAGAGGAAAATGTATAAACAACAACTTCAGTGGAATTTCACAAGTGGAATCTGAGAATATTTTTGAAAAATCCTCATCTCAAAAATATCAAATTAAATATTTTCCTTAAGAAACATATTTAGATAACCAAACAACTTTTGGAAAATATTTTTCATATACCACAGGTAAATTTGTTTATTTAGAGAAAACAAATTAATGAAAGTATTGATAAGTATATAGAGTTGGAACAAGTCTTTCTATAAAAATTAAAAATGAAAATGGTCTACTTGTTAAATACAGAATCTGAATACAGTATACTAGAGCTTTTACGTGTTGTATTGTCAAATTAGTGTATAATTTTGATATCATGGCGAAATATTGATAGACTTAAGGAGTTGGGCCAGCTAGTTTCGTAATTGGGTCATAATTAAGCCCATTAATGGTCCAAACTTAACTAAGGCCTATTAACCTCCACAAGAGACGGCTTTGAGTTTTTGCTTCACTTAATAAAATTTTAAAAATAAACCTCAACAACAACAACATTACCCCAATGCCTCAAAGGCTCCCGCACATTG
Source organism: Solanum clarkiae (assembly GCA_011800125.2). Lineage (NCBI taxonomy): Eukaryota > Viridiplantae > Streptophyta > Magnoliopsida > Solanales > Solanaceae > Solanum > Solanum clarkiae. The sequence continues at coordinate 20,576,897 of JAABOM020000103.1, forward strand.
CGGGCTAAGGGGGGTCGGATGTACGCAGCCTGACCCTATGTTTAAAAACATAGTGCGACTGTTTCCGGATGACCCATGATGAGCAGTTTAAAGAGCCATTTTGTTTTATTCCATCATTACCCCAAAGCCAAAAAAATAGTGAATCTTTGGCTCCAAAAATAAACCTCATTTTTACAAAATTAGCTTGACAGAACTTTTGTTGTCTTTACTTATAAAGCAGAAGTTTAGGATATTTTAATAAGTTAGAGACAGTGACCACAAGTTGTCTTATAAAAAAAAGTTGACAAATTACGATACACATATAAGATTACAATTGTCTTTGATAATTTTCAAACTAATTTTTAGAACCAATTAATTTATAGTGACCATGTTTTGGTCCTCAAATCTAATGGCTTAGGTGACCATTGGACTATGTATTTATGAACATATATTCAACTAACATATAAAATTTAAAACCTAATTAATTCATTGGACTTGTTCATGTTTTTGGAACAAAATATGTATATTTGTCTACTCCAAGTTTAATCTTTCAACCAAGGTTGGTAAGAATGGAAGATAAATATGGCTTAGTTGTTTTGTTCAACTACCTGAACCTACTTATCCATTTGAAGAAGTAAAACATACACTTAAAAAGATTTAATGTGTTGGATGGGTTCTTTTGGAAATATTGGTGTTGAAAGGAAGCCTTGGAGTAACTGGTAAAGTTGCTGCCAAATGATCAGGAGGTCATAGGTTTAAGCTTTAGAAATAACTTCTGGTAGAAATGTAAGGTAAGACTATGTACAATAGTCTCTTGTGGTCGGACCTGAGTATAGCGAAAGCTTTAGTGCATCAGAAGTAAGCAAACGAAAAAGTCAACGAAATTTCAAAATATAGTATATATATAATTAAATGGTTTTTAGTATTTATCTTTTCACTTTTCCAGAAAATTGACATCCTTTGAACAAAGGTGGCTCCGGTATTGGTGGTGTCCCTATTTGCGCCAAACTTAGTGTCTGTTTGGATTGTCTTATTTGTGCTTTTAAGTTAAAATAGTTTTTAAGTTATTTTTAAGTAAAATTAAAATGTGCTTATAAACACTTATTTTTAAGATAATAACAAAAATAAACAAAAAGCCAATCCAAACGAGCTCTTGAGATAATATATAGTTGCAATTTTTCATTGTCATATTAATTGAGTGAATTGAAATAGGAGGATATCCCTCCAGATAAAGTGCCTGTGACACTCCATTTAACTAGTCTGAGTTGAAAAAGTCATGGAGTTGGTTTGAAAAAACAGAAAATTTTGACTTTATGAATTTGGTAATAATCAGCGAATTGACATTTATCTTAGACTAAGGACAAAATATGGTAATTGCTTATGTACTATGGGTTGTGATGCAGTAGTGAAATTGTTTCACTCTTAACCAGAGTTTTTGGGTTCGAGTCCTGGGAATGGAACAAATATTGTTGGGAGCGTCACCCCAAATGCACTCGATCCGAATTTAATCGAGACGCTACGAGCTCCGAACACCGAGTGGAAAACCAAAA
>JAABOM020000103.1:20579032-20594356 GCA_011800125.2 Solanum clarkiae
TATAATTCCTTATGTAAGCACAAGCAACTAGACTTGTTCAAATTGTATGAACTATGCACCAAATTTTTACGCTGAAACAAGTCCAAAATTGTATTTTGTTTGAATTGCAAGAAAAGCTAAAAATTTAAAAGAAACAAGAATGGTGCTAAAGCATTATCAAAAAGGAATTTAAATTTCTATTTTGCGGCTTTGGTTACGAACAATGTGGTAATTTTTGCCCTTTCCAATAAACATTGAACCATAGACAAAAAAACTCAAGGACAATAGTGATGGCAAAATCCACAATATTCAAGGCCCCTTTGTCCACATTTTGTTACAGAGAGGGAAGAAAAAAGAAGTAGAAACTAAAGAATAATCTGAATGGAGTGTGTAGGAGCTAATTTGGAACTATCAAGGGAACTGGAATGACCCTCCAATTTCACTGGCACCAGCAGGAGGGTTGATAGCAACCCACAGGAGTGAAATGGTGATGGCAATGAGTCCTGACCAGACGAATACAATCGTTGGTGTCCTTCCACGCCTTCCCATCAATCCCTTTGCGAAAGGATAGAGATGAGCAAGGACCCAAAAGCTGAAGAAAACACCTCCTAGCAAACGGCTCCATTGTGGTATCGTGCTATATATTGTCCGGCTAACACCAACAGCTATCGCGATCAAGTTAGTCATCATGATAACAATAGGTGGAATCATCAAGGAAGTCCATTTGATAATATAGAGGTCAGCAAATTCATCATCATCATCAGCGGCAGATTTTGATGTGAGTGTAAATGAAATCTCAATGCCAGCAATCACTTTTAGCAGCCCCTGAAGCACAGCAGCGAGATGGGCACTTGTGCCTCCAATTAACCAAAATTGCTCATTACGCCACCACTCTTCCAAAGCAATGCCAGACCACTTGATCTCAAGCACCGCAAGCGCACAGAGAGTCAATGTGATTGCGAGGAGGTATGTGAGGAAGGTGACGTTCAGGGACTGAACAATGAACTCACCAGAGAACAGGGAAAGAGCCGGGAGGAAGCAGTAGACAATTAGGAATATCGAGGTGAAGGGGTAGATACCAACATTGAGGTAGGCAATCCGCTGCAAAATTTTCATCTTAGGACTAGCCAAAAAAGCATTGTTGCGAGAGAAGAAGATTTCAACAGAACCAGTGGCCCATCGAAGCACTTGGTGAAGCCTATCAGTCAGATTGATTGGTGCAGTGCCACGGAAAGCATCTCTCTTTGTCACACAGTAAATAGATCTCCAACCCCTATTATGCATCCTATATCCCGTCACCACATCTTCAGTAACAGACCCATAAATCCATCCAACTCTATTACCCCATTCAGTTTTGTCCTCGTACCAGCACGAAATGACGCTGATCGCTTCAGCAACAGTGGAGGCATCAAGAAGTTCCCTTGTAATAGTTAGAGCACCAGGTGGTCGTCCATTCTTTACTGCAGGGTGATCAGCAAGGGGTCTACCTTGGAATTCTGCAACTGGAATGGAATCAATGAGGAAACTTGAGTTACCAAACCTTTTAGGAAAGGAAGCAAGATTCATCTCCTCATCATCAAAATCCCCCATCCTAAGTGCCCTGTTGTCATCAGAGACAGAAGACACAGTGGCATTATTCTTGCGCCGACCAAAACAACAGCTGCAGCAACCAGGGTGGTATTCCTTGGTTCGTGGTGGGTCAAAACCATACAGAGCAGTCCTTCGGAAGAGGCAGCCAGTCCCCACATACATTGGACCTTGAAGGCCATCAAGGGCACGCATGTTGACATCAAAGAAAACAGTATTGTGATTTGCGTAACGGTCGGACGGATCAATTCCCTCAAAGCGTTGAGGGAACTGAACGTAACAGATTCTATCCCCACCCCTATCCATCATAAAGCACATTCCCTCCCTGATGGCCTGTGAGTTGTAGATGTAGTGATCACAATCAAGGTTGAGAATAAAGGGGCCATTAGACATAATAGCAGAAGCTCGGACCAAGGCATTCATGGCTCCAGCTTTTTTGTTATGATCATAGCCAGGACGCTTCTCACGAGATACATACACCAGCAAGGGGAGACGAATATCAACTTCTGTTGAATCAATTAGACCTTCATCAGCAGAGGTGCCATGTAAGGGTTCATCACTTGGGGGTTTTAACATAACCTGTAACCAAAACAAGAAAAATAACTAAAAACGCTAAACCAAATCTATTACTTCAAGAATCTAATACAGAAGTCACTGTCAACTGACAATGCATATAAAATAAATGTACAGTTGGCAAAATGAGCAGCCCCTAAAGACAGTTAAAATCAGGGAGAAGGAAAAAAGTTTGTTTCCTCATCCTTGGATGGAAGAACAAAAAGGAGTGGGAATTCGGCGCGAGATCATACACATCATTAATGCATCAAACCTAAATAGTGATGGAAGTAACAAATAACTAAACATCATTAATATAAAGAATTAGTACCTGTATAATTCCTGCATGATCACCCCTAGAGTGCTCCGGAGCAGAAATAATCCAAGTGCCAGGCCAGTGGGTTCCATCTGCCATCCAAGTGGCCTTTGTTATCTTGATGGGTTCCAAAAGCTCATCTCCAGCTGCCTCTCGCTGAAGCTTCATGGCCTTGATTTCTTCTCGAGCATTATAGGCATCAGAACGCCGACGAATTGAATCAGGGAGGCTATTGATTCGAACCTTAAATTCATCATATTCACGCTTCACCCGTCTTCGGTCCTTCACAAAATCTTGACGTACTTTGTTCTTGTAAGGGTCTCTCTTCAAGCTAAAGTAGGTTTCAGGGTTCCTTGGTTCAATATCATGTTTACGACAAAATGGGACCCAAACGTTGGCAAAACTTGCAGCTTCTGCCATTGCTTCAAACGTCAGAAGAGCACCTCCATCATCAGAAATATAGCATGAAAGCTTTTCAACAGGGTAATCAGCAGCAAGGATAGACAGTATCGTGTTTGCAGTGACTAGTGGTGGCTCTTTCTCAGGATCTGCAGTAGAGACATAAATGTCTACACCTGGAAGATCAGATTTTCCTGTGGGATTGGTAGGAGTTGGTGTTTCAAATTTTTCTTTCAAAACATTAAGATCGGTAGCACGGTTAACGGGACATAACTTTGGAAGCTGGTCAAGCAGCCAAGAGATTGCAAACCATATCTCACAGATTATGGACATATACCATAACCATATAGCATCATTGTTTGGATTGGTAATCCTCCATTGAAGAAATAGTCCAAGAACAACAACGCGAATAAGAATCAAGAGCCTGCATACATGGAGTTGTGTCAAGACAGCTCTCAAACCATATATAATAAAACATAGTACCAATTAAGGGCTATAGGCATTAAGCAACCGATTAATGTCTAAAGCACAGGATCATCTAACAGTATCCACCAAAAAAGCTAGATTTAACTCATCTCTTAAATATGGTATAATCAAGCAGCTAAGTTTGCCATGTAGTCTTGCAAGATAAAAGATGAAGCTTCACACATGTTTTTCAAAGACCATCAACATATAACAGGAACTTACAGTTAAAAAAAACTGATGCTGTTTTAGCATCTTTCTTTCATTAGAAGGAAGCATTCGTGTTAAAACTAATTTGTAAATTCACTAGGCACTTGGATTTGGGCAATTTCACCAAATTTGGTTCTTGAAAATTCAAAGTAGAGAAGAAAGATGGCAATAAGAAACTGTTGGAAAGGAGAAATTACCGGTATGGGCTAATAACTGCAGCTGGTATCTTCAGTTTACGTGTAAGTGGCCTCCAAGGCTTGTTCAGAAGTTCAGAAGGCTCACCAACATTATCTTCCTTGTCATTTCCAAGCCCCTCATCCTTCGGCCATATAGCATTTCCATAGCCATACGTCCCTTTTGTCTCAAATAACCATTTATTGTGATCAAAATCCCCTGTCTGACTCCTCATCAACCCTGAGTGGCTTCTTATTATTGCTGACTTATTACCTGATCGCAACAACGACAGCCTCCTTTCCATTTTAGACATGCTAACATTTGAAGGTAAAGTCAAAGGACGTCCAGCAGGATCCACAGCATTCTCATCCAAATCAGTGTTCTTGTAAGGCTCTTTACAACCAGGGCATATCCCATCACCAGTTTTGACAGCATCAACATAACAATCCCGACAAATTTTAAAATCACACTCACAAGGAAGAATATCTTCACCCCTTTCATCACTCATGACTTTCCCATCACAACCCGGTATAGCACAAGAAGAACCTTTAGCACCAGCCATCTGAGGATGGTTAGTTTCTGATTCAATTACCTTATCCATCAAGTGAGCACGAGTCACACTGTTATAACCACCTGTAAACAAGGAATTTGACACATACTGTTCTTCAACCCTCTGAGAAATTGAAGGATCCATAGGTTGATTATCAGGGGTTGGGGGGATATGCACTGTGTAGTTTGCAAATTCAATGCCACTAATCTCACTATCCAGAGATTCCCTTGATAAGTTCACATACCGCCCTGATGAGGTCCTCCTTGCAAAGGTAACACCAGAAGGCTTGCCCTGTTGGGAATCAGAGACTTTGAAGGATCTTGAAGTCATGTTGCTAGAAAAAATTGTGCTAAAAGATTACTTGATGACCAACAAAACCTGAAACTGCACAAGGCCAAAGAAGCATCCAGAAAATTAGCTAACTTTAAGCAGACAGAACAAAATGAAAAGCAATAGTGCAAAGAATATAACAAGCTCTGGATTTCAAATGATTCAACTTCTTTTTGATACAGGAAAATGAAAATCTTTTGTAGATACTGAGAAAACAAAAGCATAACCAAAAAGAAAACCCCTTTCTCTTTCTCCAAAGCCACTCTTCCCTCTTTATTAGTTAAAAGGCATTAAAGGAACACCTTTTTCAGCAAAAAACACTTGATCATTTTGTGTAAAAAGCATCAAAACAATTCAAAATGTAACCAATTAAACAATAAGAGAAGATCACCTCAAACTTGATGAGACACACCAATGACCAAGAATCAAGATTTTCCTAGACCATTTCCAGGAAACCCCAAAAGGCCAAAAAGCTTTCCCAGAAACCAATAAGGGGAAAAAAATACAGGTTCAGAAACAAAGGTTTTCCAGAAACCAAGTTGGAAAAAGATCCAGAAAGGAGAAAAATGCAAGTTCAAGAACACATCCAGATCCTTCTCTTCACATACAAATCTCCCCTATATACATCAGAATCCTAATGGCTTTGCACAAGTAGAGAGATATATGACCTCCACAGTAGCCCAATACTTATAATACAATTAACATAGATATGGTAAGCATTGTTTATAAATTCGAGAGAATCGGCCTCCTGAAGGCGTGTAAGAAACATTCAAACATAATACTATTAAAATATATACACACAGTACTTGCAAAACATATACACACTACAAATTACAGCTTTAACAAAGCTTTCATGGGGTCCCCCTTTACAAGTCGGACTTAGTCTTTCATTGTCCAATTAAATCAAATGGGTTGTAAATTAAACTATCAAAAATCTCAATTACGTAAGACTAAATACACAAATACCCATTTCCCTCCCTCTTTCTTCTGTCACCCCTTAAAAAAAAGAAAATGAGTAGTTAATTAGTACTTACTAACCTCAAAAATTTTGAAAAAAAGAACACATCAGCTAAGAAAGATTCAAACTTTTTGCAGCTTACAGTAGCCGGCTAGAAAACACAAAACCCCTTATACCCAAATACACATAGCAGTCATAAAATGTGTATATATGAGAAATTTCAGAAATTTTTTTTTTTAAAAAAAAAAGAGATCTGAATGAATGAATTTCCATTTATGGGTTTGGTTGAAAATTTCCAAAAAAAGGAAACAAGAAGTGAGATTATGTAATTTTTTACCTTATCTACTCTTCAACGTAGTTATTCGTATGTGCATTTGAAGATGAGTTGGGTATGAAAGCTTTTGGCTTTTACTGTTGCTGGTTTGATTTTCTTACTGAAGGAGACAGTGGGGAAGGAGGAATATTTTGTTTGGGGGGAAGAGAGAGAGAAAACGGAATTTGTGGGGCTTAAAAAGTAATTATCGGGAATATAGGGGGTCGGTCTGAGTACGCTTGATACACGGTACAGATGATTTGTTTCCTATGCGGAAGGGATAATTTTACTAACTTTACAATCGGTCTTCGATTTTTCATTATTTTATTTGCTTTTTAAAAATTAAAAGATTTTATTACCAATACCAAGGAGTCTTCCTTCTTTCTTAGCTAGTCATATTGTTTTTCTATTATAAGAAATAATATTGTTTAAAAGAATTTTTTAAAATATGTGGTATAAAATTATTTTTGAATATTTATATGATTGAGAATCATTTCATTAAGGGTAAAAATGTCAAAGTTAAATTATTTTCAATTAGAGTAAAGTAACATTTTTTTGGAAACAAATTGAAAAGAAAATATTCCAATTATTACCTAAAATGAGACAGAAGTAGTATTACTTTGGGATGAATTCTCATAAACAACTATAATTTGAATCACAAGTATGAATAAGAATCACAATTTGCTTTATTACAATAGGTAGAAACTATTTTATAGGGAAGAGAAGCTAGCATGATAAAGAAAGAGGATGCTACACATAGTTTGCATCTCTAATATTTGTCTGTGTTCCATTTTAGCTGTTATGTTGCGATTTTTAAAAGTTAATTTGATTAATTTTTAAAATTTAATTAGATTAAATTAATTTAATATTTTAAAATAAAAACTTAAATGATCAAAAATCATAAGAAAAGTATTATCAATTGTATTAGAAAAAATACATATTAAATTAAAATTTATATAATTTGACTCTAAAATTAAAAATTATAATAATTAAAAAGAGATGAAAAAACTAAAAAGTACAACTTTATCTCAAATATAACTCGATCAAAGAGATATATATTAAAGCAATATATATTTATACATCTCTTCTCCTCTTCTATTACGCTCGCCTCTTTTTCCTCTCTCCCAATCTCACGCGCATATTCACAACATAATAAGAATTAACTTTGAAGTTGAAACACAAATACGCATACTCCATTCTTAATGGTTTGAGTAGGTTTATTGTGGTAGTCCTGAGGTGTAGGTGATAATTTCGTAGCTCATGGTGTGTTGGCCCACTGTATAACGGGCAAAAGTTGTTCTCATGCAGACAACGTTGAACTATAATTGGTATGTTCAATTTTGTTACCAATATTTATCCACCTTGTTTCGGATAATTACAAAACATTACCCCCCAAATTTTCGAATTTCAAAAGAAAAAAAAAAGAGAATCATAATAAATACGCGTTTGGGCAAAAAGCAAATATATATAGGAGTTTTATCTATTTAGCTTACCATAATGTACTTATTTAGGGAAAATAAAATCATCCGGCTCTCCATTTTAGTGTACTCCAGTCAGCCTACAGCTCATCATATTTCCAAAAAAAATACTCCCTTGGTTTGGCACACTTTTTGTTCGTTTGAAAAAGAGTATTATTTTATTTTAATTGAGAATAATTTTATTTAAAAAAATTTTTTATCCTTAATGAAATGATTTTCAATTACATAAATATCTCAGAATGATTTTAGACCACATATTTTAAAAGTTTTATCACTTTTTTAAATATCATATCAAATCAAAGAGTGTCACATAAAAAAAACAGGAGAGTAATATATTTACGTGTCGTGACCATTCATCCAATTTGATAAGAACTATCCTATCCTAGTTTTTGTATTTCAGTTGTCTTTACGTGGCATAATTTTTTTGGTTATCTAAAGAATAATTTAATTTAAATTTAAAATAAAATTTTATGATTATATAAATATTTTGTCTTTGTTTTAGACCAAAAAGGTCAAAACTTTCTGCTTTTTTTTCTATTCAATTTATATGGATTAGTTAAGAGTATGAGAATCGATGTAAATTTAATTTTAATTTGTTTGTATCACTTTTATTTTGAATTATTTTAAAAATAATGTCTTTTTTCTTTTTTAACAATATTGTTTGATTGATTATTCATTCAATAGTTGTCCATAAAAATATGAATATTAAGATGAATATATAATTATACCAACTTAAATATAATTAAAAGTATCTTTTCGTGAAGTATAACTTTTTATAATAGTATATTTTTTTATGTAAAAATTTATTAATTTCAGTTTCAAAAATGATTTGAAAATCGATCAAGATATCCCATCGATCAAATCTAATAATTTTATTTTCGTATTAATTAGTTATACGACCTTTTAATTGGACTCTACAGCGTGATAAAGTTATTTTAATTTTTACCACATCCTGAAGAAATATATATATGAATAGTCAATTAGCATAATTAAAACGAACATATTTTATTAAACATATTTAAATGTTGCCTTCCCTACTTGTAACTAATTTTACAAGAAAGTATCTTATAATGAAATAAAAAGATTAACCCATGTGAGGAAAAACGCAATTAAATGGAGAACAACATATAGAAAAAATAAATAGGGCCAGAGAGATATTTTAAAATGTATTTATGAATAAAATAATCTGTGGATCTAATTAATTGTAGGATCATTAAAATTTTTGGAAGCGAATATATGAAATATATATTTTCTAAATCATGGTTAGAATTTTATTTTAATTAATTAAGTTTTAACCATTAACTTTAAATTATGTCATGTGTTTTAATTTCATCAAAATAAGGATTTAAGAAAAATAAAGATGATGAAAATAAAAAGAGCCGGATCTTTTATTACACCTATTTGTTTTTCTAATTTTTTCTTTGGTTTTCCAAGTATCCCCAGTTCGACATGCTAAGGACTAATCCTTCGCAGATCTAAGCTTTATTTAAGGGTTTACCGCTGGCCAATTGGTTGTCGCATGCACAAGGGGGGATCAAACCCCTAACACTTGCTGCTTAAACGATCTAGTGAGCTAACCACTGGGCCAACCAAGCTTGATTATTTTTCCAACTTTATTTATGCTGCATTCAAATATATTGTTGTCATATACTTTTATTTTCTTATTTTTAGAAGAAAAAAAATAATGAATATTCGCAATGTGAAAAGCATAAATTCAAGCAAAACACATGCATGTACGCATGAATTCAGGGGGCAATGTTGAATATTGAACAACATCTATTTGGGGTCAACATTGATTCTTTGTAAAATTAGCAAAACTAATTATTTTTTTTGTTCTTTTTTAATTGTCATAATATTTTTAAAAAAATAGATAATATAAATTTTGATTAATATTTTGAGATATATATTTTCATCATATTGATATGAAAAAAAATTCAATTTGAAATAATCTAAATTTTTTATTTAAAATATCAAATTAATCAAAATTCATATTATTTTATTTTTTAAAAATATCATGACAATTATAAAAGAACGAAGAAAGTAAGCGTGAACCCAACCGTGTATCTCCCTCTACAGTTTCCTTCGAATATTTGAACGTGAGAACGCTAGCTGTATTAACTTGTTGCTAAACTTGTTACTTTTAATGCATGCAATTTGGTCAATATTATTCATTTATTCTTAAAATATTTTACTTGTTACTTTTTACATATCAAAAAAGGAAACAAATATCATGTTTTATTATTAGCATTAAATACTATTCTTTAAATAATTTTTCCAAATCTAATACTCTATTCGTTTCATTTTAATTGAATTTGTAAGTTAATACATATATATATTAAGAAAAATATTCAAACACAAAATTTAAATCATATTTTTCACTATTATCCTTTGTGAAGTTATAAATTTGATTTTTAATTTAAAAGTCACTGGTTAAAAGAAAAACAATCAAAACACCAAATTGGGATAAAGAGAGGGATTATAAGTTAAAGAAAAGGGAAGCTAATTAAAAACAAATGGACCGTCGAAGGTTGTCTACTACCTAAGGTTCTTTATAATGTACTCAAAAAATTCCAAAATTTTGTTAACAATATTTGATATGTACAAGATTTAATATATGCATTAAATTAAAAATAATATGAATATCTGATTTCAGAGAAAAAGGGTGCAATTTAATAACCAAATATGCATGTAGATAATCATCATTAATACTAACATCCTCGTCAAAACATATACAATTATGTGAAAACGGTTTAAACTATTTATATATACTAAAAGCGGACAAGTAACCAAAAGCTCTTGTAGCTCAGTTGGTTAGAGCACCCGTTTAGTAAGCGGGAGGTCTTGAGTTCGACTCTCAACAAGAGCATCTATATTTTTTAAAATCTCACCATCGGTTATTGGTTTGGTTATTACGCTATTTTGTGATTTTTACTATTTCTTAGGATAATATATATCACCTATCATTAGTCTTAATTGCTCAACATATAATATTTGGATGAAAAAAAAAAAAGTTAACTTGAACAAATTTTAAACGTTGCATTATAATAATATTGTTTGCAAATAGAATAATAAATTATAATCACAAATAAAATATGAAGAAACAGATTTTATTGATAAGCTGTGAGTACAAATTTCTCTCCCCTGATTCTTCTCTCATAAGACTTCTCCACGATTCGAGGACCGTTAGTGAAGTATTTTTCGAACATAGGATGATTTTAACCTCCTTACATCATCATATTTTGACCCCCCTATGGATATTCTGAGATGTCTTTTCAAGGAATATAGTAGCCTTTACATAGGCATGAATTAGGGTTTAGGGTTGAGTAGCATCTAAAAAACCTTGACTGAAATAGAACTCATCTCGTAGAACCCTACGAAATTTCGTTATCTATAGATATACCTTGAAATATAAAAAATTGAATTAGCTTTTTAATTATAGTACAACTTTAAAGTTGACAAGTATTTGACAGAACTTGATTATAAGTTAAGTTCATGAATACAAATTGCAATAATAAGTAGATAAAGATAAGAAAGGTTTTCAAATCATGTGATGATTAATGAACTCCACAATCGTTAATATGCATTTCGACAATAATAATAATTAAAGTTTGACAACAAAAACTTTTGTTTTGCTTCGAAAATTTATCGTCCAAGCGTTTTTAATATGTCATCACTAATATTTTAATAAAATATTTTTTGTGACCGAGTGGGGTAACAAAAATCACTCCAAAGAACTTTAATTTTTCCTTAGATAAAATGATAATGACACCAATATGTGTCGCGATTAAGGCATCATTACTACTAATGAAAAAGTTACAAAGTTTTGGACTTTCTAAATTGTTAATTTTTTTAATCAACGGCAGATTTAATGGCAAAATTGGAGGAATATTGGTTGCATTGACCATTCGCCACGTGTCCATAGTCGATTCCCCATTTTTCTTCGCGACCTTTTTATTTTTAGATTTTCGAGAGCAGGTGGATATTCGATTCCTCAATTTAATTTTAGCAAATTTAGGTTTGATTTTTTGATTTGAAAAAGTGTGCACCATATATCAAATTGAAATATTTAGGTTTAGTTATTTTTTTAAGTTTGGTTCAATTTTATTTGGTATTTTAGAAAATGATTTTTCGATGTGAAAGTAATAAAAAATAAAATGAGGACAAAATCAAAGTATAAGACACTTAAAAACTTTAAGTCATATTAAGTGATTATATACCCTCATGGAACACTTATTGTGAAAAATTATATTTATCTTTGTCAAGAACTTGCGCTTTCAACTATTGATTGAGGAAAATAAGCACGAAGACGAATTCCTTTATATGACATAAATCAACAAAAAATATGTTTAAATTTCTTTTGGAAAATAAAAATTCAGTTCTTCGGTGGCCTGAAGTTTCGAAAATCCTACATTGAATATCGAATCAAAGAGTTAAATTTCTGAAAAAAGAACATTGAATTGAAAAACTGAATCAGTTTAGTTCAATTTAATTTTCTGATTTTTTGCCAACTCCTATTTTAGAGTTTGAAAATTAGAACTCTTTTTCTTTTTTGACGTATTTACTTGAACCGGATGAAAGAAAACTCATCTTTTTGTCTTGTTTATTCATGTGCAATTTTTGATACGTGGACCATCAACGAATATGCCCGAATAATTAAAAGTAAGAAAGGATATTTACATGTGAAAAAGAAAAAGCGACCCAAGTTCTGTTTTGCAGGCACCCAACTATGATATGATTAACAAAGCTTGGTTGGTCTATTGATTTTACTAAATCACTTAAAAAAGTGTCGAGAGTTTGATCCCTGCTTTGTGTATATAGCAATCAATTGGCCAATTATAAATCTTTAAATGGAGCTTAAATTCTTTGAAGGATTAATCCTTAATTTGTCGGATCGGAAGATACCTTAAGAAAATAAAAAAAAAAAACACTATGACATGGTTTAAGTGGGATCAATGGTGATTTTTGAAATTGTCAAGTCTTTTATAATCTTTACTAAACACAAGAAATAATTCAAGAAAGTTTATGATGGTGATATTCCATCTGTCTCAATTTAGTGTATGTTTAATTTCGAATTTGTCAATTAGAAAAAATTGGCGTGTTTCTACTATAAAAACATTGACATATCTGCACTCTACATTTTATTTAAGGAAAAATTAAATAGATAAATAAATACCCACTAGTTAATTAGTTAATATAGCTATAGTTTAAAATAATTATGACTTGAGAGTAATATTTTTGTATAATTACAATTTGAGCTTGTACAGCGAATTGTATAGTGAAATGCATCAAATATACAAACACTGTGAATTGTACAGCAAATTATACAAGTGCTACGTGAATTGTGTAGTAAAATATACAGGCGTTGTGTGCGAATTGTATAACAAGATATACAAACCCTACATAAAAACTATAAATTGTACAACGATTTACACAAATGTTACATAAATTATATAGCAAAATATGCAAACATTGCGAATTATACAGCGAATTATATAAATGTTGTGCAGAAATTGTATAGCTAAATATACAAATACTATACAAAAACTGCAAATTGTACAACAAATTATACAAATATTGCACGAATTTATATAGCGAAATATCCAAATACTGTTATAGTTTTAGTTACAAAATGTAATTATTAAAACTATAATTATAAAAAATAATCAAAGTATTTTTGAATGACCACATACGAAAATTCCTTTTTATTTAATACTAGAGGTTCTTTTTAGCATTTTGTATATGCATATTTAATTTCTCTTCTACATACAAACACTTCTTTCATTTGAGTCAAATACTACCAACCATATTATGTGTTTTAAGAAATAATCCTGGTCAAAAAAAGTTAAGCACTGGCCACCATTTGGTTGATAAAGTAAGGAGAATTAATCTATGTACAAAATTCAACATTCATATTACTAATTTCACCATAATTATTTTCTAGAAAATTATTGAACAAAAAAATAATTATTACAATTATTGCATTATAAATATATTCATGCATTACTAATTTCCCCATAATAATTTTTGCCAAATGACCCCTTTGTTTTTTTTGTTGTCCATCTGGCATCCGATATTCGACTGTTTTGAATTCATGCCGCATATGACTCATTCAAGAAAAACACTCCCAATTAAGATTTTTATAATACCTAAATTCGAATCTGAAATATCTAATAAAAGAAAAATTAATTCGATCCACTGCACCACATTACCCTTTTGTTTGAAAGTAGGACAAACCCTAGTGGCAGGCCAAACTCTATTGACCCATGTAAAGTAGAATTTGATAATCACATGATACTCTTTATCTTTTTAAGAGTTGAAAACTATAGTACATAACAATGTACGGGAATTAAAAAATTGTTGTATAATGATGGTATCCACACAACAAGGACCTAGGTTTACTAATTATTATATTAATATTCTATAAATTCATGTACCAACAAAATAATAAGTTTTTTAAAAAAAAGTTAGCACACACTTTATGCCATTTGGATCTAAATCTAAAGGGCCATAGTTGTTAAGTAATCCATAGAATCTGACATTATTCTCTTGTCTTGTGAATTATAATTTTGGACACAGTTTGACAGATAATATCAGAGTTATGACTCACATTAATGCACAAATATACATTACCCCAATGCCTCAAAGGCTCCCGCCCATTGCGGGGTAAGGGGAGGTCGGATGTACACAGCCTGACCCCTATGTTTAAAAACATAGCACGACTGTTTCCGAATGACCCATGATGAGCGTCGAAAAGTTGCATTGACTAACTGCTACTTAATGCACAAAATCTTTATAATTTAAATTAAGATAAACGTATCGTGGTTAACTGATAAAATAAGGAGAGAATATTTGGAGTTGAATGAAGTATATATATAATTTTCCTTGTAAGAAAAAAGAAAATAAATAGTTTTCTGCTGAAGTCCCGACTTAAAACTATTAATTTATCAAAATTATTACTGAAAATGATTTGAATAATTAAGGGACTAATTAAGTCAGTCAAGTTAGAATTGCAGCTATAATAAGGGGAGAAAATTTTAATAGTATGGGAGTATAAAATATAAAGGGATATATGAATGTAAATAATTTGATTTAAACGGGTACAAACTTAGTTTTCCCAAGAGAAAATTATAAAAAATGGCTGAGTTATAAATTATTTATCAAAGATGATTTAAGCGTGATGTCAATGTTACTAGTCTATGATACTCCGTCAGTATATTGATACCATAGCAGTATTACATAGAGAATAATAATAATCCCATTACTTTTGAGTATACACATTCCTATCTATTGATACCATCATTTGCGTATATGCATTCCTATGTATTGATAAAAAGATCTTCATCAAATACGACACTATATATTCTCATGGTATCAAACGTGCAAAAATAGTTAAAACTGAGGTTACGAAAGTAAGTGGATAATCGCTTTTAAATAAATTTTCTTATTTGGGTTATAAGTATTATTTTCCCCAAAGAGAAAATTTTTATAATTAATTTTTGGAAGTGTAAATAAATTTATAAAGTTTCAAAGAATTTTTATCAAGGATAAACTAGTAAAATTATTTTTCTCATTTTTGATTTTTTAAAAGGAGTGTTAATGATGATTAGTGGACACCTAATATAAAACGGATAGAGTACAATTGTACAATTATATATATTTTTTCTTTAATGTTATTCATATAACCCACTTTCACTTGGCCCACAGCTACCCCTAAATTTAAGCTACAGTTATGGGTAAGAGTGGCAAACGAGTGAGTCGAGTTGAGTATGAGTCGATTAAATATAAGTTAAAGTAAAAATAAATAAAATATCCAACTTGACTTATATTTTAAATGGGTAAAAATAAGTTAATCAATGGATAATATAAGTAAATATAGATACTAATATTATAATTGGTATCACGTTAAAAGTTCCAAAAGTAAATCTTTTTAGCCAATCCTCTCTCCTATCCCTCCACCCCGGTCCCCCCACCCCGAGCGCCCCCTATCTATAAACTGTAAAAGAAAATTAAAATTTT
>JAABOM020000103.1:20629433-20642372 GCA_011800125.2 Solanum clarkiae
TAGCTTATTATATCTATTTGAAATTATCCCTATTTTTATTTCAAAATATAATAGAGCATAACGGAATATATTTGTATCCATAAGTATATAATATCGCCATAGTGAAATGAATCGTATATGGGTACAATGACCTTAAATTTGATGTACAACCTTTAGTCAATTTCAATAATTTTTAATCATCAAATTCAATCTAAACCTTAAAAAATTAATATATCCATTTTATCTTTTCAACTTTTTTATCAAGCTCAAAAATTCGACAACTATATTCTTGAAACTTTTAGAGTTAGGGGCAAGTATGTTTTCATTGTCGTTCACCTTCATATTTTTCGAGATCTATATCATGCCAGCTATAGCAGATTCTTTAGCTAAACCAAGTGTTCAACATATATGGTCTATATTTACCCTTATATTGTCCTTGTACTTTTGGTTCAGCCAGGACAAGGGTTATTATTTGGACAAAATATTAATGATAAAGACAAATTTATTGAAAAAAAATCAAATTAAATATAAATTATTTTGAAACTCGAGAAAAATTTGACTTTATATATATAGTATAGTTTTACAACAAAGGAAACTTAAATAACTCCTTTCCATCTCTCTAGCTCTTTTCATATGATCATTATCAATAACTATTTTATAATTATCATCACCAAGCATCGTTACGATAATAACCACCAAAATTACTGAAAATTATTCCTTCAGCCACGTGCATCACTATGTGTGTGTATATATATATATCACTAACCTCTATTATCATTACACTAGTTTCACTATCAGCTATCATTCACCATGTTATAATTATCAATTGCCATTAGCTACCAACAGCACAATCAACCATGCATCATTGTTAGTAGCAATACTCGGCTTTAAATTGGATAATGTTTTTTCGTTTGAGCTAGTTTTTGAGATCGAGAGCTAGCTAGTCATATCTTTTCATAGTATTAGAGCATGATCTATCTCACTGGATGTTGAAATTCCAAATTAAATTGCTCATGCACCAGATAATCAGTCTTGAGTGTGAGGTGAAGTGTTGAATAATGAACACAAGTCCACATCGTTGGTTAATAATGAGATGGATGATCTCTTTAAGGAAGGATTGCTCAAATTCGTATAAGCAGACTATCAATCCAATACCCAATCAATGTGGGATTCTAATCTACTCTAATTAACACCCCTTCATGCCCATGTCCAAATATGGATGAACCTGACTAGCTATAATATCATGCAAAATTAAGTTCTGAATCTAATTCTATCCTAAAAACAAACTCATGCAGGGCAATGTTGTCCAAGTCTAAATAAGTAGACCACCAGTCCAACTTTAAATCAGTCTAACACTAAAAATAAAAAAAAATAAAAAATTGACATCTAAATTGCCATATTCAAAACCTTTAATATTAATACAAATTTAAATTTTGTCCATACATGATACGTATACCTCACGGTAGAAAATGGCTATTATAAAGATGAGAAAGAAAAGAGTAGCAATACTTTCTCTCTCTTAAAAAGAATATAAGGTTTTCAAAAAGAAAAAAAAGAAAACGAGTAGCAATGTTTTTTATCATAGATTTTTTAATTTTGCATTTAAAAAAGAAAAATTGGAAATGATTTTTTTTAGTCGAGAGTGCATTGAAAATAACTTTTTTATCCTGTAGAGGTAAGCATAAAATTTGTGTACACTCTGCTTTTTAGAAACTCCAACTTGTTGAATGCCATTATTTTTAATTTATCATTTATCCGTTGAATTTTGAAATATAATTAATATAATATGCCATGATTTGGTCCAAATAATAAGTATAGTGTTGAGTTTTGAAAGATGCGAATAACAAATGAAGAGTTACGACTTTTTTGAAAGGTTAAGTTTTACTAAGAATTGTGATTTTTTTCGAATGGTTATAACCTCTCTGATAAGTTACAATAAACACTTTTTGTTGTCTATAAATAAAGGATTTTCCTCTCATTTTTAACAATGAAATTGTTGACTTCAATCTATACAACTAAATCTAGTATTGTAATGTACTTTGCTCTCATTGAATGGCTCGTCAACACTATTATTTTTGGTGTCGATACACAACTGAGTAAAATCGTTCTATCTAGAGAGGATATATTCCATTAAGCTCGGATAACGTTAGCGCTTCTTAATAAAGAAAACTTCGTATTTAAAGGGACTCGAACCCGTAATCTTTGATTAAGGATAAAAAAATACTTACCACTCTACCACAACTATTGTTGGTACCATATTAATGTTACTAATATTTTGAAGATATTAAGGTATATAGACCAAAACTTTTTAATGTACTATTTCTCTTATACTAACTACATTTTAGAATGGGATTAAAGAATGCATCAATCAATCAAGCAATTCCGCCTAAGACCTATTGATTAATTTAATCTAAAAATTATGTTGACCAACATTCTCAACCAATTCTTCCTAAGAATTAAATAATTAAATTCTAGGAGAATTTTTTTCTTTTTTTTTAAAAAAAAAAACTAAAACCAGGAAGGTAGCTTCCACGCGCGCGTATAATGACCGAAGAAGCGTTTCAACTCTCAGAAAAAGGTTTGACTTTTGTATCTGAAACGGTTCTTTCTCCAATAAAAAACTGACACGTGTCGTCTGATTCCAGCTGACTCACAGATCAATAGGCATTGGATCGGTTTCTTTCTTTCTTTCAACCCCCTAATTAAAGCTAGCATTTAACCCACCCACCCACCAAAAAAAGCAAAAATAAATAAAAAAAATTAAAAATATTTAAAAAAAAAAATCAAGATTTTACTATACATACAGACTGAAAAGAGAAGAAAACTAGAAAGAGTTTTGGTGAAGAAGAAGAAGAAAGACACCGAAAAAGGTACTAACAATTTATTATTGTTATTATTATTATTATTATTTTGTAATACGTTTTCTTTGTTTTTCTTTTTCTTCACTCACACACATTTCATTAATTACATAGGAATCAATTAAATTTTGTGTATTCAATTCTGTATAACAACATTTTTTGCTTTTAATATTTTTGGTAATGGGAATTTAATACTTTGGTTTGTGCTTTAATGGGGATTTTTTTGAAGACTAGCTAGGTGACCCCCTTTTTCTTTATATCTTTTTCAAGTGTGGAGTCAAATACTTTTGTAATGTATAGTCTTCTTGTCTAACTTTATCTGTAAAATATAACTCCCACACACATTTATTTATTTTGTGATCTAAGCTCTAACGGATTTTTCCTGTCTTTAGCTTCAATGGTGTGTATTTTCTTTATATTTCATGTGTGATATAATATATAGAGGTTTATTTGTTCTGATTTTCTTTTTTTGTTTTTACAGGTTTGACTTGGGAAAGGAAGAAATATAACCTAACCCTAGTCTGAAATTTACAACATTTTTACTTCTTTTTTCTTTTTTCATTTCTTGAAAGTGGAAAAGATGTTTGGTGATTGTCAACTATTTTCATCCATGGGGATGGGAGGAAATAATAATAATGTTTCTTCAGACTCACTTTATTCTTCCTCTTTTCAAAACCCTAATTTTAACTTCATGACCATGGGAGGAGGAAATAACTTGCCTTTCAACATTTTTCCTCCTAATATCATTCCTGTAAATATTTTCTTTTTATCCTTAATTTAATTTAATTTCCCTTCACTTGCATGCATGATTTATTTTTTCAATTTTTTTCTTAGAAGGAAGAAAATGGATTATTCAAAAGCAAAGAAGAAATGGATAGTGGCTCAGGAAGTGAACATATCGAAGGAATGTCCGGAAATGAACTCGAACCCGAACAACAGCAACAACAGCAGCAACAACAACAAACGGGGAAAAAGAAACGTTATCATCGGCACACTGTTCGTCAGATCCAAGAAATGGAAGCGTAAGATAGCAAGAAAAAAAATCATTTTCAAGTTATTAATTATAGAATTATTATTTTTTTTTCATACTGAATATGTTGTTTGTGTAATTTAGAATTATCTAACAAAATTATCTTAACTTATGTAAAATTTTAGGTTATTTAAGGAATGTCCACATCCAGATGATAAGCAAAGGCTCAAACTAAGCCAAGACCTTGGCCTTAAACCACGTCAAGTCAAATTCTGGTTTCAAAATCGACGAACTCAAATGAAGGTGCGCATGTTAGCATCCCTACCACCCCATCCCAATTTTTTTATACTGTCAGTATATATATATGTGTGTGTTTGTGTGTTTTTTTTTTCTTTTGACGTGGTAAAGAGGAAAATCACATAAATGTTTTTATTTTTCCCATTCCAGCTGTTACATTAAAAATTTAATTTTCATGCATGAGAGAGGGGGGGAGGGGGTGCACGATTTTCGATAAGTTGTGCGTGTGTGTTTTATTTACATAGGTTAAATTTTGGCAAAGCAGAAACAGCAGGATGAGTATGAAAGCTGTAGAGAGAGTGACTACATTTACTACTATGGTTGCTTTCAACTTCAATTTGCCTTCCATTAATATGCGCCTGGCCCTAGTTGTTGAGTGCGCAGTCAACCCCCTTTTTTTTCTGCAATATTGAGCTTCCATGGGGAGACACTATCTTTAATGCAACCCATTTAGGGTTATGGACATGAAAATGAAAGCACTTTTTAATATTCTATTTATCTAAGTTTTTAAGTTTTAAAATCGTTGTCTTTGTTTTATATTACTTGGCCATGTTGGCGTGACATACCTCTATAAAGTTAAACTAGACGTGTATTTTACTAAACTAATCTTATTAATGATGTTTTGAAATTCTAAATTTGACTATTAAATCTTGATTTCATAAATTGGACGAGTAATTGAGAACCAACTATTTTTATTTTTAGTATAAAGTCCAAGTAATATGAAACATATACTACTTACTTCTGGAAGTCGGAAAAAAAAGGAATGTAGCTATGGATTCTTTTCCAAGAATTCAAGAAATTTCTCAATCCTTGTGCTGACCTTTGAGCTTTTCGAGATAACAAGATCCATGGCAATGACCCCAATTGTTTGGGAAATATATCTTGAGAAAATATTTCAGCACGGATGTATCCTATATATGTACTACATGCATGAATACCTTCCCTTCCTTGCAAAGCGAACCTAGTCAAGCAATGGAAGCAGGAAGGCAAAAGGACCTTCCGAGTGCACAAACGGACCATATTTAGCAAAGTCCCTCCATTCTGAGTTGATGTATGAGTGGTTAATGAGAATGGAGTATTTAGTGACTTATTCGTAACTAAATTTCATAGCTAACTTATATATTTTAAAAATCTCTACATAAATAATCAACTGAATCTACGTTTTATTTTTTTAACTGATATACATACATGGTTATAGACGTATTAAATATCTAACGAATATTTTTACTTTAAAAAATTAGATGTCGATTATTTAGATTAATTCTTCTATTTGGGTTATTACAAAAACCCATTAAAACTATGTACATATATATAATAATATCAAACACATTTTGAACTCATTGATTCTAAATATTGAATTCTTATCTAGACTTGAAATATGTCATTAAGTGAGTGATAAGACTTTATTTTTTTCACTTGATTTTATTAATGCTAATTAATAATTATTTAATGATGTAGGCTCAACAAGACCGATCAGATAATGTGATACTTAGAGCTGAGAATGACAATTTAAAGAATGAGAATTATCGACTGCAAGCAGCTCTACGCAATATTATGTGCCCTACTTGTGGAGGTCCTGCCATGCTTGGAGAAATGGGATATGATGAACAACAACTTCGCCTTGAAAATGCCCGTCTCAAAGAAGAGGTTCGTTCATTTTTCCAAATATTTTTTCTGAATTTAGGTTATATATGCTGACAATATCTTTTTATTTGTATGCTTCAAGTGCTTAGTTGTACAAAATATATACTTCGCCAAGAATTCATCAAGTGATATGACCAAAAAGAGGAACAACTTATTACATCACCAGTTTTCGTTCAAAATAGATTGAGCAAGTAGTGATGCAATAGTTGTTCCTCTTTTAGGTCATACCACTTGATGACCTAAAAGATAGTGACAAATGAGTCGTCAGCATGCTCATCATATAATTTAATTTACATGTAATCTACAAAGTAAATAAGAGACTTTTAAAGTCTGTGATCTAAAATATTTATCATAATATTCATGCATGAACGAGTATTATATTCATTGAATTGTTGTACAGTTTGAACGTGTATGTTGCCTTGTATCTCAATACAACGGCCGGGGGCCAATGCAAGGACAAGGACCATTAACTCCACTTCTTCCACCATCATTGGAACTCGACATGTCCATTAATAACTTCCCAAGTAAATTCGAGGACCAGGCAAACTGTGCCGATATGGTTCCTGTTCCATTACTCATGCCTGATCAAAACAACTCTCAATTCTCGGGCGGTCCAATGATCCTGGAAGAAGACAAATCTCTTGCTATGGAACTCGCTCTTTCATCGATGGATGAATTAGTTAAGATGTGCACAACTGGAGAACCTCTCTGGATTCGGGCCCCTAATGATTCAGGAAAAGAAGTGCTTAATGTGGAGGAATATTCTAGAATGTTCCCATGGCCTGTTGGGGTTAAGCAAAATGGAAATGAGCTCAGAATTGAAGCCACTCGCAGCAGTGCTGTTGTTATTATGAATAGCATCACTCTCGTTGACGCCTTCTTGGATACAGTAAGTTATATATACTAACAATGCAAAAATGTTTTACACTAGGTTACTATTTTTTCGATATTCTGGCTTGTCGTTACCTTGTAACTTCCTCGTGCTTGACACAAATACTGCACCATAACATAATTTATATATAACCTGCTAGCTAATTGTGTAAATATTTTTTTACTTATAATCCATATATAGAATTTAAGCTCTATTGAAGCTCCTTTACTGATCATATACTTCTTCCCATTCGACAATAGTTGTCCACTATTGACTCGAGACACAGATTAAGAAGCAGTAAATGATAAGAGTAATTTTATTAAATCACTCTTTCAATATAATAAATGCAATGTCTTGAAAAATATAACAGGGAAATGATTATAATTAGTGATAACGGTAAATTAGAATTAAGTGTAAAGTTCTCTCTTGATTTCATAAAGTGTACAAATATTATTGGATATTTATTTTTATTATAATAGACAAGTAAAGAAGGAATGAAATTTTTACTTTTTTCTCTTGGGATCTTTACATAAAATAGCCGGTCAGATTCATCGTTTACTTTTTCTAGCTTGATAACTATTTGGGTTAATTCTTTTTATCTTTTTTTTTCTTTTCCAGAATAAATGTATAGAGCTGTTCCCATCGATCATTTCTAGAGCCAAAACTCTTCAAGTTGTAACTTCAGGAGTTTCTGGACATGCCAGTGGTTCTCTTCAATTGGTAAGAAAAAAAAGATAAAAAAAAATCTTTTCGTCTTCTTGTTATATGTATAAAGGTAATTTTAAGAATGTTAATTTTTTGTTTTGTTTTCAGATGTTTATGGAAATGCAAGTTCTGACACCTTTAGTGTCAACACGAGAATGCTATTTCCTGCGTTATTGCCAACAGAATGTGGAGGAAGGGAGTTGGGCAATTGTTGATTTTCCACTTGATAGTCTTCACAATAATTTCCCACCACCTTTCCCTTATTTCAAGAGAAGACCTTCTGGATGCATTATTCAAGATATGCCCAATGGTTACTCTAGGGTAAGTTTCCATTATTAGAGAAAGAATTTAAACTTAATGAGTCCGAGATGTCACTGAATCCACTGATCCCCTTAACACATATACATGATCATCTTATGCCAAACTACTATCATGTGGTTGCGATATCCTTATTGATTTTGATTGAGGGTTTAAGTGACTGAATTCATAAACCTAGAAAGTTGCCTTCTCTTGGAAAAAAACACATATTTGTCTTAGATAGTTAATTATTATGCAATTTTCACATATTTATGTGTTGTGTTACCTTCGGGCTATTATCGCATTAATGGTAATGTAATATTGTTGTGATCCAAGCTGAATCCGAAAGGGATTATGGGATAGCTTTTATCAATTTGCAAGTTCTTCCTCAGTTAAAAGAATGAAATTGGCTGATATTTATGACAATACTAGGTAGTATAGATATCATTATGAGAAAAGTTGATCGTTAAAATGAATTTGATACAACAAAAAGTAGAGACTAGCATATCGTATTTCCATTGTTGTTTTGTTTCTTGAGTTGTTATCGTTAGCTCCTATAATCAATGTAATCTAGATTTGTTGTTATTTTTGTTTTTGTTAAAAATAAAAATAGGTTACATGGGTTGAACATGCTGAAGTGGAGGAAAATCCAGTGAATCAGATATTCAATCACTTTGTAACTAGTGGTATGGCATTTGGAGCACAAAGATGGCTATCAGTCTTGCAGAGACAATGTGAAAGGATTGCTAGCCTTATGGCTAGAAATATATCTGACCTTGGAGGTACTTAATTATCTATTTTTTAATTATACCATAATTTGATTTCTTTACCTTTTTATACGAATAATTCTCCGATTTGAACATGATTACTTTTGTTAATTTGTGCAGTGATACCATCTCCAGAGGCGCGAAAGAGCTTGATGAATTTGGCACAGAGGATGATCAAGACATTTTGTATGAACATTAGTACTTGTTGTGGACAATCGTGGACAGCTCTTTCTGATTCTCCTGAAGACACCGTTCGAATCACTACTAGAAAAGTGACTGAACCAGGCCAACCCAATGGACTAATCCTTAGCGCGGTTTCAACTTGTTGGCTTCCCTATAATCACTTCCAAGTCTTTGATCTCTTGAGGGATGAACGTCGAAGAGCTCAGGTATATAATAATTTGCATTAAAAAAAAAAAAATTCAATTTTCAGTCAAATTGAATTGCATTGTGTATGGTGTTGCAGTTGGATGTGCTTTCAAATGGTAACTCATTACATGAGGTGGCTCACATTGCAAATGGTTCTCATCCAGGGAATTGCATGTCTCTGCTTCGAATTAATGTAAGCCCATGCACTAAATTAATGAATTCAATCTGAATAGAACAAGGCTTAGTTTGGAATTTGAAACTTTGTATAGGTGGCTAGCAATTCATCCCAAAGTGTGGAGCTAATGTTGCAAGAGAGCTGCACAGATGATTCGGGAAGCCTCGTGGTGTACACCACCGTGGACGTTGATGCAATCCAGCTAGCCATGAATGGGGAGGACCCGTCGTGCATCCCTCTTCTTCCATTAGGGTTTGTCATAACACCAGTTAATGGACAAACCAATGGCGACACTACTAATGAAGCTAATTCCGCACAATCATCTGAGAAGAGGCAGAACTTGGACTATTCGGGAGGTTGCCTACTCACTGTTGGATTACAAGTCCTCGCCAGCACCATCCCAAGCGCAAAGCTCAACCTCTCTAGCGTCACTGCTATTAACCATCATTTATGCAACACCGTACAACAAATCAACGCTGCACTTGTTGCTTTTTACCCCGAGCCAGAGGTAACTGTACCACCATCATCATCATCACCACCCCCGCCACAACAACCAGAGTCCAAACAAGTGGACCAAAACTCAAATTCCTAATTACCCAAAACCTCCCTCTTAACAATTTTTTTGTTGGGGGAGGTTATGAGTAATTTGTGAAAAATGACAGGTGGGGTTAAAATTTGTGAAGCAACATTTAGGACTATAGTACTATTTGGAATAGTAGGGATGAGGGTCCCCCATGCAAATGAAGGTTTAATATCCTGTGCATTTTGCATGGATGGACCCCTAGTAAATAAATGACAACAGTCAGAAAGTAGTTGTTAGGTAGGTGAAATTATTGTTGGTGTGTGTGTGTGTGTTTGAACGTTTTGTTGTGATTAAAATTTTTGGGAAGTCAAGAACGAACCAGGTGAAAATGAAGTCCTTAGTGAATGGTGAGAAAAATTACCTCCACAAAAAAAAGACTATGGTTCGGGTATTGACTTCTTTTTTTTAATTAATTAATGTTCCCCCTAACCCCCACTTAGTGATTAATTTTTGGTGTTGTTGAGAAAAATTTTAATTTGCAGTTGTTTATGCTATGACACTAATTGTAGTAAGATTTAATTACTAACTAGGATTTGCTGTTTTATATCTATCTATAATATCCTTTACTTTGGTGGAAATTTGATCATACTTCAATGACTTCACAATTTTGCAATTAGTATTGCTAGTAACTTGTTTTATCTATAGCTCTCTTTTAGTACATTTCTTTTCCTTTTCCTTCCCATGGGCTGTAGCAGATGTGTTTGTTTTACCATATGTACATACTAGTATGTGCTATTCATTGTTGCTCCCTGCCCTTCCTTCCCCACCCCTTTCATTCCCTTTCTTTGGCATATCTGGTTTCTCTCTGCTTATGGGTTTTGAGATGAGGGTTCTCGGAAACAGTCTCTCTACTTCTATGAAGTAGCGGCAAGGTCTGCGTACAATCTGCCCTCCCTAGACCCCACTTGTGGGATTTCACTGGGTATGTTGTTGTTATTATTTTATCTATAGTTTTTTTTGCCTTTTGTTCTACAAGAGTACTCTATTTCTTGTATAGTTTTCAATCTATGAAAACTTATTCTTTTCATTTGTTTTGAAAACAATGAAACCTTTCAAAAATTGAAATATACTTAGGTTTTTAATTTACCTTTTGAGAAGTTTTAATTGCCATACAAATGTGATGGCATCTTTAATTGAAATTTTTTAAAACGTTATAGTCAGACAATTATTATAACATACATGCTTAAGATCATAATTTAATTTCAAAAAAAATTATTTCTATGTGTCTAGTCAAATACGTCTCATTCTTGCTTGTAGTTGTGAGAATATGTCGCTATAATGAAATTTGCAATTTAGCTATATAATTTCCATTGCTAGTTCTTAATTTTTTAAGTAATGTATATTGAAATATATTTGTATTTTATTGAGTTATTTGTCTTCTAAAGAAAAGTCATAAGTTTGAACTGATAAATAATTATAATATCCATGGTGAAAAATAAAGATCTTAAACATTTATTGTTAAAAGACGAATATTCATATATATATATATATATATATATATTGGTCACATAGTGTATATTACTTAGTCAAGTTATGTTTTAAATTTAATAACAAAAATTAAAGTTGGGCCCTTGCCTCTGATTAATGTAAAGACGAGATATGTTATGAGATTAATTATATTATATTTGGTATTCATTGCTTTCACTTCTTTTTTTTTTCATATTAATATGCCTCAAGATACAACTTACAAGTGATGATAAATATCATTGAATTCCTGTCACTTTCATGTTGGAATCCTTTAATTTGAATTGGTATCATATCCTTTTTGCATATTTGTCTGGTCCAAATTTTTGCTGGACTGATTGAGACGTTTTTTAAAGTGAAAAAGAAAGGGCAAGTTAATTGAGCATAAATAGGTCTATATATATCCACATTAATCTTCACCATTAATTGAAATGGAAAAAATTTACCTAATATCGTACATTAAAAAAAAGAGAGAGAAAAAGATGAATTGTTTCGAATTTTTGAAGCGAAAACAGAATTTCAATTACTGTTGTATTTATTTGAGCGAAGAATTCAAATGATGGGAAAAAAAGTAATTAACATAACTTCCACGTGAATCATCGGATTTGTTGCCATTTTTATATATCTAAAGCAATGTTATTTTAGTCAATTTTTGAAATAAAAATTTAATAGCCCATAAAGCCATAACACATTAATTTTCATTTCTAAAATTTACTCATTAAAATGTGTATCTTTGAGGGGCTATTTGAAAATTAGTGGAGTATTTGATTTTGTATACCACTATATTTATCTTTCATCCATTGGCCCCCTACATATGGTTGCTCTTTTTCTATTGAAGCATAATTTAAAAATACTCTTATGATTAACAATTGATTTGATGAGATCTAAATTTAAAACATGGCAACTGATAATTTATTTATTTTTGATAATCAATGTGAATATTATCATTGACAATTGAAATATTTACAGCTTAAAAGAGCACCTAGTACTACAACCACATTCTACAAATGTTGCGGCAATCTCCAAGGCCTCAGGACAGAAAAAACCAAAACCAAAACCAACAGCTAGTTATACAATTATTAAACTCCCGACATTTAAAAAAGAATGACTTATTTCTTTTTTGGTTTGTTTCAAAAAGAATGATCAACTTCTTTTTTTGGTAAAAATTTCAATTTCAACTTTCCACGCGGCATGTTTAAAACCACAAGATTAAATAACATTTTGACACATTTGACGTAACTTTAATTTAATACCATAAAATTGAAAATTTTTCTTTATTCTCTTGACTCCATAACAAAGTCATTCTTTTTTAAACGTAGAGAGTATCAGATATTGACTAAGGTCGGTTCTCTTAAAACTTATAGTCAATCTACATGAATTGATAGTTTTAAAATAGATACAAAAATATAGCGATAGTTTTGTTCTTTAAGTTCAAGAAACGTAAAAACAAATCCAAAATCTTTCCCCCTTTTCCTATAAATTATAAAGTTATTTTAAAATAAGAAAAAGGATTTGAGGAGTTAAACCAAGAGTTGGTTGAAATGTTCTCATCTTTTTTGTTCTAAATATTGGAGGATTAAAGTTTTTCACCTTTTATTATTTGGAATAAAACTCCCTTTATAGTTATGAAAAACATCTATTTTAACGACACTTTTAACTTATTTTTTATGTAGAAAACAATATTCTCTAATAGATGTGATTTTCATATAATGCATTTTGATATCTATTTTTGAAATATTAATATACTCTTTATATTGTGAGACATATAAGAATAATGGTCAGTGTTATGCCGAAAAATGACCGGCTTTAAAATAAAAATTGAAAATTATTAGAAAATCGAGAATCAGTCTAAACTCAATTAATTTGAGCAAAACTAATTCTTGAAATTCGAAATGACATAGAGTCGCCACCTAATTTTGCGGATAATTAGGAAACCATTAAAATATTTTAAAAGACTAAC